>PVKB01000605.1:0-658345 GCA_004027205.1 Ctenodactylus gundi | reverse complement strand
GGGTGCAAGATTTGCTTCACATTGAGTCATGCTTTGAGTTTCAACATATTTAACATTGGTAAGACTCTGGACTCTATAGTTGTTTTGAGTTTTTACTAGGATGAGACTATTGGGATGAGACGAATGTGCTTTCCATGAGTAAAGAAGAGAAATTTGGGATAACAAAGGTAGAGTGCTATGGTTTGAAAGTGTCCTTCTAAGTCATATGTTGGAATTTGCCAAGAAAATAGCATTAAGAGATAGAAACTTGACTAAAGGATGATAGCGTGGTGAGAGCGAAGCCCTCGTGAAGAGTATTTGTAACTATAAAGGAGGTAATGGGAGCATACTAGTCTTTTATTTTTTCTCTTTTGTTTGCTCATACCGTGTGATGATATAGGATTAGTTCTCTCCTCACCACAGGATGCACCAAAAATACACCATTTGGAAAGCAGAGATTAACTTCTCAACAGACAACCAATTGACTGGCCTTGTCAAGCACCCAAAACTGTGAGTAAGAAATTTTCTATCTTTATACATTAACAAACCTAAAGTATTTTATTATAGTAACAGAAACAACCTAAATCAACATGGGTTATCAATACTGAAATTTTGTATGTATTCTAAGATGAAGTAACTAGGTATTGTACTGTGGCTAGTGAGAGACATTTCTCACTGTCGGACAGGGTTTATAATATAGAAAGGGAGAAGGCAAGAATCAACTCGCTGGTGTTAGATTGAAATAGAAGATATCAATATGACCTTACAGCTCTTAGGATGTGTGTGTGTGTGTATGTGTGTGTGTGTGTGTGTGTGTGTGCACGCACGTGTGTCCAGGAATAGAAATAGACATAAATGCATGGACGAGTAGAAATGTATACATCACTTTCTCCTAACTCCAATCTGAGTAAGCCAATATCTGATAGCGAGTAGCAGACTTGGTGCACCAATCGTGATTTCCATGCTTTGATCTTCATGAGAATCGATTTACAAGCATGTCACTCTCATGTGGTGGCAGAAAAAGAATGTTCTTAAGAATAATGGTTTTATACTAAAGGGATCTGGAAGCTAGTGTGAAGGAATTTATTCCTAATAGCCTCATCAGTATTAGCAATAAAATAAATAACAACCATAATAGCCACACGTGCCATACATGATAATAAATGTCCATTAATTCAAATAACATACAATTTTAAGTTTGGATGAAACATACATGAGGATAAGAGGAAAGTCTCAGGTAGTAAAATTCTAGTTAATAAATATATAAGGAGTAATAATAGAAAAAATCCCTAGGGGAACACCTCAGTAATCATAGTTTAAAAATAATGGACAGTAAAATGAATTAATGCAAATGTGACAAAGAACTTGTTACTTGTTATCTCTAAATATCTTTCCACAAAAAAGTAGTTATGAATTAGTTACTAAATACAAAGGGGGAAATTTTAACTTGAGTGGGAAAAACGCTGTGCAGATGTTTTCATAAAATCCTCAGTAATGAGATATTGATATCATACATCACCAGGTAAGATGGCAGCATAGTGTAGCTTTGGTGATGTATATAAAAACTATATATAGGGGCTGGAGGAATGGCTCAGCAGTTAAAGTGCTTGAGCAAGTGCTAAGCCAAGCACTAAGTACCCGAGTTCGATTTCCCAGCACCACATAAGCTGGGTGTGGTGGTGCACCCCTGTAATCCCAGCACTTGGGAGGCTGAGACGGGAGGATTGCCATGAGTCCAAGGCCAGCCTGGGCTCTGAAGTGAATTCAGGACCAGCCTGGACCACAGAGCGAGACCCTGTCTCAAGAAACCCCCCCCCCCCCCCCCCCCCCCCCCCCCCCCCCCCCCTCTCTCTCTCTCTCTCTCTCTCTCTCTCTCTCTCTCTCTCTCTCTCTATATATATATATATATATATATATATATATATATATATATATATAATGCACACTTCAATTTCATTGTAATAAAATTATACAAACCTAAAGTGAAGGGCCAGTGTTATGATTTGGATCTGTAATGTACCCAAAAATCCTCATGTATTTGAATGTTGGGGACTAGCTATGGAACTGTGTGTTTTTGGGCGGTGGGGCCTGGCTGGAAGGGGTAAGTGCTTGGCAATTACTGTGGTTTGGATTTGGAGTATTTTTTAAAAGCTTTATGTACCGATGGATACCGTGTACTGTCTGGAGGTGGGGCCTGGTAGGAAAGGATGTTTGGGGTTTGACCTAGAAGAGTGTGTGTTGGTTTTGTTCTTTTTTTATTGGTCTCTGCTTTGTCATGTTGTGAGGGTCTCTGGTTTTGGAGCACCAGCTCGAGTTCCAGCTCGGGTTGTGGTCCCACCACGCGATTTTATCATTTTTTTAGTCACCCACTCATAAACAAATTGTGACTTTTTAAAATTATAAACTAAAATAAGTTTTCTTTTCCCCGTGAGTTGTGGACATCTAGTATTCTGTCTCAACAACAAAAAACATGAACTATAACAAAAATTGATATCAGAAGTGGGATGTTGCTTTTGGCTTGACCTGGAGAAGCATGTGCTGGTTCCACCCCTCCTCCCAAACTGGTCTTTGCTCTGCCACGTTGTGAGGACCGTTGTCCCTGAAGCACTGGCTCTAGCTATCACTCTGACTGTGGCCCCACCATGTGATTCCACCATTTTCCAGCCCCCCCCATAACAATCTGTGACTTTCTGAAACTATAAACTAAAATAGGTCTTTCCTCCCTAAGTTGTGGATGTTGGGTATTCTGTCCCAATAACAAAAAAATAACTGAAACAGGGATTGGCCTGGATGGATTATGTCAACTTGTTGATATTAGGATATGTCTGATGTAGAGCTTTATGGTGTGTGTGATTGGTTGATGAAAGGAGAACACCTATCCTGGGTATGGGTGGTCCAAATGGCAACTTGAGCCAAATAAAGGAAGAAGAACCATGGTTACAGCTTCCCTCCGAGACAACTCTAGCCCTGGCCTTTGTCTCTACACATTGACACACTCCTCCATTACTTGGCTTTCTGTCTGCCATGTCGTGAAGGGCTTCTTTTCCCTGACTAGACTCCAACCGCGTGCTTCCACCATTGCCAGCCACCCGTGAAAGGACTGAGACCTGAAACTGCGAGCTAAAAGAAATATTTTCTCCTTTATGATGTAGATGTTGGGTATTTCATCCCAGCAACAAAAATAACTGAAACGGATGATCTACAAAGTAATTGGCCCCAAGTATTCAAAAATATTAAGTCACATAGAATCATAAAGACTGAGCAAAGTCCCAATTATACTTCCATTGAATAAATACAACACATTCTAATATCTAACTGCAATAAGGAATCTGGGTTGGGTTCTAAGAGAATGTTTTGGGACAACTGGAAGTCTGTAAGAGACCTGTAAGTTAGAGGAACATTTACTTCTTGGTTTTAAATATTTTACCATGTTTATAGGAAGCTATTACCAGAGGCACCTTATACGGGGACTATATCTTTGTAAACCTGAACACTTTATGAAACTAAGGTTTTAAGTTTTAGAATATTAAAGCAATTATTTTAAAGGGTCTTTAATGCTTTCTTTGCAGATATCTTGCAGGAGGATACTTGAGATAATCACTGTCACTGACAAGGTATAATTTAAAGCACACGATTTTATAGAATTTTGTAGGAACATATATTTTTATATCACTCTTTGTTGTATCTAAAGTTCTAAATTAAAGGTTGTGTCTTATGTTACTTTTAAATCTTCAACATAAAAAAGTTAATCAATGGCACATATAAAGTCGACATATACATTGATTGACAAAGTTGTCAGTCGTATGGGTTTCTACATTAGTTATATCACTGCATTTGTGTAGGTTTTCAAAAATTGTGTAAGTTCCCTGGGCCTTGGTTTTCTTATCAGCAAAATGTGCACATCCTTGTCGACCTTGTCAGGTGAGCGTGAGATTAAATGAGGTGACATCCAAACAAATGTGACAAAGTCTCCTGTCCACATCCGCTCAGTGCTGATCCTCCTTTCTCCCCACCTCAGAAACTTCGTTGGTATTTCAAAGGGATCATCGCAGATCCTACTTCCGGCCCTAATTTTACCAAAATGTTACAACTAGTTTGAGTCCATTGAGTTACCTCAAATGGCAATTCTTTGTTTTACGTGAAGTTCTCATGACACTAGACTTATTTTAACTTTCCCCCACGTGAGGTTAAGTGGCTCAGTACTTCTCAAATGTGAATGTTAAACTCTAACACTTACCAGTGAGGTGTGGTACATACAATCTTGAGGTATGTCAGTACCTTTGATCATTGATTATACCAGTTCTATTTATTTGGCAGATTTTATTGACCTACACAGTGCACAAGAAGCACTGTGACCTCAAGGAGACATCTTCTTATCAATTAATCACAAAAGCCAACACTCAAGAGTCAGTCAATGCATCTTACCTTGCTTGGCTAGTATGCACTTGCGTATACGCAGACTCCAAGTGCTATGATTGTGCAGGTTCTGGCTCACAAACACTGTATGTATTTTTGACTGGCGAAGAAGTGGGAAATAGGACGAGAGATCATGCTTTTAACATGTCCCCTGGACATGAAATCTATTCTCTCAACTTGATCCTATGAAATAAGAATGATGCTCACTTTGTGAAATTCAGGAAACTAAAGGCCAAGCAGGATAGATGACTGAACAGCATTCTGCAAGACTAAAAAATACAGATAACCGATCCTTAAAATGGAAGCAAGCAAATAAATCAAAACAGCAAACTAATTATTAGTCATAACCTACTACCAACAAAGGCAATGTGTCTCCTCTCGTACCTCCCACTTTTCTGTACCCCAACATGTCTTTTCATTATTTACAAAACCATTTATGCTATCCTTAC
This sequence comes from Ctenodactylus gundi, assembly GCA_004027205.1. Taxonomy (NCBI): domain Eukaryota; kingdom Metazoa; phylum Chordata; class Mammalia; order Rodentia; family Ctenodactylidae; genus Ctenodactylus; species Ctenodactylus gundi. The sequence goes on along the minus strand of PVKB01000605.1, from coordinate 653,501 downwards.
ATTTATGTTATTATATCTTACAAATAGAATAACAATTTCTTCCACTTAACATAGTAAAATAGAATCCAGATTAAGACAATTTGTTTGTTTGTTTGTTTTTTGGTTCTAGGCTTCTTCTGAAATCACTGTTAGGACGACTTTGACTCAGAGCACTGCGTGAAAATATTGTTAAATATTTACCCCTCTCCTTCACCTTCTTTTTGTCTCTGCAATCTCTTTGGTGAATTGGCCTCCATACCAGCCAGTAGAGATGGTTTGAGACAAAGGCTAAAGGTCCAAGGTCTGTACCTTCCGTTCTTGGGAAATGGAGGAAGACACTTTTCTAGGCAGAGCCTTGGGACACCTCCTTCCCTCCTCTGTCCTCTCCTTCCACTTGGTGTTACCGATTTGAGTTTGGTTTCCTACCATTTGCGTTGCACATGCAATTGCTGCTTATGGCCCTCTTTTCAGGTTCAAGGAGCAGCACATTCCATCTGCAGAAGCATCTTGTAAAATCATTATTGTGAGTCAAATTTGGCAGGTGAAAACATGAGGCTTCAGAGCGGTGATGATGTGCCCCAAGATCAATGATTCGCAAACGGAGAAGCAAGACCTAAACTTGAGAGTATTACTCTACCATGGTCCTCTGATTATAAGTGACCTATGGCAGGCATCACTAACCAATCATAATAGCAGGACTGGCCTGGAAAAGCACTGAACACTCAGCATTCCCAACACTGGTGTCCTGTCTTTGTCCATCTCTCGCTTACTCAAGGGTATAAGTTTCGAGAAACAGAGAAACTGGAGCTGAGAGAGGGATTTTCAAGGAGCAAGAGCAGCTACTGTATCACTACTTAGCCTCTTGCTTTTGAGAAGTGATCGAATCGTTCCCTCTGCAATGTATTCAGCTCTTATCTGGTCTTTTCTTACAAGTGGAAAGATGAGAAAACTCTCACACAAACAGACTGGATGGGAAATACTGCAAGAAGGATAAATGCAGGCTCTAGTCTAGATCCTTTCCATCCTCACCAAACAGAAGATGAAATAAAACAACCAAAGGAAAGACATCATGTTGATGAGGAACCACTGAGCCTGAGGGCTGCTGTGTCCTGTGAGATACCAAGGGAAATTCTGACATCCCTGCCCTGCTAACCTCTGGAAAAAGGGAAAGTTCATTTATTGAGATAACTCTTCCTGCTTTATTCACCTTCCCCTATGTAGAATAACTCGTTCTAATGAGTTTTCCAAGGGAATATTCTCTCAGCATTGAGAGAAACAAGGAATAGTAGCCCAGAGAAAAGCTAAGCAGAAGATGAGTAGAAGGTTGATTGAAGAATGGAAGGCAGAAAAGTTTCAACTTCATGTCATGGCATTCCAGGAAAGGCTGGCCCTTTGATATGACCACTATGTAACCCAGCTTTGGCACAGGCACATCAAAATATTTTGGAGGCTTTGCCCATGAGGGAAGACATACTTTTTCTCGCCCATCCCCATTTCAATTTTTGGCCATCAATTCACTGTTTGAACAATTAACAAGGATAACAATTGAGATAGAACCCACAGAGGATATTAGTTGGAGGAACAGATTGTAATGAATAATCCAGCCTTTGTCATAGCAGCCCTGGGGAACTCTGGGCACGAGGTCTCATGCTAATCCTGGAAATAATGATCTTTATTTAATGGTCTTGTTTTAGGAAAGACAAACAGTCCACATAACATTCTGGGTTGGGCTGATTTGGCTCGGAGCTGCCTTTTGAAGTTTATGAGGTCTCTGAGTCAGACTGCCGGTAGATTCTGCATAGGGCTTCTGTGTATAAAACAGAAGAGTCACTGAAAAACCATTTATATTTCCTGTTGAGCCACCCTGCTCAGTGGGCAAAGGGCCAGGCGTATCCTTGTTAGAGCTGCCACCAGTCACATGGGCTGCAGGAATGAGACAAGTGGCACCTATTAGACTGGCGGGCTTCTCCAATTCAGCTCTTGATTTTTATTTTCAGTCCTCAATTAGGGAAAGTGTGTCCCTGGAGAAAGCATAAATCAGCCTCACAAGCACATGCAACACCAAGGCGTGGGAATGTGAAAACAGCAGTTGAAAGCATGTTAGCATCAGAGCGACCAAGGACCAGACGCATTCTCCTTGTACTTCCTTATATGGGCATGGCTGACCTTGGGAAGGGCTGTGAAGTTCAATTCAGTTCAAGAGACACTTATTGAGATCCATTGTCTTCTAAGATTTCTGCTAGGATCTGGCAGTAATAGTACAAGAACAGACAATAATAATGATTAATATTCATTTAATACTTTATTCTTGCTAGACAAAAACAAGAACATTAAGCGTGTTATTTCATTTCATCACTAAAACAAAACCATAAGTTATGTACTACTGATGACTGGAGATATGGAGGGTTTGAGCAATTAAGTGCTTACTTAGCTCATATGCAAACTACAAAAGGCAGAGGAAACTTCCAGTATGTACCTGACTTACTAACATCGTATGTACAGCTGGTGCCAGGTTACTAAGTCACTTATCAGAATCTATTTTTACATCTTGCTGTGTGTAACAGCAGTGCTACTTTTTTCTCATGAAGTCTACTTCTTCAATATTAAATATTTCTTGCCACATGTACTTCCTCCCTGAGCAACAAACATTTACTACAGAAGTTGTTATACCACCATAGCACTAGCAAGAATTACAATGTATTGTACATTCTAGGTCATTTTCTTCATTCAATATCCACTCCACCCCTCTCCTCTCTCTCTCTCTCTCGCTCTCTCTCTCATTATTTCAAGTTATTTCTCTAGAATCTAAAACAAGACTATTCTAGGCACTGTATCCAAAAAAGCCTGGGGCTAGGTAGGGAGGGAATTTCACATACACGGAGTTATGTTTAAGCATTAATCCCACAAGTCCATAGGAAGATAATTGAATAAAAAGTTGACAATGAGGAGAAAAAAAAAAACAACTAGACTGAAATAGAGGATGATAATTTTCCCTTCAGCAGATATGAAATTACTTGTATTCACTTTCCTAGCCTCTAGCTGGTTAAGTTCGGAGTCAGAGAGGAGTAACACAAGGCCAGTCCTCAGGGACGATGATGACAAGGAGCCCTGATTAGATTGGAGGATGTGGTGGCGTCCCGCTGTTCTCGGCCCTAACACTGAGAAGTGGAGGGGCAACACTCAGAGGCAAGGGGCGTGCCCACAGAGGAACAAGGCTCTGGACTCGGAGGTGACTAGGTGATGTGAAGTGGCCAAGGCTGTGATTGAGAGAGCTCGGAATGAGCCAATGGTCTAGAGACATGCGTGTGGAGACATGGAAGACGATGAGGCATCAGACGGAAGAAGCAAAGAAGAAGGCAAGCTGATGAAGAAAAGGAGTAAGAGTGGGTCTTTGAGGGAGATAGAAATACCTCTATCTCCCAAAAGAAGCCAGAAAGACAATTGGAATCTGGGGACAGAGGAAGAGTTGGTACCAACAGGAAGCAAATGTAGCATACATAGCCCATCTGGCCACGGTAAGAGTTATTCGGAGACATTTGTTTTCTCTATTTATGTTTCTTCTCCTTCCTCACACTGTTCAGTGTTGTTCAAAGTTGAAATTTTGTACTTGGAGTTTACTTATTTTTTCTTTATTTCACCTCCTTTCACATCCCTTTTTGAGGTAGAAATTTTCACCAATCATTTTCTCTGTCTGATTGCTAACACTGGGGACTAAACAGTTATTGTAAGAGCTGTTGCGATTTAGACTCGAAATCGCTCCCCGACTCATATACTAGAAGCCTAGTTGTCAGCAGATGGGCTTTTCAGAAAGTGATGAGATCACAAGAACTCGAACTTCAGCAAGTAGATTAATCCATTCATGAGATTATAATTAGGTGGTACTATGGAAAGTGTTGAAGATACGGCCTCACTGAAGGGAGGGGATGCGAAAGTTGAGACCCATATCTAGGCCCTGGAGCCTCTGTCTCTGGCTCTTTCCCGTTTTGTGGATGCCGTGAGGTGAGCGACTTTTCATCACCACAGGCCTGAAGCAATGGAACCAAGCAGTCATGAGCTAAAACCATGAGCCAAAATAAATCTTTCTTACTTGAAGTTGATTTTCTCAGGCATTTCGTCAGTGGTGAGTTGCTGATTCATGCAAGAGCAATGCCTGGAAGTCAGTAGTTTTCTTCCCCCAGTATTTGTGGATTCTACCTGCAACAGATACCCAGTTTTTCTACTTCTGGTGAGGAACTTCTCTTTAACACTGTGGCCCAAAGTCTTACTTCTCTAAAATTCAGATGAAAGTACTTCCAGGAAAGATGTAACAAAGTAACAGAACTGCTCATTGGCTCCTCTTGGGATCATTTAAAAAGTTGAGATATAGTAAAAAACTGACTGATCAACCTAGCCAGGAGAGGGAAGCGAGCTCCAGGAACTGAAAGGCTGGAAACTCTGCAGAAGTATCAGAAGCTGAGGAAAATGCCAGCTCAGGAAGCCACCCCAGGCCACCTGGGAAAGGCATGAGTTGCTGGCATCCACAGATCAAGGAAAGTTCAGAGTTGGAAGCCTCTCACTGAGGTAAGCCTGGATCTGGGAGACAAAGAAGTTGATAGCAGCTGGCAGCCCGAGCCTCCACACACAAGTCTGTGTGTTATGCAAACTGCAAACACACTGCAAATTTCCCTTTGAAAAGGTCTCCTAGACCTTAGGTTAACTTAGGAGAAGCAGCACTGGGCAGCCATAGGAGAAACAGTGATGTAGGCCAGAGCTATTTTAAAAAAAGTCTGAGTTTGAACTGTTTAAAAAAAAGTCACAGACAGGCCACATGTCGGGGATGTGGGGGACACTTTTAATTAATGCCTAGGAATAAACTGGCAAAACAAGTAGTTCCATAAAGAGAAAAAGGATGCCAACCTGCTGAATGGTTTAGGTGGTATTGGGGGCACCTCAGAGGGCAGAAAGCTTTATGTGCCCTCATGGGAGAGCTTCTCTAAGGGAGCTGAGTGTGAATGAGATACCTCATAGGCAACCAATCAGTCTGTCTCACTGCCCACTTCCAGCACAGAACTAATAGGAATCTGGCTCCTCTCACCATACCCTCATACACATTCAAAGAAGCCCCTAGGCTAGATCATTAAAGTGAAATCTCTCAGCAATATTATCACAGGATGACAAGGTGATAGGACTCACACAGAAACACCAGAAGCTAGTGTCTAGGGCCTTTAAGTAATAGAACTCATAGGAAAGGAAGTAAATAAATAAATAAACGAAAAATAAAGCAATTGGTTTCTGCAAACAGTCGCTTCAAAAAAGACATTCTTAAAGAAAATCCAATTAATGATGGATCAACAGGTTTAAAGAGGAATTTACTAAAATAATAATGGTCCTAATTAACAGGCAGCTTACTGCACATACAGAAGACTCACAGAGTCAACCGTATTAACTAAGTCAGTGCAAGATCTAAAGGACCATTTTGATAGAGAAGTGGAAAATCTGAAAAGAAATCTAATTGAAGCTCAGAATATGAAAACTTACGCGAAAGCAGGGAAGTCAACTCAAACACTGAGAGGACAGAATTTCTGAACTTGAAGACAAGGCTGAGGGGAAAAATGCCCTAAACAGGCATGACACCAAGATTAGAACTGAGCAAAGTAGCTGGATGTAACAGCTGATGGATGATTCCAAGAGAACCAACCTCAGAACTGTGGGCGTGGGAGAAAGCAGAAGACAGCATGGAATTCATTCACTGAAATTATGGAAGAGTATTTTTCAAATCTAGTAAAATAATTTAATATTCAGGTACAAGAAACTTAGAGAACACCTAGTAACCTTGACCAAAAGAGTAGCTCCCATGACACATCGTAAGTAAAACTTCAGAAATTCAGTGCCAAAGACAATAGCAAAAGCAACAAGAGGAAAACAGATGCTGTCTTACCAAGCCAAACCCATTTCAATTATTTCAGATTCTCAGTGTAACTCTTAAAGAGTAGGAGAGCCTGAAACAAAATCTTTCAAGTTTTAAAAGAAAGCAAGTGTCAACCTGAGTTATTCTATCAGAAAAAATTACTCCTGAAAATTGAAGGTCAAATAAAAAATTTTCATAACCAAAGCTTTCATAACTCAAGATTTGTGCTATTCAACTTGATGCTTCTCCATGGTCATTTCCCAGCTGGATTTCACAATAGAGTCTCTTGAAGAGCTTATACCTAGACAGCCAACAGACAGATGAAAATCAGGCCTGAGCCTCATTCCTCTGTATCTACTAAGAGTCTCTAGAGTGAACCAAGGCTTCTTATGTTTCCTGAATGATTCCAGTCTACAGAGTGATTGAAAAGCATCGGTCTGCATGTTCATCCATGAAATTTGTGCCCAAGAGATTTGAATTGATGACAAAAAAGGACTATAATAAGTCATAGTAAATATTTAGAATAAAGAAAACCATTCCTGTGTAACAGAAATAATGTTTCTTGCATGCACTGAGATATAAAATATAAAATCAACCCTAAATATGTGTTATGAAAATCCTAAATATTTTGCTCTATAAGAACTGAGAACATATCTTTTTATCTGTGGCCTCGAACATCGCTTAGAAGTCTAGTCAAATGATACCAGAATCATAACATTTCTAAAATGGACAGACTCTTACTGATTCCCAGGTCTGTTATCTTACAGACAACTGAGTAATTTCTTGTATAAAATGTCTTGTGGTTTTCAAATCGCTTCTTCATCATCGTCTGAGAAGAAAAACACTAGCTATGCTGCTCTTCCCAACTGGCAGATAAGAAAACTGAGGCTGGTGGATGTTCTGTGATGAACCAAAGATCACAGCTGTCAGTATCTCCCATCTTCCACATCATTTGTGTGTCTGAAGGGAAGAAGACAGCTATGACAGCTGCTGAGGGCTCTAAGCAACAGTATCATTAGGAGACTCCACACTCAGTGTGCATGACAGAGACGGCAATGTGGTTCACCATCAGCATCTTTTACCTTCAAACTAGGTTCATTTTCTCCACTCTCCCATTAGGCGCAGCATTTGCTTCCTATCTCCACTCCCTCCCGTTCCCTGTTCACATGACCCTTTTATTTTCTTCTCAAAAACTCTTATCTGTCCTCATACATACAACATTCTTTACAGGTGACATGTATGCTCATTTTTCTGTTTCATATCAGGGAATCAACATAACTTTTCCAGCATTATTTTCAGCACAGTTTGGTAGACAAATTGTAAGCAAGCGTGCTAACTTAAATACCATTAATAACTAAATGTTTGTAAAGGTAAGGGTCCAATACGTTCTTCTGTTCAGAAGTTGGGAATTCTGTCTTCTCTCTTCTTTTGAACTGCCTCAAGGGGAAAGCCAATATCGCCCAAGAGGCACTTACCTGGCAAAAAGGAGATCTTTGGTCAAATGCAAGACAGGCACTAAGACTCACAAGATTTGTATAATTATATAAAGCACTTAGAAATGCATGCAACTAGAATCGCCATTTTGCCACATGGAATAGTTCATGATTTTTGCATATATTAAAACGTTTCCTGCAGGGAAAAAAAAGGTGACATGTCCCACTCTATTGATTTTGACACTGGCAGTTTAACTTGTTTAGTCCTTGAAATATTAGAGCCTGTTGGTAAGCCACATCTAAGTGTTAAACTCAGCTATGTAGCTTTGTTGACTGTTTGCTTTCTAATGCTAGCATGGCATGTACCGGATGTGGACTGGACTGGTCTCCCAAAGTGAGAAGACATATAGAGTAGAAACAAGCAGTTTTGGACATGTAATCTGATTAAGAAAAATAAGCTTGTTGGTATGATCCATTTAAATCTGGAGGTATTGATTAGGAAAGAAAACTGATTTACACAGGCTATTTCTCAAAGATATTTTTAAATACTGACTTGGCATCCGACTTTTGGAAGTTCACATAACCATGCTGCACCCTCTTTTGAAATGTTAACCTGTTCAGTCATCAACAAAAGTTCAAATAAAAAGTAAATATTGGGACTCACCTAGTTCTGAGCAAACACTGATAAGACGCTCAGCCTTAAATGAAGCTTTGTGAAAGGCAAGGCCATCTTGGTTGATAAGTTTTTAAAACATCGCCAGTATGACCAGAGCACTTTGAGGCCAAACTTAGGACAAGATTAAAATTTCCTTTTAAATCCTTTAAAATTTTAAAACTGTATCATTAGCACGGAATTATCCATATGCTTTCCTTGACTGTTTAATTACAGAGGAGGCAGTTAAGCAGATCAAGAGACTCCATTAGCAGACAAACCCAAAAGCAAATATGATGAAATGTAATTACAGGGAGTAAATGTGTTTCCCAGAGTCTCCCAGAACTGTAAGCAGGTTCTAAACATGATACGTGCCACTGCCAAGGGAACCCACACTTCCCATCCATTTCCCCACACTGGGCTAATTGTGCTAGATACAGGAAAGTGCGCACATTCAGAGGAGATAATTGTTCGTTTGCACAATGACATAGGACTTCTAAAGCTCCTTCCCATTTCCCGCTTGTGGAATTTTATATTATATTTGGATTTAGGTTTTGTAGTCAATAAAAATGCTGGCCACATGACATCCTTAAGATAGTGAAGGAAATGCTAAAAAAAAAATTAAAATGACTCTGGTTTCAAGGAATTTCACCAGTCATTCAAATCATGAAATTCAAAAGATTTACCATAATTGGTCAAGGTCTGTGGGACACTGACTAGGCCAGGGATAAGGGAAGGTAGAAGGCAGCTCAGACTCTGATAATCTCCACTTCAGACAGGCAGGACTGGAGCCACTCCCTTTCGTCCAGGGCTCAGGACAGCCCCCAGCTCAGGTTCCCTCCACTCCTAATTTTAGCTTCCCCTAAGACCCTTGAGGCAAATCACATGATCAGGTTTGGAAAGACCCACCATCCAAATTAGGCGACTAAGGTAACAGTGCACACATGATCCAATCACCTTCCAGAAGCTCCACTTGAGGGCACACGAGTCTGTCTTTGAGGGGATATTTTAGATATAAACCATAACAGACGTGGACCAGGAAACCCCTATTATTGGGAATTCACTAACGACATCACCGCCTCTGTGTGTCCCTTGGCACTTGGAATCCTTTGCCACTAGCAACAGCTACTTCTCAACCAAGAGTGGGCACAGATCCTGTGTAACACTGGCAGGCCACAAGATCTAGAGCCGCAGGGTTATGCGACCCCACTATAATGTTACTTGTAATCTTTGCATGATTTCGTTGAATAGGATGAATTTGACCTGATCCAGAATCTGAGCTCCATGAGTGTCTGGAAAAGGCAGATCCTGGTCCCATCAGTAGGGAGCGATAGGAGCTGGTGGGCATTCACACTAAGTGCCAATCAGTCTCCATCCTGCATGGTATCAAAATACAACATTTTGGTAACATTTTTTAAGTGCTAAATGTGTTTTGTTAAATTATGTTAGCCACTTTGTATTCGCAGGTTCACTGAGTCATCTTAAGCACCAGGATTGATTCTAGATGGCAAAGCAAAGTCAAAGGGGCTAAGTGACGCCTCAGGTCCTCGTGACTCTCATTGGTTCATTTATGTGCCATGTTTTCTTATTTGGAGAACAAAATTACTCAGAATGTAGCCTAGAGCATCTTTTACTCAGAATGTAGCCTAGAGCATCTTTTTCTATCACTGGACAAAGAGGATTATTATTAAGGCTTTTTTCTTATTACTGAGCCTCAAATCTTGGGAGTAGATCCCATGATCCCGGTGTGCCTTTAGCTGAGTCACACTGGGTGTGAATGCACACTTTATCAGTTTTTTTTATTTCTTTCCTATTTTGGATGCTCTTCCATCCTACTTTAAACTAGTGCTACAATTAATGTTTTGAATCAATGAACCCTCAGTAAAGTTTTACCCCAAATCCATATTCGTCAGTCATTTTTCATTATGAAGCATGGTTGCTCTGAAGTTACCCAGCCCAGCGAAGGCAAATGGTGAGAGAATTTGGAGAGACAATGGGTATAAAACAAACCTTTGACTTCTTTTTTTAACTCCTTCAGAGAAGATGTATTACATCTACTAGGGGTTATAGCCCACCATACTGTAAGCTTTTCCAGGAAGGGGAAAAATAGTAATTTTTCCTCTAGAGCAAAATGTACCTGCTAGTAACTGATGCAATGAAACACATGGTTTGCAAGCTTTTTTTGCCCTGCAATTATAGCGTAGCAAACACTGAACTAATAAGCAGACAAATGGTTATTGCAATCTGCTTCAACAGCCCTTATTTCAAAAGGAATATTTAAAGCTCTTGGTCTTTTCTAGGCAAATTCTTTTGAACTTGTGTCCTAAGCACACAGCTATTAACAGTCCTCCCGGATAAGCAAGATCCTGATGTGACAGTATTGCCATCACCACAATATATTTATCTTTCAATTTTCCTAGGCCATTTCAGGCAATGAGCTTCTTACAGCTTATGTGCAGTCAGCTCGCAGAAGTTCTCTACATGCTTGTCACCAACAGAAAGGTGCTGTTTTACTGTTCGGCACCAGAAAATGTCATTTCCCTTAAGTTGAGGAAAAGAAAACAAGAGAGATGAAAAGTGTTCTTGAGTTTGTAGAGAAAAGTTTCTCGCATCAACCTGTTCTTTCAGCTTGCCATCCATTTGAATTCTCCATTCCAAGTATGTACTCTGACATGTAGGTGGATGTAAAAATCCAGGCCAGTGAAATTAAAATTCAAAGCAACTGAAGCCCCTGCTCACTTTTGCTGAGGAAGTCAGTCTTGCACAGAGAAGCCAAAATGAAATGGGGTCTGTACTTACCCCAAAGGGGCATGAGACTGTGAAAAGGTTGATGGATATGAGTTCAAATTTCAGAGAAGTCTTCTATGATCCCAGAATGCTAGGTATTTTTCCTGGGATTGGAGAGAAATGAGCATTAGAGGAAGGGTGAGTGGGGTGTGTGTGTGTGTGTGTGTGTGTGTGTGTGTGTGTGTGTGTGTGTGAAGTGAAAGAAGAAAGTGCAAAATGAAGCTTCAGATGGAAGGCAGAAATGGCTTGGTTTGAAGGAGTGGCTCTAGGCACTCTGAGACCAGTCCCAACTCCCGCTAAGAAAAAGTAAACCTTCATAATAGGGCGGGGGTGGGGGAGTGTGGAGACTTCCACAGTGGGTAGGCCATGACAACCACATTGCTACTATCTAACGTCTGGAAAGAGCAGCTGAGAGAGGCTTTCTCTCCCTTGGTCTTTGGATCATTCCTAAATAGATGACGTCTCCCATTACTCTAGCAATTAAAGCCTGTGACAACAGAGCCCTGCAAGGAAATATGGAGTTGGGCCTCACAGCAACTGGGACTTTCAGTTCCCGTTGATATCCACTGTTCATGTGCACGACATGCCTCTGTGTGTATAATTTCTCTTGTACTCTGAGGTGGGGCAGTGGATTTTGGGGGCAGGAGACACATTTTGGGATGAAAATAAGAGTCAATCATTTAGGGATTTTTAGTGGAGAGCTACATAAACATATTCCAGTTAACTGAAGCAAACAGAGGGCATTTAATGGGAAGACGGAGTGGTTTGTAAACATAACAGAAAAACTGACGCATCAGGTTTTCAGACGGAAAGGTGGAAGAACAGTTCTGGAGATCTAGTTACACAGCCCTAAAGGGTAGCCTTTTCAGAGAGTGGAATAATTCTACAATGGGATTTCAGGATTTGTATCAATCCACTTAAAGCATTTATCCAGCCTAGATTTGGTCCTTCATCACTTCTTTTCCAGGGAGTCAGGAAAATTGGAGTGACTGTCTCTTCACGATACTGACATGTAGGCTGATCGCATAAGGATTATGAGGGCTTTGCTGACCAAGAAAAATGAAGAGTGACATAAGGCAATGGAGAAATAAAGGGATGGGTGACATTATATTTGACAAAAATAATAAAGAAGAAGAAATACAGTTACGTAAAAACAAAGGGACAAGACAAAGCATAAAGAGAGAAGACCAAAGTGACAAAAAGAAAGGACAGACAAGACAGGAAAAACTGGGAGGGGGCAGTTAAAAAGAAAATCACTTACTCTAATTCTTAGTCGATGCCTGGCATAAACGTAATTACTTTCTTTTGACTGGAGAAACAAGTTTTTGAGCACAAGCCACTTGCTAATGGGCACCCAGAGAAAAGTTGGCTAAGCTGGTCAAAACCAACAGTTTTCCATTGTAGAATTTTCTGTTTGCCATCATTCTTTTTCTTCAGACTATGAAAGCAATCTCCAAGCTGAAAAGTCTTTGATGGCCAGAGTTAACCATTTTTCATAGTTATTGTCTACTAAGTGTATGGCGGGCCACCCTGGTCCAGATCAGATCCCTGCATTTCTGTGCTAGGAGACAAGCATTCTGATGGTGAATTACATTACCCGTCAAAGAAGTAATGTGTCAAATTGGGAAGAATCAGAGGAAACCGATGTGGTACAATTGTAACATTGAATTCTTCGGATAGCAGCCAGCAGAAACTAGCTTGTCTATATTAAAAAAATGTAAAGCCCTAGGAGACTGAACATCAGAGGTCAATTCATATGCATGCCATAGGTTAAGGATATCAATTAGTGGTTTGGAACCCAGACTAACACTGGGTATGCTTGAAGCATTTATGACATAATGCTACAAGTGGTCATTCGCATATTAGTTTTTCTAAACTTTTCAAAAGAGTGGGTTAAAGACAAGAATGAAGTGTGGAGTAATTCAATCCATCATGCAATGCAAAGAGATTTCCTAGTCTGGTAACTTAGAGAAACCTGAGCTGCATATGCACAAATGGTGTTTTATTGCTTCTACAAAGCTAACGTCAACTGAGCATTCTGTCAAACAGAAGCAGTGTCTACAATTATGGAAGATAGAATCTATACTACCTTGCAGGCAGTCCTGTTAATTAGCTGAGGTTAAATTCTCTCTACTGACTTGAAAAACAAACAAACAAATAAACCAGCCCACTAGTCTGATAGCACCTCCTCTGCGGAATTTTCCAGGTAAGTACTTGGATGTGGATGAGCTCCCATTAGAGATAGCTGCCCAGAGGGGCCTGCTGTGAGTGTAAATTCAACCTGAGGAAATCTAATTTGCTGCATTTTCTCAGAGGCTAAAGTCTGCCTCAAATGCAGACATGTTGACTCTCAGCCTGAGGACTCAGCCCCGCTTCCCACCGGTGCTAAGGAATGGTCTACATATATTTAGAAGGAGAAGTAATGCAGAGAAAGCAAGTCGTCCAATTCTATCTTTTCAAAGGAAATAGGGAATAGAAGATAGCAGACAACAGAGGGAAAAATTTTGTGTAACTGCAAGTTCAGCGCTCTTCTCCTTATTTCAATCTTTCAGCAACGTCTTTCCTCAATATGTAGCCAATTCTCTGGTTACTGTTTTATTTTTTGTTTGCTTTTGTTTCTTTCTGAATACAGCAGAACATGTGACTGACTTCACAGAATAGCCAAGACAAAGTCGGCGTACTACATTTCATGACTGCGGTATGGGAATTTTTCTCTGAAGGAATTCACCTTGCTCTGTTTAGCATGTAAAGGCCCTTTCTCAATGTGATGAGGCTACACTGAATGCAGACTCTTCTATAAGTGCCCAGGGCTCCAAGAAAATCTGATTATATCCAAGGGAATATAGGTAGTTCATCTAATGAAAAGCAGGCAGGAAACCTAATGAAAATCAGGAAGCTATTCCAAAAGAAACGAATTGGGCTTGTTTCCTTTGGATTTGGGTTTCAGTAGAGGCAATATTTCCAAAGTCACCTTGATCTTCCTGAGAAGAGCTCTATGACCCCATTTGTCACTGCTGCTCACCACCCCCACGTCATCATCCACCTGGCTTGCATCCATATTTCACACGCCCTTAGCTGGTCTTACTCTAAGGAAGCCTCCCTGAGCCTGCTGGAGGCGGGCAGGGTTTCCTTTCAGGCCCTTGTAGTTTGCTCCAAAGGACTTCTTGCAGTTTGAATTTTACATCCCAGCTTTATCTGGTAATTAACGTTTCTTAATGTTTTCCCAAAGATGGCAGGCTGAGGACAGGACTGTGTCTCCCTATGACATCACTATTTCCTAATACACAGCCCAGTAATAGAATTAATTACTCATAAATGTTTGATCTCAGTGAATGAGTAACTGAGTGAATTAATATGTACACGTGGACACTTTTTTAAATAAGAGAAAATTGTGTTTCTCAGCAGTCTCTGCTTTCTTTTTCTTAATTCTCAAAAGAAATCAATGTATTTTGTTGAAACCATGAAATCGCAAATAAAATCACTACAGAGAGATAAATAACTTCAGACATAACATGTTTGGAAAGCCATACACTTAAAAGAAAATTTACAGTATGTATTCATCCTTAGAAGTTAATTTTTGCATGAAGAATATTAATTACAAATAACTTGAGCAGATCCCTTTATTCAATCAGTCAATACTCATCTTGGACTCCCTAACATGACGCCCCACACTGAGTTTTAGGAATTAAGCATGCACAGCCTTCCTTCTCCTTTCTGGGACCTCAAAGTTCCCTCTTGTCACAGGTAACTTAAATCAGCGCTGTGTTGACGTAGGTACAGCACAGTTAAATTTCACAGACATGCGAGGCCAGAAGGTTACTGTGGCAGATGTTCTCCCCTTGTTTAGAAGGAAAGAATAGGTGATTTTTTAGGGATTTATTGGAAAGAAAGATTTTTCTGAGTCTGAGTGTGTAGGTCAGCTGTTTAAGCACTTACCTACAAGCACAAGACTCTGGATTTGATCCCCGCGCACCTGGGCATGTTGGCCATGTTTGTAGTCCCAGCACAGGGAGGCTGAGACATGAGGATTGCTGTCAGTTCAAGGCCAGCCTGGGCTGCATAGTGAGTTCAGGATCAGCCTGGACTACAGAAGGAGACCTTGCTTTTAAAAAAAAGAAAAAAAAAGAAAGAAAGAAATGTTGCTCAGAAAATAGTTCCGAGGAGGAAAAGATATTCCAGACATGGTGAGGAACACAGAGAATGGAAGACTCAGAGAACTGTGATCTGTAATCTCAGTGCTAAGAAGTACCACGAGGCAGGGTGGGAAGCGGAGAGAGAAAGCAGCAGGAAGAGAACTGGAGTGGGGAGGATCCTTGGTGCCAAGGCGATGGTGGTGATGAAGGCCTAAATTCTTGTAGGTTCAACATTTGGTCTAATTCTTTTTTTCTAATGAGTAAATTATAAGTTCTGGTGTTATTTCCTGAGCACCTACAGTGTGGATACTACATCTCTTACCCTCACTGGAACTAAGTAATTCTCTTATAAGTTATATGAGAACTTTAGGGTCACAAGGTGAACGGAGGACAGGCTCAGAATTAGATCTTAGGTCCGTAGTAATCTTGAAGCTCTGGTTCCCTTTGTTACTGTCTAGTGGGAATGACTCAGCATCTCAGCATCGGCGTCAGAATGGTTCTGATTATGCCGGTCTAAATATGAAGACATGCTTCATTCTCTCAATCCTTATTCATAATACAAACAAGCACTATTCAAAAACACCCAGAAAAAATGTTTTTTTTTTAAATTAAGTGATTGCTTTATACTAGTAAAACAAATTTAAAAAAAACAGAAAGAAGATGTTCAGACTTTTCTCCTTCAAGACTGGGTCAAGCAGTATAAATAATTCATGGAAGAGGACTGACTAGCCCAATATCTCCCAGGCTGACCCTCTGTTTTCCCAAGCTAGTTCACTTTCTCATGTTAATTGTCTTTGGCATATGAAGCAAAGGCCAGGGAGAAGGTTCATAGTGGTTAGAACTAAGGAAAGGGCCTACATCTTCAATGAAACACGCCTTTGCTGACGGAGCAAATAAATCCATTCAACTTTCCCAAGATTGCTTTATTGTCACTTTTGATCCGATTTTCATCCAGGATCTTTTGTGCAAGCTCAGCAAATTGATGTGAAACACAATGTACTAACGTATTTGTTCGATCTTCATGAGTTTAGACCTTCATCACAGTTGATAAAGTTTGCGGAATTGATTTAGAGTACAGAAATACTCATCCGAAATAATTTTTATTTTCTTTTAATTTAAAAAGTTTTCACTTAACTCATCTATTCCTTCGGAAGGGTGAGTCCTTAGAACTTAATGGCGCTTGGATTCCTTGGCTCACCCAAGGAAAAATTTTTTCTTGTTTTCTACTCATTAAAATTTTAAAACCTTATCACCATTGTTCTCCAGCCCAGAACTGACCTCTCATTACAAAAAAAAAAAAAAATTTAAATGTTCTTATGAGTATTTCAGAGCTAGGAAGCATCAAAATCTTAGAAAATGACCAAGTATTTACAATTGACCTCCTGGAATTAATGACATAATAAGGATAAAAAACATAAAAAGACAAGCTAGAGTTCCCCAAGGGCTTTGCAGACACAACTAGCTTTTACATGATAGTAATCATTTATCAAAACATTATTGTATGTCAAACACTGGACTCAATTCTTTGTATTCTGAGTCAATAGATTACAGAGATTTCCTTTGAGTTTGAGAAGAGGCCAAACCAAAACTTTTCTTCATATTAGACAGGATTTTAGGCAAGTGTTTAAACTCTCTGGATGTCTTATTGTAAAAAGACAGCTTCTAATTGTACTTACTGCATAGAGCAAATGTCGTAAGACAAATCTTCTGAAGTACTGATAACAGCATCTGGCCTGTTGTAAGAGCTTTGTAATTCAATACTTTGGAGCTGTTGCTGTTAAACCTCTGATCAAGACCGTGAAGTATCATTGTTTTTTTTTTCCTATTGTGTTTTTTTCCCATTTTATCGATATATATACATGCAAAATTTAAGGTTTACAATGGAGTTGAGCATTTTGTGCACATACGTATCTTGCCAAGGACACAAGGGCTTTCCCACTCTTTCTGTCCCTTCCCCCACCCTCCCGTCCCTCCCTTCTCCCCCACCCGATCCCCCTATTTCACTTTGTTTTTCGCTTTAAGTTCCATAATAGTTGTGATCTGGGACTCTCATGTCAGAGAGACCATCCGATGTTTCACCTTCTGCTTCTGACTCACTTCACTAAGCATGACGTTCTCAAGCTTCTTCCATTTGCCCCCAAAGGCCTCCACACTGTTGGGCTTTATTGATGCATAGTATTCCATTGTGTACAAATACCACAGTTTGTGTAGCCACTGGTCTGTTGACAGGTATTTTGGTGACTTCCACATTTTAGCTATTGTTAGTTGTGCTGCTATGAACATGGGTATACATATATCTCTGCTGTGTGTTGTTTTGGCCTCTTTTGGATATATTCCCAGGAGGGGTGTCATTGGATCGAAGGGGACATTTATATCTAGTCTTTTGAGAGATCTCCATACTGCTTTCCAGAGTGGTTGCATGAATTTACATTCCCACCAGCAGTGTAAGAGAGTTCCTTTTTCCCCACAGCCTCGCCAGCACTGATTGCTATTTGACTTGTTGATATAGGCCATTCTCTCTGGAGTGAGATGGCTTTAAGTGATCAGTCAACATCATTCCTTGGCACTCAGAAACTACTGTATATCCTCAAATTTTCAGGGTTTATGAATGGAACTCAGTTGTAAAGCACTTGTCTAAAATTGTGAGGCCCTAGGTTTGGTCCCCAACATGGCAAAAAAAAAAATCATAATTCACACAGCAAGAATCCTGACTGTGTTAGAAGTCACATTCTGAAGTGACCTATGAGTCTGCGTGATGGTCAAGCTTTCTGTCTCAGGCAGCACATCTATCAGCATTTGCTTATTTGGAATGTAGAATAATAACTTGGACTATATTGAGCCTTGCGAGTTTATACTTTTACAAACATGTCTGCCAATCTCAGAATTGTGCAAATAAATAAATAAATAAATAAAAGCCAGGAAGATAGATCATTCAAGAAAGGACATCTGAGAGATCTTTATCAATTCATTGACAGAGAAAGAGGATTAGAGGGGGTCACAGGGAGAAGCGATTCAGGAAACAATGCAGCATCTACCATTTGATGGTGAAATGATTGGACTCTTTTAGTGTGTCTATAAGTAGTTAAGGAACAAGTTTTGAAGGTTAATTTTATGTGTCAACTTGACTGGGCCAAAGAATGCCCAGATCAAACACCATTTCTGGATGTGTTTGTGAGGGTGTTTCAGAGTGAGATGAACACTTGAATTCATCAGATATAGCAGTCGGCACTCTCCAAAGTGGGTGCACAGCACTTCAACCCTTTGCTGGCATGAACAGAGCGAAAGATCTGCTCAAGCTGAGTCATTTCTTCGTGTGCACTCTTGCCTTACACTTCATGCAATCAGTTCTATTGGTTAAAAGGTTTTCAGACTTACATTGAAGTACACCACAGGTTTCCTGAGATCTCCAACTTGATGAAAGATTGTGGAACTTCTTAATATCTATAATCAAATGATCCACTCTTTCACAGTAAATAGGTGTCTAAGAAACACAATGTAGATATAATGTATACATTTTGTAAGGCACATACATACACTTACAAGCATAAAATCTCCCATTGGTTCTATTTCTTAGGTAAACCTTAAACTAGAGCATGCTGCTGAATGAAGTAATATTTGGTTAACACAGGTGCAACAGAGAGTGAGAATTTGTCTTTTCCTACATTGCAGATAGGCCAAAGAGTGTGTGTGAGTTAATCTTGTCAATTTGACTAGATTAACAGACACCTGGGGTGGGGGGGGGGGCGTGTTATTGGACTATGAGAACACTAACCTGACCAGGGAAGCAACCCACTGACTGGTTCATGGCTAAATTCCCATTAGCAGGAAAGTCTACTTAAAAGCAGTGGGTCTTATGGGTCTGATCTTAGAGAGTATGCCTGACCCCTGACCCTTCCCCTCTGGCGTTCGTCCCCTTGCTCATTTTTTCTGAATATCGGGATATTTCAGGGATTTCCTCTGCCATATTCTACCATTTTGAATCTGCCTTGGATCCAGCTGATTATAGATCAAGATAACCTTGATTCCGGTAAGCTGCAGGAATTGTGTATTTTGTTTCTTATTAGGTCATAGAAAGAGCCCAACGATACCAAAGTGACGATGAGCAGCGAGATAACTTGGAGTGAAAATTTATTGACGGTATGACCCTGTACCTGGCTTGCAGGTCCAGGATGAGTGTAGGGCATGAGGAATAAAGGGCGTAAGGAAAGGGAAAGGGGATAAGAAGAGGGGAAAATGGGTAAAAAAAGGAGGATAAGAAAATGGAAGCAAAAGGGATGATTAAGAGATGAACAGAGCTTTTATGTTATGTGGGTGGATTAGCCAGCATGAGCATCAGGGATTGGACTGTAACTGGAGTGTGGGTTGGGGATTGGGCAGAAGAAAATAGAGCTGCCTGATAGGTTGGGAGAGCAAGTAGGTGGGCTCTGGGTGACAGGTGGCAGCTGCGATCAGGGTAGTTTCATCAGTTGGTCGACAGCCAGGGGCTGCAAAGTTGTTTTGTCAGAGCCTGGGAAGTCAGGTTGCCATGGCGTGGAAGGAGTAAAAGAATGACTCTGAAAGCCGAGGTCAAATACGGTTCAGCACAGGAGTTACAACACAGGAACCCCACAGTTCCAGCAGCAAGACAGCTGACCAATGCAGTAAAAAAATGCACCTTTGCTGGGGTGGCCTCTCTGCAGACTTGCTAATGTCATCAGCAGCTATATATGAGCTCCTCAGGACAGAAGATGGCAGAGCTGCTGCACCAGGGAGGTGAGAAGTGTTCGCAATCCTGAACCTGGACGCCGGCAGAGTGACAGCTGACACTCCCCATTTTGGTTACAAAACCCACCGCATTTGGTTGGAAGATTAGTGTCGTCACCTGTGTCTCTATGTGGAAAACAAATTACTTACTTAGCCAAAAATACAATAGATAGGATTAACTGAGCATGTGCAATGTGACTATACTAATGTCAGGTCAGACAAGTTTATTTTCAGACTGATGACTCGAGTATTGCCAGCTCCATTTTAATGATGGGGAAAATGAGTAAGCTAAAACTTAGACAAAGAGTCACATGACTAGTAACCAAACACAGATCCTGCCTGTCCTGAGGTCTCATCCTTTCCACGAAGGCAGCAACTGGAGGAAACCACAGCAGGGTGCTTGAAGAATGATCCCACTCATCACAGACATTTTTCATGACAGCCATTTTTACACTTGCTCTGATCCTGTGGTCCAGAGTGTGTTAATACCACTTACTTATGAGCAAGAAATGTTAGTGGAGCTCATGAGAGTATTTGAACTTGAGAAGTCTATTTGCTTTGGCCTATAACAAGGAAAACAAAACATTGGTCTGAATAAACCAATGGCTGATATGGCTTGTTTGAACAGGAGATGACTTATAGGCAAGATTCTCTACTAAATCAACCAGCCAAACAGCAAGTCTTTCATGTTAATTACGACTAAATGGAGGTTCTGTCCATCTAATGCGGATTTAGAGATTTACGAATTAGAGGCAGGCTGTGTGCCTTCAAGAATAATTAGCAAGTGAGAAAATGAGCTAATTTTATCAGCCAGCATAATATTCCTGCCACCTCCAAGGGGACATAGCAAATAGAAATATCCCCCCAAAACAATCTTCTGATTCCAATTTCATCAAAATTGAGAAATCTGAGAAGAACCACAGCTGGAAATAGAATTATAAACACTGCACAGATTCTATAGCACTGCTATGTAGCAGTAATATTAGTAATGAAAGTTTTTTACATTTTATTAAACATTAAAAATATTAATAATACTAATAATTAGAAGGTAGGAATGATAAGAGAAAAGAAATTGTTTGTGATTATTATTTAATTAGTACTTTCAACATGTTACTAAACTCTCTACACACATGATCCCACATAATCCTTATAAAAATTTGAGAAGTAGTCATCTTAATGACTTACTCAGTGGATAAGGGACTTCACCCGAAGAGACTATTTAAATTGTCCAAAGGCAACCGGCAAGTAGGAAGCCAGGATTTGAAACTTCAAATTAGGATGTGCTGAACCCTGGATTTTTCAGTGCTGTCCTTCCCGAAGCGCTGCTCTGAAAACCTATTGCCCCAACTTTCCTGTTGGTACAATTTTGAGAGGAAAACTTCTCACTCTACTGCATGTTAAAGGGAAGATTAGCTTGTTGGGACCAGTTTTCTTGCTATAAACTAAAGATAAAAATCTATGATCTTCTACCACACTAGGTTGTTGGCAACAGTTACAGAAATATAGTTTCACTATATTTCCATGCCAGGGCAGTGTGGCACTGCTACAAACATATTTTTTTATGGAAACATAGATTTTCTGGTGACCCCAGAGTTGGTTCCCATCCTCACACAGAGCAGAGATCGTGCCTCTGGTAACAGTCCTCCTCTGGATCACTTAGGTTGATTTTTTTTTTTTGAGAAAGATACAAGGGTTCTGGACAATAAACATGTATGATAAATTTGCCACCACCTCCTCCTCAATTGTCAATGACAATGGAAATGTGATAGAGGGACAAGAGAGGTAAAATTGATAAGACTGAGGGAGGTTTTGGTGGGTTCATATCCTTAAACGGTTAAATGAATTGTAATTACTCAGTGGAGATGGGTTATATTCACTCTTGCTCATCTCTTTACATATGGGCCTGATACTGTCCATATTATAAGGAGGGAGAGGAAGGACCTTAATAAGTACCTGATGAACTCGTGAAGGAATGGTATGGTAGTTAAAGCACTTGAATGCCATGTACACAGCCCTGAGTTCAATTTCCCAGCATCCCACAGCTGGGTGTGGTGGTACATGCCTATAATGTCATCATTCAGGAGGCTGAAGCAGGAGGATTGTGGTGAGTCCAAGGCTAGCCTGGTATGTGTAGTGAGTTCAGAACCAGCCTGGACTATAGAGCAAGTCCCTGTCTCAATAAATAAATAAATAAATAAATAAATAAATAAATAAATAAATACAGAATAACCAACACTTACAGCATATGATCAATGAGCTTATGCTATGCATTTTACAGAAGTGTTTCGATTTACAGATCACTAAGTGGAATTGTAAAGAGATCAAATAACATAGCCAAACTCATGTAGCTAATATACCACAGGGGTTTGAATCAAGGCTGTGTGACTGTAACTCGGGCTATGTACTTCTCCAGCCCAATTTTCTATAACTTTATGAAGGAAACGAAAGGCCAAAAACATGTTGTGATTCACTCAAGAAACTTCAAGACTTCAATTATACCAGTGTATAGAAGTTTCTTGGAAGTGGAGAGACATAGACCACAAGAAGGAAAGAAAAATCACTCTTCCATCAGAGACCTAGATAGAAAACACCGTCCTGTGGAATGAAGAAGGGGGCATTGCCACACTTGCTGGGTTATCATAGGCTTTGGCACACAGAAAGGAAAGTTTCCGGAAAGTCTTGGGGAAGAAAAAGTCAGATGCCAGAACCTTTTAGATGATTCATTAACAGTACGACCCAAAAACTGTGGTAGAGAGTATCCGCAGTCATTAGGTTGTGGGAACCCTGATTCCTAGATCATTGAGTTGCGAAGAGACTTTTTTTTTTTTCTTTTTGCAATGATTCAAAGGTATGGGCAAGTGAGTGTAGTGAAAGCTTTAAAAGCAGCGTCAGGTATGATGTTTTTGGGGTAGAAAGAAAAGTCCAAACCAGCAAAATTCACTTGGTAGTAGTTCCACCCTACCATCCAAGAAAAATGACCGTTTCTATATTATTTAGAAATACAATGGTTGCTAGAGACAGTGTAATTAGATGGAGGTTGTGGGATTACAGCTCACACAGGACGAACTTGGAGAGTAAAGATGAGCACCTAAAAGTGATGGAAAACTGTGGTCATGAAGGTGGAGAGAGGAGAAAAATGGCTGACCCCAATATCCAGTTTCTCGTTTGTAACCCAGAACCCTGTCGCTTCAGGACAACCTAAATTCCTGTTCCTGCGTGATATCTGCTCTGATCTACTCCGCATGCCATGTCACCCTATTCCCCTGACTCCAGGTTTTCTAAACACCTGTGTTTCTAATGTAATATTCCACATGGATTGCTTTAGCTCATGCACCCGGTTTTTGGCGCGGTTATGGCGCTCTCTCCCTCTCCCAGGAATCAGCTGGGCTCCCGCCAGATCATACGTTGCCTTGACTATTGCTTCATCTCTATGATACAGAAGGAAAAGCTGCTGCTAAATGAATGTGCAATCTAGGTTTACACGGAAGAGATCTCAACTACTGTTCTGACGTATTTTGCATATTTTTGTACAAGTGAGAAAGCCAACTAATATGTTTAGATTCCCTGTTTTGCGATGTTTATGTCTATATCAACATCCCCTCTAGAATACAGAGCCTCGGGCCACTAAATCTTAGCCAAATCTGTTACCTCTCTGACTCTAGGCAAGGCCAAGGGTTTGGGTGTTATTTATTTGAATTATTATCTTAAAAATGAACACGGTCGATCATTGGGACAGCATGTAAGGGAAAATCTGAAAGGCAATTTTGAAAGGTCGGAAAAGTTTATCTCATTTTTGAAAGCTTAAGGTCAGAAGCAGAAGTGGTCCTAAATAGATAAAAGAGGACAGAGAGCTTGGAACACAAGTATTTACAGTAACGGCAATAGCGGTCAACTTTTCTATGACTGGGAAAGAATCCTTGACACCTGCAACCTTAATTTAGGTCACCATTTCTGGGGATTCAGTCCATGATCAGCTGGATCCAAGGCAACATGAGGGCAGGAGGGCTTGTTTGGGCTAAGACGTTCATGGCTGGAAAGCCATGAACAAAGGATCAGTGCCAAGGAGCAAGAGGTGAGGGAGTAGACATCGCGCTCAGCCATGCCGTCCTTACCCACCCGGACATACTGAAAGGTATGGCACCAATTCTCGGTGCCAATCAAGTCGGTACTTAACCTAAGAGCCACATTGATTTTTTTTTTAAGAAAAGCAAAAATTAGTGGATGTGTCACATCGGTGTTCATTGTTACTGGGGACCTTGAGCTCCTTCATCTGCAGAAGGGGATGGAGGAGACCATCTGCCTCACAGGACGGCTGTGGGAACTATGAAAGTAACCGGAAGTGGCAGCAATAGTGCCGAGCGGAGATGATGGGGCCCTAGCCGATGTTCACCTTCTGAGGAACTGTTTTCCCTCGAAACACATTTAGTGAGCGTAGAAATAAGTGAATAAAGGAGTTAATGAATCCTTGCAAGGATTTTGGACATGGCCTCTTCTGCCTTAAAATTCCTCATCCTAGAATTTAGGCTTAGACTTTGATGCATTTCTTAATCGCAGGAAGAGAAAAGCTAACTTCTGTTCTGCACGCTCTGGTATTGAAGCATTGTGCAAGAGTAAGGCTTGGAAGTTTACTGTACACTGTTGAGCTCTAATGAGTATTTCTTTGAAAGGACTTATCTGACAGGCCATTGATAGATAGGGGAGTGGGGCCAATAAAGTATAAAAGTTGTGTTGATCTCTGCACAATTTTTTCAATACGTGAGTATTTTGTAGCAATCAAGGACAACTTATCTCACAATTAAAGACAGAGATCTGACGTAAAAATTGAAAATCTATAGGAGGGACCTCGTTTAGTGCAAGTGGTGGCTACCTTAATGACTCGGAGCCTGCAGGCCCATTGTTAACCTAAGGGAAAGGACATAAGTGAAGATAAAGGAACTCAGAGACATTTCCTTTCTGAATTGAGATAATGCACAAATGAGGAAAGCTGCTTCTTGGATCAGACTTTTAATTTGCATCCTTGTGTTCTCTGCTAGAAGCAAATGACCTGCAAAGATTTATATCTCTGAGGAGAATATTTAGGTCCCTGTTTTTCCCAAGGCTACCAAAATTGACTATAACGCACAATATATTTGTCAGTAGAAAACTTCTTCTGTTTTCCACTTAAGATAGCTACTGTTCTTTCATTAGAGTTCTGATAAGAGAGCTCCATGAACTCTTAGTTGTCTTATTCTAGATTGATTTTTTGGGTAAGTTTTGTGCTTTTTGGTGAACAACTTAGTAGAATATAAATTTGGAGGAGGGATCCCACATGGCAAGTGATAGAAGAAGTGTTGTTGTGAGTACTGTCAGAGACCCTCAGGGTTGGTATCCCTTGTTAGGTTTTACGTGTTTAGGGTTTTGTAGGACAATGGGGGAGAAATGCCATACTATACTCAGAGGGGAAAAACAGCACTGAGATCCTATGTGAAAGACTCTCCCATAGTGCGACAGTGTTTTAAGAAAGGAAGTCCTTCCAACGGTTATGTCCCAAAAGGACCTTAGGGAAGATTGTACCCAAGAGTTTCATGTAATTCTTTATAAGGTCAATACGTGTAGGCAAAAAATTTTTGCATACTTACCTAAAATATGTGATGTATGTTTTTAAACTCACTTTTTATTGAAGGGTAACATAGACACCATAACACGGAATGAACAATGAACACACACACACACACTTCAGGGGATTTTTACATGTACTTACCCTTATATAAACACCAGCCATATTGCATACAGAATATTTACAGCACTGTGGAGACTTCCGTCATAGACCTGCCCAGGGGATATGACCTCAATTGTCATAGACCTCAATCATCATAAGTTAGCTTTGAACTTCAATTTGCATCAGGCGTTTGCAATATAATTTCATGCCTGTGTCATTCAAGTATGCTTTTGTATATTTTTACTTTTCAATTATGTGTGTGTGTGTGTGTGTGATACATTTATTCCTTCTATTTCTATTGAAAATGTGATTCATTTGTATTGTGGGACTCATGAATAAAGTCATCTAGAGGAATGAATTCTTTTGGCAAAATATAAATACGTCCTTTGATGGAAATCACCATTTGAGACCAATAAACCAATAGATATCTCACAAAGGAGACATGTACACAGACACACACATAGCTACCACCACCACCGAGGAGTTGGGTGGCTGGGGTGCAGGGTGTGTACATGTTGAGCTTTAGTAGATTCTGTCAATACAGTTTGAAAGGGGTTATCAAAACGTATCACTGTCAGATCATAAATGTTCCAGTTGCTCCATATTTTTGGCAACATTTTGTAGCACTAGTATAATTTGAAGCATTCTGGAAGAGGTAAAAAATGTCTTGAATAGTGAACATTTAATATCTTTGACACAATTTTTATGTTTTATAATATGTACTGAATGTTTCAAGTGTTTAATAAGATCCATCTTTTTTTTTCCCAGTGTTGCCACATTGGGCATATTTTGAGAATATTTTCAAGCAAATTTGTCAATGGAAATTTTGGCCTTTAAAGACTAAAATTAACTCGTGATATTCAAAATTCATCCTGCAAGGGAGAAAGTGATTAAAAGACTAAAACAAATGTTCATAGGAGATTTTAGTCTGCAATTGTGGAACAGTGTTCGTGAGATATATTTGAATTCTAAGTAAACATAGAATTGTCGGAATTAATCATTTGCTGGACCTGTAATATTTAAACATTCCCAAGGACAAATATAGAGTTCACAGGGGCGAGTCACTCAAGAAATATGGCTGGAGTTCATTCGTTTTACAAGTCCTGCTTGTAAGCAAAGCATGATGTACCTGTGCCAGTGATATGAGCTTAAACCAAATAGAGAGGGAGGGAGGAGCCAAAGCTCCGGGGGACAGGCTGCATTTTCCATTTTGCCTGCTTTAGTATCCCAGTTGCCAATTGGGAAGGGCATCATTGATCAGTATGCCCCAGGAAGCCAAACTGAATACCATGGCAATGGCTTGGGATGGGAAAAAATGTTCCTTGGCCAATTTCCCACCAGTTTCTAAGGCAGTACTGCTTCTCCAAAATGATTTTTTAGTAGATTGGTGTAAATATTATACCCATATCCTTGTCCTGGCTAAGTTACTCTTCTAAAAATTAGTGAATATAGCTGGACCTTGACGACACACGGGACTAGAGGCTTGGTGTAGGAGAGAGAAGAAGCCACCATGGCTCAGATCTGCAAGAGTTCATAGTCTTGGAAAAAGCTAGAACCCAAGGGATGTGATGAGGGATGGACAGTAGAGACTTGGAGAGAGGAGGGTCATCAATCTTTGCTTTTAGCTTCTAGATGGAAGTCTATTTTTTGTTTATAAAATAGATATTCACATTCAGACCTAGCAAAGGACACTTCATTATAAACCATTTGAACTTATGCAAGAAAAAGATTCTCTAGGTAGGTAAGAATTACTGTAAAAATCTTATTTAAAACTGGATACTTAAATGAATAAGAATCATTTTATATTTCTAAAATGTTGATTTAAATAGAAGCTTCTCAGAAAC
Source organism: Ctenodactylus gundi (assembly GCA_004027205.1). Lineage (NCBI taxonomy): Eukaryota > Metazoa > Chordata > Mammalia > Rodentia > Ctenodactylidae > Ctenodactylus > Ctenodactylus gundi. Next base: position 626,345 of record PVKB01000605.1, on the reverse strand, counting down.
TAGCATAACAATCCTTTTCTATAATTTGTCAGCCAGAATTAAATTGAGCATTGGCTACAAAAGATGTTTTGTAGACTAAGATGTATAATATATGTGTGTGTGTTTCATATATATAAAACATACACATAGCAATATGCAATTATTTTTATGGAACACTAGTAGTGATAGTATACATCCCTGTAATCCTTACAACATTTTAAGATCTTCAAGGTACACTGTCTTGCTTGATGCAATTCATAGTGATAGACTGACCAGGTGTTCTTCACAAATATATAATGAGTACTCTGAGTTTAATTCTCTCTCAAAAAGCAAGTGAAAAATGAGAAAATAGATGGATGAGATATGGACACCTCCCCGTGGAGCCCATCAAGTACTGGAAACAACGAGGGGGTACGAAATTCCAGTTAAGATGGAGAAACCACCTTACAGAGGTGTTACACGAAGAGAATTCACCCCAGCTCAGAGTTCTGGCTCTCCTGGCTCTCGTCTCTGCCTGTCCCCTACTTGGATCACCTTGCTTCTTTACAGGAGAAGGCAGGCACCTCTCGGTGACTTCACAGCTCTCCACACTGGAACTTCAATACTCCGAGCAAGACGTGTCGTTTCTTCAGATTCTCTTCAGTTACACTGTGCGAAGCAGTCACGAGAAGCGACAGAGGTTGATGAGATGAGGCTGAGGCTTACGTCGTTTTCTGCACCTGTGCTAAGCACTGAGTAGTCCCCCCCATCTGTCTGGGCTAGTTCATTCCTTCCCTCTGGAGAAGTGGGTCGTTTCCCTTAACCACGGTTTCAGCTGCCTTCGATCAACTGTGATCTGCAAGTACCAGAGGGAGAATTCCAGAAACAACTCATCTGCTTTAAGCCCCCCTCATTCTGAGTAGTGAGTGCCATGAAGCCTCATGCCATCCTGCTCAGTCTGGTCCAGGGTGCGAATCGTCCTTTCGCCCAGAGCCCTCACAGTACACATACCACCCATCCTGAATCACTTAGTGGTCTTCTACACCACGGACTGGCTGTCATACTGTCACAGAGCCTGTGTTCAGGTAATCCTTACTGTACTTAACAGTCGTCCAAAATGCAATTTGCAGGGAGGCTGGCGATTGGATTCATCAAAGAGAACCTATAAAGTCTTCCTTTCCATTTAAAAGATGACAATGCACTAAGATATTTTGAGAAAGACCATATCATATTTACATTAACGTTTATTGTGGCATGCTGTTAACATTTTCTGTTACATATTACTTGATTTTTTTTACTGCACCTTATTTATAAAAAGAAATTAAGACAGCAGCTGTTAGCTATAGTGCATTTATGGTACACCAGTCTTTCATGTAAATATTTTGCATGCGTTAATTTCACTCTGATATGAAACGTATTTTGAGAATGTTTGTGTAGTGCAGTGATTTCCAGTGCTTGGTCTATGGCCCACGAGGAGCTCAAGGATCTCTGATGTCAGAAAAGGATCAACCTCTTTATCTTGAGGAGTTCTTGATCTGTCATTAAATGGTAGAAAGGGAAGAAATGGCCTGTCAATTATTTTGTTCCTTATGATTGTCTTCAGTTCCAAAAGAAAAATTAGATAAATTAGTTCATTGCAGAAGAGAGAATATTAAGAGATACAATTATTTATTTTTTCTTTTTCCACATGTTATCGATATGTATAAATACAATATGTAAAGTTTATATTGATCTTGAGTATTTTGTGCGTATCCATATTGTGGCAAAATTAGACATCCTTCTCTGCTCTGCCAGACTCATTGAAACTTAGAGGGATGCCCAGGGATAGGAGGAGAGATGACATGAGAATTGAGGTCTTATATTTTTCCCCATTTGTCAGTGGTATTTATCAATGTGTGTGATCCACAATGGTTACATCAAGGTTAAGAATTCTGTGCACACGTATCAAATTCACTTTCCCTTTCCCTCTTTTTGCGCTCCCATCCCCTCTCTCATCCTACCTAACTCCCAATAACTCACTTATTTGACTGTATTATTTATTTATCCTCTGGGTATCTCATATTAGAGAAATGGTTGATAGTTAACCTTCTCAGGCTGACTCAGTTCACTAAGCATAATGGTCTCCAGTTGCATTCACTTTCCTACAAATGACTCACACCTATCTGTGTTCACGGTTCCTGGCAGAGCAGTGCTCTCTTGTGTATATACACCACGATCTTTTATCCATTGATCTGTTGATGAATATGTTGGCATCTTCCACAATTTAGCTTTTGTTAGTGGTGCTGCTATACACATGAGTGTGCATGTATCTCTGTGTCACGGTGCTTTCAATTCTTTCAGAACTACATGCAGAAGAGGTGTCTCAGGTTCAAATGGAATATTCTTACTTTCCATTTCTTGAGGGCTCTCCACATTGCTTTCCATAGTGATTGTACCACTTTACAGTTTCACCAGCATTGTAAAAGAGTTCCTTCCCCACACACTTTGACCAGCATCTATTGCTTTTTGAGTTTTTGATGGAAGCCATTCTCACTGGGGTAAAATGATAATTCAGTGTTACTTTGATTTTCATTTTGGCTAATGGCTAAGGATGTTGAACATTTTTTTCCATGCATTTTCTGGCCACTTGTACTTTTTGCTCTGAAAATTGTGTATTCATTTCAATTGTTCAATTTTCATTGGGTCTTTGACTTGAGGGGTCTCTTTTTCTTTATTTCTTTCTACATTCTGGTTATTACCCCCCTGTCCAAAGTGTAGGTGATCATTTTTTTCCCATTCTGGTTATTACCCCCCTGTCCAAAGTGTAGGTGATCATTTTTTTCCCATTCTGTAGGTTCTCTCTTCACTCTTCATTGTTTTCTTTGCTATGCAGAAGTTGTTGATCTTGGGGGTTATTTCTTTGCATCCCGTAGGAACTGAGGCCTTAAAGTTTAAGCTAGAAGAGCTTGAGGGAAGCACTCGGATGGGATGAGTGTTTTAGAAAAGAAAACACCACATGCAATTACAAGTAAGAAATGAGATGTAAAACAAGACCACAAATCTGCTTTCATTTTTAGTTCCAGGTTGCTAAAATACTAGGTAAAGAAAGAGAATGATTAAACGTGAGTGAAAAGCACTCCTTTAAGCACTTCGTGAGGAAGGAATGAGTGGAGTTATAATTAGAATAAATTTACAAAAGCACAAAGAAAAAACCTTCGATTCTTTGAGTATTGGTTTTTATGTTTTCAGGTTTTTTGTTTTTGTTGTTTTGTTTGCTTTTGTTCTGATTTTCTTCAAAAGCACAAAGAGACAAGAGGGGAAGAAATTCGGATTTGTCAGTGCTCATGAAGATCTATAGGTATCTTTGGAAATCAGTGCTATTATTTTGTTGTTACTTGAACCAAAAATTTATTGCTAGCTCAGCTGAAATGTGGACTTGTGTGTTTTATTATTTACTTTCCCATCACTGGGATAAAACAACATGGCTCAAAATGGAGAGGTTTATTTTGGCCCGAGGTCTTAGGATCCCAGTATCAAAATAGACCCTTCAAGGGCATGCTCCATGATGATCTTCTTTCTCCAAGTTGGCCTTGCCTTCCGAACTTCCCGCCATCTCACTCATCACCCTACGAATACATACATGAATTAATCCATTGATGAGATCAAAATCCTCATGGTCCACTCACCTCCTAAAGGCCCCGTATCAGAACGCTGCTGCTCTACAAACCAAGCCCATGGGAACACTGCACATCCCTCCGCTCCTCTGTCACTATGCATTTCATTTTTACATAGTGTATTCTTTGTCACATGTCACTATTGTTGTTCATGTAAAGATTCTTCTAGTTTAGTGGCTCATATATTCATTTCTTTTGATGTTTTCTATTTCTTTCAGAAATTCCTTTGTTCTCGTTGTTGAAGTCATTTTCCCCTGACCTAGAAAGCCTCTCTAGTGGGCCAAATTTACGCAAGCAAAGAACCTTTGTCAAATATTGTCATCATTCTTTTTTTTAGATTTGTGAGGATTTTCAGTGACAGACTGTTTTAGTAATGTTACTAGTGTCAATAATGATTTTGTGATATCAAATTCAACTCTTATATTCTTAGTCTATGGCTTTTATTTTTTAATCAGAGACACAAACTGTCTCCCATGTTAAAAAGGGAGGGGAGTATCACTACATGTAATATTATTTTTAAAAATTATCAGACTTTTGTCAAAATCTATGTGACATGTTAAGTATAGAAACAGGAATGCTTTAAAAATGTCAGGGGTTTTTTTGACAGAGTTGACTAATGCCAGTTTAGTCATATTTTTCCCTAAAATTTGCTTTTTCATACTAATATGTTTTTTTTCTTCTTCACCAGAAGATTAAAGAATCTTTCATCATTTGGTTGTTAATTATTGACTTGTACTAAAATCTTGTTACAGCAAATATCTCTTTCTTTCTCCTATATGTTTAAATAATCACCCTATTTGTTTCCAAGGGATGATGTCAGTGTGGGCCAGCTTTTCATCACTGTGACCACAAATCTGAGAAGGACAAGCTTAAAGGAGGAAGTACTCATGTTGACTCAGGGTTTTAGAAGTTTCAGTTCATGGTTGGCTGTCTCCAAAGCATTAAAATCATGGCAGAAGTACAAGGTATAGGATACATGCCCACCTTGCAGCAGCCCAGAAGCCGAGAAACTAGAAAAGAGCCAGAGAAGAAGGTACCAGAGGCCAATTCCCCACGGTCACAGGGCATGACCCATCAGCCACACCCAAAGTGGGCTTTGTTGATCTCCTGTGTGTCTCTTAAGCAAATCTATTGTCAACCAAGATGAAGCATCACAGGTGGTGTAGCTAAGAGCCACAGATGGGTGGCTTAACAACACAAACATTTACTGTCTTCCAGATCTGAAGGCTCAAAGTACAATGCAAAGGTGTTGGCAGGAATTGGTATTTTTGTTTGTTTCACTTTGTTTTGTTTTTAAGACTGTGACAATAATGTGTTTCATGTTCCTTTGGCTTCTGCTGGCTTTCCATCTGGTGTTCCTTGGTTTTTTTTTTTTTTTTTTTTTTTTTTTTTTTTTTTTTTTTTTTTTTTTTTTTTTTTTTTTTTTTTTTTTTTTTTTTTTTTTTTTTTGTAATATCTTAACAGTGTCTACCTTTACATTCAAATAGAGCTCTCCCTTTATATGTGTGTTTGTCCCCAAATTTCTCTTTTTTACAGGGACGAAAGTCATGTCAGATTAGGGATCAGACTAATATGATCTGACCTCCTCATAGCTGATAATATCTACAATAGACTTCTTCCCAAATAAGTTCATAGTTTTTAAGTGTTGGGAGTTAGAACTAAAACACATGAATATGGGGAGGAGAGATACCACTCAACCTATAACAACCACTATAAATTCAGGCAATAAAACTAATTATTTGTCTGTTTTATATAAACAATATGAGAGAAATGATACATGAAGTCACAGCTGGACCAGAACTGCAAATGAGGAAATGAAGCGTTTTTCAAAAGAGAAATGAGATTCCATTACCCAGTAAGAGGCAGAATGGAGGTGGTTATACATCAACAAGTGCCTACACTTTTCGCCATTATCTTCTATCTGACTTTCTAACCAAGTACAGGCTAGATATTCCTTTTATCATCATATTCAGCTTTGTCTAAGTCCATAATTTTTTTCAATGAGGTTAATTATATCTTATCCAAAATATTTACTGTTCCTCCTTATGGGAGGGTGATATTTGCTTCCTTTCAGAGATTCACGTTAGTGCGTATGACTTGCTTTGGCCAATGGCACATAAACAGAGGAGCCGATGCTGCTGCTGAATTGAAGTTTTGAGAGAAACTGGTTCTTGTTCTTGTTTCTGTCTGTAGTGAACCTGGTTGCACTCAGATGTTGTATGTCAGCCTGGGTCCTGAAGTGAACGCAGAGAAGAACAGTAGACTATCAACCATGGAAAGCAAAAACGGTGAGGTTGGAGCTAGAGGATGCATCTAAGTTCACATTGGTCACCTGCAGGATTTGGAAGATTTTGAAGAATTCATATTCTATTAATACATTATCCTGTGGCCCTTCTGGTCTCAGGCTTTCAAACTCCAATGCCTCTAAGAATAGGACAGGTAATTTCACAGCATGCCCCTGCCAGTGGTAATTTTACCAGGGAGAGCTAGCATTGCAATTCAAATGCCTTTCAAACACTCCACCAAACCAAACTCATCTTCTGTAAGAAATCAGTCCTGGAACTACCATTTGAGTCCTCCATCAGTCCTTGCAATGCAGTCCAATGTGGCAATTTTTCCAAGCTTATGAGGATTAGTTTTTTATAGACTGGATCTGAATTCCAAGTAACCACCGAGGTGAACTTGCTTTCTCTAGAGAGATCAGGGCTAATGAAGGGCATTGGATCTCCTTACAAAGAATGGAATTTAAGCCATCTCCATAACAGTTTTGTGAATATGCTTAATTTTTCTTTTTCGTGATTGGTTTTAAGGAGAAGAAAAACAAACAAATAGGTTTTCCTCAAGGAGAAAACATACCTAAATAGCTGACTGCCTTTCATTTATTCCATCCCAAAATCCTTGTTTCAAATGACTTAAATCACCAGAGAAGCTCTCCGCTCCTGTGCTAATCTGCTCAGCAAGGCCACAGAGGAATGCTGGCTGAGCAGACGGCCTGAGACTGGAGCTCTTGAGCAGAGGAACTGTGTTCCTCTACATAAAAGGAAATAGAACACATTCACTCCCTTTTGGCCTTTTCTGTTCTGAACCAAGAGAAGCACTTTCAATGAGTTCCTAAGGAATCCCTAATAATAAACTATTTCTGGCCCCACACACCCTTTCTCTTTGTGGAAATGAGATTACACCCTCCCAGTGATTTCTCAGAAGAAAAATCAAAGCATATGCTCCTGAAACCTTCTCAATAGCCTCCCTTCCTCCAAGCACGCTGGTAGCTGTGTAGATCCAACAGCACTGTGGGAGTCTGAGTTCACATCCTGCTATTGCCAGGCGGTGACATCACTCCTGTTGTCCATAATGAGCTCGTCCATATGTGCAGCTTGCTGAGAAAAAAAAAAACAACATATATGTGGCAAGGCTGATGGAATACATACGCAAGAGGAACCAGATCCAACCTCTCTACAAGGAAACAGTGAGCAATACTATTTAAGCACCCTGTAAACGATGCTGATAAAATAACATTTCGTTTCTGAATTTGAAAAACGATTCCCGTGTCCACATGGAATTAATTTTTCTCAAATGACTCATAAACCTTTTGTGAAGTCCTGTTAACATAATAGTTGAGTCTTAAGCTGGCGCATCATTAGCTAATAACAGAAATAGCAACTTCAAAGTAGGTGGTTATAAAGGGCTGGGTGCCTGTGTTGTGTGATTAATTTTTAAGCTAAGCCTCTTTGAGTTGTGGTGTGCTTCCTGTTTTAGAGGTGACAAAAATCTGAGGCCCAGAGAATGCTGTAAGTGGAACAGACTGTGTGGACACTGGGGTCTGTGTTCCCAATAATGGCAGCTCAGAAACAAACCTGGAATTCCCCTCACTTCAGTGCATCCAAAATTGAGTGTGTGTGACACAAAGCAAATAATTGTTGAGGGTAAGAGACTTTGGAAACAGAATTCCTCTTTGTGGAGCTGCAATGCCTCACATTCTGCTCTCTCAGTTTCTTTTTCTCTTTGTAAAAGCAGGCTGGCGGCAGAGAAGCAGGCCCTTGGACTCCTTCTGAAGCTAGTGAAGGCGGCAAAGAGAGCTTTGCTCTGTAAGCACAAACCCAGTTTCCACAGGAGTTTCAGCTTGTCTGAATCTACGCTAGAAAACAGCAGGTCTGTGACGCTGGCGATGCCATGAATTCCTGCGTGGACTGCCTCGTGTCTTTCTTCTTTTCCACCTTAAGGCTTTCCTCAAACTGGTGGGTGAACCCAATCCTTATTATTTAATATTGTTGGAGTCTCCAGATGATCATCTGGTCCTTTACCTAGTGGGCCACATCTAAGTTTCTTAGGTGACTAACTGACAACTTTGTTTAGCAGCTGAATGAGTCGTTTCCTATCTCTCCTTTCATCTTGGCCCTCCTTTCATTCCTATCCTGGGGAGCTCGCCTTCCCCAGCAATCCTAGGGCCTCCTTTCCTCTGTGAGGCCTCGGCCATTGTCAGCAGCACGTCCCCAGAGCTGAAGGGCAAGCTATGCAATTGGGAAGTGGTGGTGGGTTGGCGTTGGACAGCGCTGTTGCTAAAAATTAATCTCCTCTCTCACCCAGATAACTGTCACGAATCACCCTTTCCAAGTCCCATGGGGACCTGCTCATATGCTATGAAGAGGAATCAATATTAATTTGCCCCAGAAACACTAATCAGCCATGAAAACACTTTTCCTGGTTGTTAGGATACTCTGGGGAAGATAGAGAGGAGGTTTGCCTTCTCCTTTCTAGAAGGCATCGGACAGAAGAGTTTACTGTGCCCTCTGGCTCCACGCCCCCTGCCAGGGGTACCTGAGGACCTCCTATCCCAGAGAGAATGTTCCATGGGAAGTGTGGCTTCATTGGAGGTTTCTAGGGGAGCCCCTGAAATTCACAAGCACATGCTGAGTTGTCAAGAACATTCGTGGGGAGCCAACTCTCCCGGAGGAGTCAGAAAATCATATTTAATAGCAGAATCCACACTTGCCAGTTGCTGAGTTGCTCTGCACTTTCCATGCTAGAAAAGGAAAGTATCAGCTGGAACCAGGATTGGGCAGGCCAGGCTTGGTTTCCAGCCATAGAGACAAGGGGAAGGCAGGGTAGGTAGTGTTTTTTTCCCCTACTCATTGATTCCAGCTTTAGACTGACACAAGTTTATTTTTAAAAACTTGGATGCTCCATTTTCAGAATGTGATCTATAAATACATGCCTGCGTGCCTGTGGATCTGGTGTGTGTAGCCGTCCAAAACCACAAAAGAAAGTGACTCTATTCAGGAGCACAGATAGACTGAGAGCAGAGCTGCAAGATCTCTCCTTAGCCTCTGTACCTGGGTGACTTTTGCATACGTTACGGGCTGGAGATGCAGTCAGTCGGCTTTATAAGTGGACAGAGTAGGGTTCTTATCAGGAAACCTAGCAGATGTGCAGGAAGAGTTTTAAAACATGAATCACCTTGGTCTCTCATGTTGCCTAAAATGCCAACTCAGCCAAGCTAGAGCTATGAGTGTACAGCAAACACAGAGGTGCTTTTTTGTTTTTATTTATTTCTTTATTTATTTTTGAATCTGGGGTATCCTCTCACTAAGGTATATCCCAATCTTTTTTTTTTTTTGAGACAAGTTCTCACTAAGTCCTTGACTTGTCCAGGCTGGACCCTAACCTGTGATCCTCCTTCCTCAGCCTCTTAGAGTAAGGAAATTATGGGCACCACCATGCCTAGAGTTCCTCTCTTTATATGCTAGGCATCATGGTTAGACCTGGCCAGTTGTACTTTCTTACAATACATAAAAGCTATATAAATCACATACAGTCATGTGCCTCATGGTGACATTTCAGTCAAGGATGGATCTCAGATATAAAAATCAGTCTGTAAGAAGAGACGTGACAGCCATCCTAATCCACATCAGTGGCATTCATACAATGACAAAATTGCTTAGTGATGTACTTCTAGGGGTGTGTCCTTGTCACTAAGTAGCCCATGACTATCCTAAAACTATTATAATTTAACAGGTAAAACCAAACCTCTTGGAGATCTAATAACTTGGCCCGGGCCGTATAACCTGAAAAGAAAAAAAATAGTGTCTGATCTTCCACTCCCTGTGTGTTTCACTACCCCTTGATGACAGGCAGAGGGCACAACGACTAAGAGTGTACCTAGCTCTCAGCACCAGATCGTGCGAATCTGAAACCAAGCAGCACCTATCACCAGCTTTCTAGTCGTGAGGGACTCTCTATCTTCTCTTGCTCTGTTTTCTCCTCTGGAAGAGTGAAGGGTAATAATTTGACTCACCTTCTAGAATTTCTGAGAGGACCCAGTGGGTAGGTTGACAAGGCCACTAGAACCACATCAGACCTTGGGAGTACTTTTGGATTGCACTGCTTCCCAAACCCTATGTGGGAAATGGGCAATGTGTGTTTCCCGCAAATGAGGAAAGTGTTTCAATTACAGGCTCAGCCAACGCCATTCATGCCATGTTGATTGCTTCCTTTCAACAGCCTGGACAAAGATCATGAAAGATCAGGAATACGATTTGGGAATGTGGAAAGCTGATTCTAGTTCTTAGAATGATAACGGGTGTGGTGGCACATACCTATAATCCCAGCAATCGGGAGGCTGAGACAAGAGGATTGCCATGAATCCAAGGCTAGCCTGGGCTACATAATGAGTTCAGGACTAGTCTGGAGTACTGAGCAAAACCCTGCCTCAAAAAAAAAAAAAAAAGACTGATAATAGAAATTGGAGGACAATGAGACTTTATAGGTAGTGAAAGGATAGCACAAAGTCCCTAAGCTTTCAGCAGAAAGAGGCCTTATACAGGGAAATTAGGAGAGGACGGTCAATGTGGAGTGGTCAAATCTTTCCTCAGAAAATGTGGTAGTTAAGAGATGAAATAAAGGGACAGCACACAGATTAATAGGAGAGAAGTAAACATAGACTTCATTACTGTGCACATGTGTAGCAGAGCCTGTAACATAGGAAATTCAGAGAAGTAGCAGATCATGAAAGCTTAAATGCCATTTTCTTTCTTGTTTTCTTTCTGTGTAGTAATGGGGATGAACCCTGAGCTGTATCCACAGGCCCTTCTTTTTTTTTTTTTTTTTTTAGAGATAGCATCTCAGTACTTTGCTAAGTTAACCGGGCTGGGCTTGAAGTTATGATCCTCCTAACTCATCCTCCCAGAGTATTAGGACTAAAGACCTATGTCACTGGGCCTGGCTAAATATTATTTCCATAGAGGAGAGGGAAGTGGAGTTTGGGACACTTTATAAGGGTAGTAAACAAATTTAGGGGAACTGAGTGGGCCTGGGAAAGAGGCCAAGCCCTGGAACAAAGTTCCTCTGGGCTCTGGGTGTTGTATTTTCAGCCTCTTCTTCCATAATGTGAGTTTAGTCTCCCTTGGTTAATAACATTTCAGCAAGAGGGTTGACGGCAATATTGTTCCATTTTTTTGGCAGATGAGTCTTAAGGTCAATAAGAGAAGATCAGAGAAAGCCTTGCCTGTATTCGTTGCTCTCAGATGCCCTCAGTTTGGAGTCCAAAGTGGCATATTTTGGGATATAACTTTTTGAGTCCAAAAAAAGAAGTATCAACGAGGTTAGCACATTTCTGTAAAAAAAAGAAAAAGAAAAAGCAGGTAGTAGATGTTTTCAACCTTGCAGGCCGTGAAGTCTACGTTGAGAAAGCTCAGCTCTGCTGTTCGAGTACAAAAGCTCCCACAGCGGGCAAGTAAATGACTAACTGTGTGGCTGTGTTCCTACCGCACACTAAAATGTGAATCCCAGAAATTTTTTACCTGCCATAAATATTCTTTTGGAATTTTTTCAATCATTTGCACATATAAAACTAATCTGACTGTAGGCCAAAGTAGAATAGGCAGCAGCCTGAGTTTGGCATGTGAGCTGCCGTTCCCCCACCCTTGGTGTGGAGGGATAGAAAGTCCAGGGCAGAGCCTACCTCTGGCGAGGCTGAAGACTAAGCTTTCGGGATCCAGTTGTAAGCTATTTACTTTGAGGGCTGGGGGCATAAGTCCCCGGTTAGAGTGCTTGCTTAGCAAACACAGAATCCATACGCATCGCATAAACTGGCCAGTTGGTGAACATCTGTAATCCCAACCCAGCACTTAGGAAGCTGAGACAGAAGGATCATCATGTGCTCAAGGCCAGTCTGGGTCACATAGCCACTTTAGCACCAGCCTGGGCTACAGAGTGAGGCCTTTTCTCTAAATAAATAAATAAACAAACAAACAAATAAATAAATATGCTAACCTACCCATTTAAAAGGAAGAAAAAGTGTACTTTGAGTGTCATTTCTACGTACCAAGGTCTAAGCTGGCACTTTGTATATTTTGTGTTTGTTAGACTCTTCAAAGCTCCAAAAGGCAACAATATTGTCTGTTGTTTACATAGGAACAGAAAGGCGTGATCATGTTTCTCACCTATTATAAGGGCCATGATTAATTCCACTGTAACAAAGATAGGTGAACAAGAAAAGTGTAACTTAATCAAAAATTTATATAATAAAGGAGCTGCTGTGGTTTGGATCTGAAATGTCCCTCCAAAGTCCCATGAGTTCAGAGGTAAGGATTTCTTTTAATGATGGTTGAACCCCAGGGTGCCATATGCAACTGCGGATTGATTCACTAATGAGTTTATGACTAAATGTGCGGTTAGGGCGTAGCGCCTGATTGAAAGAGGTGTATCACTGGGGTTGTGGGGAGGAGCCAGGATGGGTAGACGCTGTCGGGTTCATGTCCAAGACACCACAGTGTAAGCAGACTTCACCTAAGATGGTGTCTGAGGCAGACCTCACTCCCCTAAAGTCTTGTGACAAGCACCGGATGGGCCATCCCCGCCCTGCCTCCATGGCTCTTACTTCTCCTTGGACATACATGGTAAAAAACAGGATCCATGCCGCTGATTGGTGGTCTGGGTACTTCAGGGTATGTGTAACTTATATAAGCCTCGTACTTCCCGAATAAAGCACACTGTATTCCCTGAAGCGAGTCTCCGGAGTGTTCCTTCTCCATCATCCGGCCTCCTCAGCTGTTCAAGTGGTCTTCACAGGCCGAAGACCACAGGGCTTTGACTTTTGAGGGTGTATGTCCCTTCCCAGGTCCTCTCTCTCTCTCTGCCTCCGGCTGCTGTGAGGCATGCAGCTTTCCTCTTCCATACTCTTCCCCCATGCTGTTTATGTCTCGGAACTACCAGTGATGGACCGGAACCTGTGAGCCAAACGAAGCTCTCTACTTCAATCTGCTAGTATCAGGTAGATTGTCCCAGAAACAGGTAAGTGACTGATACAGGACATTTCAAAACAGAAGTCCATAATATCCAAGAAGAATTGTCTGTTTTTACAATTAGGTTTATTGAAATGTGGACAGTTGTGGAGAAATGTGAGTGACCTAATGGTAACAGACTGAGAAAGGAAGATCTGTCTGTTCAGACTTTTCTTGTCACTCAGTGTTGCATTCCTTCCTCCCAGATATGAGACAGGGCATTTTGGGGACAGTCTCATAACCAACCAGGTAATGTATATTAGACAGTGAGCTGATGGTCAGCCCTAACACAGAAAAGAAGAAAATCAGTGTAATCTTTCTAGCTTCTATAGCCCATCTGGGGGACAAAGTCTTACTTCTGTAAATTGCTTCTGAGGAGAAGAAGGACCAAAAGACAGGTCAGTGAGAGAATTTCCAAGTTCTATCCCGTGTCTTTAAGTTTAGCATATTCAAGATGTCCAAGTACCACATGTTGGGGTGTCACTTTCTAAGCCTAACACTTACCTTAAATGGCAAGAAGTCTTTTCAGAATCACAATATTCTTGGTGAATATGGAAATATGATCAATCTAGGATTAATTGACTCCAAAGCCTCTTGTTTATTTGATGTGGCACATTGCCCAACATGCTCAGGACTTTATATATGCAGGTCTTGACTCAGTGCTTAATGTTCTAGAAGCTTGTTTCTGTCTCAGGACTAAAAAAAGTCATACTTTGGTGGAACTGACAGGTATTTAGAGGTGATAAGTCCAGTCCTCCTTGTGTTCCTGCTGAGGGAAATAGCACAATAATCCCAGGGAATGGGCACATCATAAAGACTGATGCTAAAAATAGACCTCGAAGCCGTGGCTTCCAGCTGAAGGCAAATTGCCCGGTATGGGACGTTTGATACTACCTGGATGCTTTCTGTGGTCACAGATGAGCATCAGTGCTGCTGAGATCTAAGAGTAGAAGACAGGGCCACTGCTTGCTGTCTCCCTGAGCATAAATCAACAGACCACAAAAATAGATTATGAGTCCAAATGTCAATATTTGAGAAACTACTCTAAGAAGCTAGTACTCCTAAAAATGTTAAAGCTCTGTTCTCATCAAATCAAATTTCCACTAGGAAAAAGTCAGCGGTCATGAGATAGGATCTGATTTTGAGCCTGATTTCTGTTTCATATTCCCCAAACTAATGAAAACTCCCACCAATTATCAAATTTGGTTCTCTAACCAAATATTTACTGTCTTCTTAACTTGGTATCTTTGCTCATGATTCTTCTCTGCCGTGAATACTTTCTGACTGTATTTGCCATTATCTAATGTCAGCTAGCCCCATTTCCTTGAATCCAGCTCAAATTCTACTTCTCTTTCAAGCTGTTTTGTGGCTGTCTCTGTGTGGGGCCTCACTGCATTCTATGCTCCAATACTAAGGGTGTGGAGAGAATCTAAACTTCTTTGTTGTAGAACTACTAATTTCTACCTGAACACCCAAGACCAATCACGTTTAACTTGTCATAAGCTCCTTGAGTTTAGTAGTATTTCTGATTATATCTGTTTTTTGTTAAGTGCATGACAGCCACACTGAAGGCCCTGGATAAATCAGAAATGTTAAATCAAACAGCCTTTGTTTGAAGCAATGAAGAAAAAGTTGGGGGAAAGAACAGATTGAGTCAAGAAACAGAAACATCGTACACTTAAAATTTTCTGAACTATGTCCTTTGAATCAAACTTCAGCCTACCATCGAGAAGGAACCAGTTTTCAGTTTTGTAGATTTACATTCCCTTATAATAAACTGGAAGAGTGCTAGAGTACCCAAAGCAGAAGGGAGCTGGCTGTCAGGTCATTTTTCCTCCTCTTGAGGAAACCAAGAAGCAAACAAGGAGGCTCTTACCTCCAGGAAAGGGACAGGACTTTTTCTCTACCTGTAAGAAAAGCCAGGAGCTGGGAACTCCGGGAACCTGAGGCAGGTGAATCACAAGGGCAAACTTAGGCTGACACTGTAGCAAGACCTTATATCAAATTAAAAAGAAAAGAAAAAAAATTTAAAGGACCGGGTCTACAAGTCACTGTGAAGGGCCTGGGTTTAATCCCTAGCAGTGGAAAAATAAAACAAATAAACAAACCAAAAACAGGAACTACTTTCTGTTGGGTAGCTTCACCAATCTTGGGGAACATTGTCTTTTGCACAAAGAAAATAACTTTGTTGTTTCCACACACCTAATGGTAGTATTTTTGCTGTAGAGAAACCTTAGCTTTAGCAGAAATTTTCTCTTGGGTAAGCAGCTTGACATCTTTGAATCTAAAATTCATCATCTAGTGAATGAGTACACAGTGCTAATATTGTTATTAGGAGTATGTAACATAAAATTTAAAATGGCACTATGTCTGAAAGATAGCAAAAACTCAAAAAACAGCTCTTTCCTGGTTTGCATAAGACACTTTGTCCTTGATTGAGGAAATTAGAGTGAGCTGGCCCTTGATAAGTTGATCATTAACAATATTTCTTAAGCTCAAGATTGAGCTAGATCCTAAAGGAAGGATTTCATCTTTGCCATTAGGGACCTGGTAGTCTACTCGGATATGGTTCAAATATAATGCAAGAGACATTTTGAAATCAGTGTAAAATTATGTGTTGCAAACATCTACTTCTGTAGGTTTTAGAAAATATTGAAATAAAATAGAGCCAAAGCCAGCAGAGCAAAAATCTGGGGGGTGGAGGGGCATGATGCCCTGACCCTGAAGGATGAGTGGGAGGCAAATGAGTGGAAAGGTGAAAGAGGACAGTGCTCATCTTTAACCAGCCATTAAATAAAAAGTGACTTACAAAATCACCCCACCTCACCTTGAAGGAGTCTCAAATCTTCTGCATTTTCCCGAGGAGAAAACTTTAGTTTCTAAAGCATTTCAGAAAGAGAATTGGATGTTACACCTTTTTATGAGTCAACCATTTCCAGATACGATTCCACTAAGTGCCTTTTAAAGTCTTCTGCTATCACTCTCAGAAGCTCAGGGAAAAGATTCTCCGTGGTTTGACAATCCTTTTCATTTACTCCGGAGGAAAATGCACCATGAAAATTTCCATATGTTCATCTTCTTCTGCACATATTTATGTCTACAGTTTCTTTTTAACAACTTTCAAAGCATATGCTCTTTCCCAAGTTATTTCCCCTAAAAGTAATTCAGCAGTAACACGATTCGCGGATTATGGGGACTGCACAGTTATAGAAGCAGGTGTGACATTTCTAGTTGGTAAAAGTCATAGTCCCAGAATATATCAAGTGTCAAGATCTACCCACTGGCTTGAGGTACTCGCATTGTTCTATTATAGTTTGTGATAAACCTATCACTACTGAAGCTGGCACTTAGAGTTTTATTAAGAAAAGAGATTATCACTGTACTTACTTGTAATGTAAAACTTATCTTAATGAAAAAAGCATAGCATAAGGGAGACAGAAAGTGATGAGTAAACGCAAGCCTTGAGATTCAAAGCTCTTAATTTCTATATCTGTGGAACTGGAAATAGAAATAAAAAATTAAATAACATAACACTGCAAATATCAAGACAGGAATTTCTTAGAGATACATGACAAGATTTTGAAATGGCCTACTGTGCTTTCTCCAAAGAGTCAGCTTCAGTTTTGAAATTTATACACAATATGTTAATAGTTTGGGGTAATATTTGAAATACAAGTTAGAACCTAGGCATGGTTTAGGGAAGATCTAAATGTGTTTCTTAAAGTTATATGTCCCAAAGTCTTGGTTTTTAATGAGAGGATATTGAAAGATGGTCGAAGCAGTAAGGATCAGGGCCGAGTGAGGGGTGGTGACGTCATGGAGACGTCACCTGTTGGATCAGTGCTCATCTCAGGAGTAGTGCTCATTAGAGTCAGTTGTTATGGAGAGAGACTGTGCCCTGCACTTGTCCTCATCTGCATGTGGCCATGTCCCTTTTTCACTTGTCACTGTGTTGTGAGAGTTCAGGGAACCTCACCAGAGACTGAATGGTTAGGGTGATCTTGGACTTCAGCCCCCAGAATTTTATATGCACATGCTTCTTTTTTCTATAAAGCACCCAGTCTTAGATAATTTGTTATAACAGCAAATGAATGAACTAATACAGGAAACGGGTACTGCAGAGTAGGGTTGTTGCCATTACAAGAATGCGGAAGTGGCTTTGGAACTGGCTCATGGGCAGAGTTGCCGAGGCTGGAAGAGTTTGGAGGAACAACCTACAAAGGGCCTGCGTTGTTACACAAGCAGTTTTTTGTTGATTCTTATGAGGACTCAGGATATGTAGAGACTAGGAAAGAGCTAAAACTCCTGCATGCTAAGGAGGCCATAGGTGGAAATGAGGAATGTCTCATTGGAGATTGGAGGAAAGATTGTTTTCTTTAGAAAGTAGCTAAGTGCACCACTGCACTGGGTGCATACCTTAAGGCATTAGAGAAAGTCATACCTAAGAAGGATGGACTACCTTGTCTGACAAAAGAAATGTCTAAACAAAACATAAATGAGGCTGTAGAGATATGTTTGGCAGCTTTCAGTATGATCTGAAAGCAAAGGGAAACAGAGCAGAATAATTTGAAAAAAATAATCACAGCCTGAGGGAAAGTGTGTATGTGAGCACAGGAAGGTATAGCCAATGACTCCTTGCTAAAGAGATTATCATGGACTAAAGGGAGCTAGGTACCAATTTCCAGTACTACAAAGAAAAGGGCTTAAAGGCATTTCAAAATTCTGCAAGACTACCTGTCCTATTGTGGACTCTAAGAACTTCAAGTGAAGAATGGCTTCAGGGAATAAACCTGAGGCAAGCTGCATGTGTTTACTGCCCAGGACAGCCTCGGGGTCTGGCTCTGGCTTTCCAGAAAGCCCAGTTAAGGCATAGTTTCAAGTAGTAGGCCCAGGTAGAGTTCAATAGACTTGGCATAGGTCCTGCCATTGAACCAAAGCGGCATGGTCCATATGACACTACCTATGTAGGTCTGCAGGATACAAAATTTACTAGGTTGTTATGATTTGACCTGAGATATTAAAGAAAAACTCAGGACCCCAAGGAGAGAGACCGGTCACAAGGGCAGAGCTGCTGCAAAGTTCTTCACTAGTCTGCTTAGCGAAGCCAAGGGAATGGAACAACTGCTGGTGAGATACCTGAAAGGTAGAGCTTCTGACAGCATCCGGTCCCCCCCCCCCCGGGAAACCCACAGGCCTCAGTGTGAAAATGCAGGGTGCCGCCACTTGAGCTATGACCAGTGAAATTATGAAGACAGGCTACTCAGGGCATTGTAAGTTCACCCCAACCTCAGCGTGCATGGGATGCCAGATGTGGAGCTTTAAGATTTCATATCTGTACCGCTTGTCTTCTGTCTTTCTGGGAGTTGGTGACCCCTCCAGTTGGACTATTACTTTTTAAAAAAATACAAACGTCTATTTTGTGCATGTTCCACCAATGTATTTTGGAAGGTTATAAGTCTTTTTTTACTTACAGGCTTATAAATGGAATCTTGAAGCTAAGATGAGAAGTGAAGTGAGACATTTGATGCATTGGACGTGCATATAGGAATGAGCTAAGACGTTGGGACTATTAGCACAGAATGATGCACCTGGCATTGTGCACGAGCATGAAAGTTGGGGTGCAGGGGTGGCATTCCATGGTTTAGATATCGTTTAAGATTATATCACATAGATTTGCCTATTGGAAGTTTGATTTCCAATCAGGTGATATTGAAAAGGGGCACAATTTTTAAGGTGAGGCCTAATGGAAGATAATTTGTTCAAGAAGCCATTGCCTCAGGTGAGACTAATTACTGGTCTTGTGGAGTAAAATGATTCTCACTAGAGTCAGTTTCCTTTGATAAAGAAAAAACTGGCCACATTCTTCTACATGAGACTGGTTCCCTTTTAAATTCTCTACCGTGTTATAATGTAGTTGGGGTAGAATAACTAGATTCCAAACTGATAGAGCTACATTTTCTTGGATTTGCAGGCTTCAAAACTGTGAGCCAAACATTTCTTTTTCTGAGATACCCTGTCTCTAGTGCTTTGCTACAGCAGTAGGATACAGACTAATTTGTAACTACACATATGATCCACTCAAGAAAAGATAACATTTACAAGAAATATTAAACGAGTCATATTTATCCTTCAAAAAGGTCATGATGCAATATCTCCTCTTTCTTCATGCCATACCAGCTGCATATATATTTACCATGAAGATTTTTCCCCCCAAAGTTCGCCATGTGTTTATGTCTTTAGACCAAGAAAAGTGTGTAATGGAAAAATGGCTTGACCAATGTCAAGCTGTAAAGATCCTCACCTACGTTCTGCCTTCAGGGCATCATTCGTCCCTCTGCCACTTTTTTTTTTAAATCTCTGAAGTGAGAAGGCAGAGTAGACAACTTACAGCGTTCCTCTCTCCCAGCCTTGGTTAAAAAGAATCAAGGAAAACGCATGGCGCTCATCGTCTAGTGGGCATTCGTTGTACCTTTCTTGCTTGGAACTCATGGTGTCAGGACAAATGCGACACTGCACGGAAAGACTGAGCGCAGTGCTAGGTAACAGATCTCTAAAATTAAACAGACAAGAGAAAGAAGCCCTGTCAGGCAGGTGCCCTTATTTTCTCCATTTTCTGGGAGAAGAGTGTAGTGAGGAAAAATAGTTTGTCCCAGGCCACAGAAGAGCACATGAAGTCCCGACTCAAATCCATGAACTTCAAGACTTCAATCCACATCTACCTATCACTTATCAGCCTGAAAATGAGCAAGATAAACAACTATGGAATACAGGAGATGCCAATCCTTTCTTCAACAAAAGTATGAGTTGTCAATTTAAAAAATATATTGTTCCAGAAAAGAAAGTGCGAAAAATCAAGAGCAATATAAGCTAGAACCCACCGGAGATCCATGAGAAATCAGAACTTTCCAGTTGGATGTCTTCCAGTGCACACCCTCCAGAGTAGTTCCTTGCGTCCAGAGTTTGTTTTTCATTCCAGTTCTTGTACCTTCCAAATCATAAATACACAAATAACAACTTGGATTTGCAATGATAATCATTGGCCCTGATTCTGATCTCCAGGGTCACTTCCATACTTCACTTTTTCACTTGTTTGCCATTCATTTATTTATTCAAAATCATGTATATTATATATATTCAAAATCATGTATATTAAGCAAAGCTCCAAGAGCATTCTCTCTGTCTGTCTGTCTGTCTGTCTGTCTCTCTCTCTCTCAGTGTTTCTCCTCTCTCTCTTTCTATCCCTCTCCTGAATCCAAGGTTTTATCCTGAGCTACACCCCAGCCACATGATTTTCACCCATTTTTTTTTTTTTAAATTTTGAGACAGGGTCTCACTAAGTTATGCAGACTGGGCTGAAACGAATCCTCCCGTCTCAGGCTCCCAGGGAGCTGAGATTGCAGGCAAGTGCCTGAGTGGACTTTTCAATATGATGAGGAATTCAGAAGGTGGTAGGAGAGCTGGGGGAGGGATTAGGAGGATTTGGTGCTGTTACAAATAGGAGTGAAGCACGTTTAGATGATAGAAAAATTGAGATTTGAGTTGAGTGAAGAATTTATGTTATGGCGAAGTTGAAGAGGATTTTGAAATGAAGGATATAGTCCTCCCATTGAAAGCAAGTACGAGGAGCTCAGGCTGGTTTTCTGGCTATCAAAACAGGCATTTGTTTTATACTTTGAAAAGCTTTCTGATGATAAACTCTCCTACTTATATATCTCTACATGACATATTGAAAAACAATTTCATGAGTTTCCTTGACCTATAATTCAGGAACCATAGGGATTTAGCTCATTTATCTTTGAAGCTTTCCCTACAGTGCAATATTGACCACCCAGCCTGCAGCACCTGCTAGGTCTGTGGCCAGAAGAGCAATTTCAGTTTCCTTCAGCTGCACCATAACCTGGTGTGGTTTTTGTTTTCCAGCTTACACCAAATCCAGGAGAACGCCACGTTTGTACTTCTTTCTGGCTGGCTTTCTTTTTATTTTTCCCTTTCTCGTTCCTTCTTGACTTTCTTCCCCCTCCTTTTTTCTTTTCTTTCTTTTCCTTTTCACCTTTCCTTCCTTCCTTCCTTTCATTCATTCTTCTTTCCCTCCTTCCTCTCTCCATCTTTTCTTCCTTTCCTTCCTTCCTTTTGGTTTCCTTTAAGAAACATTCACAGGAATGTTTGTTTGTGGCAGTGGCTATACAAGACAACATAGGTTAAGGAAAACACAAAAGTTTATTCCTGATTCTACAGGCACTTACTACATGGTAGAAAAGAAATACATTTATAATTTTCAATGAAAACACAGAGTCGTTTGAGCTTACGCTTTACAATTTTTATCTTAGATATGTAGCCCCCAAGGATTGAAGTTTTCGTAACAGTGATGAAATACCTGAAAGACACAACTTAAAAGAGAAAAGATTTCTTTTTGTTCACACCTTTAGGAACATCAGTCTGTGGTCACTTGACTCCATTCCTCTATGAAGAGACAGAACCTCTGGGTAAAAGGAGATTGTGGGGCAAAGTTGCTCACCTCCTGGTATCCAGGGAGCAAACAGCCAGAGCCCAAGAGAAAGGTCATAAGCCAAATACAGTCTCTCAGGTCACACCCCCAATGTCATACTTCCTTCAACTAGGCCTACCTCCAGTTTCCGTCATGTCATGAGAATGTCATCAAAGTATGATCTCATCAATGAATCCATTCATGTGTTGAGGTTAGAGTCACCAGTCACTTCTCCAAAAGCCGATCAGGTAGCAACCAAGCCTTTGGAATGTGAGGTTTGGGGGTACATGTTACATCCAAATCACAGGAAAAGGATTTAGGCTGCCTGACATCCCCATCCCAGTGTTGCAAGTCTTCCGAGCACCATCTTCCCCGACACTTCCTGTCCACACGGCTCCCTCCTCTCATCTACCTGTGTCTCCTTTGCTAAGGAACCCTGGGCCAGGACATCACTGGGGAGGGGCATGTGCTGGTGATGGTGCAGATTTCCTACTTCACTGCCTCAATGGCCTCAAAATATTAATCTGAACTTGGATAAGTGGATTTCATTCAAAAAACCAAGAATACTTAATCATCCCCATTTTCTGAACGTGGAAACTTGGGAAACCGAATGACTTGCCCAGGGCCTCTGATCTCTTTTTTTATTTTTATTTTTTTCCCCCACATTTTATTGATATGTATACGTGCAAAATTCAGGGTTTACAATGAGGTTGGGCATTTTGTGCACATACGTATCTTGTCAAGGTGACAAGGGCTTTCCCACTCTCCTTTTGTCCCTCCCCATACCCGCCCCTCTCTCCCTCCTCTCCCACCCTACCCCCTCTTTCACTTTGTCTTTCGTCTTAAGCTCCAAAGGAGTTGTGATCTGGGTCTCTCATATCAGAGAGACCATTTGATGTTTCACCTTCTGCTTCTGACTCACTTCACTAAGCACGATATTCTCAAGTTTCTTCCATTTGCCTATAAAAGCCTCCACGCTGTTGGACTTTATTGATGCATAGTATTCCACTCTGCACAAATACCACAGTTTGTGTAGCCACTGGTCTGTTGATGGGTGTTTAGGTGACTTCCATATTTTAGCTATTGTTAATTGTGGTAGGAATGTAAATTTGTACAACCCCTTTGGAAAACAGTATGGAGAGCTCTCAAAAGACTAGAAATAAATATCCCCTTCGATCCAGTGACACCCCTCCTGGGAATATATCCAAAAGAGGCCAAAACAACACATAGCAGAGATATATGTATACTCTGGTCTCTTTCCCATCTAATCCTTCTGCCGACTCCTGAACTGCCTTCAGCTTACACTTTATGAAGGGTTTCTAAAATGATATTTACACAACTTTGCATAGGCCAATGATTTCTGCTACAGTGTTTTAAAAATAAATTTCATCACTAGACTGGAAATATTTTCAAGCTGAATTTTTGCCTTATAAACCTTTGCAGGTCAGATGTCTACAGAGGTACATAGTTAGTATTCTTTGAAGCAATAAATGAATAAAAGTGATTCATAGGTTTTAGTCCAGAAGTTATGATTATTTTGGCTTTTAATATCTATGGCCTACTACTAATCTACTAAGTTGCACAGATACCAATGAGAAACAAGTTTTGTCAGAGCAAGACAGTAGAAGTTGTCTTAATTTTTTACAATTATGCACATTTTCGTCCTGTTAATAAAATAAAATGGTGTAATTGAGGAGTGTTGGACTTATAATGAGATTGATTTTTGTTCTTGCACTATTTTTAAGTAATTTTACTTTTTAAAAAATTACCTGCTTTAAGATTCTCTTTCATGTGTTTTTCATGTGCAAATATTTTCATCTGTAAGGAAGTAAGAGTAAATAAAAGAAACAGGAAGAAGGACAGGCACTTCTAGCCCAAGTTTTTCACACCAAGAAACAGATTTTAAATACGTTCCACTCAGGTGTGTCACCTTAACTACACCCACAGCGTGAAATCTGAGAGCAGGCCAAGTGTACCTTTTCAAAGGAGATGATATTAAATGAAGTTAGGATAGTTATGTATATTCAGGACTCTTAAACTTTGCCCGCAGCATCAAATGCCAAAATACCATAAAGCACATAAACACCTTTGTTCTGCTGAAAATGATATTATTGCTCAGGTCAAAATGTCTCTATGCCATGTTTCTAACTCAGGAAATTGTTCAAAGAATTGATGTGGACTACACTTTCAGAAGCCAAAACCAAGTGTTTTTGTTGCTAGAAAAAAAAAAAGTACAGAGCTCCTCATTGTTCATAAATTTTGAGCTTTACATTTTTTTTTTAGCTTTTGTAGGAAACTTTAGAAAATGTGTTTAGGCAAGGAAGGCTCTTAAATATATATCAACTTTGCCATTTATAGGAATAAAACTTCCATAAGAAGAAAAAGAATACAAACATTCACTGAGACTGTTTCTTGTCCAAGCCACTAAGTACTTCTACTTTTATTTCATCTTCATAACAGATATATTATTGTCACAGAGATTAAACAAATTGCCCAAGGTCATATAACTGTTATCTGAAAAGGTAGGAATTCAATAACATCCTCCCTCACACCAAAGCCTTATATTTTCCCACTGGCTGTCATTTTGAACACAGTTTTCACTTCTGAGACAAAAATAATATGAATATTTGCAAAGATGCTTGATTCAATACAATAGAATAGACCAGGTAACGGGCTGAACTTTGCCATTTTTCTCTGTCTGTACTATAGAAACTCTGAAACTGTCCAAGGACATCTCATTTAATTCCACTCTCAAGAAACACTTCCCAGCTCTGTTTATTCAACTTCCTGCCAACATTTTTGTTATTGTGATTAACATTCAACATGATAGAATGTTTGAATTGGAAGAGGTTTTGAGGGTCATCTAGTCCAACTATTGCATCTGAGATATTGCAGACTGAAGGTTTCCAAACTCAGTCATTGTTCTAATATTCTCATGATATTTGAATCTGAGAAAGAGTGAGATCAGGAGGAATAACTTATTTGTGTAGTATTTCAAATCACAGAAAAGGAAGATCATAACTATTTTTCTAATGAGTAAAATAGTAAAAGAATGCCCATGTGTTCCCATTATTTTTTAAGCTAAAAGAAATTGACCTGGGGTCCAGTAGTACAAATGAAGTTATTTTTATATGATATTTGGTTCACCGTGTTTTACTAATTTGTCCTTTTTCTGTGTGTAGTTCTGGGGATCAACTCAAGTCCTCATGCATGTTAGCCTTTACCTCATCTTGTAAGTAAAAAGTTTTTTAAAGCATCAGACATGATTAAGTAAATGGCTTAAAAAAAGTGTGTGTGTGTGTGTGTGTGTGTGTGTGTGTGTGTGTGTGTGTGTGACTGAGAATTATACTCAACAAAGCTATATCTTTAGCTTGTATTTATTTTTTGATTTTTGAGACAGGGTCTTGCAAAGTCACTAAGGTTGCCCAGGTTAGGTTCCAACTTCCAGTCCTCCTGCCTCAGTTGATATCACAGACCTACACCACAAGGCCCTGCTAATATGACCTTTTGTCTTTTCACTTTTCCCTGATCTTGGTCAGTTATTAAAAGAAACAGTAAACATTGTTTCTTCCATTTACCATAGAAATGTTCCTATAGAAATCTAAGTACGAAACCACTCTCATGGAGACCTGCGAGAGACATCTCCCTTGAGTCTCTGAGCAATGGATCTGTTTTTAGTTAATATTATCTATGATTTTCACCTGCATTCTTATTTCTTATTTATGTTGGCTGTTAGGAAAATTAGATTTAGAGATATTTATTTTTTCAAAAATATTTGAAACCAACAAGAATATTTTATATATGTCCTAAGCCTATTTTTACAATTTATTATTTATACTTTCATTTCTTTGTGCTCTACTTATTTATTTATTCATTTTCAATGTCACATGACTGTGAACATTTTTAAGGTTCTGTCAAGGATGTTTTTAAGATCTTTTTAGGACAAGTTGAGTTTACGCAATATGTGTGTGTGTGTGTGTGTGTGTGTGTGTGTGTGTGTGTGTGTGTACAGTTATGGACAATGAAGAGAGTATATAAATATTCATGCCTTTAGCATATGACATGTTTTTAGACTTTTAAAAGAAATCAATAATCACGATAACCATTCATTTACTCTTTCAAAGCATGCAAAACTTAGCTTCTTCACTGCCCTTTTTGTTGATGAGGGAGGATTCCTTCCCCTTTTTACAATTTAATTTCAGACCTGTTGTCAAAGACTGATCACAGTTTACCTTCTAGTGAGTGCAAAAAATTCTGTTTTTGATCTGGAGTTATGTGCAAAAATTAAAATTGCTAAGTAAATAAATAAATAAATAAATATTCACCCTTGCTAATGATTTGGAAGCTGAATCTGGCTTCTAGTAACCAACCCCCCTTTGGTGAGGTACTGACTTAATCTTCAGGAGGAGCAGGGCCCTAATAACGTGGTCTGAGGGGCTCCAATTGCAGAAAACAGATGTCATGGGCATTGATTTACTAGGGGAGCTCTTTTTCTTTTTAAATCTTGGACAAAAATAGTAAAGAGGAATCAACGATAACATGAAAACCTTTCCCCCAAATCCATTAAACAGTGAGGAAGCCATGATGATCCTCAATAGTTTCTTATGGTGGATTGGCGAATATGGGAGAAGAAATAATTATTACACACCCTAAGGTAACATTATTATCTACCCTGAGTTGAGGCTTCTGGCAAAAGTCAAATAAGCAGGACACAATTCCAAAGCCTGTGCTTATCTCAGCTTCTCCATTCTTCCTGAGCAAGAAGTCAGCTAGTGCAGATTTGGGCTCTGTCTAGAAGGAATTCTATCAACTTCTAGCATACTTAGAGTATTTCTGAGATCCGTAGTAGCTTGCAATTTTTAGAAAAGCAGAATTAAAAGGAAAAAATACATTAAAATATATAAGGGGATTTGTTAGACAGGCTTGCAGAATCGGCCACTTGTACCATCTACACTTGGCAAAGCTAAAAAATCTAGTGGCTGCCCAGATGAGAAAATGAAAGTCAAAGAACAAGGCGGCGAAAGACACAACTACAACCCAATGTCGAAGGCCTCAAAGCTCACGGTAGAATCCCGGTGCATGTCTGCACAGAACTCTGCCCAGAGACAATGGTGGAAACAGGAGCTCCTGAGACGTGCACAAAGTTTCTAAGTTCAAAGTAGCCATTAACCATTCACGTGGATACTAATAAAAATGAGGGGGAAAGAAGTGAATATTATTTTCTTCTTCCATCTAGGTGACAACTCTATTGGCTGCTCCCACCCACCTCCAAGGTGAGGCTTCTCCCCTTAGTTTGCTGGTCTGCATTCAGTCATCCCTGGACACCCTAGACCGGGCCTTCCTGGCCAGTAGGCAATTCTTCATTCATTCAAGTCTACAAAACATGGAAACATTACCCCCTTGAAGATTTTTTTTTGATTATTTTATTTTGTCTGCTTTTTCCTATAAAGATATGTGTGTGTATCTCACATAAATATGTAAATAATGATTTAATTGTACATATTGTTTATAATTATTTAATTACATTTTCAATGAACTACAAATATGTATAAAATAATTTAGTGCAATTATGTCAATATAAACATTTTATGTGAATGAAATATGTAATATTCACTTGTGTATATATCTTTCACAAGATCCATGTTTGGGTGTCTAGATTGTGTTAAGCGTTGTATCTAAAGGCTGGAAAATCAAGAAATGTACCCCTTTCCCCAATAGTTGCCCACTAGAGTGAAGAAAATGGGCTATAATAGCTTAATGACAAATGCTAGAATTGAGGCCCAAAGTACACAGGCCGATTGTAGGGATACAAGGGTAGTGACTTGGGCATGGATGCACAGACGTGTTTAGAAACTAGATTACATTTTGGATAAGTATAGTTTTGGTTGCCTGCTCTGTATTTTGCCTGCTTATTACAGGGAGAAATGAATACAAAAGGCAGTCCTGGCTAAGTGAGCGAGATCCATCCAAGCATAGAGCTTTGACAATGCATGGCAAGTTGGAGATACTACAAAAAAAATCATTAAAATTTTTTGCATCACTCAATAGTGGGCCCTGAGGTCATAAGAGAAAACAGAACATTGCGTTTCTTGGTAAACATTGCCTCCCAGTGAACCAGAGGGCTCAAACAGAAGACAAAGGTGACACAGACAGATGTAGGCCCTGGCTGTATCTGGAGCACGCATAACCTAATCAGTTTTCTGAAGGTTCTTCAAAAACTATCCCATGGCACATACATTTGCATTGAATGACCTTGTCCCCGGCCCTTTCTCTCTTGGAACACAGATGGCAGGTAATATCACACAGAATTCACGTCCAATCATCTGGACCTTCGTCTCTTTTGCTAAGGTCAATCCTCTTATAGGCAGAATCTCATTCTTGTGACTGTAGGACCAATGTGTTCTTTGCTGGCATTCTACTAGGGATCACTTCAGCTGCTTGAGGTCACCAAGCCCTTGTACATGGTCCTGTGTTTTCTTCAATAACAGCAGTGGCGTGTACACTCTCTCTTGGCCTCAAATCTCTTTCTCTTCCCCATCTGCTAGCCATCTAAGCTCTGCTTTTATGGGCTCATATAATTAGGTGGTAGAATGGAAACTAAGAAAATAATGATCAAGAGAAAAAGAAGGTGGCTCAACTTAGATGAGGAGTCCTCAGGTTTAGTTTAGATCAGTATATATTTTCTTTATCTACTCAAAGATAATAGATTAAGATAAGGAAGGAATTGAAACTGGAATGGAAATGCTTTCTGCTTAAAATTTTATTTACTGTTTTCTTCCGTTTAATTCTCTAAAGTTGTGACATTATAATTCACAAAGTATTGACCTTCCTGGTCTTGATCACACTACACAACAGTCAAAGGTCTGCTCCCACTAGAACCCACTGTGATGCTGGCTGTATCCCAGACACCTCTCACCCTCTAAGTTCTGACCAGGTGTGTAGGTCTAACCTGAGTCCTAGGATGAAAAGTCCCTGGAAAATAAAGGGAGGTAGTAAGACAACAGAATAATAACAAGAGTGATAGAGAGATATACAACAGAAGATTGCATGAAGGGACTTTCTTGGAGAAGCACACATCAAGAATTCTGTCACCTTTGCGGATTGCAACAGCAACTGAGGAAGGAAATTCTGCTTTCCAATCTCCTCTTTTGTCAATCTTGATTCCACATTTAAAGCTCCTTGTATCTGAAATGTGCCTGGTCACTTAAATGCATTTCCCTTACAGCAGAGCAAGGGAAAATACAGCCCCAGGGGCTGCGGGTTCTATCAGAGCCGCTGCAGCCTCCTCCTCGTGAGAATGAACTCTTGGAACTCAGGGTTTTTGTTTCCCTTCCGACAAGGCGTGTGAAAGCGGAGAGCAATAAAACGACATAAACAGCCAAACAGTTCAGTCTAACCTCTGTAGCCTCAGGAGGCAAGGTTGGCCCTGCTTTGTGTCCTGGCTCAGAGATGATTCAGGAAGGGGGCGGGAAGTTCTCATTTCTTCTCCTCTGATGTGCTTTTCTCTGCCTAATAGCTCAAGTGTCCTTCCGATGGATATAACCAGCTATGCTCAGCTCAGCTATTAATTATTAGCTTTGACACTTTGTGGGCCTGTGACCATCTAGATACATTAAATTCTTACATCCTTTTTTATAATAGCTTATATGGAATGAATACTGTTATTTTTTTCTTTTCAGAGTTTTATTCAAAGTTATAATTTTGAAGGCTGAGGGTAGGATTCAGTGGTAGAACACATGCTTAGCTTGCACAAGGCTCTAAGTTCAATCCCCAGAAACTCCTCCACTGTATGTGTATCTATAAATGCTTATACAAATATAAATGTATCTATTCATATGTTAATACTAATAAATATGAAATAAACATCTATGTATATGTACATACACCTACATAAATGTCTACAAATGGATCTAATTTAGCTTGCTACCTTTTTCCTCCCTCTGCCTTCCTCTTCTTCCTCTTTGTTTCTTTCACATGTCCTTTCTATAAGTACTAAGGAAGAATAAAATGATCTTGAGCAAGGTTGTAAAAGAGAAAAATCCTCTTAAGTAAACCAGTTTCCGATTCCACCAAACCCAAAGAAATACCCGCTCGTAGAGTGTTGATTCTGTCCCTGTGACTCCCCGAGGCATGCAGAGGCAAACACGAAAGACACGGGAGGAAGAAGTCCACGTACCCACAGACACCCTTTGAGGAAGAAACCAAAGTGCAATTTGATTAGGGTAATAAGCCAGGCGTGTTCTGTATGTTTAGGGAGCACACATGCGGAAACAATTTATTCAGGCTGGAGGGCTGCGGAACAGCTCTTGTGTTGAATGACTGAGCTGACCCTAGCTGGAGAGCAGGGTTATAGTTCTCGAACCTTTTCTGATTGGGACCTACAACACAAAATTGATTTTACATGGATATCCTGGAAACATGAACAGATGCCTATTTAGGTCAGTTTTGCAAAATCATGTTTACTCTTAGTACGTACAATGCATTTCTATTATTTTTTTCTGTGCATTTCAACTATTTTACACGCTATTTGGAACCCAGCGACTTGAGCTTCCTTGAGGAATGAGCAGATAGATCAAAACCCTTCTGCTCCCCTCCGCTTAAAAATGCCAGAATACAGTGTGAGCTTTGGAGTGGTACAGATCTGGTGTTCAATCTGGTCTTACCCGTGAATGGTCCTGAGATCTGGGCAGTTTGTTTGACTCGTACAGTAAAACACTACCTCATTTCAACACCCCTGAAGAAAACCAGTTCTTAGAGAGGATTATGTTTTAAAAAAGGAAAATAAAAACATAAAAAACTCTTGGACTTAGATGCTTTGCTTCCAAGTCTGCTTTGGCTGAGGTGGCCAACAGTGGCTTTCTGAGGCTACCAGTTCAGCGGCAATTTTTACAACTCTTTTTCCCATTCAAGGGAATATGTACATAGAAGTTTTATTTATGCGAAGATCTATTAGCGTGTATTTGTCTATGTATACATGTGCATGCATAGTGTCTATTTTATATTTATTCGTATTTATGTGTATTTATATCTTTCTATATGTTTGTATACAAATGAAATTTACCAAATGAATACAGATGAATAAGGTGTATGTATGATAAGACTATGTGTAGTGACCAAAATGCGTGTTGCCAGGTTGCAACAATCCAGAGTGCAGAAGACAAGTGACACGATCTGTGGGGTCACCAAGGCCGTGGCTTCTGTGCCTGGCGAGCGTCATCTCATTGCTTCTGGGTGCAGCCAGTACAGAGCCTGGAATAGAGCCAGCCCTGGGAGTGCTAACCAAGCTCCTGTTCTGTCAGTAAAGATAAATGATCAATCTCAAAAGACAGGTGATACACGGACCCTTCAGCCCTCGCTTACTGACCCATTTCCTTGTCATCAGCCAGCGCCTTCTGCTGGGGTTGGAGGCCACAGGGCTTTTTGTTTGCTGTTCCGGGGCAGCATCCTGGAACGCATTAGAGAGTATTTATTTTCCCTGAAACCCGTGCTTAGCTCCAGGGGAACAGAGTTTTTAAATATAATGCATATTTACTATTGTGCCCTGAAAGAGGATTAAGGAAGGAGGACATGACTCTAATTTCTTCCATGTGACTCTGTGTGCCGGTGGTTAATTTCCTCTCTATACTCTAAGATGATTTTGTGGTTAAAGGGTTAAAGGCTAATTAAGCTCTCTGTCACAAGCAACCGAACCTTGGCTTCCACGGATTCACTCTGACGAAGACACCTTCTCCAGTGAAGCTTCCTCGGCCCAGCTCGCTTGGAGTTCTCCGCGATGGAGTCTCTGCATAGACGAGCAAGATTCTTGTCTCCCGAGTGTGCTGCAGAATGAGAGAGGCAGGTGAGGCAAGAATTCATCAGCCTCCCCTTATGAAGCTTTATTAAAGTCACTTAATTAGGCAGCCTGTATTTTCTCACGTAACAATTAAGAGCTAACGGGAAAGAAGATTTGGATCTTCAGACTGCCTGCATTTCTTTTTATGAGGTTATTAGGACAACAGCATCAGCAAGTCTGCACAGACTTTGTCCCAGTGCTTGGCACTGGGTAGCACTTTCACAAGCAGTTCCGTCTGTCACCTTTGTCCTTGCTCACAGAGGCTTTAGGCTCCCAGAATTCACTCTGAGTAATCTTGACCAATAATACTAGGCAACATCTGCTAAGACCGCATAATGTGCAAAGAGTGAGCCTAGATCATTTACTAATACATTTCGAGTTTTTTCTCTTCTTCCTAGCCAACCCCTTGCTATTCCCCGCTTTATTAGAGTTAACAACTCTTCGTATTATACCAGCCCTGTTCAAAGGACTGAGTGGTTTCTCCTTCCTGCTTTCATATTGACTGACGCACACTGCCGGTTAATTTTTAAAAAAGACTCCTATATGCCACATAGATAAGTAAGTAAGTAAATAAATAAATGCCCAGCTCAATTGTACCTGTGGGAGGGCAAATAACGCATCAGTAGGTTACTCACTATTCTAACTACACATTTTCATTTTGAGATAGTTTTGTTCTATCGTCCAGGCTGGTCGTGAACTTACTATGTAGTCCAGCCTGGCCTTGAACTCTCAGCAATCCTCCTGTCTCAGCCTCCCAAGTGCTAGGATTACAGATATATGTAACCACCCCCAACTTACGTGGTAGTAGGGAATCATATTGAAGACCTTGTGCTTGCTAGGCAAATGCTTCAATCACTGAACTACGCTTTCAGCCTACACAATGTTTAATGTGTGTTATCCTAACAAGATTGTGAAATTGATATCACTAGTTTTATGTATCAGAAATGAGTGAACTGAACTACAGAGTGATTATGAAATTCACTGAAGATTACAAAGCGATAGCTTTCATTTAGGCTTTGTTGATTCCAGGAATTATCCTGTCACTCCATCTCTCCGAGACGCTTCCGTGTCCTTCTTGTGTTATTATAAGCACTGAACACGGCTCTTCCTCAGCGCTCTACACAAGTCTTTGTTCACTGTACTCGTCCCCTGGGGATTGCATTACCTCAGTGGGACACTGTCTGGCTCACACGGTCTCAGCACTCAACACCACGCTTGGTGCATAACAGGTACTCCAAAATATGTTTATTCGGTGAGCTCATAAATGAGAGTTGGTGTGAGGGTAAATGAGTGAGTCCAGCCCACATGGTGCAGCAGGAAGAATACGGAGCTAGGAAGCAGAGTGTTGGGGACTCCTCTTAGCCTATAGATCGTAGAGTGACCTCTAGGACACTTCTATTCCTCCTGAACAAAAAAGCTTATATGCTGTGTCCTGAAAGATTGTGGGATTTAAATCAAGCACCCGTGGATTTGCAGTTGCCTAGTGAGAACTATGTTCTTTCCTTCTGCAGGACACCCATTACTGGTGTGACCACCAGGGTTCCCAGAACCCGTTGGGCTGTGGAAGGTCCTTGGTCACTCACTTTTCTGGTCTGCCCATAGGTGAAAGCTGTTAAAAGTGAACTTCACTTCTAGAAGTTGACAGAGAAGGTGGTAACCTGAAGCTGAATCCTGTGTCTTCTCTTGTTTCCACTTTGAGACTGTGTCTGGGGGTATTTGGGGCTGTTCTTGGTAGAGAAAGACTCTTTCAAGAAGGCTCCAGTGACTCAAGTCTGAAAGGTGATTCATTTTCCAGTTTTCATAGCTTCAAAGCACCATATACGAAGTGTCATGGCTGGAGGAAAGCCCACACCCTCCCTCTCCCTACAGTGGCTTTGGTGTGACAACGAGCTCTTAGAGGAGTCACTATGCTCCTGGAGATCTTTTGGAAATATAAATGTTACACTCACACAGAAGTCCTCAAGATCAGAGGTGTGCTGTGTGTGTGTGTGTGTGTGTGTGTGTGTGTTTCCATCAAAATATCACAAAAAAAAACAAAGAAAAAGAAAAAAGAAAAAGAAATTACAAAAGCGATTTTGTGGATCCAGAGGCTGGAAACTTCTGGCAGCATCTAGCTTGAGACACTAATGGATTCCAACCAGGATACACAAAAAACCTGGACACTATATCCTTAAGAAATCATGCATTTCTGGGGGATGGGTGGGATCTATGCCAAAATGACCCTGCCAAGCAGAAGCCCTTATAGGATGCCCTTTGACAGGATCAGCCCATGGGAAACTGACTTCCTGCTTGTAATGGAGGCCTGGGAATTTATGTATTTCTTCATTTATTTCCTGCTCTGCCGTGGGATTTTAGGAATCAGACGTATCTCTTTGTATTTCACGTGACACTAGCTATTCTATGCAAACCTGTCACATGTGGGAAACTTGGACTTTGTGTTGAGACAAAACCAGGCTTCCGATCCCAGCTTCCCACTTGCCAGCTGTGTGACCATGGGGCAGCTTTTCATTTCACTGAGTCTCAGTTCCTTCACTCTGTAAAAATGTCCCTTTCAGAGGGTTGAAGTGGAAATTGGAAACTGCATCTGAGTTGTCTCCACAGGCCCTGGGGACTAGCAGGCGTCACCTCCCTTTCTCCTTTTTCTTTTTTTCCTAAAACGTAAAGAGAGATGACAAGGCTGGGGGGATAATTCAGGGATTCTAGCACTTGCCTATGAGGCAGGAGGCCCTGAGTTTACTCTCCACCACGGCATAATAGCTCAGAGTGTAGTGTACACCCTCAGTCTCAGCACTTGGGAAGCTGAGGTAGGAGGATTGTCGGGAGGTCAAGGACAGCCTGGGCTATATAGTGAGCTCAGGATTAGCCTGAACTGCAGAGGAAGGCCTCATCTCAAGAAAAAAAAAGAAGAAAGAAAGACAGAAAACAATACAGCTGTATCTAATAAATTATTTCCCTGTACATAAGAAGGTCATGGTCACAAAGGGCCCCTGTTGTCCTCCAGAGAAATATAGGACATTTAATAATTAGAAGTTACAATTTATTTTTCTTAATTTTGCTCTCATATTTATTATTGTCTTTTCTTCCTCAGGAAAATTCAGGAGTATCCGACAGAGTGGCTGGCAGCAACTTAGGACACCAGGGATAACCACAGTGACATCTATCAAGTTTTAATCATTGACATTGAATTTGCAAAAGCTTTTTTATATCACTTCAGTGAATCGTGATCATCTACTCAACAGGACAAACAGACATGAAGGCTGAGTGGAAAGAATTAAAAATAAGTCAAAGAGAATATAATTGGACCAAACGTTGGGACTTCATAGCGACTGTTTGATATTTTCTTGTGTACTTGAGCATCCCAAAAGCAGAAACAACAGCAAGGCCTAGGGAACTCTAAAAAGCTTCAACTGCTATGCTAGAAATGCTATTTATATTATTTCTTTGAAGTATCACAAAAATAGTGCACAATTAAGAACAGAGGGTCTTCTGTAGTTTCCACAACTACAGAGAGAAAATCCTCATCTACCTAAGTGGAAATGTCAGTCTTTTCAAAGCTTTTTGCTCAGTATAGAGGGGACAGCTCCACCCTTTTCCTTTTGCTCTTGTCTATAAAGATGCGGCACTAATCACCATATGCAAATATAGACCCCTCAGTGTATTCACAGTTTGCAGAGTCAGGAAGATCCTACTAAGAAAACCTCAAGTTATTGGAGCACAACAAACAAATGACCACCAGAGAAAAATATGAGTATCAACAAAAATCACTGTTATATCCATAGAGTATTTGCTTATGTACTATACACCATTTAATCCACTTGATTTCATAATACTCCTTTAATGTAAGGACCACTCTGAACTCTGTTTTATGGTCTATAAAACTGAGATTTGGACTAGTTAAATAAGTTGCTGAATGACATGTTAGAAACTCATACTTGACTGTTAGTCAGTTTTTCATCACTGTGACTTGACACCTGACATCCACAACTTTAGGGAGGAGAGATATATTTTAGCTCGGGGTTTCAGAAGGTCACAGTCCATTCATGAGTGGACAGCTGGATAATGATGGAATCAGAAGGTGGGCCTGGAGCCAGAGTTGCAACCAGAGGGCCTTGTAGCATGACAGAACAGAGCCAAGTCTCCAAGGAAGGGCAGAGCTGCCCTTTCACAGGTAAAATCCCAAGCATCTGCCCCAGCAGCCAGGTCCCAGCAACAGTGTACAGTGTCCATAAGCACACGAGGCTTTTGAAGGACAACCTAGATCCAGGCCACAACAGTGACATAGCCAGTATAGAACCCAGTCCCTTTTGTTCCGGAATTCAGCATCAAAACAGTCTACTAGACTAATGGCCCATTCTACTAATGGCTGTGGCTTCCCAGATCCCATGTGTTCAAAGGAAATAATGAAACTGTAATTGTAAAAAGCACTGAGAAATCCCAAATTGGAAACTAAGACTCCAATTGTGGTCAAGATCCCTCTACATAGAAAGTGTTTTGTGTCTGGTGGTGGAAATGGAGTTCCTTGCTAGGAAAGTTCTAAATGGCCTGGCCAGACTCCCAGGATCCAAGGCCTTATAAGGAAGATAGATCAGTCCGCGAGATGGGAAAGGCCCATGAGGAATGAGGTGTGAGGTCCCCACTGTGGAAGAAAGAACATCTTCCCAGAATGTCCTAAAGATTATTCTCCTAAATTTCCAGGAAATAAAGGGCATCCATCCTAAGCCAAGATTGTTGTCTTCACTGTCTGAGCATGATGATTTATGGTAATTAACATTAGTGAAATATCATTCCCAAGATTTAAAAATGACGGAATCAGGGCTCAATGACAAAGTATCTTCTATCAGATTGTATTCAGGGACTTCCGGTCAAGATGGTGACCGAATAACAGAGCTGCACAAGGTCTCCTCATCGACCCACTTAAAAGCCAAGAATTTAGTCAGATTGTACTCAATGCAATGTACCTTTCCTGAGTCCTTCAGACAGTTGCTTACATGGGCATTACTGACTCGCTCCAAATGATGATAATGTATGAATTGATTGATTGACTGGCACTTTGACTTATTGAAGGGCTGTTTTAAATAGCTTCCTTAAAATTTACAAGAGATGCTATGTTAATCCAAGGTGGAGAATAACAACAAAAATAAAAAAGGTAAAGGGACACGGGGTGTGGGAAATAGATTCAGAATGACTTCCCCAATTGCTAAGGAGGAATCACAAATCATTGTAAGCGTCCCAGCAGTTACTGAAAAACAAAACACAAAATAAAATAGAAGTACTGTGAACTTAAAGATCTATTAAATAAATGAATAAGATGAATAAATGAAGGTGAGGCAATCTGACACCCACGGGAGAAACTCTTCAGCAAGCATACAAAAATGGTACCTAGCAAGCTCTCTAATGCTAACAACACCTCTGGAAGACACAGGTAGCATCAATCCTGTAACTGCAATAAAAATCAGAGGAACAGAGTCTACCCCAAAGTCCTACCGCTGATGAGGTATTTGGAGGCAGATGCATACAGTTCCCAAGTCTCTTTTCTTTTCATTGAAAAGTGCTATTTCTCCTCTGTGTGTGTGAAGAAGCCTCACTTCCACTATAAATCTCATTATTTCTAGCTCCCTCATCTCCACGTCCCTTTGCGTAGGCTCTAGTCTAGGAGAAATATCTGAGGATTCAAAGAGGTTATATTCTGCAGGGCAGCCTACAAGCCTGCCATGGTGTGTGGGTGTAGGGGGTGTGGGCAGGTGGGGTGCATGTGTGTGTTCAATACAATGCTCACATTAGGGTGAAGTTCCAAGAAACACAATAATTCTGGCCAAGAATCAAAACGTGGGTCTCTTGGTCTGAACTCCTTCCAGTTCCCTGAACCGCTTTCTCAATCCTATTATCTATACCTGCCACCAGCTCTCTATATTCTTGTGAAATAAAAAGTCTCCAACCATAATTGTGTAGGAGCAAATGAAAGCCCTTCCTCAACACTATCTCCTACTAGCAGACTCAGGCTCTTTTAGTTCCAATGTCGGGGCAGCCATGATTGATGGCTGTTTGCTGCCCTTCTAGTCCCAAACTTGCAGTTCCTTCTTCTTTTGACAGAGACACACCTTTGTGTCTATAGAAAAAAAATCGGATATTCACTGTGATTTCTGTATGTTCACCTATTTTCCTTTTTCAAATTTGCATAATTCCCACTAAGAAAAAATTGGACTGACAGCCTAATTTCAAAATGTATTTTAGATGAAGTGATATAGTGGATATTTATAACACTGCTGTCATTGCTTTTTGTGATCTAGTTGTTCAACATCCAACTCCTTTCCAAAGCATGTTGTTAGTAGAGGGTAGCTGTATGTGTCATTTGATATGTGACCTAGTAGAGCTGGGGTAGGAACATCTACCCCATGGACCATATACAGCCCCAAAATCATCTGGTCTAGTCCATCCAAGGCAACTCTCACATTAGGGGAGGGTTAATTATACAATAATGAAATGTTTTACCAAATATATCAGGCAAATCTTTCAGTTGATAATTGTGGATGGCCCATTTATGATACCATAAATATTAAAAAATGACTCCTGGCAGACAAAGGCTTATCCACCCTTGTGGGAGAGGACAGCTCTCATGGCCTGCCTCTCAGTTGTTTACATAGATCCCTGCAACTGGCAGGTATCCGTGGCCTAAGTGAGAACATGAGAGTCCCACTGCCAATGATGTAGCTGGTGAAGTTCAGATCACAGCATCAGTGTCATCATCCTGGGGGATAATGACACTGTGTGGGCCGGGGGCATAGTGATGCTAGTTGGATGCTGTATTAGGTTGGGTTCCTTCAGAAGGCAGAATTTGCAGATTGTATAACAAAAAGAAGGCTTACAAATCTGAGAATAGGATAGGATAGTCCAAGATGGCTGCTCAGACGTGAGGTAGATCTCCCGTCGGGACTGCAGGACAGCCCATGAGGTGAGAGTCTGCTGCGGATCTTGGTTGTTTGAAGAACAATGGTGAAGACTGGAGCCTGAAAATCGGCGACTGAAGAGCAGCGACAGGCAGACAGGCGCAAGTCGAGACGGGAGCAAATCTGTGAAGATCTGGAGTGTAGCAAGTCGGTGTCCACGGACAACTGTGAAGGCCAGAGCTTTTCTAGAGGAAGAGGCGGTCACAATCTTCTCTCTTCCTTCCTTTTGTACCATTGGAGTTCCAGTTGGGCCTCCCACATCCGGGTGGGTGGGTGCTCTTCCCTCACTGCCCTGCCCACAAATCAATCACACTCTAATCCAGGCTGGTTCTCAACTCCCAATCTAAGTGTGGTTCCCAGGCCCTAATCCAGGCGTGGATTCTGATTCCCCCAAGTTGACGTAATCTCTTCAGTGATCGTAGGCCCATATCAGCGCACTCTCCCATGACCTCGGCGTCAGGTTGCTGCCTTCCTTTGTATCGCCAACTCAGTTCTAATGAGTCAGTTACCCTAATAATCTATAGTCACTGCAAAAGCAGACACTGTGTTTTACCTGTCCTTTCTTGGCTGTGGTGTCAAAAAGGTGTATGCAGGGGAATCTGTTTTGACTTCAAGTGGATTAGAAGAAAGGGCTTTGCAAAAAATCACTCTGGAGCCCATTTCTTCTGTGCCACAGACAGACCACAAAACTGGTCCCAATTTCTCACCTTTCCTTGCTCCTTGCCCTTTGCTCTGAAGCTTCCTGGGGCGTCTCACTGGGGCATCATCTCAAATGACCACGCCTCATGTTTTGTCCCCTGGGAGTATTCGCAAGTGGGACACAAGCAGGTATTTGGGTGCTTGTGCTCTTGGTTGTTCTGGTAATTCTGCTACTGCTGTGGGAACAAATCTCGATCAGCCAGTGGGAGGAAGAAGAACAATTGGAGCTAAGCCAGTGGCCTAAGTTTTGCTGGTGAAGGGCAGCTGATGGGCTGTCAGCCCCAGATTTACAAGTGAGCCTGGCCAAGAGCTACCGAACACTCAGAAGCTGCCCAAGGATGTGTGAGCAAGCCCAGGTGGGGTCAGCCGAGTTCCCACCCCTTCCTCAGCCAGCCTTCTGAACCCCCCAAGCACAGCTGCAAAATAAATGTTTACTGTACTAGGTTGCTGAGGCTGGTGGGGTTTTTGTAGCACAAGATTTTTGTGGCAATAAACGCCTGATACATCCCATAAAGAACACATACAGAAGTAAACAGAAAAATGGCAAAGTGCTATTTAAAAGCCACTGCCGGGCATCCAGCTAGTCTCACTTTGGAGTATAATGATTCCCGTTGGCACCAGCCCGAATCGCACATGATTAAAATTAGTGCATCAATAAATTTGCCTATTATTACGTGTCATTGGCTGCTTGGGGACACTTGCCATCTGTGAAAGCTGAAACATTAAAGGTGCAAATGGCTGGAGAAGCACCGTGAGATGGGCTGGAGACACAAGCAGGAGCGGACGAGTGAGTTTAGATGCTGTCCTGCAACTATCAGGATGCTCTGGGGATTAATGAAGTCAGTCGACTGAATGAGATATTCCGGGAAAGACAGACACTTCCTGGCATTACTTAAGTGGGGGTGGATCCCTCTTTCACTGCTGTGAAAAGCTAGCTCTGTTAGGTGGTGAGAGTGCTATCTGCAACTGCGAATTTTACTGGCCTTGTGGGCTTTTATTTGAGAAATATTTGCCATGTTATGTAGCATGTAATCACAGACATAGGGCAACTTTAAATGGTATAATTTTTGAGGCAAAAAAGCCTTCTGTTAAAGAGAAAATGGGAAGAAGACCAAATCAAATAGCAATTATGAATAATACTCCACTCGCCCCATAACAAAGACCTCTGGATGTTCCTGCCAAAGGCCGTGTGCAATATTTCCTTGTTAGTAGTTCTCAACCACTATGAAATCCACAAAACCTCTCCCAGCTCTTGAAGGCTTATCCTCTGTCCTCTCTCATTCTGGGACATATTTGTAAGGTCTAGAAAATATGACTAAGTTTCCCAACTTGAAAGACACTAATGGCAATTTTCAGAGCCTTTCGAGAAAGACGTAAGGAAACCAGAATGCCTGTCTGCTTAAAAACTGTTTCATTTAAATGGCTTGTAGTGTTGCAAAAGTGGAAAGTAAGGTAACTGCTTAATAAACTGGCTTTTGATGATCTGAGTAATTCTGGAATTAAATTAATAATCGTTATGAATGAAATTACACTAAAGCATGAGGTTTAAAGCAGTAAGAAGCTCGTTCTGTTTTTTTGAAAGAGCTTCATAAAACTTTAAGCGCATCTAGGGAAGTTATGAATTCTGCTGGATATGCATAAAGCCGTAGCACATTTTTCTGCTTGAGTCAAACTTATCTTGAATGGAGAATAGAAATAAGATGAGGCTTGTCCTGCTGGGAATAAAACGCTAAATGAGAAGAATGTAACTTAAAAGTAATTTAAAAACGTGTTGTGTATATCTATCATTATTTCTTTGAAGTGTCTCTAATGATTTTGTGATATGTACTGATAACTGACAATCACGGGGCCAATGGCTGAGCCAGGCAATGTGCTAAGCCCTCGTATTAGTTTATTCTGCTGTCATGAAAATATTTGAAGTGTGTCTTCTTTTCACTTTCATTTTGTACATGAAAAACTGGAGGTTAAGAACAGGAAAGCCTGTTACCCAAGATCACACAGAAAGGGCATCACAAAGTCTCTGGTCAAATTTATGTCAAGGTGGATATAAACCTTACTGTTTAATCACTACACTCAAGAGTTAACACCTTCTGACACTCGAATTGCTCAGAAAACAACGTCCTGGTAGCCCTCTCATCTCAATGAATGAGGCTGAGCCTGTTTTTTATTGACTCTTGGGAACAGTCCCACTAGTTGAAGTAGTTATTGACAATAATTGTATAGTAGTCAAGAAGTCTTTTAATTTGTATGTAAGTACTGGTGTATCTTTAAACTTTGCTATAAGTACTTAGCAATTTATGGCTAGTTAGATTAAATTGTTTCCTAAATTGGCAAAGCATTATCTTTAATAGAAAAGACATAATTACCTAGAAAGCTTACTATATTTCTACTTATCCTAAAGAAAGATTTGACGTTTAGCTTCTGAAGCAACAAAGCAAGGAACTCATGGACGTGTTTCATGATCTGCTAACTTAAGTCAATTCTGAAGTTCCAAGGTCTGCAGAGATTTCTCTCTGCCTTGAATCTATAGGATCTTCACACTCACAGGAGCCGTGTCAGGGCGGTTTCTGTTACTACTACACCTGTCCTTCCCAGTAAAAGTGACCAGTAACATGACTCTTTTTACACGATCTGATCTTCCAAAGGTAAGGGTTGGTGCTCTGCATGGCCTTTGTTGACATTCTTGAATTCTTTGCGAAATTTATAATATTGAATTATTGTTATTAAAATAAGGTTCAAAAGAATATGTCCTGAAGTATTTTAGTATAGGCTTGATTTATTATTTAGGCAGATTGACACCAATCATGAGGAGAGACTGTCACTGAAAAGATAGTTTGTTATAGACTGTAAGGAGAAAGGGGATTTTATACCTTGGGAAGGCCCAAGCAGAAGCGCGAATGTCGGTCAGGAAGTGGATGGAGAAGAGGAAGTGTGGACCAAAGATTCAGTGTGGTCTATAGAAGACACAGTCAGAGCAAGCACATCTAGCGTTAGCTAGTTAAAATAGTCACATTGTGTTCTGCGATGTAAAAGCCGCCTTGAGTTGACCAGGGTACCCCACAGGAGACTCGTGTAGGTGCATAGTGGCAGAGAACGTGAGATCCTAGCAAAGAAGGTGGCTGTTCGTGTGTGCCCTATATTGGTTGATCTGTATTTGAAAGGTGTGCTTCTGGGAAAGTTGATGCCTGCCTCTAAACATGGGTTAGCCCTCACAGGAACAGCCCTCCAGGGCATGTCAGAGCACCAGAACACAGAAAATTAAAGGAATCATTGATTAAGAAAAAAGTGGGCAA
The DNA here is from genome assembly GCA_004027205.1 of Ctenodactylus gundi. Lineage (NCBI taxonomy): Eukaryota > Metazoa > Chordata > Mammalia > Rodentia > Ctenodactylidae > Ctenodactylus > Ctenodactylus gundi. The sequence goes on along the minus strand of PVKB01000605.1, from coordinate 584,203 downwards.
CTATAAAGCTCATCTTTATGATGTGTGTGTATGTGTGTATGTGTGTATGTGGGTGTGCATGCACCATAGCAAGTGTGTGTGCATACATGTATGTGTGAGTGTACATGGATCTATCTGTGTGTCTGGGCTGCATTACTTTGCTGCATACTATCACAGAGAATCCTAGAATTTTCAGTAACTCAATCTGAATTTGTAGCAAATGAGGATTCCCCAAGGACGGTGATCCCTTTTTTCCTTTTCTTGGCTTGGATTGGCTCCAAAGATTCAGTCGAAGTAACACGAGATGTATTTCATCGACTCTTCCTGCTTGTCTAGAAAAGAATTGGTCCTGAATGGAATTGGGGATTTAAGTCATGAGGGTCATTATATTAACGTCGCATGGACCACTCTGCAAATAAGACAGCTAGAGCTATGCAAGCTAAAGTCTAGCAGCGGAGGATAGCCGGTCATTAAACAACAGCCCGTGGCTTCCTCTCCCTTGTCTCTGATCGGGAGCTGAACATTTAATCAGCCAAACTTTTATTTCTTTCCTTTGTAAGAGTATTTATGTATTAGGTCTGGTACCTTTGGGTTCTATAGAAAGAAACCAAACAAGAAGATTACAACTTTAAAGATGAACTAATCAACACATGAATAAGTGCAAAAATTGCGGCAAATGTACACACTGAAGTACTACCTTCCATACAGACAGATAGCGTTGAAGATTTTTTAGGTAAAGGGTTGCAACTTAAGACCATCATGCTCAGTGAAGTGAGTCAGATGCAGAAGGTTAAATATCGAATGGTTTCTCTAATATCAGAAACCCAGAGTACAGTCATTTTATAGAACCAAATTGAGGTGACAGTGGGAGTTAGGAGGAAAGGACAGGGCATGGGAGGGCCTAAAACGAAGAGGAGAAGAGATTATAAATTTGAGGTGATTTATATGAGTACAAAACACATTCACTGTAAACATATTTTATAATATATTATATAAAATAAGAAAAGTAAAGAGAAATCTTAGAGACGGTTCTTGAAGCCCCAAACCATTCATAATAATGATTAAACCTGTTAGAATTTAAACACTGTTGGAACCATAAGGAAGATGTTAATTTCCATTGTTATTAGGCTGACTACCACGGATTCACAGAAATAGAGAAGACTCTATTGGTAAGGGGACCAAGCAGGGCTGGAGTGCGCAGAGCCCCGGGTCACGTGTTCTACTTCTTTGCTCTGTCTCTAGGTCTCACTAGCTCTCAGATCTTAGACAAACTGCTCAGCTATACAAAACTTAGTTCTCTCATTTGCTTAAGAAGATAGTAAGTTCAGCTGAAGGAATGGCTATGTCCAGCACTAAGTACCTAAGTTCAGTTCCCCAGCACCACACGAACCAGGCATGGTGGAGCACACCTGTAATCCCGGCACTTGGGAGGCTGAGACAAGAGAATTTCCCGGAGTCCAAGGCCAGCCCGGGCTCCATAATGAGTTCAGGACCAGCCTGAGCTACAGAGGGAGACCCTGTCTCAATAAATAAATAAATAAATAAAAGGAAAGAAAGAAAGAAAAAAGTTATTAATTTAAAAATTACAGCAGAAGGAAGAGTTGATAAAACTGGGTGGCTGCTGCTAGGATAACCGAAATAATTATTGTAAATTTCTAGTGGTCGCACCTAACTCTCATTGAACACTCATAATCTTATCTATCCTCTCTAACACTTCTAAGAACAGTGGGTGTTAAGGTGGAGATACCTGAGTATTCTCGGCGGAACATCTGCGTCTCAGTGTTGATCTGCTCCTCACTAGGAAGGTAATCCTGACTACATCATTTAATATAGTCCAACCAGAAATAAGCAAAGCTGTTGTTTTCAAGGTTCCTGAAGTCAGCAACAATGAATACAGAGTGTCTGTAAGTTAGTAACTTAGTATTTTCCAAAGTGAAAGCATTCACTGTTCTTGTTATCTAGTGATCAACCAACGAACCTGAGCTACTGCACTCTATTTCTGGAGGAAGCAGACGGGCTGGGGGTGAAAGGGCCCTTTTGCTTTGTACTGTGCTGTCTTTATAGGCTAGCCTTGAGCACAGGCCACCGGTAGCTGTCGATGCAGGATGTCTGTGGTTCCACACACCCGACCCACCTGGCCTCTGGTCCAGTCTCTAGGATCTGTGTTCAGCCTGTCTCTGCGGCTACCAATGACCACGACTGGAGAGCATCCAGCCGGCTTGGGGAGCCCCGTGTGTTACTGTGTGTTCCTGGTTAGCCGCCAAGGGACTCGTTTTGCTGGACGAATGAGCAATGTATGCTGAGATTCTGTGGGGCCTCAGGGTGGGAAGATGCTCAGAGCCAAGTGGGCCTGGGGCCCGGGAAGGGGATGAAGCAGCCTGTGAGTGGAGAGTAGCAGATATCAGTGCAGCCTGAAAACGTTTGCTCCATCCACCTACAGAGAAGCTCAGAAAGATCTGTGGATAGAACCAGTAGCCAAAGATGACAGACTGCAGGGGGATGAGAAATAAGTTCAGAACCAGAGAATCTGGGGTTTAAGGTGACTCTGCCACAAACCAACTGCGTGAGCATCTGTATCTCCTCTGGCCTACCAACCAGGCATGGTAGAATAGACAGTATCATAGTCTTACTTTAAAAAATTAAGTAAAATGCCTGCTGTAACTTGCCTTGATTGTGACTGACACTTTATATCAAAAGTCACATCTCATGGTTGTGTTATACTTGCCAAAGAGGATTCAAAAAATGAATCTACTCAAGTATTGCTGGTAAAAGTACAATATATTTGTAAATTATATTGTATATTTATAAATATATACGTAGGTTCATATTTATGGTAGTTACATAACTGTATTCTTATATCTCATTGCTGATAATCTAGCCCACCAAAATAGCAGACAATTATGTATGAATATAAATACATAAGTATTTGAGTGACAGGGTGGTAGGGTTTTATAAGTATGTGCAAGCGGGCACCTTAATGATTTGCACCGTTGAGAGTCGCAAAACATTGAAATGTAGTAAACAGCCATCAACAAGGGAAGAAAGAGAAATCTGTGGTATGTTGAGATATATAGAAATTAACTGGGAAAACTTTTCTTAGCTGTGCCTGGTGCCACTGCCCTTCCCAAGGACCACTCCATTTCCTTACTGTGTTTACAGTAGAACTCCTTAATGGAGTGTACTCCCTGATTTGTGACTTCAACATCTCTCCTCTATGTTCCTCAAACTCCCAAGGACCCTGTACAACATTCACACAACTCATGCTCCTTTCTCGGGAAACATTCTCTTCACAGGAGCCTATGGACTCCTTCAGACTCTTGGGTGACTGGGCATGTTGTTGTCTGCTGCTGCCGTGGGCTCCCTCTTCTGGATCCTTCTGTGGCTCCATCTTGATTACTCCACAACCCAGTCCCTGGTGTCTCCAGGCCTGTCTCACCTCCCACTTTTGGTTGTCTCACCCAGGCTTATTATTTAAGTAACAACTATGTGTGCACCACTAACAATTTGTATCCAATACATAGTAAGAGCTTAAATATCTTTGGGAAGACAGAAAACAAAAAGAAAGAAAGGAAAGAAAGAAGAAAGAGAGGGAGGGGAAAGGGAAAGAGAAGATTATTATGTTAAAAAGTAAATTTCAAAAGTGGAAGAAAAATACAAGGTCATGGACTATTTAGGATTCCTGTGTTCAAATATAGACATTTTCATTTCTAAGGTGTACAATTTTTGCAAATTGTTTAATTTGTTAGCTGCCTCCGTGTCCTTATTTGCGAAGTGAGGATACACAAAGAGTAGTTATCTCACTCGTAAGTAGTTTGGAGAACTAAATAAGCTAGAACATGCAAAATACATAAAAATAGGGCATATATCATAGATTTCAAGGTTATCTTAATGACTTAAACATGGTAAATTGGTGTTTAGGAATGACTCCAACCCATAACTTGTAAGTAAAATGGCTACATAAATTTCTGTATCTTTACATGAGAATGTTACTGTGGTGATGTTAAATTGGTGACATGGTGGGAGATGATTTTTTATGTTTAAAATTAAGAAGAAATCAATTTCTAAAAGGCACCTTAGTTTCAGATTAACAAGACAAAGGCAGAAAACTGACCAGGCAATTCACAAAAATAAAGGTGTAAATGTGTGACCAGTACATAAAAGATACACTTGGGCTCAGCAGAGATCACAGCCATGGACACTAAGCGATAATGAGACCCTGTCTCACTCCCACTAGAGTGGCAAGGAATGCCGGGGAGTGTGCAGGAGAAAGGAGTTTGTTGTTCATTGTTGATGAGGGCTAAGTAGTAGTAGCCATTCTGGAAAGTCATTATGCAACGTTAGGTAAACAGGCGCTTCCTTTTTTCCCATGACCTCCATGATCCAATTCGGAGTTTTTAATCCGGAACAATTCTTTTAAAGAGACTGTGTGAAAGCTTGTTTTTCAGAGTGTTAATTTTGATGACAAGAAACTGATATCAACCAGAGTGAACCTCCAAGGGAACAGCTGATAGCAGATGTCCGCTAAGGAGCTGTGTGCATCAATAAGAAACACAAAGCAGGGGGCACAATCCCATGGGCAGGAGACACCCAAAAGGGCATGTTAGGAAGAAACACGAGTTACAGCCTGATAATACATCTACGCAAATGAAATCTTATATAAAGCCGTAGTGAATATCTTATATACTTAATGATGAGTATTGAATGCTTTATGCTAAGTAACTGTGACTTGTGAATGCAACTCTACACCAAAGAGCTAGGGGAGGAATCTGAGCCACACTTCACTGTTACCTGCAGGCAAACACTGTGCCATCATGATCAGGAAATTTAGCTCAGCTCTGTTTTTAAATTTTAACCCAGAAACAAATAAAGATAAAGATAAAATGCTGGTGTGTAAGCATTGATGTGATGTAAAAAGCAAAAATATTTGAAAGCGTCTCAAAATGTCTTTATGGTTTGTATTAAGATGTGCTAAAAACAATAAAAGAGACTAAACATCTTGGATACGGCCACAAGCAACAATACCTATGAAGACTCCCGTATCTCTTTTTGGGTCAATATTCAAAAGGAATTTCAACTTTTACAACTTCTGAATCCGTCTTCTCTTTACATAGTTGACCATTTGCAGATGCTCCTCTTTACACACAAAGAAGACGGTGCAACGAAAGACAGTCATGGAAGAGGACTTCCGGAGCCATTTCAGAAAGTGACACGAATGATCAGAAAAGTGTGTTCAAAGGAAGAGCATAATGGCGACCTCTCTTATTTTATTTTTAATTTAAGCATACTATTTTTAAAACACATTTCACACACACACATATGTATGGTGGAAGAGACAGATTATAAAATTTATTTTCATGCTAAAGATTAAAATCAGGCCCTCAGATGGAGCTACATCTCCAGCCCATGTTTTCATTTTTATATCGACACAGGATCTCACTAAGTTGCCGAAGTACCCATAATGGGATTGAACTTGTTATCCTCCTGCCTCGGCTTCCCAGAGGGCCAGGAATATAGGTCTATGCCACCAGACCCAACTATAAGAATGGTGCTCTGAGGGCCCAAACACCAGGAACAGTCAGAGACTTCAACATATAACATTAGGAAAAGAACAGATGTTCATGGTCAAGAAGAGAGGAAAAAGTTCATCCCTCTGCCTGTAGGGTGTGTTCATCCCCACATAGTTAGATGATGCTGCCTACATTGTTGAGGGCTGATTTTCTTTCCTTAGCCTGCTGACTTAAATTCTAATTTCTTCTGGACATACCTTCAACCATCCACCCAGGAATAATTCTTCACCAAGTAACTGAACATTCTTCAGCCCTGGCAAGTTAACACATAAAATCAACAACCACAATCCTGTATTATTTGTGGGCAACTTAAAAAAAGGATATTACAGAGTATATGCTACAGGTCATCTAGGAGGTTCCAAAGAAGAGTAGGAGCATTGTTTCCAACCCCATGAAAGCGAAAGGAAGACTAGGAAGACTATTTTTTCTGTCCATTTTGACTGTAGACAATACAAATTGGAGTTGTGGTAGCTGATAAGCTGCCACCCTCTCCTTTTGTAATAAATACTATCTCTGCATTGTATGGTCTAATTCTCACAATCACAACCAACATGAGGTGCAGTTTTTACTTCGGTTACACAAATGCTAAGCTACAGTTTCCAGTAGGTTAAGTCACTATCCAAAGATTGGACAATGTGGGTGTGCTGGGGCCATGTCTTGAGTGACTTTGGATCATAAACTTTTAGAAGACAGGGATGAATAATTCCGTAATAATAATGGATCTCAATATTTGTTTATGAAGTAATGAGTGAGTATATGAACTGCTAATTAAATAGTTGAAAGGAGTGACTTCAATTATGAAACTTTTTGCCCTCCTGTATGACACATAAAATCAATAGTCACAGCTCAGAGAAGTTAATCTGTTGCTGAAAATGAAAAAAGACGTAATGGAATTTACCAAACCAAATCTTGCATAAAATGCAGCCACATAGCCCAGTCTCTACTCTGTCACCAGGAGGAGCAGATTAAAGCCTCTATTATGAGCTCCGATGGTTTTGTCAAGGCTTTTCCACTGAGGCCTTTGTTAACTCTATTGTATAAGAGAGAACTTAGGAAAGAAAAAGGGGTCATATTGAGTCCTGAAAAAGCTTGCTTTGAGCATTTCTTAAGATGTCCTTTATAAATGGTGGATTTTAATAAAGAGAAATCTGTCTCTACAAGAGGAATATTAATATGGTAGGCTAGTGTAATGAGTTTCTTGAAGAAGTATACCCTACCATTGCTTGTGTTTTAATTTATATGACTCTAGTTTATGAATGACTTTTAGCATGTCTGCATGTGCTAATTTTCTGTAACTCTCTTGCTTGAATACTTTCCTTTTTGGTAGTTATGTTCATTCTGACTGGCAAAGATTAATTTATGTTCTGGCTATTGCATTTTATTAACTTTAAATATAGAATCAAAACTACCTTAGTACATAGACCTTAAATTTTAATATTCATATTTCTAATCCTCTCAGAGCTCATGTTTCATTTTTCATGGCAGTGTTAGATAGAGGGCTGGATCGATTTGTCACACTAAGATGAACCACTACCACACATGCCATCTACTAAACAATTTGTCCTTTGTCCATTAATTGGTTGTGCCAACTTTATTTTATATTTAGATCTCACATATTAATGACTCTGTCTCAGAACTACTGATTATCTCCCATTAGTCAATTTACTTGCTATTATACCAATAAGATACTATTTTATTGCTATGTTCCTGCTTTATGTTTTGATATCTGGTAGGGATACGCTTTCTCTCTTTATTATGTTCAAGTTTAATTTAGGTATTTTAGTCAATTTGTATTTTAGCATCAATTTATCAAGTATATAAAAATCATATAACTGGAAGTTTTTATTGGGTTTCTATCAAGTTTGTAGATTAATGTGGAGAGAGTTAGTATCTTTAAAATGTTATCACTGGGAGGCCAGGTGGCGTAGCTCAGTGGTAAAATGCTCCCTAGCATGCATGAGGCCCTGTGCATAATTCCCCAAACCAAAAATAATATTAACAGTAGTCATTATTTTTAAAGTATCATCTTGCATAAAAATATGGAATTTTCTTAACTATTCAGATCATTTTCTGCAGTGATCTTTTTTTTTTTTTTTTTTTTTTTTTTTTTTTTTTTTTTTTTTTTTTTTTTTTTTTTTTTTTTTTTTTTGTCACTGAGACAAACTACTCAACACCTGCAACTCCAAGGAAGGTAGGTTTGATTTGGCTCACAGTTTCAAAAGATTACTCTATGAGCTGGGCCCAAGACAAAAAAAAACCTGGTAGGGCAGGTCATTGTGGCAGCAAAGGAAAGCAAGAGAGAAGAATCCAGGAAAATTTGACCCTGCTAGGGCACCGTGCCAGGGACCTGCCTCCAGGTAGGCCCCCTCCTCCACTGTGCTTCAGGGTTGAAACCAGGTGAGTCCATTAACTGGTACAGCGCCGCCATAAGGCGGACACCCCTTTCTGCAGTCTTCTCATCCAGGCCAGTTGATACTGAAGATTAACTGACCTACCTTCTACGTCTTGTTTGGAATTTTAATGTTTTGCTCACACAGATGTTGTAATTTTGGATAGGTAAATTTCCAGACAGGCGGATATTCTTCTTTACTGTGGAATAGTTTATTTTAAAACATTTTATGTTTGTTGTTTCTGCTTTAAATGCTAAAGTTGATTTATACTCAGTAAAACCATATCAGGCATTCTTGTGGAACACTTATTAAATCTATTTGTGTGTTAATTCCATTACTTTATTCAGATGGGAAAATATCAACTTCAGGAAGTACATCTTCCCTTCCAAACCCAATGCCTGTTTTCTCTTGCTTCATAGTACTATTGGTGGGCAAGAGTCCGTATCCATTTTCCATTCTTGGTACCAGAAGACTTGTGACCAAAATCCATCAATCATTTTTATTATTTCATTCACTATAATTTTTATTAGGTAATAATGCTCATCAAATTGAGGATATGCCTATTTCTTCTTACTATTTTTTTTGTTCTTTTAAAAATGTGCTTAACCCTGGGTGGTGCTAAAGATTGTATATACTTTTTCATATTTGTTTTATCAATTTTTTCTCTAACCTGTACCGTTAGCTACCATTCAATGAGTGTCTCTGATAGATTTCCTGATTGTTCTACTTGTTCATGAAGTATAATTTTCAATTCTTACTTGGCTTTATTTGGTGAATATTTTGTTTTGATTCATAAAAGAAAAAGGGAAAAATTAGAAATATGACTAAGATTAGATATGAGAGAATGTTCATGTTAGAGTATTTCTTAAACACAGCGGACCTATGAATTCACATATGCTAAGACCCCTTAAATCCCCCTGGCTCTCTATCTCAGAGGATATACACACAGATCCTAAGCGATTCTTCTTGGAATTTCTCTCATAGGTTATTTGCATTGACAGAGAACTAGAAGCTTCTGAGTGTCCACGTGGCACTTGGAGATTAAATAGGTAAAGTATGGTGGGGATGCAATGTGAAGGGGTTTCCAGCAGAGAAAAGCAAAATACAGAAAAGATTCTGGAAAGATGGTAGAGTAGGAAGTAAAAGAAACAGGTCTCTTACGTATGCAGCAGCGTGCATGCAGTTTGAAGAGCACAGGATCGGTTAAAAAATAAAAACCATGTCTTGCAAACACTAGGCACCATGCTGCTAGCTGCCAGTGAGTGGAACTAGCAGGGCTGTGCCATGGATTTGTACATCTTCCCACGGTTGCAACCTTTCCCCTCCAGCTACAATGATTTCCAGAAAGCTTTAAAGGTTAAAATCTTATGTTTCCATTTACTTTTTTCATTTTTCATGCCTCTTTTTGTCTCAAAATTATTCTTTTTATTAGTATGTATTTGTGATATATAATAATTACATTAAGCTTACAGAATTGGTGCATTCAGAAACCAGATTATGAAAAATGGGCTGTTCAAAGCCCATGCAGAAGAACTTTCAATAGCACGTTGTGTACCCACACCAGACAATGTTGTGAATCTAATTTAAAAATTATAAGCATAAATATACAAGACACTCGCTGAGTTCCAAACAGGTCAAACAAAACAAGAAAGGCACCAAGACATCGAAAGCCAAGGGAAAGACTCCCAAAGTAGCAAGATAGAAGCGATTCATCATACAAAAGGAATCTTTCACACGATCATCCACTGATTTCTAGTCAGAAACTTGGAGGCCAGAAGATGGTGGCTGATGTATTAAAAGTGCTAAAAGAAAAAAATAAACTATCTACCCAAGAATACTATATTCGTCACAACTGTACTTTAAATGTGAGGAAGAGATTAAGATAGTTCCTGAAGAAACAATCAAAGGGACTCATCACGGCCAGACTTGCCCAGGGAGAGATGCTCCAGGAGTTTGCAGGTAATCAAAGGGAAAATAGAAGTAACTCAGGGCCATGGAAAGAAAAAAACTCCCAGTCAAAGCAGATGGGTGGGCAATTACAAAAGCTAGCCCAGTCATATCCATGATGTCTAACTCTATTTTTTCTTTCTACTTGATTAAAGAAATTAACACATTAAAAAGAACTAGTCTAAAAGCTGACTTTGTAATTTTGGCTTAAAACTCCACATTTTCTTTGCCCTGTAATTTAGGAAACCAAAGTATTAAACATATATTAGTTCATCTTTATGGACACACAATTTATATCAGCATAGTTTTGTAGAATTCGTAACTAAAAGGGACAGAGAAAGAGCTGTTAATAGAGCAGTTTTCTATATGCTGTTGTTATTTAGCTGGTATCAATTTAATGAGTTAGAACTTTAAGGTTTTAAGTGTGATCCTCACATAGACCATTAAGTCATTCGCTGAAATACATATATACAAAAGAAGATAAAAGAATTTAAACATTCACTGTAAAAAATAAATCAATTAAATATAAGGAAAACAGTAATGCAATCCAAGGTCAAGGCACCTGCATGTTGGGGATCTGACAAGAATTTCTGTCATCCCCAAGCTGGTCTCTTGCTACTGAGTCCTTTGAGAAGATGGCATTGTGTTTTTACATGCTAGAAGGTAGGTGAAAAAAAGGACGAATGATGTTCCCTTTCAAGCCCCCAAAACAAAACAAAATAGAGTAAAAACAAACCAATTCTTTCAAGCTTTTAACAAGGACTCAAATTCCATTTATGAGAATTCCATTCTTATGAGTTAATCACCCCAAAGTTCCATTTCTTGATACAATCACATTTCAACATAAAATTTTTTTGGGGGGGGTACCTCACTCTAATACCTTTTCTTGTAATAGCGTCTTAGATACATTTCTTTGGTTTCAATTTCCAAATGAAATTATTGCATTAAAGGCTATGCATATCTTTTTCATGGTCTATATTCAAGTTGTATTATACAACTGAAGAACTCTCAACTCCATACCTCCATTTTTTCCCTCCCAGTGTATCTTTTTGATTTTACATTTTATATAATGATATATGATAAATCTCACAATACATTATGATTCATTTTCTTTTAACTAGTCTTATATGCAAGCAGTACTTTATATTTACACAAATAGTTGTCACTTAGGTCTTTTTTATGTATTTATTTAGAATATATAGTTTTCCTTCTGGTATAATTTTCTTCTTTTTTAATATCTTATTTCTACTTTCTTGTAGCACAAAACTACTGATGATGTTTTTTTCAGCTGTTTTTTTGTCTACAATTGTCAGATATTTGTCAGATATTTTCACTTAGATATTATAACTTAATAAATTTAATTTTTCTTAGTTTCTATACTTTAAAGATACTGTTTTACCATCTTCAAGATTGCACAGTTTTAAATAAAAACAACCCGGGCAGGGGACAATTTGTAATGTCACTGCATTCCAGCTACCCTTTCACTCAGTGAGCATATGGCTGGGAAGGGATGTATGTCTTCATTCATAAGAATGACTATGAGGCAGGAAGGTCACAAAGACGTTTCCTTTCCCTTGGTCCTCTCAGTAATTAGTTTCATGATGTTCCAAGTGAAGGCTTTATTTTTAAATAGTCATATTTTTCCCCCAGTACTCCAAGAAGCCAAAATTTCATCTGGTACTCAGTAACCAAAGGGACAATCTTCTCATGTTGTTGGAAATTATTGTTTCGCTGACTTGACTGAAAAATGGTTCATGAATTTATTATGCCTCTTCTCAAGGGATTTGTAGTGGACATGTTGGGATTGCAGGCTTTTTTCTTTACATACTAATTGTAGTGTATCTCCACTTTCTTTCCCTATTTCTCCTTCTCAGCACACACACACACACACACACACACACACACACACGTGCATGTACACATATGAGACGTATCTGTTAGGATTATATAAGCTATTATCCTGTTTTTGTAAAAAGAGAGGTTTAGCGGCTCTGTTTTACTTAAGGGTACTCAAATAAAACTACTGAAGGTGTAAACTTAAGCCAGATTCATTGGTTATGAGATACTATATTCAAAATAAATATTCTATTAGAATTATAGGTAAGAGTATATTGTAAACATATGTACATCTGTGTGTGTATGCATTTTAAATTATATGAGCTGTTACTATTTAAGTGTGGCAAGGCAAAAGATTAATGAGACAATTATTATTGAGAGGACTTTGTCTGCCAAGCACTCAGTACACACCTGTAATGTCCGTAGTGTGGCAGGCTGTCCAGATGGCTGCAAGTTGGAACTCGTACTGCAACTTAGCAAGATTCTATTTTTTAAAAAAACAATATAGCATCTTATGCTCAAGAAAGGAAAACTAGAAGTCATGAGGAGCCACACAGAGAAGCACCTGGACTTATCAGGAACCAGGGGAAGAGAAAACAACTTGGGAGAAACAACACCAACATCAGCAACACTTTATTGTGGTTTTCATGGGAAGGGCAGGGAGGTTGGCGTTGGCTGCTTTGAGCAGAATCAGTTGGCTTGAGATGTGAGGATCATCCTTAATTAATTACTACCTGGCCTGGTGGTGACTAGGGCAGGGGAGTAGCTGCTTCAATTTTAAAACTTTGATATAAAGAAGGTAGTTTCTGTATGGGCCCTGTATCGACCGGCTTAATACGAGGTGTACTCTCAACCAAGCTGTTCATCGCCCTGAAGAACTGAGGCAGGGAGTGAGGGTGAGCAAGTCCCCCAAATGTTAAAGCACCAAAACCATAGGCTAACAATATATAATTGAAATTGTATATCATCTATACATCGGATGCATGCATAGCTAGATTTATGCATATCTTCAAGCTGAAAAAGAAGAAAAAATTTCAAGCAGTGTTTCCCTGAATCTGTGATCTGATATGAAAATCCCATACCTACCACCAACGCAAGATGTTGTCTACCATGTAAGTTCTTGTCTGTGGTTTGGAGCTTCACTTCACAGACTGATAAGTGAGACAATGTTCAAAGCAGAGTAAGGGAGTTACAAGGAAAGGAGAGGCCTTCCGTTTGCCTTGAAAAAAAAAGAAGCTAAAAGGTATGATCACTGATCATGAAATATCTACTCGAAAGGGTTAGGAAATCACTAGCAGCTTAGTAAAGCACATTTCCAGAGGGTGTTTCCAAAGATGATTGGCATCCCTTGGCCAACAAACTGATGAGAAAGGTACCAACCAGTCATGGTATGGTCTGGACAGAATAAAAAGAAAGGAAGAAAGTTGGCACGTGTTCTAGAAGCTCCATTCCTTTTAAGTGAGTCCATCTTTTGCTGCTACTGTGGACACTAAACTCCAGAATCACCAGCTTTCCGACACAGACTCCTATCACCAACTCCACAGTGAACTCGGGGCCTTTGATCTTTACCTGATGCTGCCCTCTTATTCTGGGGCTTCCACCTTCTTGGGCTCAGCAGCTCCTGAATCCTCCAACTCTCCAGTACGCAACTCTCTGTCCTCTGACCCTGAAAGCCTACCTAATAAATCCCCCGATACAGCTCCACATACATTTTCTGTCAGTTCTGTTCTTCTACAGAACCCCCTAACCAATGAAGAGGGCTTGGGGGAAGCATGTCTCACAGTCGAAGAGAAGAAAGGAAACAGTAAAATAAATGCCTTTAAGTTACGAATTAAATTTCCTTTAACACATTCTGTGTACTTAACATCTTGTAAATAAAAAAATGTAGTGGTGGTGGTGATTGTTTTCAATGATGTGTTTTCAATACATACAATTTCTGTTTTAAAGGTCTCTCTCTTCCGGAGGTATAACTGTCCATACGCACAATCCTAATATTTAAAGCTGAAGAAATTTGAGAACAAGTTGAAGTCCTCACTTTAGTAATAAGAAAACTGTGGTCAAGGGATACTAAGATTTACATTTGATTTCAGAACAATGTGATACCATAATTCAGGCATAGGGATTCTGTTTTCCTGTACATTATTGAGATTATGTAGAAAAATGTTTCAATGTTCCATTGGCTTCGTGTTCTGTCCTTGTTTTAGAGCCTTCCATGACCCCAGGTGCCCAACTATGACAACCAAGCCAACCTAAAAGTAATTCCAGAAATGTATTATGACAGACACTGTGTTCATCTATTACTCTCATGGACAGCACAGTTCATTCACCCTCAGTGAGCAACTCCAGGTTGAATATTTAGGGACACATTGATTCTGGAAGCAACCCAGTCAGTATTTTGAACTTTCATCTGGGTCCACAAGTGTATTTATACAACACTAAAAATGGGTGGCTTCCTTGTTTCCTTTTCTCACTTAAGAGTTGAAACAATGAATGTCAAGCCTTTATTTTTCACGTCTCTCACAAAATATTTACGCTTAAGTTTAGTTCCGTAAAATTTTCTCACCACTCAACAAAAGTGTGTGTGTGTGTGTGTGTGTGTGTGTGTGTGTGTGTGTGTGTGCATTTACGTGTGTGTGTATTTCTCCTGTATTTAAGTGTATATCTCCTTCCAAGTCACATGGAGGCATACACTTTGAGGCACATGTGATAGCTTGCACCTATAATCTCAACACTCAGGAGGATCAAAAGTGTGAGCCCAGTTTGGGCAACTTGGCGACTTAGAAGACAATGTCACAAATTTTAAAAAGTAAATACATTTGTTAAATCTCCAGCATCAATAAAAAGTATGACAAGAAGGGGCTGTAAGTTCAGTTTTATTTTCTTGCATATGGCTTTCCAGTTATCCCATCATAACTTCTGATAAGACCACTTTCCCCATTGGATGTCTTGAGAACACCTGTAAAAGAAATCGGTTAACCGTACAGATGTGTTTTTTTATATCTAGATTCTCAAATTCAAATTTATTAATCTAAATGTCTTCACGTATTTCTAGTAAACACAGTCTTGATTATCATTGTTTTGTAGTGAGTTTTGATATTACAAAACATTATATTTGAATAGGTGCTTTTTTTCTTTTCCTTTATTTACTATCTGGGAAGAAATGCAAATCAGTGAGATAACCTACTTTTTAAACTATCAACAGGAAATAGCAATCCTGAGTATAAACAGGATGGCCTTATAATTGACTTTCAGAACTGAGACATGTTTGAATGTGCAAGATCATTCTCTTAATAATTATACCAGGAAGATAGACATAATCATGGGCAAACCAAGATGAATGAACAAGTTAATGGTTTTGATGACTGATTTATTTTTATATGTCTTTCTTTGGTACATGGAGAGAAGGTTGAGAACTAAAATTTCATTTTAATTTTAAAAAGAGTGTATCACACTACCAGTACCTATAGGATATTTGCTTGGTTTGGTTCGGTTATACTTTCAAAGTTTAGATGCTGTGACAAGTGGTACCCTACCAAGACTCTCCTTCAGAAACCCCGAATGCAGTGTAGGTTAGCGAATATGGAAAAACGCAAAGACATGGAGTGCGAATAGGCTCGATGTGCCCTAAGAAAGTAGGAGAAACAGACATGACTAAAGAGAAGTAAGGAAATGATTAGATAGGGCCAGCTGCTGAAGGCCTGATTCACTTCTTCCCATCAGAGAACAATAAAGCAGAGGAAAGAGACACACTTCCACTCTCCCTTACGACCTCCAGAGTTCAGCATTTCCCTTACAGATTCAAGTCCTTGAATGGGTTTTTCAAATTCCATCTGCCTTCATCCCTTCAATTTTATGATGGAGAAGGTAATACAACTTACCTCAAGGAACCATGAACTTAAACACACTAATGCATTTTAGTTCAGTGTGTCAGCTGGGCATAGTGTACGTGTTTAAGTATCTATCTAAAAACATTAGTGATTGATATTTCACTCATCCCTGTAGGGGCAGTAGCTTTATCCAAGAAAGACACAGAACAAATCCTGGAGTTGATTTTGACCCTTTGGTATGTTTATCCCTGGCTGTGGATATTTCTTCTACCACTAGTTTATTTTGGTACAGATGTTCTTGATTTATCAAGATGTTTTACATTTGAATGAATCATCATAGGTGTCATAGCCTCCTGTGATGAAGTTCAAAAGTACATTACCAGCTTTACATTTATTTTTTAAAACTGTCTTGTTGAATTGCAAGGTTGCCCAGACTGGCCTGTACTTTTGACCTTCCTGCCTCCAGCCTTGCAGGTAGCTAGGATTTCAAGTATGTAACACTGTACCTGGGTTTTATTTTTTAATGACTACATTGGTTTAGGCATCTGAATTTTATCATCCATGTGCATAGGTCTCAATTTACCTTGAAGATATGTGGGATCTATCCAGAATTTTGTCCTTTAAGTGATAAGAAACTCAAGGAAGGACAACAAAATGATAATAATGAATTGCAGCCAACACTTATTGATAATTTGTGTGTGTGTGTGTGTGTGTGTGTGTGTGTGTGTGTGTGTGTGTGTGTGTGATAGCCACCCACCATGCTGAGGACCCTAAAAATCTTACCTTTGTTCTTAAAAAAACCACACAAGCTTAAGAAATTTATTTTAGCTAAGTAGTTTAGCTAGAAGGCCTGGGGGTTGGAGAACTGAATCTGAACTCGAAGCAGACTGTGCTCATCTGTGTGCTCTGCCGCCTCCTTATGGTTGTAGGACCATGGCAGATATTCCAGCCAGAAAGAAGCTTGTAAGTGTTCTTCAGCCATTTAACCTATAAATCCTTCAGGAGTAGCCTCTGTCAAAAAGGAAATGGCTCTACCTAACAGTGATCTGGGCTTTCCAAGTGCTTACGCCGCTCACGGGAGGTCAGACACAACTACTTAGGAAAGAACAACCTTGTCAGTTCACTGACTGCCACAGGTGACATTAATCTGAGACTGTGTGACTGATATTCTTGTGACCTGATATGTGCAGTGAGCTATTAAAAAGATCTAACCTATTTCCAGAGAATGACTTTTCATCCAGAGAATTCATCCCTTGCTCAGCGGTGGCAGAAACACTGCTCGTAATTATGCTGCCAGCCAGCTCTGAAGCCCAGTTAGGTAGCATGGAACATTCACCTCGTTAGACCTTTACTGGAGGCAGCAAATTCATGGAAAGCCACTGCAGGAAAAGAATGGGCTTTGAGCTTGCTACTAGGTAACTCGACCCTGTTTTCTATTTCAAGGTGACTAGCACATCTCAGTCATCAAATATCAGGAAACTAAGGGCTTTAAAACCAATCTAGGAAGGCAACCTCATGTAGAATGACAAGCATGAGGTGTGATTCCTAATGACTATGTATGTGGGCTCACACCTCAGCTTCGGACATTAATGCCTGCAGGACCAGGCACTCAAATTCTCTGTTCCTTGTTTTTTTTTTTTTTTTTTTTTTTCTGGTAACCAGCACATTGATTATTGGAAGGATCAGATGGCATGATGAAGTGGAAGCGGAAAAGATTAACTCATGTGCTAAAACCTGCTTTTCAGGTGACTTAACGCCTACTCATAATCTTATTTTTTCCTTTAGCCACCTGCTAGGACAAGATGGTCATGTGATACAATTTTGTTCCAAGAAGCAAAAGCCGATTCATTTTAGGTGGGCTTCTGAGACCATTCGTAGCATAGCGATAGAAGTTACTGCATTTAGCCTCTTTAGCATCTTTCTTCTCGCATACAGAAAACAATTTTTGTTTCTTGGAATGTAGATGGGAGTTCTATGGCACAGAAGCCATTGCAAATTTAAGCATGAGTAAATGCATATTAATTCATGAAATTGATTAGGAAAATTCTGGGCATATGAATAGTTCTATGAAATGTCAGTATTACTTGGATTATCACCATTATTATTCAATTTATCATTAGCATAAGCATGAAAATGGGACCTTAAAGAATAGTAATGATGGAGTGAAAAAATGGAAATTTCTTGAATCATAGTTGTGTGATGAACCATATTCTTCCCCTTAACTACCTGACGTTTGGCTTTTAGAAATATTAAACATATTGCCTTCTGTATTTCCAAGTGACAGCTCAGCACTGTGTGACTGTGGTCGCAGTGAGTGCAATTCCTCATGACTGATACAGCACAGGATCTATGAGCATTTGTTTGTTTTATTGTTTTAGTCTGAACAAGTCGCTGATGTTGCAACTAATTTGGCCACATCTCCACCAAATGGTCATCCACCTTCTACCTGAGTTTCCAAGGATTAATTCTCCCCCTCCAAGGCAGTCTTTTCTATCTTTGGGCAAATCGGACACCTAGAAAGATATTTCTTTTACTGAGGTATATCTGTTTTCCTGGATTTGAAAGAACAAATCTTTGTACTAAAAATACTGATTTTCTTCCATAGTCAAGTTCAAAGGAAGTTCATGTATTACCATGTGATTGGTTTGGAGGTCAATTGTTGGATACTATTGCAATGCCCTTCCTCTCCACTCTCTTTATCTCTCCCTCAGCATCCCCCCATTCTATCTTCATACCTTATAACAGGTACAGGGTTGTCTCGGGTAATTTATTCCTACTTCAGGTACTGGGCTGAGCATGTAGTTCAGTGGTAGAACACTTGCCCAGCACCCAGCATGCTCAAGGCCCTGGGTTCAATTCCTAGTACCAAAACAGAAAAAGAAAAAAAAGGACTACTACTTCAGGGACCATGCTAGGTTCAAGATATTTTAGATCATATTCTTAAAAGAGACTGATCCCTAATTCTATATGTAGCTATATACTTGCTTAATATTGAGGTGTATTGCTTTTTTAAGATATCAATTATTTTAACACTGAGGAACAATATTATGAGTGAAAAAATATTTATAGCCTGATGTCTGACTCAGCCCAAGCTGCCTCCTTCTTACCACAAGGCTGGTATATAATTAAAAGGAACAACATAAATCCCAAAAGGAGAATCATGGATTCATTGCAGGAATTCATTCATGGAATCACATTTGTAATTATATTCATGAATGGGCATTGGTCCACCCTCCTCCCTCGGATTTCAATGCACCACCATCGCACGTGGTTAATGCCCTTAAGAACCAGTTGTCAAAAATACGAGTTGAATAAAAGAGCTCTTGTGTACTTACGTTTTTGGGGGTAACCAGTAATTTATGGTACCGAGCTATAAAGTAGAAAGAAAGTTAGCTCATTCCACTAAAGCGAGCTAAAAAAGGTGAGCTGGGGTGAAAATTGTTCTTCTGGAGGAGACAGCAAAAACAAAAGTTGTGCTATCCACCCACTTCGATTTGCCTGACATCCAAAAGGTCTGCCTCTTTTCTTTTTACAAGCATGTTTTTTTCTCAAAGCCACTTCTTAAAAAATTTTCCTTTAGTGCCAGTGTTTCTAAGCTCACTCAAAGTCTAATCTTTACCATCAGAACCTGTCCAGGTGAATGAAGATGGAATAGGATAGGAAAGAATGGGAAAGGTTTCGACACTTCTTTAAGAAAATATGCCCAGTATTTGGAGGAATAGATTTGTTTTGTTCTCTTATTATTACCTCTATTTGACCTTTACCCTGATAAATTCCATAAAAGGCAATAAGGTTATTCTCTGGGTTGGACTCTCACAGACATGGGATATTGTTAGCTGCCAGAAATTACTGGGCAAAAGATGTGTGGAGCTTACCTCATAACATTTTGTCCTTCACAGATAACATCAGAGTTGGAACAGGGGTAGTTCTTCATTAAATTGGGTGCCTAGGGCCTAAGACCTCAGACACATCCCTGCCAGTGAGAAGTGGAAACTGTGTCTCTTTCTGCCCTCTACCCACTCAACCTCAAAATACTCAACCATACAGCGAGTAGGCTGGTTCTGAAAAGGACCCTCTTCTAGGGCAGTATCTCCATTGTACCAACTTCTGAGGAAGTCACAGAGTTCATGGGGAAAATAAACAAGGAGGATGGGAGATCTGAGTTTGTAATCATTAGCAAAAGGACAAGAACGTGGGTTCCCGGGGCAACTTCATACTTCCACTCCCTTCCTCGCTGCTAGGTAATCTTGCAGTTAGGTATTTCTTTCACAACTCCAGCTTAAATTTTGTCCTCTAGGAGATGGACATAATAAACAGTACGTTCTTTAAAAATTGAAGAAATTAATGCTAATATCTCCAAGGCCCTTAAGTGTTATAAACCATCAAGTAAGTGTTCTATAAATAATAGGCATTGTGACTTATGTAGTAACTATCGAACAAGATTTATGTTGTGCCAAGAACTGTGAAAGATCGAGAAACAAAACATTGGCCCATATATAAAACACCACCGAATTCATCAGGCTTAGAGGATGTGGGGAAAAGCAAGCAGATAAATACTAGATGGTATCGTAAGATTTTCTGAAGATAACCCTGGGCCTGTCCTGAGGATCAAAGCAGGGACACTGTGCTCCTTTTGAGTCGATAAAAAACTTTCTAGAAGTAGTGTGTAGGTGATTGCACATCGGTTGTGACACTGAAGGTGGTGGGCGGGTAGGAGAATATTTCAGCAGAGGGTGTAAGACTTCCCCAGGGAGAAAGAGACCCTCTGAGTAAGATTTAGCTGTCGGGCTGTTTTAAGGAATTGAATAGAATTTGGTAGGAAAGCTGGTTTCATACAGAATGAAATGTAAGCCTGTAGGAATGGAGATGATGCACATGAGTTCAAGAGCCACTGCTGATGTTTTTATGGGGCGGTCGCTGATCAGACTTCTATTTTGTAACAGAAGGTAGGTGACGGGGACAGAATCAAGCACTTGAAACAACATCTTTTCTTAATTTTTAGCCCTTGTGTCCTCTCCTGCATTAGGAACATCGTTTTTTTAATTGCTAGAGACCCTGAACTCTGGGCCTTGGGGAGACAAAACAGGGGTCTCATCTCACATAGTCGGGCTAGAGAGGCCCCGGTGGCGTGTTCCTTTCCACCCTAGTTACTGCAGTGTCAGGTGTCCATGCAACAGCTGCCCCTGCTTCCTTCTGGGCACTGCTTGCCTGAGGCTTTCTGTCCTGGCTTTTCCTAAGGCAGCAGCTGGGTTTGCCAAGGACAGCTCTCACCAATGCTGAGAAGGCATTATCATTCTCCACCCTGGCTTGTAGAAATACGCTTTCATCTGCAAAGTGCTTTAGAACGCATGTTTTTCAAATCCTTCACAGATTCATTAAATATATTCTTCCACTAATGCTAAAGACATTCAGCAAATATTTTTCAGAGTTGTGTGGTCTAAAGAAAAAAAAAACAAAACAAAAAACAATGAACTTGCATTCATAGCACCAAAACTCAAACCCAGCATCTGTCACTGACAAGTGACAGGGCCATTACCAGCACAACAACCCCAAGGACAGAAACCAGATGACCTCTGAGTCTCTTTCCCCCTTTGCAGCTTCTGATTTCAGCTCCTACCTTTTAGTGACCAAAAAAAATGAAGATTTAAAAGAACAGGAAGATTCCCCCACCCGCACAGAATTCTTAAGCTTAATGCAAACACTGTGTATCGCATATATATAAAACCAGTAAAAATGGAGAGGAAATTCCCACCTACCTCTTTGTCAATTAATTAATTAAGTAATCATTTCAGACACATTCCAGAGAAGCTTTGACTTCGCATGACATACCAAAATAAGTCTAGAATAAAAATCATGAAGTGATTTACCTAGAATGATGAAGACAGAAAACAAAAAAGGAGCTGGCTTAGTTGGTTTGAAAGAAACAATCCCAATTCACTTCTCAATTCTTTTTCCCTCTTCCCAGTTTGAGTCAATCAAGGGGATGAAATAGCCTGCTCTAAAATTAGCTAGTGCAGTCCTTTCATCTTGTACTCTTCTGAAATGGGAATTTCAACCCAAGCCTCAAGAAACTGAAAATCTAGTTTTTCTTCCACAAACTCGTGGAATGTCTGGACTTTTGCCCTTCCCAGACCAGTACAAGGGTTTCTCAAGTGGGATACCATTTTTGTCTCAAACCACCTCTTTCAAGGGAGGTTACTGAGAATGTCTTGGCCCGGATTTTCTACTTCAAACCATGGCACGTTTCTCTTTGGAGTTTCACGTGTCAACTGCTCATACCCAGGACATCCAGGGAGCCTGCACTGCCCTCATTGTGGGCTTGGGCTGGAGGGACATGAAGTACAACACTGACAGAGCCCTGCATTCCTCGGGCAGAGTGTGTGGGACTCTAATGTGCACTTTCACATCTAAATGCTGAGGCAGTTGGTTCTTCAGCCACCACAGAAGAGCTAACAATCAGGACAGTGGAGAGGAAGCCAGCTCTCAGATCTGCCACACATCCACCAACGGTGGTGGCTACTTGTAGATAGGGCAGTAAGCGAAGCTGAGGTACAAATTGTTTTGGAGACCCGCTGGTCCAGGTCAGAGTGAACAACTTTGGAACAACCAAGCAAGTGTAAAACCTATTTACTGCCTTGTCATAAATTTAGTATACCTGTCTGGCAGGCCACTGTACATAGAGTGGACAGCTGTGCCAGTCACCAAGTCCTGGGGAGCTCCATGAGCCTCAGTATCACCTCGGAGAGAGCATTTATCAAGCATTTAATATCTAATCATTGAAATCAGAAATATTAGTTTCAGATAGGAGACATTAATGAAGGCCCTTGTGGAAAGTATCTCCTTTCCCAGAACAACAGTTTTTCTCATGTGTTAATATGCACAAAACACAGATTATATTTAATGCATCCTTTCTAATTGTAAATATTAATGACAAAAGTAATCAAAATTACTTCAAAAGGTATTTTATTTACAGAAATTACCAGATCTAGGATTATACAGATAAGGAGCTGAATGCTGTATCTGTTGTTTACTTTTACTTTTTGAGTTTATTTTTTAAATTTTCCATTAAAATGTGAAGCTATAATGCCTATTTAGGGATAAAAGTTTTTGAATACTACACAAAACTTGTAAAAAGCACCCAATGCACTGCTGGGCACATAAAAGATATGGTAGATAGGCTAGATTCCTGCGATGACATCTAGGTTTGTCCTTTGGCTATACGACGTGCTGGCCCTCTGATCTCTGAGCTCAGTTCTTCCACGTGTCTGCGACACCAGCATCCTTCTCCCAGAGAGCTCAGAAAATCATGGCAAAATGAAAGATCATTTCCTCCAGGCCTTCCTGCAAGAGGCTGAAAGCCACAGAACAGCCCTGCTACGTGGAGCATGCCTGTTCTTGCCTTTGCCCCTTTGCTGGCTCCTTGGGGATTCTCCTGCAGCTTCACCAGACCTCCACGGCATGATCGCTACTGACTTTCACCAGTGTACACTGAGGAAAACCTTTGTGACCCAACTGGGACAGAACCGCTCAGCCCCCTCTGAGCACATCCAGCCCAAGTATCCTCGGGGACTTGGGTACACTCTCTCTTTCTTTGTATTGTAATGTTGGAGGTATATAGCTCAGAACTCAGTCATCAATATTCACACCCCACCCAAACTTGGCATTCTGTGGCATGTTTTAAATTATGGGGGAGGAGAGGATAAAACTGAACACATTTATGTTATGTAACTTTTTTTTTTCCAAAGGATTAGCTGTACTGGGGACACACAGCTGTTGTTTCCACAAGTCTCTTTAGAGCAAACTGCAGACAATGGCAAGAACAGAAAGCTTAGGATGAAATTCTGCATTCCTGTCTTTCTGGCTGAAAATCGCTGTGCAGACTCCTGCACTGAGCAGGAAATGTACTCAACTGGAGAGAGGGGGGCACGGTCAGGTCTAACGGCTGCAAGTGTGTCGCCAGGTGTCTCATGAGTCCTCCTCTTCTGTGATGTTCTAGCTGACCCACACACTCCCTTCCTCCTCCGGCTCCTCCGAGGCACTGCTGTGCTGCCTTTTGCCTTCCCTTCACGGAGATGGCCGTGCTTAGTGACTGTCATGCGACACAAAGATGGGCATTTCTGATGCCACACAATCAAAATCGTATTTATAGCTTTGTACTCATTTTCTTAATGATTCCTCTCTCTCAAAATTGTTTTAAGCTGCAAACAGCACTAAGCTAGAATCTCCTTTTGGTAGCTATACTTACATTTTCTTTTGTGGAAATGCATCATGCCCCTTCCTAGTCCCTTTGGCGGAGGGACTGATGGATCCTGTTTCCTGTGGTGGGTACATGCTCAGCCAATCTGGCGGCAAGGCTCTCTTTGAGGCAAAGGCCTCGATGTGTATCACTTCAATGAAGCCCAAACACAGCGTGCCAACTAGCGTAAGCCATTGGTGGAAATGATACCCAATTTTCATTGAACTTCCCCCACAAAGTAGAGTGTAAGCCTGTAGTTACCCAAATTCCCTTCTTATTGACACAGGGAAGCTTACCCGAGAATGAAGATGGACATTCGAGAGCTGAATGGAGATAAATTTCTCAATGCAGTGCTCCTGCAACATGCGCTGGCTCAGTGCTAGTGATCGTAGCAATGGCCAAGTGTTATCCTTATCAATGGAGCTTCAGTGGTGAACAAAACAGACATCTCTGCCCTCAGATACTGATGTCCTACTGGTATAAAATTATACACACACACACACACACACACACACACACACACACACACACACACAGACATATATTATAGAAACTAAAGATATAAATATAGACTATACTGATAGTCATATGTTTTATGTAAATATGCATATATATATATATATATATATATATATATATATATATATATATAACTATATAAAATGAGTGCTATAAGTAGCAAAGTAAAATAAAACTCTAGGAGATAGAAAATGACTTGGGGAAGACTTTTTCTTTCTTCTTTAACTGCTTAGGGAAAATCCCTTCAGTGATTTGGTAAATGTAATCAAAGTGCAGGAATGCACCATTTGAATGTAGGAGAAGTTCAGTTTAACATAAGTAAGTGCAAGCCCCATGGCTTGGTGCAAGAACGGGCATAGCGTGTTCAAAGAGGGAGGCCATGTGGGTCCAGTACAGACACCAACGGGCTGAGTGAGAAGAGAGATTGAGGATACCACGGCCAGAATGTGTTCTGACCTTTCAGGCGTAGTAAGAATGATGGAACTGATTCAAATTGTACTGAAAAGCTCTTAGGGATTCATGAAAAGCTGTTGTGTGCTGAATTTTCCCTTTGCAAGCATTGCCCTCTGCACTCTGGCTGCTGTATGAAGAGCGGACTGCCCAGAGTCAGAATGGAAATAGAGGTTGGAAGAGGACTTCAGTGGTCTGGGATAGAGATGGGCTGTCGGAAAGAACCATGGGAAGAGTGTCGGTGAGAGGTAGTTGGATTATGGGCACACCGTAAGGCAAAAGGAGGACAGTTTTCTAACTGATTGCCTAACAGATGTGAGTGTAAAGAGGAAGCTCAGAATGGTTGCTTGGTTTAAGTCAGAAGCTCAGAGCTAAGAGGCATTGGTATGTGACGAGATGGGAACATCAGACGGTATCAAATTCAGGATCGTGCTGATCAGCTAGGTCTTCCTTTTCTCTCTCACCCACTTTCCCATCAGCATTTGAAATCACTGTCCACTTCCCGCTTAAGTCATCTCTTTTATTATTCACTTCTAGGACGCTCTGCTATGTTTTATCTTTGTTTCTCTAGATGCCAATGCCAAATACAAGTTCACAGATGCTGTCTTTGCTTATCACCTATCAAGGCTTTCACCTGGATGCTCCTTGTTAATATGTTCCAGAGACTTCATCCACATGGCGTGATTCTCCTGAAAACCAAGTATCTCTGTCACCAATCTATTGGATATTAAGCACCTATTCCCAGAAGTACCACAGACATCTCAAACCAAATGCTTTTAAAAAATATTTCCTGATGGAAGTCGTGATTTAAATATACTCACCTCCCATCTTACCTGTCATCATAGAAGGCATGATCGATCGTCATATGAGGTTGGCCTTTTCCACTTAACACACTCAAAATTAGAAAACCCTACGTATCCCACTTCCTTAGTGTATTTGGAATCTGTCTTTCTTCTTTAATTCTGCTGTTTCTTCCATACTAGAATATCGATGATTTCATCTACAGTGATACACACGTCACACGTGACCTTCGTGCTGTTGTCAGAATGACACTTTAAAGACATAGATTTGAGCATGACATTCCATAACTCAAAATTATTGAACGATTCTAACAGCTTTAGGGACCAAGTTGGAGGCTGAAGTTCTTCGTGATCTGTCATTTATGCACAAAAGCATCTGAGCTCAACACTTACCTGGCGGTAAAGGGATCGACACTTGACATTTATGTTAGAACGCTTTCTTCTCCTTACGCAATTTGCTTTTTTAATGAATTTGCTGAAAGCGAAGTAACTATTCCCCACCACTCTTTTAATAACAATGGATCTACCTCTCTAGCTTCTTTAACCTTGTGTCACGGCACACATGCTCCACCTGCCAGTAGAAGAGAAGGTCTCTGGCTTGGTCTGTTGCCTACAAAGTTCTCACTGAGCAGTGTCCCTCCTTGGCCTCTGACAGGACTATCTCTGAAATTGAGCCAAGATAGGAAAAAAAAAATTCTAGTCGGTCTGTGGGCAAGAGAAAATATGGCTTTTTGAACTTTGGCTTAAATAATTCAAAATTTCTGCCTTTGGTCAGACTCATTCTTTACGAAATTAGAGGACTACTATTTAATGTAACCATTGGTCAATATAATGCTTGACACAAGTTCTCTTTCTATCATTGCTAGCAAGAAAGAGATGCCAAAATTAGCTGTTCACAGTAGGGAAAATTCAATATTATCTTGACCATTTACAAACCATGTGACTGTTCGAGTTAAGTGTGAAAAATAATTGCAACTTTACTTGTCAACCAAATAGCACATAAATGAACATAATAGATTGTTTATATTTTGTGCAGTGGTAAGACTTTTCCACCAATATTTTAAATATTAGCTTTCTCTCCATGTAAGAACTACTCTGATTATATCACATAAAGTCCTATCTTTGCTCCAAAGGAGCTAAGGCCAGATTTTCCATGTGGTTATGCATATAGGAAAAGTCTTGAAGATGACCACGTGTCTATTTATATGTATATGAATATGTGTGCAGAGGATAATGGGGATTAATGCCTCAAGCCTTGTTTATAAGGAGTGAAATCAGATGAACTTTAGGCTGCCTTGGATCCTGAGAGCTTGATGAAACTTGAATTTCATTTTATCTTCCGAATCACTAATGAGTGCCTGGGGGCAAACCTATACTTCCAAATACTGTTTATCTCCCTGGGCAGAAGGTCAAGATATGGCACTATTTTAAATGGATATTAAAAGGATGAATGGTGATGCCTCCGACAGAAGAATTACAATGGCCTTTGCAGATGCCAAATGTCACTGTGTCCTTTAGGCTCTGCCTAACATCTGTGGGAGAAAGTGAGCATGTCATTTGAGGGAAGGGAGCCAGAGCAAGCCACTGCTGTGTCCGATGGCAGGCTTGCTGAGCAACCTTGCCTGATGGTCTCAGGGTACACACTTCCGGTACACACTTCCCCTAGGTCTGACCGGAGTGCACACTGGGAAATAGACTGTGGCCAGAGCAATGAGCCATGTCACAGTGAAGAATGTTCTAAAGAAGCAGTGGGGCAGCCCGGAACACACAAGCTCTGCAATGAAGTAAGCCAGGTGTCTTAGTCATTTTCTCATATCCAACGCTCGCAACTCAAAGATGAAAAGGTTTATTTGGCTCACATTCCAGAAGCCATAGTCCATTCACGGTTGGCTGGCAATAGTGGAAGGACCCGGCAGAAAGCAAGTGGTTTGGTCTCACAATAGGAAGCAGAGTGATTAGGGAGAAGCCAAGGCAAGAACATGCCCTTCCAGACCACACTTCAGTGATCTGTCCCTCTCTACCAGTTTATATCTCTTAACAATCCGTAGACTGAGCTACTTAGCACGATTCAAGCATCTCCCAAGTTTGGAGGCTTTGAGGGGCTACTCAGTATCAAAACCATGACGCTAGGTTTATACTAACCTTATTTTATGTCGCATGTGACCTTCAGGTTACTCTCAGTTGATTCCTCCATTCATAAGAACAGGTACATGTTTACTTATTCAACATGTACTGTCTACTGAGCAGCAGGAACTACACTAGGATGTGAACATTCTCATGAGTAAAAAGATGGAGGTACAATCTACACCCACAGAGCATAGATACCAGAGGTGGCCCTCGGTGTGAGAGCACTGGCTGCATATTTTGTGGGTATCTTCATGAGAGGATTTTGCATACATATTATATGAAGTACTTCTTATGCAGGGGTGGGTTCTTGTTGACGTTAGCACTCTCAGCTCTTTGGGGGGTAGTCAGTCATTGATTGCAGTTCAATTCTGGTGTCCTTGCTGTCCTGTCAGCTACCATCTTTCTACTCTACCTACAATAATTTGCTCAGGTCTCTGCACATACTGGATCCCTCCCTTTGATTTTTGCCCTCACTATGTTGTAGCTGCATGGTGCACCATCTAGCAAACAGGTTCACACCTTAGTCCCAGTACCTGTAACTGTGACTGTGTTTGGGAACTGTCTTTGAAGGTATGATCAAATTAGAATGGGGAACACAAGACAAGAGTGGACCCTCACCCAGTGCTTAGCATGCTGATCTAATAAGATGAGATAAATTGCATGCAAATGTACCTGGGGGGTGCTGTGAGCTAACAGGGGCAGAGGTTGGTAGAAACTCTGCAACTTGAAGGTTGTCAGAAAACACCAGAAGCCAAGAAAAGTCAAGACGGGATCCTCCCTAGAAACCTCAAAGAGGGCTTGGCTCATGGCTAATCCTGATTTCATACATATGGCCTTCTGATCTGCAAGACTAAATTTCCCACATTTTAAGCCATTCAGTTTGTGGTGCCTTGTCTTGGAAGCTCAAACAGATCACTTCTCTCATTTGTCTCTCGTTCTAACACAATAAATGCCTGCCTCATCTCTAAGGTCAAGACAAAGTATGACACCACCAGCTCCCTTCATAGTAAACTGCCTGCTGCAGAATCAAATAGCATGTATGGTTTTCTGTGTCCCATATGTCTCCATGCACTTAATACATTTCAAAGTAATAATTTTTTAAAAGTAAAAATCTTTCAAAATTGTTTAATGTCATGGTCACAGCTAAATTCTAGGTTTGAAAATATAGGCATCATCCTCATTGTACAAGTAAAAAAGTGACAGTGAGAAAAGATAAACAATTCACCTAATGACCTATAGCCAGCTTCAGTCCACCGGCAGGGAACCCCAGATTTATGCCTAGTGTCCTTCACACTCTAGATCTCCCTAAGATTGTTCTCTGCTCATGGTGGGCCTACTATAAGCAGTCAAAATACTTTTTATCCATATGTGTTTTGGGTGGAAGGCCTCTCCCCAAGTTCCAGAAAGGTCTAGAAGGTCAGAATAATTGAAATCACAAAGCCTGGCAAATGACATAAACCCATAAATGTTGATGGGATATGCTGAACTCACTATCATTTCTGTTTTTGTCTTGCATCTCTGTTCCTCTCAAAACATCGGGCCAGACTAGCACTAGATACTTCTTTCAGCAAAGAGCTCAGTTACAATCCTAGGTAAACAGAGGGAAGGGAAAAACAAAGTGATTTTCCATTACATCCCTACTGAAAGACATGATAAACTTCCCCCACTCACACCCCATTTGGAACCAAGAAAACCTCTCCAACACAGAGGGTATCTGACAACTTGGACCTGTAGTAACTGCCTCTTCTCCCTGCCCAGGCCCATTGTCTTTGGAAGATTATCATTAGGTCATGGGGGAGGGTGGCTTCCACATTCCAGAGGGCAAAGGATCTCGAAGTTCTAGAAGTGTTTGCAGCTCTCATTTCCACTCCCTGTTGTAGAACAGATGGAGATGGATTAAGGTCCAAACAACTTTGTGTGTTGGCATACATCACTGAAGACACCTGCTATTAACAATCTCAAGGATGAATCAATGCCTTTTTCCCAGTAGGAAGCATTGCAGATTGAAGTTAATCTCTCTGTCTCTTGCTCTCATTCTTAAAGTGTCATAACTTTGTTCGTAGAATAGCCGAGGTTTCAACAAGATGTCTGATTTTCAATGTTTGAATCAGTGGATGCACTCAATGCACCCTGAGGGGCCCCCTAAACGAAATAAATGGCACCATCCTATGGGAACAGTCTGCTTGCTCTCCCTTCCAGGGTCGGTGCAATTGTATCCTCCACTTAGGGCTTCATCTGTATCCTTACACACTGATGAAAGCTTGGTTTGGAACCTTTCCCAGCACATGCTGATATCAATCTACACATTCGCAGGATGTTCTTCTCGGACTGTGCTGGAAGAGCAGCGTTTGGATGCTTGCCTGGGAGAAGGGAACCTCAGCTTAGACTCACTACAACAAACTTTGGCTGGTCATTCTGTAAGCTAATGACGCTCGGAAAGCAAATTCTTAATTTTTCCCACTATATACCACCAACTGCCTCTCTGTCAGGTAAGACTAAGAAACAAGGGAGTTTATTTTGGATGATGAACCTGGTCAAATTCTTCCAATCAAAGACCACATTTGGCGCAAGATTCTTGTCTTGTTTTCTCCAATTTACCCTCAAACCCCCAATTTACGGCATCATCATCTAAGAAGACCCTCTTCATCCTCGACTAGCACAGGATTGGGAGCTCCTGTTCTCACACTTACTTCTCTCAGCTCCCTTATTTGTATTATCTTTTGTTTCTCTGACTCTGTTGTGAGTTAGGATCACAAAGGTGGTCGGTACCTTATCCAGGACCCCGGGGATCTTTACTTAATCAATCCTCCAAATGCTATGGATGTGTTGACTACAATTTTCTCCAGAGGATTCCCCTTGGTCTAAGGAGCTCCTCTTGCAGTTCCCGGCATTATGATGTATGACAGCCCCTTCTGTTAGTGCTGACATTACTTCAAGTCAGCATGGACTCTGGTACAGTTTATGGGCCAGAGATTCGGGCTGCAGCTAGAGCTTGTCTGAAACAACTTCTCAGGTGACTCTTTGTGGCTTCTCTATTTTGTTCTGTCTTGCTGGCTTTTCCTGAAAGCAAACCTTTAGCAGATCTAATATATATAAAAATCTCTGTTTCAGGCTCTGATTTAGAGAACCTAATTTGAGAGAAGCATATAATCTCATTTAATTAAGACATAAGAAGTTTTATTTTAGCTGGTGAAACGGAAGTTTAGTGAGAGTAAATAACTACTAACTATGTAGCACATCAAGTGCTCCATAAATCCATAAATTGATATTAAATGAAATAACAATCCCAAGTATTCATTTACTCTTCCAATAATTTTTGACCTGAAGACTAGATACAGGATAATATTAGGATGGGAACAATTCAAAAATGATTATGACTTGGAAATCAGGCATGTTTTCAGGGATAAATGTAAAAAGAGAGAATCCAGATTGGTGTAGGATCATCAACAAACAGGTGAAATAAATTATGATAATTTGTTGTAAACAATTGAAAGAATGAAATTTTCAGTACAAAATGAGCTTAAGACATGGTCATAAGTTTGAGCAAGAATCTAATAGCTAAAGTACAATGACTCTATTTCACAGGGACATGGGACCAGCTGATTTATTGCAAAGCTTCTTGGCTCCTATGTGAGGAGGTGAAACCCACTGGATGCTTTCTGCTGAAGGAAGTTAAAATTTGTCATCCTACGAGGCTGGGCTGGGGACTAAGTGGGACTGCTCCACTGACACACCAACTTCCTTCTCTGGGACTCATCTCTATACACCTGTCAATCTAAGCATACAAACAAGACAGTCACAGAATGTTGTTACTTCTCTGCAATGAGTGATGAGTTACCTAATGATTAGAACGACTGTTTCTCCAGTGCTGTGGATGCCCAATGTGTCACCTACTCACATGGGATTCTTCTTGGCTGCAGTGTTAGTGTGGATTGTGCCTACAACCTCCCTGAATGCTCAGCATATGCCACTTCTAATGAGAGCTTTTTCCATCCTCAATGGCACCCTTGATCCACTGTGGCCTCAAGCTGAGTGTATTGCTTTCTCTGAACCTCTGAACTCACACAAATTCCATATATTGCTCTTTGTTACAGTGCTTAATTTCTTACATAAAGTTTCTGTATCTCATACACACACACACACACACACACACACACACACACTGTCTCTTTCTTTGTTGTTCTCTCTCTCTCTCTCTCTCTCTCTCTCTTTCATTCTCTCTCTTGCTGACTTGCTCTAGACCTTGAAATTCTTAAGAACTAAGCAGTCACTTTTCTCCCTAATTATTGTGGGTTACCTGAATTTTGGTATGTAGTAAATTTTGACTGTTTATAGGATAAAGAAATAACATAAAACTGCAAAAGTTGCAGATACATAGTAACAGGACAGAGCTCTAACTTTCTCAGTTCGTTCTAACTGTTGATTATGTCTTGGTTTTAGTGATAGGAATGCCTTGGGATTAAAGGCAAAAGTTAATAAAGATTCAGAGATAAGACAAAGTGATTAAAGACAACCACTAATTTGAACGTCTAGAAGTGATTAGGTTTATAAAATAAAACTAAATTGTCTGATACAGTAATTATTCCAGTATTTCAATTCAGTTTCATCCAATTTTGTTGTGGGAATTCCCATGGTCTGGACACAGTTTTCCCAGGAGAGTTGATTTGCGTAGGCCATAGGTTAGTGGCAAGGAAAGGTTAAAGTGAAGAGCTAGTTAGGGTCAGATGTGCTGGTTTTAGCTGCCTTACTCAGAATAACTGAAAGTTTAATGGAAAAAATGTCAAAAATTGTTTACCATAATGTATGCAACCACAACTAGTTTTCAAGTATTATTGTTGGTATTATGAAGAAATATCCTAAACCTGGAAAAATATGAAAAAGATTCCATCGCATTGTGTGGAACCTTAGCCGTACCATGTGTGAAGGGACCAGTTTTCCTCTGATCTTGTGATCAGAGACCAAAGCCCATTCCCATTGTTAGCTGGGGAAGGATGTTTTTGCTAAAACCTGAGTGATATTTACTGCATTCAGAAGTGACCTAGGTGTTTTATAATCAACATTTCTTTCAATCTTCACAACAATCCCCTTTGCACAAAGACATTGACAAACTTACCTGAAGTCTGACAGCTGCAAGGCCATAACTAAATCTAGAAAATTTGGTTGAAGAGATTGCAAAATATTGATGTTGGAGGACTAAAGTTAGCTCATAGGAAGCTTCTGACTGGTAAGAGGATGGACAGATGGATACTAGACAAAGGCACTGTCAGGGGCAGAAATGAATCTTTGTTATTAAGAAGAGTTCATAGCGCTATCTATCTATTATGAGAGATATTAGATAAGAGTTGTTAGAGAGGCCTATTAGGGAATCTGAGTGGGCTTGCCTTGGTAGACTGGGGAGACTTAGCGTCTGACGGGTATGCAGAGGTCAAAAACTGCATACTTTATTATCCAGGATGAGGAATTTGATGGGAAGCTGTGTGTGTGTGTGTGTGTGTGTGTGTGTGTGTGTGTGTGTGTGTGTGATGCACATGTTCAAATGTGGTTTTATAATCTATTTTACTTTTTTCTGTTTTTTGACAAGTGCAAAAACACACAAGTAATAAACAGTAAAAATTTCATGTATCATTGATTCCTAGAAGAAAAACATTAGAAAATAACCAAACTTCATTTTATTTTCTTGATAATTCCACTATTATACGTGTCTTTCTCATTTTCATTCTTCCAATATATAACCTAGAATTCATTTCCTCATCACAGTGCTTGTCTTCATAGATCTTTGGAGAATGTGTAAGGATATTTGAATAATGTTGTTCAGTTCTTTCTTTACCTTCCTTCCTTCCTTCCTTCCTTCCTTCCTTCTTTATTTCTTTTTTCTTTCTTTCTTTCTTTCTTTCTTTCTTTCTTTTTCTTTCTTTTTTCTTTCCTTTTCTTCTTTTGTTTTTGTGGTAGTGGGGATCAAGTCCACTTCATGCTAAGCTACACCTGTGGAACATTTTAATTTTTTTGATTTTGACCAAATCTCTCTAAGTCATTTGAGTTGCACAGACTGGGCTGGAACTTGTCATCCTCTTGTCTCTGCCTCCCAGATTACAAATGTCGCACTGATCCTGGTTTGTTTGAAATTTTTTTAACATTTGTACATACAACGTAATATTGTCTGCATTGTTATTTATCATAACTATTTTTCTTCAATAATCTATTTGTGAGATATAACTATGTTGTTACATGAGTGTAAATCTATTTTCAGATATGCAACTTTTTTCATTTTACTTCCTTTTTTTTCTTTTCAAAATATATGTTAATGCAAAACACTGTTGCAAATGACTAGGATGATGTAAGACTTACTGTTTGAGAGGTGTTCCAAGGCATTGATTCCTATATTTCTTTAATATGTACTAAAGTATGCATAAATATAACAACTCAGCCAGGACTACTTGAAGAGACTGCTAACAAGCATGATTATACATCATGCTTAGAGATTTCGTGAAATAATTCAGCTTATATTCATACCTGGTAAAACTCAAGGTACTTTCAAGGATAAATGATAGAATATGAAGATGTACCTTTAAACCAAGGAAGAAATAAGTGAATACATCTTATTCTATCTTCTTTTCAGCATTTGCAAACCCACAAGTTTTCATAATTTAACAAAATGGCTAGAAAAAAATAAATGCCGATTCTGTTTTCTTTTTAAGAGTGATATCTATCTAGCTTTTACTATGCTGTAAGTTCTTCTTATTAACTATCCAAAATACATCTGCAATACAGATGAAAATAATGCTACCTGACTCTTGGGACACTTGCAAGCCTGGGTTTAACAACCACAAACCCTGGAAATTCTAGCTTTAGTCTTCTGAAGGAAACCTTGAGTCTTAGCATCCTCATTCTGTCGAAAAGAAAACCAAATAATATAGATGTGAAAGATCATTCCAAGTCTAATAAATGGTACACTCATTGTTCAAGCTTGGTCCCATCTAGCGCCAAACCCACAGAGTCTCCCATTCTCCTACTCCACAGTGGTCATTTCACTGACATATCGTCACTGCTGGAGGGAGCCACATTTATTCCTTGTCTTCAGCATTTCTAGCCAATGAAAGTAGGACTTCTTGTCCTATTCAAATTCTGACTTGAAACATTCTGCCTCTCTCTTTTCCTTTGGTGTATTTCCTTTCAGAGAAGAAGCTAGAGAAATTGTGAAGAGTTGCTTTATAACCTTGGCTGTCTCTTATGAGACCTTCCTGTAGGCAACTCATATACTACTCTCCATGACTAGGCTAGCCAGTGTAGACCACAGTGTGTAAGGAAATCCTTGCCGTAACACTACTGTGCCTGTGACCAGGTTGGTCAGTTTAAGCCAGCAGAAAAGCAAAAGAAATGATTATCTTGGCCACAGTTCCAAACTACTTAGTCTAATTCTGTTCTTCGGCAACAAATCTTCTCGCTTACTTTTTCCTGTAGCTCAGTGAATTCGATAGCCAGAGAGAGAAACTAGTAGCAGTTGTGAGGAAGAACCTGGGTGGCCAGCAGCCACTCATCCCCCCTAGAAATACTTATCTCTTTTGTAATGTGAATAGGAAACACGTTTTCAGAACTCTGCACTCACCCTTCCGATTTGTTACAATTTCCTAAATATCTGAAATTCTGGAGCGGCAACTAGAGAAAGTGTGATTTTTGACTCTCCTAGAAATTGCAATGTTGATGACTATTTGGTTCTTACAAAAACTTAAACATTCATAGATTATTTTATCAAATTACAGAGATGCCAGCTAGGTTCAAAGATTTCTTGACTCATGGGACCAGATTCTGTCTAAAGATCTTACTGGCCAGTTCTGGAACCGGCATAATGACCTGAATCTGTACTTAAGCCACAGTGCTAGCAAATGTGGGTATGTTGGAAGAAAATGCCAGGGATTGGGTCTATGTCACCATCACTCATTTTAATGTCCATGAAATAGCTGATTTCCTTAAAGCCCAATCTCACTCCCTCTAAGGCTCCTGAGCCTGAACTAATGTGCATGATTTCTCTGCCACGAACATTCATCTGTCAAAAGAAGATGAGGAACAAGTGAAATTAGAGCGTGCCTCTCTGGTTTCTCCTAAAAGCTGCCAGTGAATGAGTGCATCAGCTGCAGCATATTGGGCTCGGCAGGCCTCTCCCTCCCAGCTGAACACTCTACACCAGGCGGTGAGGCACAGACTGTGAATAGGGATGACTCAGCCTCAACAGGTGTCTGGTGGCTTTGCCAACCACCCGCCTGTTCTAGGGGACTGGAACACATTCTTGATGGCACGCAGAGCCTATGACAAATAGCAGGCTTCTGTCTCCTCTCAGAGAGCAGGGATTGGGCTGAGGGCAGGGCAGACCCACATGCATAAGTGCATATTCTCAATCCCAGCAGGATGCACTGCCAACCGACACACTAGCAGCCTCTCGGTTTCCATTCTGTAGTTCTCTTCATGGAATCTCTGAGTCAGTATCAACCACCAGTGAAACTTATTCTAGTGCCATCTTACATAGACTCCAGGTATTATTAACTTTTCTACATACTTATGTATTTATAACCCCATACACAGCCTTTCAGGTTGCACACATGATAATGGGCTGGTGTACCTCAGACAGAGAAATAACCCAAAGCCCAGGAAAAAATAAGTTCTCAGTGTCACGTAGATCACTCAAGAAGAAGCAGGGCAGAAGCCAAGTCACTAATTTCTCAGCACTGTGCTCTCTTTGACACTTTATATTGCTGAAATATACCTGACTTACATTTAATTCCCAAGCACTCTTGGAAAAACCATTATATTACATTGTTTTGAAACAGAACAAATTGAAAGACAGTAAGTTTATTAATGTTTTTTCAAATTTTTTCATACATCTCTTTATTCATACAGCACAGTTAAAGAAAGACATATAGGCTACTCAGGCAGATACACTATCATTCTAATTATTTACTACCCATGTTCATTTCTCAGTTAGCACTTTGCATATGACTTAATTCCATTGTGCCAATGTGATATATCTATTGGTATGATCCCATGATCTTCAGTGTCAAATGCAAGATGTGATTACAGCACTCAGACTTGTATTTTGATAGAAAATCCTTGACTGCTATGGTAACTCCATAATCATTAGATCTATAATAATTATAATCTCAGAATCACCATCTCTCTCTACTTTTCCATAGTATACTTTCTTCATTCCACTTACAGTTGAAGTTGTTGAATTCATCTTCAAGGCGAAGGTTCAGTTCTAGTAAAATATCTACATAGAATCCAACATAAAGGTAGGTATTTCTTGGGAGTTACCCATAGGGTTTCTCACAACCTATTAAGCAGCACTTACATGACTACATCTATTTACAAAGTGACTTGAAAATGAGTCTATAATTTTGAAACCACTGGGTCAGTTAATATTGGGGAGTCTTATAGGGAGATTTGGGGATACTGTACAATTATTGTTGTTATTTATTAATATTTTTCATACTCAAAGTGAAGCCCAGAGTCTTTTTTATTTTTTATTTTGAGACAGACCTAAGACTGGGCTCCAGCTTGTGATCTCCGGCCTCAGACTCCCAAAGTCCTGGCATACAGACCTGCACCGCTGGACCTGGGTGGGAGACTGGATTTTGATGGACAACAGTGGCGGTTACATCATTTAGTAGATGTTCAGCTTGTATAAAATGAAGAGAAAAATGAAACATTAGAAAGCACAGAACAATGAATAGAAGACGCACACCATTTAAAAAACTCTAGAATTAGTAAACCTAATTTTACTGTGCTGTTCTAAAATAAATGCTTTATGTAAACATTTTAAATCATAGTTCACATTTGTAAATTCTCTCTGAGACAGTTACTGTTTTTGGAGCTATTTTCCCAGGAAGGAGCCTAAACTATCAGCAAGTTAAGTCCATTTTAGATGAGGCCTCACACAAGGACGCCACAGAGCTGAAGGTCCACCACAATGTCATATGACTACAGAGATCCTATTCCCGGTGGTTGCTACGTACTGGCTTCCACACCATCATTTGCTAGCATCTCCTCGGAGAGACTCAATATGAGTCCTGTTTTATTGATAAAACTACAGAAACAAAAAGACCTGTTTATGCTCACACAAAAAAGTAGCCAAAAGAAGGTTCTGAGCCAAGGCTTCACGTAACATCTGGGTACGTACAGATTCCTGCATTAGCCAAGGTGAATTCAATTTGTAAAATAACTGTAATAGTTTAGAAAGAGAGAAGGAAGATGCCTGCACAGGATTCTTTATTAGGCCGGTTTTCAAACCAGTGATGATTTTCTTCACTTTCATTGAATTTGAACTGAGCTCATTGGGCAAATCAATATGTTGCTGTCATGCCTAGAGTGGATCAATTAGGGTTTTTTTTTGTTTTGTTTTATTGATCATTCAATGATAGAACCATGAAGGGCCTGTTTGGTTGACCTTGTGAAACCAGGCAACAAGAGATTTCTTGTGACCAGCTAAGCATTCTGGCAATGTATAGTTCTTGAGGATGCATACAGAAATACCTAAATATCTCCTGATTGGATGTAGAGTATCAGCAGAGGGGAAGGTAACCCACCAAGTCAGCTGTTGCCTTTAAGTTGTTTTCAAATTCCAATTATTATTAAGCGTGGTTTTTGACAGCATTTTCTGCTTTTAAATCAAGTTATGAATATTTAAACTATGAGAAACATTGACATGTTTATAATCTGACTTTATTATTTGGTGACTGTTGACTCAAAGCTCTTGCCTTGACCATATGACAGCATTCAATTAATCAGGTTATGACCCTTACCCAGTTTATCACTAAAAGAAAACTTCATTCTAAGTGAAATTGAAGGACTTTGCAACATGATAATCTAACAACAGAAATCCTTTCCCCTTCAAATGGTCCCAACGATGTACATTGCATTTTATATAACACTACTCATGTATATTTAATTAGTGCTTATTATTTCTAAATCACCTCAACACTACTCATATTTTCAGCCAGGTAACTCTTTGTTATGAAGACTGCCCAGCATTTACTAGGATATTTTAACAGTACACTTAATTTGGACTCCTCCATGCGGGCAGCACCACCAACCAGCTACAATAACCAAAAATGATTTTAGACATTATCGTGTTTCCACTGGGAGCCAAAATCCTCCTGGTTATGAACCACCGGGGCAAAATATACCGGAAGTGACTTTTCCACAGAGCAGCAAGAGATAACTGTTACTTCTACCACATTTCACCGCCAAGAGAACTCATGCTCAGGAAAGCTGAATAACTTACTTTTTCTCCCAGTAATGAAATAGAACAGAGATTTAAACACAGCAGTGACTGCTCCCAGGCCTTCCCTCTCTCTTTTTCTCTCTCTCCCTCTCTCTTCTTTTATGAAACATACTAACATGAAACGCACACATCTCAGTTTTAACTATGTTACATGTTGATTTTCTTTTTTAACAATAAACATAGATCTAAACAATTACTTTAAATAAACACATGATTGTGTTGTGATGCTCGTTACTAGTTTAGCAAATTTGTGAAATACTTTTGTCATTTCTTACTTTTAAATATACCAGGGAGCATCCTTTTGCCTTTTGCTGTGTACGGTTAATGTCTTTTCGTAGTTCCATCATTTGTAACTTCAGCAAAAATTTTAGTATGTCAAATGTGACATTTCTGAGAAGATGATGATAGCAATATTTACTACTATTTATGTATCAGCTATAAATGAATGAAAGAATCCCAGGAAAGTTGATATGTATTTTTATCCAAGTTTTACTCACCTTTCCAAAATTAGCTCTTATTAACAATTTTGTGTTAGCACATAGATTTGTTTGATTTCTCCAAAGATAACACAAACTTTTCTCTAAATCCATCACAATCTTCCAGGAAATTGAATAATTCCTGCCCAAATAAGAAGTGTGGGAATTAAACTCTAATTTTCACACTCCAGGCACATAGGTGATCTCATACTGTTTCCTTTCAGAAGTGTCTAGAGCACTTTTTGTCTGGGATTATTTGAATTCACTTGTTCTACTGATCTTCTTAAATTTCTCCAGTTTGATTGAACAACAGACGATTTATATTTAAATAGATATTTACTCTGTTTAATAATAATTGAATACTCTATCCCAGGCGACATGCCAAAAAATACAAGTATCACTGAAGTTCACCAGACCCTAGAAGTTTGCACATAAAATACAAACTTTTAAAACAAAATATGAAAGGTCCTCTTCTTACAGCACACAACTCAGAAGCTCAGCTGTATGAACATCTGCCCCTTCCTTGCTCCAGAACATGGATTGCGCTGTCACTTCACACTGACCCCCCACCATTCACCTCAAGGACAGTATCAGATACAATGGGGGAAAAAAATCCAACCTCAGCTTCTTGTGTTCTCCGAAAGCTTCAGGATTACCAAAGCAGCGCCTCTCTGTGCCCCAGTCACACGATATATCCAGTAAGACACTTCTCATCACCTTTTGCAATTGTCAGGCATAGCAATCTTCATCGGAGAAGGGTTTGGTAAATACAGAATAAATGAAGGGCAGAGGAGAAACGTGTGAATGTTCTCGGCCTCGCTTCTTCGATGTTATACTCTGATATTTCCTCAGAGAACAGGGTGCACAGAAATTCATCCAGAAAGACCAAAGTCAGAATAAGAGAACTTGCTAGATGGCAGGGCCCACCTTGCTTTTCTTCTAGAGAAGTACTGAATCTCAGTACTCCAAAGGGCACCCGGGGTGGTGGCATCTGTATGACTGCGCAGACTGGGAAAGTTAAGGTGACCATCATAACTTGGGACTGTCACTAAACAGAAAACATACGGTTTAGAGCTTCGCCAGGTGCCTGCTTGAGTGCTGCCTGTGAAGTCAAAGAGTTGTATGTGTTTAAGAGGAAAGAAAGAAGCAGAAACCAGGTGAACAGAGGCTGGTCCTAGCCCAAAGTCCACATCGTACTGTGGTCATCATCCGACATGTTTGTGTGGCCTATCAGAATGTGAAAAGCTTGCAGGCCTACTTCATGTGGTTGATTCGTTTATTTAGCTTCAGTGCTTTTCTCAGTATAAAGAGTGAGTTTTTTGGTTCAGTTTCAGAACTGGCCCCTTTTTACTTTTCGTAAGAATTTCCTGTAGATACTCAAGGAGTGGAGCTAGAACTCCCTCAGGTACCCTGGATGTTTTCAAGAGGGACAGTCCTTACCTGCCGTCATTGCAGACTTCTGAAAAATGACCTAGTTCCAATGATAGGCTGCAGTTAACTCATACTGCCTTGTGAGAACCAGTTGCTAATGTCAAAGGAATTTTTTGAGCTACTTACTAAAATCCTGGTACCTTAAAATTGGCCAAGAGGATAGTGCATACAGCACAGAATTTGTTAACCACTCGAGGTCAATGACATCCCATTTATCTCAGTCAGACATTTCTTCTCATTACTGCCTTCTTCTGAGTAAAGGGTCTGTCTTTAGATTAAAATAACCCTCTCCTGAATTCAGACTCTGAAACTAATATAAGTAATGACTAACAGTTCAGAAATGCAGAGAAGAAATAAATTTATATATATAATTGGATTTATCAATTTTATCAAGCTGATTTAACAGTACTTATCAATTCTGCAGGCATGGGTAAAGAGTATTGATTTGGAACTAAGAATTTACTCTCAAAATGAGTTCCTTAGTGTCTGGAATCCCCAGTTTTCCCACTTGCAATGGGAAAAATGTTATTAACTACTGAAGATGGTCGACTATGAATATAAATACGATAGTGTATATAGTAAGATTATTAGCTACCATTTCTGTTTCCTTCTTTATTTTTTCATTTTTATATATTTTATTAGTGTGTATACATGATACACAATACATTGAACTTGAGAATTTTGTGCACATATGTATTGTGTCAACTTTACATTTCCTTCTTGTTTCCATTTCTTGAACTCATACCAGTGAACATAGAGGAATATGTGTTGTTTCCAACACATAATTCCTGATCTGACGCTTGCAGGGATAAATTTATTTTGAATTTTAAGATCTTTAATCTTTATAGAAGCAAATTTTTAAAATGATTTTAAGAGTTGTTGTTGAAATGTTTTAAATGTTTTAGAGGAGGAAGTATGTGTGTTAGCTACCCGACAAAGGGTCAAGAACATTCTCTAACGAAATGCATTCCTTTCCTTGCATTGAGATAATGAAGATTCACACTCAATAAGACTAACAGTATAAATAGCCTTGGATGAATTCAGTTCAGACTTACTCAACAGGTGATGCTACATCAAATTATAAAAATACTTTGATTTCTTGTCAGAGTCTTTTGGATTTTGAATCAGGATTGGGAATTTGGGTATATACTGTTAATGTTGTCAGTTGAGTTGAACACTCAATAGAATTGGTTTATGGCTTATATTTTCAGAGGAATTCTGACCCAAAAAGTCAAGCTTTTTCTCTCTTAGATTATCAGTATGTTACAGATAATTTAGCTGCTTCTCGGATACTGGCTTCCACACCCAGAAATGGTAGAGACACTTTTAGTAGGCCTCTAAAACCAAAGACAGTTACTCTTAGGGAAAATCACCTTGATCTTGTAAAGAGCTGCTGAAATGCACTGTCAGCCTTTGCCCCAAAATATTTGAAAAAAAACCTCAGCTTAACCCCATTCCTGAGACTTCTCTTTCCTTTTAGACTCTTTGTCTTTAAGGAACAACATTTTAAAGTGTGGGTCCTCCTGATTTTCTAAAAAAAAAAAAAAAAAAAAAAGTGTGCATTTATATTCATTTGTCCCAAAACTAGAGATGACTTTTTTTTGCTACATATATCTATGATAGAATGTCTTCTTTCTAGCTGTGAACTTAAGTGAACAATTATCTCTTTTACAAAAGACAGCAGCCCAGATTTCTACATTCTGATTCTATGAGGCTTGGCATTCTGTTTTTATGGTTTCTTAACAGGATGATGGCTTGGGCATTTTTAGAGTGGATATGATTATATTTGTTGATTGGGTTTGTTAATAATATACTTGCATTTGACCTCTGCAAACATGAACATAAAGTACATTGCAGACATTAATGATTCTAGATAGCCTTCCCATTAGGACATTAAAAAGTAGATTTGATTAAAAAGATGTGTACTCTGTACTATGCAGGCAAAATCACTCATTCTTCTTCATATGAAGTGAATGTTAAGGACAACAGACATTAAAACCTCCTAGGCAGATGGCTTTTCCCCGTGCTTCTCTTGAACAAAATTCAGAAGCCAGATAAGCAGAAAGAAATGTGAAATTTTCTAACCATCATCACCGTGGGAAATCGTGTTCCCTCCTACTGACTGACCATGCACTCCACTAAGCACTCCACACAATGTTTTTCATTGGCTTTACGACTGAGAACGAGGTGTTATATTTTGTATAGGTGAGGAAACTTAGGCTAAGAAGTTAGGAATCACTTATTGAATTAGGCCTATGAGAGCAAATAAGAATAACATTTAATTAGCCCTGATTATGTTTTAGACACTTTGTAGAAAAGATATCTTGATATTTAGAGCTGCTTAGAAAATGAATACTCATGTTTCATAGATGAGAAACATAAATCTTAGATACATTAAGCCAACCGAGGTCACAAATCTAATAACTGACTAAGATGAGATTCAGAGCTTTGAGTCTGACTCCAGATCCTGGTGCTTTCCATGATGTAAGCTGTTTGTCTGTTGGTCAGGTGGTCACAGTGGGCAATTGGGAGAATGTGACTCTTGGTAGCTCATCATCGATGTTGGGTTATGAGTTTTAAACATATGACTAATGCAAGGGTGAAAACAGGATCACTTAAAATATATTCAAGACATGCTCTTGAGTCATTTGGGGAGGAAATGCTCCTAATTTCCTCCTCTTTGCAGAGAGATCAGTTGCCAGAAATGTCTGATTCTTGGTCTCTTGCCCACCTCTTACATTTGATTGCTAAGCTTGGAAGGAGGAAGTGGGCATGTGCAATCTAGCTCAGCTATTGCGTTCTTTTGGGATTAGGATCTGACCAGGGAAATCTGCATTCTATTCTTTGGTTGTGCCTGCCATTGCCTGTAAGTCGGTGCTGTGGACGAGTTTAACTTTCAAATTCTGAATTGATAAGCTTGCTTACCCCTACGTAGTTAGCAGCCCCCCTCACAAGCGTCAGCTTTCCC
This sequence comes from Ctenodactylus gundi, assembly GCA_004027205.1. Taxonomy (NCBI): domain Eukaryota; kingdom Metazoa; phylum Chordata; class Mammalia; order Rodentia; family Ctenodactylidae; genus Ctenodactylus; species Ctenodactylus gundi. Next base: position 540,378 of record PVKB01000605.1, on the reverse strand, counting down.
CGAACAGAAGTGGCATTTTAGACTTGCAACTGCTTTAGTCCCTCATCTGCTTTGCTTAACTTGGGTTAAGAAGAGACACACTAGTTTTTGTATTCCATGACACTCCAACAGAGACCGTAAAAATCAAAGAATTTGCAGAAAACGAAGCTCAATATTTCAAAACTAAAAAAGTGAGAGGAGAGAGCTTCTTGGAGACAGGGAGCTCCAAAGTGGACTTTGAGAAACGGGTAGAATGTAAGGGGCACAAATTCTGTACGTTATGTAGAACAGAGCAAATCATGATCCTTTCATCAGAAACAAACAAAAATGCTTTGAAGTAAGAGTCACTCTTTCAATTTTGGCTCAGAGATGTCAATTTGGTTATGTGTGTCAGTTATGTATTTCCTAATCTATCAAATTAGACAGTTCAGCCTTTCAAAGATACATGCAGCCAAGCACTGCATAATGGCCTCCATCAACAGCAGGCTGCGTGAACAATGGTGTCTCCGTCAGATAACAATAGACCTGAACAAGTCTTGTTGCCCAGAGAGGTCACACCGTCGAATAATCCCTGTGCCCAGTGAGTCACAAAGCATTACTCAAGACGCTGGTGTGATCACATTGACTGTGCTGCCAGTCGTCCAAATGTATTACACATATGATGTTCATTACATATTATCTGATAATGAAAATAAATACGAGAGTAGTTCATGTATTTAATACATTGTGGTTTTTTATTATTTCAGAGTGTACTCTTGCTTTTAAAAATTATCCAACAGCATACTCTGTTCATCCAGGGGCAACACCTTGTATGTCTCTTAATTTCACTGTTTTTCCTTGTCCTTGATTTAATCTCCTGATTTATTTATCATGGCCCTAGAAACAATAGGCGATACTGTTTTATATTCCATATAGCCTATCTGGGTAAGCAATACCATCCATCAAGGTGGGTGTAAATCCATCTCACGAAGTTTCTATAAATACCCACTTCTCAGACTCTGACTAGTGCTAAGCAGTATGTAACTGTATTACAATATTTATATTTAAATAGTACCTATAATTACATAAAATGCATATATTTATGACATGTACACAAAAATTCCTGAAACACAGTACTTCATTCACTTTTCTCTTATAGCAACATGGTGTCCTCTTCTTCATAAACTTTTTATTAGAGTACTTTTAGATTTACAAGAAATTACAAATGTGCCATCCAGTGCCCATAAACCCACAATCCAGTCCCTTTTTCTGTTGGCATCTTATCTCACCATGATACATATCAAAGCTAAGCAATTCACCTGGGGCCACCGCTCTCAACCAAATGTCAGTTCATTTGGACATCGCTTTTCTTTTCAATGCTGCCTTTGTGTTCAAGGACCTAGCTCAGAGTATCATGTTACATTCATCCGTCATATTTCCAGATTCTCCTCCGGTCTACAAATGCTTCCCAGTCTGTCCTAATTTTTCATGACCTTGGTAGCCCTGAGGAGCATCTGCCTTCTTGTTAAGAGCCAGTACATCATAGTTGCTGCAAAGGGAAACTGGGAGCTAGATTAAAGCATCGGTTATGATTCTGTCACTTTTTACACATGAGTAAGGAAAAGTGGCTTTGCTCATCTTGGCCTCAACTTTCTTAGCTGTGGAATCAGAACAATAACACCGACCTCACAGGGATGGTGCAAGGATGCACAGCAAAGCCCTGAAACGCAGGTGTATACCTGGCACTCTGGGAGGCTGAGGTAAAAGAATCACAAATCCCAGCCCAGACTGGGTAACTTAGTGACTTCGGTAGGCTTTGTCTCAACATCAAAAACTAAAAGTTGGGCTGCAGGCTGTAGGTCAGTGTGAATGCCCTCAGTTTCACAGAGAGGGCCAAAAAATGCAAAATACCAAAACACTCCAGAGAAACAAAGCTAGACAGAGAAGGGGTGGGGAGTGGGGAAGCCTATTTATCATAAGGAATTGGCTCTGGAAATTATGAAGTCTGGTAAGTCCCAAGATCTCCAGACTGCAAGGTGAGACCCAGAAAAGCCCATCTGGTCTCTCATTGTCCAAAACCTAGGAAGAGACAACGTGTAAGTTCAAGTCCAAATGCAGGGGGAAAGCCAATGTCCCCATTCAAAGACAGACGCAGAGAGTCCTCTATTATTCAGGGGAGTAATAGTAAATAGAATTCTTTGCTTTATTTAAAAATTCAACTGATTGGATAAGTCCCATCTGGTTCAAAGAAGAGTGAAAAAAGTAAAGTAAGTCAGACTCAGAAGGTTAGATATCACATGGCTTCTCTATTACGAGACACCCAGAATACAGGCAATTTACCAAATGAAATGGGTGAGATATTGGAAGTAGAGGGAGGGGAAATTGAGAAGGGAAGGGAGAGTCCAAAAGGGCAGGAAAGGGATGACATGGTGTCATTATACATATGTGCACAAAATTCTTGAGATTAACATAACCATGGTATAATATATATATATATATATATATATATATATATATATATATGTGGGAGAAATACAGAAGAATATTTACTTTATAGACTACTCGGTTTTAAATATTAACTTATCCAAAAACACACTCATAGAAACACTCAGGATATTGTTTGACCAGTTATTATGAATACCATGATGTAGTCAAGGGACATGCAAAATTAAATATTACATTGAGTAAAACATCCTATGTCCACAAGGTGTTTCAGGAACAATAACTACTATGATTATTGTTTGTTTAACGACTGTCCAAAGGCAGAAGGCATAAAAGCCTTTTCTGTGACCTTTATAACAACACTTCAGTTGTGAGATTGAATCAAGAACATGGATATTGTTGGGTAAGCTAGCCCATTAAAAAAGGGAGAGGTAGGGGGACAAGAAAGGAAAAGAAATCCTAAGTAGACAAAATAAAAAAGAGATCAAGGGTCATAAGCCAATCTGATCTAGGGGCTGTTAGAGTCTTCTCTCCTGTGTCTCCTTCCAGAGGAACATCTGTAGCCGGAGACTTGGCTGGAGGGTAACGGGGAGGCAGAGGTCGCTGATGCCCCCCTTCCAGTATCTCTGCCATAACAGAACCGAACCGTACAGCAAAGTGATGCATCACTCATCTCAATCTAAGGTGTCTCTTACTGAAATGCCAAAAAATATAATAATTACAGCGATAATAGTTTTAATGGTAACTAACATTTCTTGGTCCCCACCACTCGCCAAGTACTGTGGTAAGTACTACCATAGTCGTTTCTTCACAGGAAACACAACCGAGCTAAGTACTGTTGTTATATACCTTTTGCATATGGGAAAAACAAAACTTGGATAATTGAATTAAACTATTTTAATGGTAAGCTGAAGACTGCTAATATTTATTATGTGCCTTCTGTAAATGAGACACTGTCCCCCACACTTTATGTGGATTATCTCATAGGCCCTCCACAACTAAGTTACTTGATTGCAATGTATAGATTAGAAATGAGAGTCTTAAAGGCAAAACGACAATGTTCCCAAAGGAGATTGATATGGTTCGGTAGAATGTCCTCCAAAAGTCGTGTCTTGTTCTTTGGAAGCTGTGAAATATCTATAGATTCTATGTGCTTTAAGAGGTGGGGCTTGGCTGGAGGGGACTAATAATTGGGGCTTGACTTGACCGGCCTGATCTGGCAGGGTATACGCTAGCTCTGCCCTTCCTCGCTGACTCTCCTTAGCAGCTACCCTCTGACTTCCGCCAGATGCTTCGACCATTGCCGGCTTCCCATTAATGGACTGATATCTTATAAAACTGTGAGTTAAAATAAGCCTTTCTTCCCTAAAGTTGTGTATGTTGGGTATTACATCCCATCAACAAAAAGTAATAAGGACAGAGATGTGTGGTCTGTCATTGAGCCGACTCAATTTTTGGGCCTTTGATCTAAGTCCTGACACTACACAAGCCCCTCTGTCCTTGCTTAAGGGATCGGGATTTTTGGACTAGATCCAGTTGTAACATACTGGGAGTAAGTCACTTTACTTGGTTCTCATCTTGGTAAACTGAGGTAGGTTAGAATAGACATTCCACTGGATCTATCTCTGCAAGGCAGTGCAGCGTAACAGAAGGATATGTTTTGGGAGCACAAATAGACCTGGGTACGAACCTGGTCACCAACATCCTTCACCTCTACTTAAAGCTGTCTAATCTTGGACAGTGTACTTAATTGTCTAGCTCTAAGAAACAAAACAAGTCTCCAATTTTATGTTAGAGATAATGTTTGTCTAGAATTAATACATATACCAAATGTATGCCTGCCTGGATCTTCTTTAGTGGAATTGAGATAAATGCTTCATTTTGCCATCGGGATAATTGTAGGCAATAACACCTACATCATATTCAAACTTAAGAAGGAACAAGGAAACTCACGCCACAGCCAACTCCCAGCACTGAGTGTTTCCTCAGCAGTGATATAATGAAGTCCCAGGGCATGGGACCCAGCTAGCTGCTTGAAATTGTTCCTTCAATCTTGCTTTCTGTTGTAGAATGTGAACGGTTTCTTTTCCTTCACTCATTCTTTCGAAAGATAGAAACCATGCCCCAGCTGATTCTCTTTTCTCAGAAGAGTGCCAGGAATCTAACCGGTCTCACGGATGGAAATGGAGCTGTGTTTTAGCATCTATGAGTCAGAGCCCTAAGTACTTCTCTGGGCGTTAAGAAAATGTGGGATTGTTATGGCCGAAGCGCTTTGAGCATGGGCAGGGCCGGAAGGGAAGTGAAGGGTAGGACAGTGATGAAGATTCAGATTGGTAGGCAGGTGAGCAGATACGGCCCAAATTGCTCATTCATTGCTTCCTTGAGCTGTATTTTCATCATCTCTAAACCTCTATGCATCGTCTTAGAACACTGAGAATTGTTTCCCTCTTCCACTGGAGTATTTGTGATTTCATATGATAGGTCTTCTCTTCAGTTTAATCTTTTTGTCCACAACCACGGTTTCTATCCTTGACCAAATCATTGTCATCTCTGGTTAGAGCCACAACAACGCTTCCTCCTCTACTGGTCCCACTGGCTTCTACACTTGCTGTTCCTTCTGATCCATTCTCTATTCTTCACTGGCAGAGAAATCGCAAATATAGTCCCACAGCCTCACACTTGCCACTGTGGAATTTTTTCCCGCCGATTTTGAGACAATGAGTAAGCTGCCTAGTGTTGTTGCAAATAAATATTAATTAAATAAATAAATGAAGAAAGGAGCCTAGAGAAAAGATCCTTGTAATTATGGACCTACCTCTAAATCAGTTATCTGTACCTTAAAAGGATTTTTTTTTAAATGTGAGTGGAAAGAAGTCATTTCATAAGCAATTGTACTGGATGATCTTCACGTTCTACCCAAGTGTGTTTCTGTGACACGGAGTGCCCTGTCCTCCACCTCTTTCAATGGCAGGAGTATTTATGTCACACCTTGTCTTTGTACCTTTCATCCATCCGCATGGAATGACAGCCCCTAACGGTAGACAGAGCCTTTCTATTTTCAGTCGAGTTTAAGATGCTTCATGCTTCTCAACTGTGTCCACAGCCATTGTTACCATTTGTCTCTCTTGTTAATCAAGGACATATGTCTGCTGACTTTAATGGGGCCTCCAGTGCTGCACAAGCTACTGAGATGAGAGAAAGCCAGTGCTTGGATAGCCTAAGAAAAACGGGGACAGAAAGATTGTGAAATGTTAATTGAAATAAGGCCTGTGCAGAAGGACATAAGGTCACACACATGGAAGGAATGGCGAATAGAGAGGTTTTGTCCTGGGGCATTTTATAGTCTGTCCTCGCAGCTGTAATCATCAGGGTGTCCAGGAGACTCCCTCCAGAATTTTGCCCTTCTAGAAGGAACAAAGTCAGGCCTGCTATACAGAAATCAGGCCAGTTTGTGCTATTATTGAATTCTCTCTTAATGTGCCCTGCTTGGGGTGAGTTTTCGTGAGACATAAAGCCACCCTGGGTAAGATAGAGGAAGAATTCAATAGTCTGATGGATGAAGGTTTAAAGAGAATGCCCTTCATCCGGCTAATGACTGGGAAGTCAGCCCCTCCCTCCCACTCACAAATGACCATTGTCAATCCCCAGCCAACATCTCTGCAAAACCAGGTACTGGCTTTCTCCTGGCTGTTCAAAGACCTTTAAAAAATTTCTCAAGTACTCTCTTCAGCAAATCCTCACACCACTGTGGCTCTGATATTACTGACTCCATTGTGTGTTGTCAAAGGAAACTACGAAAAGGGAGAATTCAGGACGCTGCTGGGGGAAGAAGGAATAGAACCAGATATGCCATAGTAAACTTCCATGGTGTTTATTTTTCTCCATGACCGTACACTGTTTTCCATTAGTGTGATGGTGTGAATGAATCAACTGTACTCAGAAGCCTAATAGCTTTGCCCCAGGTCTCTAATTATACTCTTAACCTAGAGGAAATGGAATAATGCTCATCTGTGATGGAAACAGGACTGAGAGATTCCCAGATGTAGAGCACCGCTGACCAGACATTCTCCGTGGTCCTGTCACCATCCCCTGCAGGGTTCCAGGGAAGTGTCTAGATGCTGGCAAACATCTTCTAAATGATTTCTCTGCCTCCGGTTCTGCCTCTCCACTCTGCAAACCCAACCATGCCCTGAAGAGCCAAGAGAGCGACATTAGTGAAATATAAGTGTGAATGGTGCCATTTCTCTCCTGAAATTTCTTTGATGGTTTCTCATTATCTCTAGGATAAAGTACAAACTTCTCAGCAGAGTAATTAGTGCTCACCACTTGCCCATTTTCTACCTTATTTCTTCACTTACAAAACCCACATTCACTGAGAGCCTGAGGACCTGTGCATAGCACCAGGGAAATGCACATGACGGAGTTCTGTCATCTAGAACTCTGAGTCTGGAAAGGGATTTCTGATGTCCTGGAGTTTGTATTCCATCCAGTCAGAGGTTCTTGCTCTCTTTTATCTTCTTTCCAAACCTCTGTGTATGAACAGGATATTCCCACTGTCCCATCTCCAAACTGCCAGCCATCAACCCATCCTAATTTTCTGCCTAGTGAATTTTCCACTAAGAACAAATTCAAGTTGTTATCTTGACTCTGACAAGCCTTTTACAACTCCCAAGAGATTAATTTGTTCCACTTTCTTTACCTTAGTTAAAGGATGAATCACTTTGTATCACAATTATTTGTACGGACGTTTGTGTCTCCAAAGCCCCTGTGGCCACTGAGAATAGAGAGGCACCTAGAGTTCTTCCGTCTCGGTAACCTACCAAAATGCAAGGCACCAGCTGCAAAGTATCTAGCTTCTTAAGAGCATGAACCATTCTAGTTGCACTGGCAGCAAATTGCCCCTTTCCCTGTCCCCAAATTTCTTTTCAGCCTTCTCCTGTATGTCTGACATTTGCGTGAGGTTCCAGAACAATCTGTGACCATCTGTCCTTCCTCATTTTTCAGAGACAATCTTTCCATGGCAGGGTTGCTTCAGTCTGTGCAGTGTCCTCTGGCTTCCAGCCTACTGGCCAGGCCCACAGCAATTACTCAAGGAACAGCTGTAGCTTTTGGAAGATGGTGCCGGCTTGTTATTAAAAATTGCCAGGAGTACACAACTTCCAGTCTTTATAGTGTGGATGTATTCTTCCATTTTTAAAGCTCATCACAATGAGAAAAGCTTGCTTTTGTTAAGTGTAATCAATATCGTCCAGAGTACACTGAAGATTTCAGGGATAAGAACCGTGTATGTACATTTTAAGTTTTAATCTTTCAGCAGATAACTGTTGTGTAGTTATTATTCAACAAATGCATTGTAAGAATAAGTGAATGATAATGTTGTATCACGCGCCACTTACTGAATGTATATGGATGTGAGGAAGTAAGGTTAATGATTTGTCTCTGTATGTTCTCATCTAATGTACAAAATAACCCTGTGAAGTAAATTCCCTCTACAAATAAGAAACCTAAGTCTCAGGAAGCTTAGGTAAATTGGCCATGGTCACATGTCTGATGAAGGACACAATGGAGTTCCAAAAGAGATCCAGGCAACTGCGAATTTTCATGGTTGTATATTCTATGTGGTGCTTAAGAGGTCGGTAACTTCACACAGTTTTCTGATAGGAGTTGACATAATTTTTCCCTCTGTGAGAAAAAAAAAGCAATTATGGCTCTGTGGCACTTCCCTCTGCATGTCTCAGACTCACTTTCTCTATTCTGTAATCCAACTAATCCAGGTAGGGGTCAAACTAACACAGTTTGTATGAGACTGGAAAGTTTCCTGGAATTTGGGACTTTCGGTATTAAAGCCAGGAAAGTCCCAGACAAACCAGGATGAGCTGGTTGTCCTAAATTCAGGGTTGATATGATAGCATTCAAATATTTAAGATAAAAGCTATCTGGCCACTTATTTTAAAAAAAATGGTGTGTGTGTGTGTGTGTGTGTGTGTGTGTGTGTGTGTGTGTGTGTACTGCATAATAACCTTAGGAGAAAATGTAACGTATTTTCTTGTGTCATTTATTCGAGCTCCCCCAAAAAGATGAGCCAGATCAGAACAAGGTGGTGTCACTCGAGGCTAAAGTTGGAGATTCACATCCTGAAGTATCAGAGAAGGAAGCGTACAGCACAGACACGAACACCTCCTTCGATGTGTTGCAGATCCAACATCCCCAAACTGCAGGGAACATGCCCTCCACACCACCCCCCTACTTAGTCCCTGCCAGAAACATACTTGCAGGATTTAGACCTTGTCTTTCACTAACTGTAAACCATACCTGTGCATATTCAAGTGTGTGTTGGGTTCATGGATTATTCATACCCTCACACATGTACACATACAAACATCGAGTGTGAAAGTGCTGTGCATACCCACTTACGCACACGTCCAACAGATACCGCTTACTTGCATACTAGATACAACGTAGCTTTCACATTAACACAAAGCAACGCACTCAGAGTGGATCACCGCAGAGACATTCACTGATACCTAGAACGCATGTGCACAATCACTTTCACATACTCAACTTCATGGGATAGATCTTTTGACCAGTGAGAACATTTTCCTCACTTCCCAGAAGCACCTTTGTGGATGCTGACACATTCCCTCGAGTCCACACATGCACTCACACGACCTTATACACAGATCCACATATTTGTATATGTGCATTTACATATTACACACTTCCATCCATAAACACCTGCATGCATAGAAAAAAGTATTCTGAGAAAGATGCTTGAAGTTTTCCCTGTGACAAGGTAGAGCGTAAGGACAAATTATATAAAAATGTATATATAGAGAGATAAGTCCAACAGGCTCCTACATAAAGGTATGCATACTTTTAACCCCATTTTGGATATAGCCACTGTGTAGGCTGACATTTGCATTTTTGTATCTCTGTTCCCTCACTGGATGTCCGTTCACAGGCTGAACAGGCACAAAGAGCCCTCTGCCACGTGATCTTTCCTATCCTTTACATTGCCCCAAATTCTGAAGAGAGCCTCTAGGGTTGGTTATTCCTTTTTTTGTTGTTCTTGTCATCTTGAAGGAAAAAAAAGGGGAGGTGCTTACTAGGAGGCCACTAACACACAGTGCTTTGAAAGGCTCCACTGCCAGGGAGGCTCCAGTATTAGCAAGGTTCAGGAGGAAACTGACCATGGAGGAATGGTTTTCTACTTAGCCAAAAAGATCCGGCTCCTTTGAACGCAGCCTTTCTGCTGAGATGTCCTAATGCATTCCACATTTGACCATTAAATCCTAATTGGAGGCCTGCTGAGGAAGGTATGGGGCCCCTGGCCTGGCAGCGTTTCCTGGGTCACATCCCCGTGAGACCCAGCTTGGCCCCTGCCCTTGCATGACCTGCCCTTTTGAACTCTTAATCCTACTACTGGTCACAAAGAATTAGGAGCTCAATTTACTCCTGAAACCACAGGAATGTCCCCTTTGGTCTCCACCTCTCATGTGCCACCTCCACCCCCACCCATCCCCATGCACACACACACACACACACACATACACACACACACGCACTTTGTTATTCTTTCCTTCTCTCCTCCTCAGGGAAGAGGCAGGATGTCTTGTGGAGGCTTAATTGAACGGCTCCAAAAAAGCCTGAGACTTTTTGTGATGAAACAATTGTCCTTGGTGAACATCAGGCCTCGTATTCGATGATATTTATGACCTTTTTTCCATTAGTCTGCCATTTTCCTGAGAAATTATGACCCTGGCTCTGTCAGCCTAGCCAGGTCAGGTTTATATATAGTAAGTGCTCTGTGTACGAGAGGAGGCTCCCTCTCCTCAGCCCGAATGACTCTGCCACATCAGATTCAGGGCATGTCCCACCAGGTACCAATAACCAACCGGAGAGATAAGATAAGGATGAAATAGCTTTGACATAATCACTCTGGAAGGCCTGGGTGATTGGGAATTAGAGCTGTCCTCCGCTCTGCCTCTTGCTGGCTGTGCTACCTCGTACCAGCCTTTGTGCATCCCGGGGCTGCAACATTCTCCCAGGAAGTGCAACAGTCGGGCCTGTCCTCTAAAAGGGCTGCTGACAGAATCAAGTAAACGAATTCAGGTGAAAGTCCTTTGAGCCAGTGAAACATTAATCCAATTTCATTAGCATTGAAAGGATAAAGGAAATCTCTTCATCAATACAAACTTCAAAGGGGTCTAAGAAATAAGGATGATAATTGCTCTGAGATCTAACGAAACCTACTTCTTCTGGCCAAAGGCTGCGAAGTACAGAAAGATAAACTCCAGGTCAACATAGCACTAAATTCAAAGGTCAGAAATATTCGTGGATGAGCTGGGAAGCCTCAGGGGCAGGCTCTGGTCCATCCCCAGGGGCACTGGCCTCTTGCCTCTTGAGAATGTCTGCCTGTGACTTGCTTCTGGGGTTGTGTCAAGGCCATTTTCTTGCCTCATAGAACAATCTGCCCCAGTTACTGAGCCTATCCAGAGATGGGCAGGGTAGGAGGCCGCTGAATCCCAGTACAGGAGTGGACTGGACTGTGAAGATACCATCACGACTTCTAAGCCTGACTTGGCTTAACCAAAAAAAGTGCTGGAGTGTTTATGAGCAGCTATGGAGTCCAAATGGGTGTTGCCTGACCCTCATGACTCCATACCCCAGATGCACCTCTTACTACTTTAGCAACTTAAGTTAATTCTTCAAGTCTTTGCTTTCCTATCTTTTAAATGGGAGTGCAGATAAGGCCCCCCTTGTAAAGTGACCACAGAATTAAATAAAGTGATTCCAATGCCTGGCATAGATAAAACTTTAGGTAATGTTACCTTTAGTTATTATCAGGCCAACAATGTAGCTGGTAGAATTAGTGATACCGCTGCAAAATTATTTTTTCTTAACTTACGTTAGACCCTGGAGTCAGTGATCCCAGCTGAAGAGCTCAAGTCATGTCTGCCCATGATCAGTGAATGTCAAACCATGCCTGGCTTTCTCTGCCAGACACAATCCTTTGTCTGGTTACCCCGTTTAGTCTCAAGATCTTCTAAATCCCACTTTCCAGAAGGCTGGATCTTGCTCCTCTATACTTATCTCACTGGAACAGATTCTTCCCGGTCCTTCTGCACAGATTCATAAGGGAGCCACCATTTTCAAACAACCCTAGTTGGTGAGTTAATATGAGTTATTATTACATGGTTTTAACTCTAGGAATGGTTTCCTAAAAATTTCAAGTTGAAATTGTGGTATTCTGCAAACACAGTCAGGAATAGACTGGGAACTTAATACGATGTAAATGGATGTGGGTGAAAGCTCCTGTTACTGTGTTGTGGGCATATGGTGAAGAGGAAATTACACCTTATCCCTATTCTTTTCCAGCTTATGTCTTACAAAGTGAGACGTATTAAGTGCATAAACTCACTGCAAATACATTTGCAAACACTGTCATAAGCGCAGAGAAGCAAAAAAAAAAAAATGAGAATATGCTTGTGATGTGGATCTGGAGTATTCCCCAAAAGTCTCATGTATTTGGATGTAGTGGGACACCTGTGGAGCCGTGTGCTGTTGAGAGGACGGAACACCAGAGATGAACTGGGAAGGGCAGATCCAGGCTTTCTCTCTCCCTTGGCTTCCTGTCTGCCCTGCGGTGAGTAGTCCACCTCTTGCTCCTCCTCCTGCCAAGCGCTTCCACCATTGCCAGCTGCCCAGGTATTGACTGTGATCTTTTGAAACTGTGAGCTAAAACAAATATGGCCTTCCTTAAATTGTGGATGTTGTATATTCTGCCATGGCAACAAAAAAAGCAACTAAGACAAACCTGTAAGAAAATAACTTGTTGGGATAAGAGGTATATTTTAGGTTGAGTCTGAAGCGTAGTTCTAAAGCATGAGTAGTTGTTTTGAAAGCATGGGGAGCAGGAAACATTACAGAAGGAAGAACTTGCAAGCATCCTGAGACATGACGAGAATGGGTCATTGAAGTAGCTGAATAAAAGGTTGGTGCATACTAAGTGACCATACACGAGTTTGATCAAGAGATCAATCTCATAGCACATTGTACACACAAGGAGTAGAGTCCCTAAAGGAATGGACTTAAGCACAAGGGACGCAGGAGCAGATTTATACAAGGTTAGGTTCAGGATATCTCTATGGTTCCAATGTAGTACTATTATTGCTGTATGTTCTTGGCTGAATTAATGAAGAAGGAAAAAGAACCTGGCCCCTTGTGGTTATGGTACCCTACATTGTTCAAGAAATGGTTAGAAAACTCTCTAGAGGTCAAGTGTGAGCACTCTGTTCAGCAAAGGCGAGTGTCCTGGCACTGCAATCTGCAAAGCCAGATTCTTTTCTTATATAATATCACATTCCCAGAGCACAAAATATACACAGCAAATACTAGGTATTGAAGAAAAAAATAAATCAAATTCATTAGACTAAAGGTCAACCTGCGCCACATTTCCAGTGACTGGCCTCCTCCAATTTTGAAATCAACAGGATTCAATTCAAAACCATGAGAATTCAAGTCATCTTATTTTATGGCAAAGTATTCTTAGGTCTCACCAGTCTTTCATTTCTGAAATACTCCTGCTGCCAAATTTTTCAAAATCCAGCCACACTCTCCTGGGGACTTTTCTGCAATATTGCTACATGGTCAAACTACCTTGTTTGTTGACCTACAAATGGAGGAAGTTTAGGTCGGTAGGAAGACAGAGAAATTTAATTTCCCTCAGCTTCATACTATAGTTAGATTAAAAAATGAATAAAATTATATTAAGAACTTAAATTTAGCATTTATAATCATTCATTTGTAAATGCTTTTAGTGATAATTTTACCAAAAGGAAGCATTTCTAGCTGAAGAACTTACAACACAGCAAGAAACCATATTATAAGGTAATGCACGGTCATTTAACGCTGGTTTTAATTTTTTCTGTATTCTGAAGCATTTTGAATAATTTCTTACCTGATTTTTATGTGAAAGTGGTAAACTGGTGGGTAATAGTTTGCTGAATGTGTTTGGATAGCAAAATTAAATTAGTTTCTAAAATTGGTTGGTTAATATTTTCTTAGTTTTGCAAATCCAAATTAAAACCAGAGAAATAACAGAAAGATTAAAAGGAAAAAAAATAAAAGAAAATCTTCCAGAGATCTGTGGGGCCAGAAGTGAACGCAAACCTTTACACTTTCATAAGTTGAATGCTATACATCATTATTTTTAAGATAAATTTTATGATTCACAACTCCATCAGCAGGTAAAAAATGAATCTACTCATTCCATAGTGAACAGCTGAAAGAGATGAGTTTCTGAGTCCATTCTTCCTAGACCCAAATCACATCTCAATCAATACATTACTAATGATTATTTTTAATTATTGAGTTAACAAAGTCATAATAAATGAATGAACGGTTGAGCAGAGAGATGTAAATTTAAATATTGCCATTATTGGCATTTGTATTTTACTTTTCCTAGATGTTGTATCTCCTATTTCCTGTAAGTAAATTGAATATTTTGCCCACTGCCAAAGGGCGGGGAGCTGAGGCCATTTTCAACAGAGACTGGCGGCCGTGGCATGGGCGACCGCGGACCTTTCCCAAGTAAAGCACTTCCTGGACAGGGGCTTGCTTGCTTCTGGAGTGCTGCATGCAACATAAAGGCAAGCAGAAAAGAGCCGAGGCTGACCTGCAGGGAATCACTGTGGTTCTGAGGCCCTGAAATAGTCTTCAGCATCCACGACCATCTGGAAATCTTAAAAACTCTGACTAACGCAGCATCTATTTGATGTTAACCACGTAACCCCTTCAAGTTTAAGTTGCCTCACCTGTGAAATGGGGCTAATAATTTACTTTATTCATATAGGAATTTGAAAAAATAACTACGCTGCACAGTGCGTGGCAGAAAAGTAAACTTCACGTGATCGTCTGCGTTGACAGGGAAGAAGTCCCCTCAGGTCTGCATTCCCAGAGAGCTGCTTTATTTGCTTCTGTTTTGCCACATTCTCCATTCTCATACAAGTCAGGTCTATTTACCAAGTGTCCCTTAAGAACCACGTTCCTTTAAAGCCATTGTGCCTGTGAGGCAATATTCTCTTCTTCCTGTTTCCATTTAAAAATCAGCAACCTAAAAAAACCATATCCACCACACAGGACAACAGGACAAGGACACAGCTTATTTTTTTTTTAAGCCCAAAGCAATATCTGCTCCCAAAGAGAATGTTGATTTTTACTAGTGTTTTAATTAAGGCTTTTAAATATTTTATGAAAGTTCACATAATCAAGTCTAATTATTGGACCTGAGAAACCAGTGTAGGTATTTAGACTACAGGACAAGATTATTCTAGATCAGTATCAATGCTGAGATGTGGAGAAAAGTCAGTCAATATTATGAAAGTAGAAAATTGACCATCAAAAGGAAGCTCATTTAAAACGCTGTTAAAAACACAGCTTGTCAGCAAGTTACGAAGTAATGTTTCCCAGAGTGTGATCCTCAGAACACCTGTGTCTGAGTGGGAGGCAGACCATGAGATGGGCATTTTGGCTCTGCCGAGACTGACCTGGTTAGGAATTTTTGTTGGACAGTTATGGCGAATCTGTGCGTTTCCCAGGTTCATTTCAGAATCATGTCATTTAAAAAATAATAGTTGTATTACTTCTCTATAATATTTGCTACTATAGTACGTTCCTTATATCCCTTATACAAATTAAAATACCACGTGCTCCAAATGAGACATACAGATACACCAATTTCCCAAGTTGAATGTAATAACTATGTACGGTAAATACATACTAATTGAGAGAATAATTTGGGGGGAAAATAAACCATACAATCTGAAGTGCCGAGTTTGATTTTTTTTTTCATTGCATTCATTTGAACACATCAGGCCATCATCATTCAAAGCACCAACTGTTCCTAGAATTCTTTGCGATTCTCACGTCTCTGCTCAGAGATATCCATTTTCTGGCTGTCATCACAGGTTGTTTTCTTGTTCTTGGACTTCGTATAGGTGGGATTACACAGAATGGATTTGTATGTGGAAGTACAGGGGTGTGGTTTACTGAACACATCACAGCTTTGAAATTCAGCCACCTTGTAACATCCGTGAGTTGATTTCTGTTGCATAGTATCTCCAAGTATGAATATAGCAACCCTGTTGCATGTTCTTCTGTTCATGTATGCATAAGTTGTTTCACATTTGAAGCTGGTATGAATAAAGATGTTCTGAATACTCTTGTATTCATTTTTTGAGGACATCTGTTTTTATTTTTCTTTTATTGATATTTGAGGATCATATGGTAAGCATAGATTTAAAATTATAAAATGTGCAAAAGGCTTTACATTTCCACCAGCAGTGATAATATTAATAGTTACAGTTGTGCCATATTTTCTCTAACACTTGACATTACAATCTTTTTATTTTTTCCATACCAATGAGAATGGAATGACTTAACATGACAGTTTTAATTTGCATTTTTTTAAAGAGTAATGAAGTTAATTTACCTGGTGGTTAATGATGTGTTGCTGGGTTTTTGTATATTTTCTCTTGTGAGACATTGGTTTAAGTCATTTGCCTTTATGCTTTCCGAGCTCACTGC
Source organism: Ctenodactylus gundi (assembly GCA_004027205.1). Taxonomy (NCBI): domain Eukaryota; kingdom Metazoa; phylum Chordata; class Mammalia; order Rodentia; family Ctenodactylidae; genus Ctenodactylus; species Ctenodactylus gundi. The sequence continues at coordinate 524,391 of PVKB01000605.1, read as the reverse complement.
AGGCTGAGAGATCCTACACAGAGGTGACACTGTGACCTCGGAATCAAAAACCCTGTCTTTGAGTCTGTTATCAATCAGTCATATGAGTTTGGAATTAGGATGGTTTATTTGCCTTCTTGGAGGCGCTTCCAGCCATGGGAGTAGCTATGCTGGGTGTCGCTGATACAGTCCTGCTCAGGGGTGAGAGGCCCAAAGCTCCGGTGCTGGTGTAGTAACAGCCGTTTTCTCTTTTCTGGAGCAGCCTTATTCGCTTCCTGCAGCTACTAACCTGTAGGTCTCCCACATCTCTTCTCTGCATCTCTGCAGTTCTATGTCAAAGTAATTGTTTTAAAGTACCCAGCAAAGTTCTTGTCTTCCTAATTCCTAAATGAAAAGTGAACAGGAAGATCGACAATAATGAGCTGCTCTCAAGGGACTCTCAAATGTTGAAATCACTGTTTACAGGTTGTATCCCAAAGACAAACCACATCACTTCTTTCTTTTGTGCTTAAACATCATTTAAACTCTAAGTACTTGATCCACTGTAGAGCAAAGGCCAGGTAACTGATAGTAAAAAGACACCCACAGTAAACATGCAGACTGAGTAGGTAATGTAATCTATATTGTAAGTGCTCAAGTTGGCCAGGACGTCATAAAAGTAGGCAACCGACGAGGGGCAATGACTGTGCTCCACAAAACGTTACTTACAAGAAGAGGCAGGCAGCAAGACAGATATGGCCTCTGAATTGTAGTGTACTGGTCTTCCCTCCACAAAGCTGAAACTGTTAAGAAGGAAGTTCCAAATTGGTAATTCATAAGTGGAAACAATAACTCATTTCAATGGTTATTCCTTTATTCATATTTCAGCTTATTTGTTTATTTAACAGTCGTTTATTTTTCCTACTCTAGGTAGATGGGATAACATGACAAGGGACGCATATACATTTCAAAGAAGAAATATGTAATTTCTTAGGGTAAAGCATGAGGACATCTAACTTGCAACCAGTCTAAAATTTCCCCTTCCAACTCTGTCAAGGCTTTTCCTATTAACTTTTCCCCAATCCTTCTCAGAGTGCCACCTGTCTTTGCGTAATCCTGTCATGACTTTAACATCTACTTAAATCCTTGAAATGAAAGGACATTCATTAGACAAATGAACATTGGCTTTCTGATCCAAGTGCAAGGCTTTAATCAGCCCTAAGAAATACTAAAACCTACAGAGAACCTAAATTGCATTATCCCCTGGAAAATATGTCTGCTCCTTTATGTAAATACCAATTCCCTTGTTCTTATCATAGGAGAAACACAAAAGATACCACCAGAATGCTTTCATGTATCCCCGAAATAAAGCCTATAATTAAATGTACCACGTACGTGATTGAATAAAATTTCACTTACTTTCCAGCTTCCTCCAAATAACACTGTGATTAAGAAGATCAAAGCAACAGATTATTTTGAGTTTTGAGATTTTTTTCCAAAAGCACTAGCATCAGTGTATAGAGAATAGAAATAGCTTTCATTATTCTGAATAATAACAATGGTAATTAAGGATTCTCTAAAATTTCAGCGATTTTACTTATTTTATTTTTCCTTTTTTTGTTTATTTGAAATGATTTAAAGTTTGAAAAAGTGATGTGTACCGCAAATAATTTTTGTATCTTCTGTATTTAGAGATCGCAATGACTTTTTAACTGGTTTTCTTAAGATTCATCTTTATAGCAAAATGATCTGATTTAGTGCCACATGATGTCCCAAGTCATCGTATCCCCCAAATATCCTTTAACTGAGACGAGTAACTCACCCCTTTCCTTAATTTTCTTAACCTTGACCTTTTTGAAGATTACAGACCACTATTTTATATAACGTGTCGCCCCTTGAGTTCTTCTAATGTTTGGCATTTTTGGACCAAATTTATACATTCTGGGCCAGACAATCACATCAGTGAAACTGTGGTCTCACTGATTCCTACCTAATGGAACATAATGCCAAGTGCATATTTGGTGGAGGCACTAATTTTGGTTGATTGGTGTCAGCTACTTGCTTTCAGTACTGAAATTATTGTTTTAACTTTTGTAATTAACAAATATTTTGTAAGCAGATTTTTGATGCTAGGCAAAATTCTGTTCCATATCCCATTTTCATCTTCTGATTTAACCTGCTGATATATTTTGTAAAATTAAGTCTTTCTATAATGGTAGCTACATTATTTTTTACTCCATCCTTTCATGTGAACTTATTACATAATTGCAGTGAAGAACTTGTCTTTTCTATTTATGCATTCTTATCACTGGTGCTGTAAGTACCCCTACTTCATCAATAAATTCTAATCCTTCCTTATCATTTTTTATATCAACATGAAAATTGTCAACAGTCTTGGCCAATGCGAGCCCCATCAAAGAGTTAAGGAAACCCTTCCAAAGTCACAGTTGTTAAGTCCTAAAGCCAGAAATGAAAACTGGATTTTTGACCACATTGATTCTGAAATACATATTTAGGCTTTTAAAAATAACAAATTAAATATTTCATGCTACTGTGAATATTCAGATTTTACCATTCTGCATTGCCTGCTCTTTAATTTACAGCGTAGATAGGATCTCGTCAAGCAAGCAAAAACGATGGCCTCAAATCACATACTATTTGTTATGGGTTGCATGCTTATGGTCTCCACAAATTCATATGTTAAAACTTTAACGCCCTTCATTGGTATTTGGAACTAGGGTTTGTGGGAGGTAATTAAGTTTAGGTGAAATCACAATGGTGGGGACCCCACTACAGGACTATTGCCCTCATAAGAAGAAGAGAGTAAGAGTTCTCTCTCTCTCTCCAGACTGTAAGGATGTAAGGAGAGGGCCACCATCTGCAAGCCAGGGGGAGAGGCCTCACCAGAAGCTCCATCTGTTGATTTGCATATTCTGTTTCCAGAGTTGTGGGAAATAAATGTCTGTGGTGTACGTCACCCCATCCGGGCCTTCTGTATGAGCATCCCTCAACTAAGAAACTGTTGTGCTGCGAAAAGATGGGATGGAAAATTCCAGAATCTCATAATTAATGAATCTTACATTGTAGTCAATCTCTTCATAACAGTGTGGAGTGATAAAACCTCAAGCCCTCCTGTTCCATCTATCCCACTCTGTACCATGCAGGACACGAGTCACCCTTTTGCCTCTAGTAGAAAAGATAGAAAGAGAAAGAGAGAGGGGAAGAACATTTCCTTAACTATCATTATAACTATATTGTTACACTTGTTCTGTTTTATCATTGGTCATTGTTATTACCTATTATTATGTCCAGCTTTGAAGTTAAACTTTACCATAGATAGGTATGCAAAGGACAAACAGAGTGTACTTAGGATGGGATACCATTTGTAGTTTCAGACTTCCTCTGGGGAGTCTTAAAATACATGTCCCACGGATAAGAGTAGATCATTGTACTGATACAGTGAAAACAGGTTTAAAATAATTACAATAAAATAATGGAATCAACCACTTTTGCTTCTATAATAATCATCAGGAAACACATGTCACACATTTGAACAATGACAATAGCTCTTGATGTGGCTCTCTGACATTCACAAGGTGTTATCTGGCACATAGTCTTACCTTAAAAGGCAGAATTGTTTGCATTTGTACCTTTTCCTTACAGGCTGAGAACTCCAAATTCTTCTGAAGTCCCCACTCCTATCAGCTATGCAAATGTTGAAGAAGAGGAATGTGGCAATAATGACAAGAAATCAGAGGAAGTCCTGGTAAATTTCCCACTGTCTTCCGTTGTTCTTTACAAATTAATGTAACCCAACCCACACTTACTGAAAGGTGAATTGCTATTTTAGGCAGTTGGATAAGAATGAGCCTGGATATATAGGAGCTGATGATGTGAGATTATAAGAGACTTGTGTGTGTGTGTGTGTGTGTGTGTGTGTGTGTGTGTAGGCATGTATGTGCACACACATACGTGTGTGTGTGTGTGTGTGTCCATGTGCTTGCTGCAGGCTCTGGCTTCCAGCTCTTGCGGTTGGCAGCCTCCACCTGTAAGCTCAGCTCTTGCGGCCGGTCAAGGGTCTCAGGTTTCTACAGTGAGATCAAGGGCAACCGAGGACTTCGGCTAGTGGTTATCTTTCTGCCATCTTAGTGAAGGGCTGAAGTGGAAGGAGCCTAATCTGTCATTGAAGAGGCCTGAGTTCAAATGCTGACTGTCACATCCCACTTTTGATGTCTGGGACAAGTGATTCTATCAATTTGAAAATTACTTTTCTCATTACCATTTGAAAATACAGACACTACAAAAAGCACTTCTAATTGCATCAAATGTAGTATGATTGATACACAATTGACACTAAATCACCTGGAGAGGATTTGCTCCACTCCTCAAGGAGCATGAAATCTTTAAGCCAGGCAAGATATGCATTATGGTACAAATGGATATCTAGGATTCAAAGTCTAATAAAGCAATAAAATGGTTTAGAAATCCAGAGGAGACAGAACCAAATGGACTAAGAAGTTTCTCTAGGCAGAGAGCCACTTGTGTGACAGGTTTATATGGCTGAGTGTTACTTGAATGGCTGGTAAATAAAAGGTGCAGGAAGCAATGGATGTTTGCAGGTTCATCTAAACAGCAATCAGTCAGCCGCTTCTAATTGCCAACAACGATGCTGACATCTTGGGTGTGACTTTCAGTAAGATAAGCTCTGTGGTTATTTCCAAGGAGAAATACTGGCGGGAAAAAAAAAAAAAGTAAAAACCAGAACTAGAACCAGCAGTTGTTTTGTCGCATTCTGGAGGCCACATGCCTGAATTCAAAGCCTCGCCCAGGCCATGTTTGTGCTGGTGGCACAGCGGAACCCATCTGTGGCTCATCCTACCTTCTGGTGGTTGCTGGCCTTTCTCAGTATTCCTTTGTTTGCAGCTGCACTGCTCCAGTCTCTGCTTATAGGTCCTATAGGCCTCTCCTCTGTGTCTCTCTTCTTATGAAAACATCAATTATTTTGGATTTAGGGTCTCCTCTACTCCAACATGGCCTCAATTTAAGTCATACCTTAGTCATTATACACTTGCAAATCCTATTGCTAAATAAAGTGGCATTCACAGTGAGCAAGGGCTAACACTTCAACATACACTTTAGGGAAAGGGGACATGATTTGAACCATAGCTATGCTCTTCCCATTAAAAAGTTTATAATAGCAGATACGGACACGAAAAAAAAATCTCATATCACGTGAAATATACAATTAGACATTTGTTCAAGATAATATAAAATGATATAAAAATATCGATTTAGGACAGCGAGAGGGGATTATTAGGCGAATTTTCCATGTTGGTGGGTCAACTGAATTATGAAATTAGAGGCAAGCAAGTGGCATACTATGAAAGGAGACACAGTGAGAAAAATTTCAATCATAATACGGTAATTGAACTCAGGGAAATTCAAGAAGCTAAAGTGAGAGCCTTACTGGATTCAGAACACAGAGGCCATTGTCTTACCAGGCTAAAAAGCGTAGGCCGGCCCACTCTGATGACATACAACTGCCTTAAATGCAAAAACTGCCAAGGGAAAACGCACAAATGAATAGTACTGTGTGCAAAAACGCTTACAAGACTTTTAAAGTTACCTGAAAAACTCAAGATGGTGGTTCTGATTCTTGGTGTGCTCTGACATAGAAAAAGAACAGAAAGGAAAGGGTTTGGAAGCATCATAAATCTTATGAATTATATGTGAATTATGAATTAAAAATATCAATCTTGATGAGCTATAATAGGCTACTCACTTTTATCAGCAGTATACCTTTTGTTACAAATAAGACAGGTTTGATCACCTCAGATCTCAAGGATTTTGACGAGTGAATCCATAAATACATTTTTAGGAACTACAGTATCTATACCATTAAAGAAGAAGGAAACATAAGAATATACCACGCTTATCACAGAACTCACATTTTTCTTGCCAAGTACTTCTTTATAGGTACAAGAGGCATTAGTAAAGATCTATTAATGGCATTTCATACATGACCTTGTTTTAAACAACACTCATTGTTACTTTGCTGTCAATGGCTGGCTTTGACAAGGTGTCAACAGCAAATAGAGCAGGGACCCCAGGACCATGAGCCCAGAACCAGCCACTCTGTGATCAAGGCTATTTGAGGTACATTCCTTTCTGCTGAACTTGGTGTCATGAAAAGGCACCTCTGTTTCCCTATAGCAGGACCCTCCTGGCCCCGTGGGGGTTGAGCAAAGGCCTGTACCGAGAGAAGGATTTTGAGCACTTGTAATGCTGAAATTCATGTTCCCAAACGCTACTTAGAAAGAGCCTTATGTCTGGCCTAATTCCTCTCTCTAGTTTCATTTTCACTGAACAGTGGCCTAATCTTTGTGATCTTCTCCATCAACACTCCTGGCTAAAATTAAACTACTGAGTCCTGGTGAAGCACAAACTCAAGCGCTTTCTAAAACCCACTTGGCCGTGTTGGAAGACGGCCACCACTGACAAGGGAACAAGGGACAGGGAGAGAATTCTCGTATGTAAGACAAGACTCTGGGACGGAAATCAGAGCATCTTATGCAAGTAGTGTTAGATGACATGGAATTAAAAGATGAAGGGAGAAGTCTTCACCTTGCTCAGTGAATTCCGCAATGAAGCACTCTACAGCAAAGTTACCGTTAAGAGTAACTGAAGACAGTGGCAACAATGATAGCTCTTATTAAGTGACTGCATTTTGACACATCCACCCCTTTCCAGACATTCTCTTAGTTTATCCTCACAGTATAGCTTTATAGAATCTAGCAGCCCATTATTTTTCTCATTTAAAAACTGAGAAAACTGAATCCCAGATAAACAAAGTGAACCAGTTAAGCTGAAAGTATCCAGAAGTGAGGTAATCCTTTGGCTCACTTCAAAAGAATATTTCATTGTTCCAAATAAACTGCTGTCTCAGGACAGGAAAGAAAGCAATAAATTCTGACTCGTGATACAGCTATAATGTCGTGGTGCTTAAAAGTAGGTCCTGGTGGCCTGGATTAAAAAAAAAAACAACTCTAACCTTTTCTATTTGTCTGTATTCATCAATTAACAATGCAGGCAGACTATTTAGCGATGCAAGCATGTTTTCCAACTGGTAGGAAGTCGCCTGCCTTTTCTTCCAACCACATAAACATTTATTTATAATTCTATCTAGTAATTTATTTTTAAATGCTTTCTGAGGCTCCATATTTATTGATCACAAAATTTGAGGTAAATCCCATGTGGACAGTTATTAGAAATCCCCTTTCACTTCATCTGAAAGCTGAAACAAAAGAAAACAAGCCACTTCCTTGGGCAGGTTCTGGGACGCTGAAGTCAACAGGAAAAGTAGCGTTCTTTCTAAGATGGTCTTACATCAAGTGCTCAAACTTTCTAAAAACATATGAACTCTCTCATAGACCAGCCAGAAACATTTGCCCCATTTTATTAATATGCATGTGTGCAATACATGTTTGCATTGATGGAGAAGATCACAAAGATTAGGCCACTGTTCAGTGACAATGAAACTGGAGAGAGGAATTAGGCCAGACATAAGGATCTTTCTAAGTAGCGTTTGGGAACATGAATTTCAGCACATACCTATTGTGATGAAATGAAAAATCCTTCCCATTTTCCATTTGACCCTCCTCCTCCCCACCAGCTCCCATTAATTTCCCTCAGTTAGTTTTGTGAAATAATTGTGATCTGGGTTTTGCTAAAATGTGGAAAATACCAGACCAATAGATACATAAATTGTGGTATTTGTACACAATGGAGCCAAAAACATTTTGGCTTATTGTTTGTCTCGATTGAAAAGGCCTTTTGCCTACCTCCTAGAAAAGAGTCAGTCCATGGGCTAAGAATCAACCACGCTCTCTAGAAAGGTGTGGAATTTGTCAGTTGAATCTGCATCTCCACACTGAGTGTGTTTTACATAACACATTTATCATTTGCTGAAGAAAGGAATATGGGGGGGGGGGGATAAACTGCTTTGTTTGATGCTGTTTAAGCTGACTAGGAAAAGGAGGTAGGAGACACAGCACCAACAGGAATGACATTTGGAATATTTCTAATACTTGCATCAAAAAAAACCAGTATGCCATAGATTCCAGAGGACTTGAACACATCACACAGGGTCCACGTTCAAGTTTGGTTCCAACCACCAGTTTATACATCTGATCCTCAGTTTCCCTTTGCACCTTCCTTCATAATAATACAGACAGGTCAGATAAGAAATTTCTCTGATGCCTTCTAGCTCCAAATATTTATTAACCATTCAATGGCTTATAATAGAATATTGATAGTCTGTTCTATTTTAATAACAGTCTTCAAGTGTTTAAACTTTAAGAATTATTGTTCATTCCAATTTAGAGCAATTTTTTTCAATTTGAGCCCATGTTCTTCCAAATAATAATGTCTCTAGACTGGCACTGCCTCTACTTATCCTAAGTGTACTGGTATTACTTGGAACATGTCTCAGTATAACATCCTTCTTCATACTCTAGAACATAGACCCTTACTGGATGCTAAGTCTTAAGCAGAAGCAGTGCTGAAATAGCTTGTCCTAGAAAAATTAAGAACAACCCAAGAGTTAAGAGGTTCAGAGCTGTGTGCTATTTAGCTTTGCTGGGTGCTTACCTTAAGGCAAACGAAGTGAGTTGTTGTCCCTGTGATTGATGGGCTAAGTTTCTCTTGTGCTTAAGGGTCATCTGATTCTTGGAAGGCTGGGAGGGAGATGAAGCAATAATGCGGCTGAAAGGCCGTTCAGTTGCAGGTTAATGCCAGGAAGAGCCACCACTGAATGTCAAGGAATATGGGTTTTAATTGTTTGGTGCTATTTAAATTGCCTATAATGATTCCCTCTAAGGCATAAAGAAGTGAAAATGCCATTTGTGATGGTTCTTATATTTAACTTTCAGTAGAAAAAGCTGTTCATTACAGAGCACTGACATGGCGTTAAAGGGCACAAGTTCAAGCCCAGCTCACCTACTGACCTTCATAAGCATTTTAGTCAGTCTGAGCCTTGGTTTCCAACACCAACATGGAGGTCAAGTCAAGACGAAACTCTTTCCTGGACTTATGCTACCGCTACCACGTGGCGAGGGTCTTGTCCGACTTGACCACATTCCATTGCATCACGAGATTGTTGCTGTCCTGGTCTTGCTATACAAGGAAATGAGACTGGGGGAGATCTGAAAACCTTTTCAAGTTATTCCTAGCAACCACAAGATAAGCTGTGGATTTTGGTTTTGCTGACTTGAGACTTATTCTACAGCAGTCGGCTACCCTTGGAATTTAAAATAAAATATAACATATTCTTTAAAAAATAAAAATTTTCATCTCACAATAAATTGAGACTTAGAAATTAAAATAAAATTATGTTTTTAAACTTCATATTTTTTCTTTCTCTCTCTTTTTTTTGAGACAGTGTCTTTCTCTGAAGTCTAGGCCCTGAATATACTACATAGCCCAGGCTGGCCTCAAACACAAATCAACCCTCCTGCCCCGCTCTCTCAGGCATACTCCACCATGTTCAGCTTCAGATGTTCTTTTTTTCAAAGTGAGATGATATCAGGAAAAATAGAGGGAGAGAGAGATTGAATTTATAAAATGCCATTGTTTAATAATTAATCATTGTTTAGTAATTAAACCAGAAAATGTAGCTTCAATAGTTTCTCATCATAAAAGTAATTGATGTTTGTTATGAAAAAGGAGATTAATAGACCAAAAGATCTAAATAAGACATTACTATGTTATCAATAATATGTTAGTTATTTTCTCTTTCTGGAATGAGTTTGTCTTTCTGGCCCCTTCACATCTATCCCTCCTTGATGAGAGCTCACTGAGTTGGGCTTTATGGATTCAAAGTCGTTGTTAAACTAAACACAAGCTAGTCTAGTATGGTGTAGAGCAGTCATTGAGTAAATGTCTGCTGAATTAATAAAGGCAAGCATCAAATATATAATCTATGAACTGTGAGGGATTTGCAAACTTCTAGGTAAGACTCGCCATATATGATGGATGACCTTCATTGAAGGTCCATCCCAAAGAGACTAAATTAAAGCTTCCTGACTTGAGGGAACCTAAATTCAACAACTAGGAAAAGAAATAGAAAATAATCTATACAAATGATTAGAATGAGAGATTTTTTTTTAAAAAATGTGTAATTTATCATTCCTGGGAAGGTTTTTCTCTTTTAATGCCAGCAAATATCAAACTCAAGCTTTTAAATAATAGTTGGATGAATTTGTTGCAGTTTATTCTGCTGAACTACAGCAATGGAGATACTGTTTTTATTTGTTTAAAAACGGTCTTCTGAGCATGAAGAGCTGGTACAAATGTACAGTCTCTCTGGACCTTTTCATGCCAGCCGTTTTGAGCGAACTTGGTTCCTCTGTCCCAGCTATCCCTTTCCTCAGCTGCCATATGAAGTGTTTGAAGCCCAGGGGATGTGTCAGGGAGATGAGTTTGGGTGCCAGAGGCCTCTGCTACCTCTGGTCTCAGCACTGCTGCATGCCACATCATGAGGTCAAGCATGCAGCTGAAGTTTACATGGAGATCAGATCAGCATTGCCCAAGCTTCAGACATGCAGGCAACATACCGTTTTTCCAGACTCATGGCTGCAATCTTTGTGTCCTGGGCCTTCTCAGCAACGCCTGCCTTGTCCTCTAAGGCTAATGTCTGTTCCTCAATGACTCATTAGATTGTTTACTCCTATTTATGAGTTCAATACATGTTAGAATATAATATACATTCAGTTATTAAAATCATTAAATTTGAGTGCATGTTCAGTTATCAAAACAACTTTACTTGTTACCAGACATTTTCATGATCACATTTTTGGATAGCATGATAGATGAGACAGGTAGAAGAGCCACTCCAAAGTCTAATTGTCATAAATATTATTATTCATACACTTCTAAGATACCTACATTTCTTTATACTTGAACAACTTGTTATTATTCATTTTATTCAATATCACCAGAGAAACAAAGTAAAACATCCGTCTCTTTACATCTATCATCTATCTTTCCACCAGCCCATCTATCTCCCTTCTTTCATCTCAGAATCTTTCTGTTGATGCCTCTCTTAACCTAGTATCTCCTCTGTCTCTGGCTATTTTTTAAGCACTGATTAAGATCCTACACTTTCCTTTTTCAAAAACCTTAACAAAACTTCAATCTGCAGATGATCATGTGACTCTCAGCACAATCATCAAGACCTTCCAAAATTTGGGCTTTTGAAGTAGAAAGAATTTCAACCTCATATTTATTTAACACTCTAACAAAAGGTTAGCTCAGGTTTCTCTGAATATATGCTGTCATAGAACCTTTGAGTTTTGTTTCTGCTTCTGGTATTTCTTCGTGTTTCATTGTGTGAACTCCCATTTATCTTCCAAGGTAAATATGTTCTATGAGGTGGAATCTATGACCGACACCTTTATTGTAATACACCCTTGTTCTTGTTCTTTGGTGTGTGTGTCACGTATGGTTTTTATACACTTTTATTTGTACAGATCCCATTTAAAGGTTAATATTCACTATTCAGGAGATGGTTGAGAAACTGTAGAATGCATCTGTCTCCTGTTCCATCACATTACAGCTGTACGGCTCTGAGCACACTGTGGCCTTTTGAAAATACAGTTTCCTTAAAACAAAATCACTTCTTCCAACAGAACTCCCCAACTCTGCAACTGGAGTATGTGGCCATTCATCTGATGCAACAGCAACTGAAAAACGCTCTGTGTTTCCTAGTGATGTTCATGGCTTTCTCATTCATAGTAGGCCAAAAATGCATCATGGTTACAGCTGCTCATTTGATTACTAGCAGAATGAACTGCTCAAAACTATACTTACAGTTGAACGAATGAATTGGATTGTTCATTTCAAATAATGACTAAATAGGATAATGTATACACAGAATACAATTAAAGATTCCCAGTAGATGTCACTCAAGAAAGAAAATCTAAAATATGAAACATAATAAAGGCAGAATAAAGTAGCGAATATAAATAGAAACCAAAGACAAACCCTTCCTAAAAATTAACATCGAATTATTGGTTTTTTATTTAATTATAATAAACTCAAATCCTAGCGACTCTTAAAAAGCATCAAACAGAACAATAAATTTTGTTCAAAAAGAGAAAACAATCTTCAGATTTTTTTACACTAAAGATAAATGTGTCATTAGAAAGTCTAGCACAATTTCTTTATTGCCAAGAATAATAGGGCATAATCTTACTAATGTAGTATGTTCTTCCTAGGAAAAGGGGTATTTTAGTCTCTGCATTGCTCCCTGCTTTCTGTACATAAGTATGAGTAAATTTACACACACACACAGACACGCATTCAGTGTGCGTCCATTTTCACTTACCGATTGACACTGCAATTAAGAGATCATTCATTGTTTCTCTCTCTGCCAGTCTCTCTGCCCATTATTCACTGCTTCTCTGTCTCTGTCTCTGTCTCTCTCTCTCTCTCTCTCTGTCTCTCTCTCATGCTCACTGTGTGGGTGTGGCTGCACACAAGCACTACTTCACAGAAATATATCCTTTCAGTTACCATATCTAGCTTTTTAGATTACTGGAATCTCCACTCATCTGAACTCTAAGTGTGGTCTCAGAAGGAGCTTCATACTTTGCCAAGATTTGGACTTTGTCACTTAAGTTTAGACCAATTGGTGTATGTATGTATGTCCTCCTCTGGTCTCATAGGTTGAAAGCACAACCCAAGCAGAGTCGATGAAAAGAATTATTTTTTTTTTCTGAGAATCTTGGATGCCAGCCTACAGTTGACCCAAGCTCATTTTATAACTGTGAGGTGTCATCTGTGAAATACTTCTCCCACACAGTAGACGAAAGGTAGAGGTGAGAATTGTAGAGGAAAAAAAAATTGGAATGTGATTTTCATTATGAAATCCTATCTTTACAAATACACATTTATGAAATTTAGAAGATACCTGGCTACACGGCATAAAGAGAAAGAATTTGATTTGTCTTTTGAAAACTAGGGCTGATATGTCGAGTCAGATAGCAGGGTAGGGGTCACTTGAGCCAGAAGGGCCACCAGCCTGTGCACAGGCAGCAAGATGCACAGGAATCATGCAGACCCCGCTCTGTCTGGGTACTGACACGGCTGGGAACCTGGCACGTCAATGAATTCTGGAGCAGTGCCAGACTTCAGAAGCCTTAGGTGGCATAGTTAGACACTTTGGCATTATCCTGAGCATGAAGAGCACCTAAATTATTCAGTTTGGAACCACAAAGTGAACAGATCTCTTACGTTCTCCTTAAGGGCCATTTTTGGGAGAATGGACTGAAAAAAAGCAGTGGGTAGAGAGAGAAAAAATAGGATATTTTTTACAGAGTTTAGAAGACTGTGAGACTACAGTGAGAGAATAGTATGAAAAGAGATAGGAAGGCCACAGGACACCTGTAAAAGATCATACACATTTCAGGAATTTTAACTTTCTATTGTACTATCAATAACCTATTCTGAATTTGTTAGCATTCCCTTTGAAAGAAAGAGATAGAATATGCGTGTTTGTATATGTGTGGGCTGTTGAGGGTTTAATTTGGGGTGCTCTGCCATGAGCTATGTATTTGGTCCCTTTTGTATTTTTTTCTTTTAAGACAGAGCCTCACTAGATTTTCTAGGTGGGGCTTGAACTTGGGATCCTCCTGCCTCAGCCTCCCAAGGTATTGAGATTACAAACATGCACCTAAATATTCTTAGGATGCAGTAATATAAATGAATAAAATGACAGATTCTGGAGCCAATCTGCACATGGATTTGTAGAAGGCCTTGCTGCTTACTAGCGGAATAATTTTTGTCAATTACTCCAACACCCTATTCTGCCTTTCTTCACCTGAAAAATTGAAATAATCTTGAAATCTATATTATGATGTTGCTGAAATGAATAAAAAGTAAATAAATGTAAGTGAAGAACATGTAGAAAGCATTCAGCAGAAAACTGAAACTCTGAGTATTTGAATTACTATTAGTTATACAAGCAAGTAGTTAGTAGCGAGGTTAGGATTGAATCAAAGGCATTTGCTTGTCTCCAAAAGCAGTAGTTTGATCTCTGAAATATGACTTTCTCTGTGCCAACAGTCACGATTTCCCTGTGACTCTGGAAGAATGTGTCTTTTCTTTAGACTACATACAGCATAAAGCTGCTGTCTCACTGTCCATGTTTTTCTTAATCTAATTGACAAGATTCTGGCAAGCCTACTGGAGACTTAGAGTGGGGTGGTTAGTAGCCAAGTTTCAGAATCAGATTTTTGTTTACCTGAGACTATGGGATTACAAAGGAGTTGCCTCAGAGTGGAGGTGTTGGAAGTAGCCAGGGCTAGGAACCCTTAAGGTGGTAGAATTGGTGGAGCTGAGTAGGATGGCAATCCTGTTACTAGTCATGGGTAAATAATCACCCTGTTCTAGGAACAACTAAAGGGGAAAATCAGTGTAAGAGGCAGTAAGGCCAAATCATGAGGACAAATAGACTTGGCGTGTTTATGTTTGATCCTACAATACATGTTCCAACACACTATTACCTGAATCCCAGGGCTCTGTGCCACTGTGAGAAAAAGGCAAGTCTGAGAAGGGAAGAAAGGTAGAATTATCAAATTACCTGAAGGACACATCAGAGGTGGCTTTCCTTTACAAAAACCCCCTTCGCGCCTCTCTCCTAGCACTCAGTCTCTCACGAATGTTGATTAGCAACATTGTCAAAATGGCCACACTGCCAAAACAGATTCCAGGGAACCCTGAACAAGATACCAACATGTCCCACAAAACTAGGAAGATCTGAAAATGTATATAGGACCACAACCCCCCCCCCCCCCCCGAAAATTCAAAGCAATCTTAAGTAACAAAACAATGACAGTGGCATCGCAACACCAGATACCAAATTATATTATAAAGGAACAGAAATAAAATCAATGGGTTTTTCACAACAGACAGGTGGACCAAGTGAGCCAAATTGAGGATGCAGAGACATCCCGAGTACCCTCAGCAGTCTGATCTTCATCGAAGGGTCCAAAAACACATGCTTGAGTAATAAATAAATAAATGGTGCTCAGAAAACTTGGTAACCACATGCCAATAAAGCGAGAGAAACTAGACCCCCACCTTTCACCACATATCAAAATCAAGTTAATTCTCATGTTTTTTAAAGATATGACTTGAGTTGAAAATGAGCCATAGAGTAGGACAATCTGATCTAAACAATAAAATAGAAGCACTGACATGTTGGAAGAAAAAAATTAGAAAAAACCCTTAAAGATATGGGTGTAGGCAAGAACTTTCTCAATAAAACATCCAAAGCACATGAGGTAACACAGAGTCAACAAATGGGATTATTCAAACTAAAAAGCTTCTACACAGGAAAGGAAACAATTTATAGAATGAAGAGGAGACCTACTGAATGGGAAAGAAAAGTGTTTGCCATCTGCTTCTCACACCGAGGCCTATTAATGAGAGTATACAAAGAATTTTTAAAATTTGACCCTCCAAAATAAAAGACCCATTCAAAAATTGGCATCTGAAATGTATAGTTCTCAGAAGGTGTCCAAATAGCCAAAAGATTCACAAAAAATGTTCAACATCTTGAGCCATCAAAGAAGTGCAAATTAAAAGCAACACTGAGATTCCATCTAACTCCTGTAGAAATGGCTGACAGCAAGAACTCTAAAAACAAATGCTGTTGGGGGGGGGGGAATTCTCCTACATTGCTAGTGGGACTGTAAACTGGTACAACCGCTATCAAAGTAGTACGATGACTCCTCAAAAAACTGAAAATAGATGTCCTATTTGACTCAGCTATACCTCATCCAGGTATCTTCTCAAAAGAATTAAAGTCATCATACAAGAGTAATACATGTGTACCCATGTTTATGCACGTATATTGCAGCACAATTTATACATAAGCAAGTCATGGTGGGAAACAACATGTTCAACAACATATGAATGGATTTTAAAAGAAGTGCTATATATACCAATTGGACTACTGCTCTACTACAAAGAAAGACAGACTCAAGTCCTATGCTGGAAAATAGACGCACCTTGAGACCATTCTACTTAGTGAAATGAATCACACACAGAAGTCTAAATACCACCTGGTTTCTCTAACATGAGAAAGCCAAACCATAAACACAGCAAAAGAGAGATGGAAGAAAGCTAGAAGATAGACTCTGAGGAGAGAGGATGTGGGGGGAGAGGCTGAAGGGGTGGAATGGGGAAAGGCATGTTATATGTAAATAAAAAATTCAAACAGAAAGAAATATTATAAAAGAGTGAGGAATAGGCAATGATAATGATGATGGAATTTCTGTTTAAGGCGATGGAAAGATTTGAAAACAAATACCGATGAATGTTGTGTATCAGAGTGAATATAATAAATGCCACTAAAATATATACTTAAAATTTTTTTGTTTTGTTTTGCTTTGTTTTCCAGTAATAGAGGACAAACCCAAGGTCGTCTTGCACATGCTACACAATTGTTACACTGGGCTAAATCCTCACATTAAAAATGGTTAAAATAGAAATTTTTTTTGTGTTTGTGTGTGCCTATATATAGGCACACACACACACATACATATACATATATATGTGATAGAAAATGGTGAATTTTTTCCCAAGTACCATCCAACAGAAAGGTAGTCTTGTCAAAATGTGACAGTGTGTCCTTATTCACCAGATCTGAAATCATGTGATTTCTGGCTCTTCCCCAAGGTCAAAATGACCATAAAGTGTAAGCTTTTTTAATCATTTCAGGACATTAAAGCAGAGATGCTCAGGAAAGAGGACTTGTAGAACTGCCTCAGCAAGTGGCAAGAATGAAGGAACAGGTGTGTTCGTTGTGAGGGTGAATGTTTTCAGCAATATTAAATCACAGTCATGATTTTTTAAAACTTAGACATCTACTGTAAACACACACACACACACACACACACACACTCATACCATATATATATTGTATATACAAGAAATCAATAATCAAATGAATACACAGATAAGTCGAGTGGGGAACAGATGGACATATACTCACATGAACAATGCGAACACCTGACTTGACTCATCCCCCATGTGTTTTCAAGGATTTAGGAATTTCCGTAGCATGCCAAGTGCATTTCTTAGTCTTACACAGCATAAAATTATGGAATTCTAAGGAAAAGAATAAACTACATTGTTTTATTAGTAGAACAGCTGTTGATTGTGAGCTGTAAATTTCTTTCTAATGGAATAGCCATTGTGAGGAAGCTCTGATACATCACAGAATCTGGCAGTGCCGAGTGGCCATGAGTCTTCTGAGGACTCGTGGGACAGCCGAGCCACGCAGCGGTGCTTCAGTGATGGCAGTGCAGTCCCCCATCAGTCACCACGATGGGCTGGGTCACAGACACTGAAAAAGTAGGAACCCGACTGAACAGTATTTCTTCCCAAGATTTTTTTTTCCAATGAAAACACAAAAGACAAAGCTATAAACTGGAAAAACTGAAATGAATTACAAGGGGTTCACATAATTATAAAAAAGATAAGGCAATTTAGATTCATATTGCATGCTCATTTACTCTCCGCAGTTAGATGGGACAATAAACTCTTGGTGAGATGCTTTCGTATTTTATGTGTACCTCAAAAACCCAGGTCAGCAGCAACAGCTGAGCGGTGCTAGATTTTCATGGAGTGACATGAAGCAAGAATTCATATTTGTCTTTGACATAAATATGGATCTTGAATCCTTAATGGACTCTAAGTTGACACCATCTTTACTGGGTTTTTTTTTCCTCGATCATTACGCATATGAGGGGCAGCAGGACGCAGTGGGATGAACGTGACATTGCATTCAGATGAAGGGTGGAGACATTTTACAGGTCACCTCAATCTAGTCACATGCATTTCCCAAGCTTCATTATTTTTTCTTCTGTAAGGTGACTTGAAAAAGAATCCCCATATCTTAGAAAGGAAACACAATGCACCGAACACAATAGTTGCTGGTAGCCTATGGTGTTAATTAAATACCAACAATGGTAGGAATCTAAATTATAGTTATTTCTTTATTGACTTTCTATTGACACTGAAATTTGCTTCACCTCTGAAGCTATTTTTTCTGTTTACATGCACAGATGGGCCCTGGTGAACTTAAAATTCTCATAGTGCTGACATTTTAAAATATCTATTTAGTCAAGGTAAAGAATTCAGAGTGGATTTTTAGTTTCCTGGATTTTG
This sequence comes from Ctenodactylus gundi, assembly GCA_004027205.1. Lineage (NCBI taxonomy): Eukaryota > Metazoa > Chordata > Mammalia > Rodentia > Ctenodactylidae > Ctenodactylus > Ctenodactylus gundi. Next base: position 506,196 of record PVKB01000605.1, on the reverse strand, counting down.
AAGTTGACTGATGTATTAATGCACCAACAAGGAGAAGGACTTTGATGTTTTTGTGGAAACCAAAGTCTCTCTATATATACTGCAAACCTACTCCAAGGAAATGCAAATTTCTTATCTGTGTTCTACACTTAAAACTCAATCCTCAAACGATTTAAGCCTTTCTAACATGATGTTGTGGAAGCCATCCCTGATGCTGATATCAGTCCATTCTGTTGCTGAATGAAATACCAGATTCTTACATTTTTAAAGGAAGAGAGACTTATTTGGGTTCAAAGTTTCATGGGATTCAGTCCACGGCAGGCAGGTTCCAAGGAAGGAAGATTATGAAAGAAGATTATGCAACAAAGCAAAGATGTTTAGTTCATAATGATCCAGAGCAGGTGAGGGGAATAATGTCAGAAAAAGAAGGGGCCAGAAGGTAGATAAATACCCCAAAACCATTCTTCCATGACCCTCCCAGACCCAACCTGGAAGTGCGCTTCACTAATCCCCTGGGAAGGCTCCCAAGCCAATCAAGCTAGTGAATAAGCTTATACGTCACAGATCCCTTGATTCGAATGATGTTCCTTGCCATCAGGGCCTCTGGAGTGGGCTGAGGAATAAGCCATAATATCTTGGCACAAATGGAAGAGGTAGAGAAAATAGTGAGCTGACCATCCGTCGCTCACACAACCCCACAAACATCTGAGTCACTTTTGTTTGTTTTCTGCTTTTGCACAGATTCATGTAATCTATCTTTCCACCAATTCTTTTTGAAAACGCTTCTAGACGGCATTGAAATCCCGCGGGTTCTTTCGTATCCTCTCTACCTAACTCCAAATACAATTTATTTATCACTTGAATTACTTTAAAAGGTCCTAAACGGGACCTGTATTCTCTAATCTTAATCCTTTGTCAGTCACGTTTCAACGTATTGCACTTTGGAAAAAACTCCTGCAGTTTCTCATTATCCTTGAGATATCACCCAAATGCCGTTATTGAAAGTGCTCACAAGAAGCCAGGATTCCAGGTCTCCACTGACCATTCTTTGTGCCGTACTCCCCAGTTCTCCCCTCCCACAACAGCTCCGCTCATCCACCACTGTTGTCTGGTCTTCAGATCGGCTGCGCTCTCGCCTGACTCCTCATCTACACAGAGCTGCTCTTCTGTGCTTGGGATACGTTTCTCCTCCTCTCTTCCCAGCCACCTCACGTCTACCCCCATCACTTACAATCTCTTAGATGTCGCGATGGCTAGGGACCTATTCTCTGGTCATTCCTGTTGTTCAGACTCTTTTTAAAAGTGTCACTGCCATTATCAGTTGCCTTACTCCAACTGCTCAATTGCAAGCCCCGTGAAAGCGGATTCTGATACTGACTCATCATAAGATCTCCAGGCACAGAAGACAAAAAAAGTAAACACGTGCGTGCGTATGCTTACACGAATAAATGAATAATAAAGGACGGTCTTACATATAGTACTCATTAATTCTTAACCTTGGGCAAATTACTGAGAATTATTGACTCTTATTATTATTTTATTTTCAACAGAAACATAAATACACATTTGCTCCTTCTTTGTTATTTGGTTGAGAAGATTCTGTGAGATCAGGTATGGGAAATCGCGACACCAGATTGCCGAGCTGGTGTTGATTATTGATTTTCACTATGTCCTCCCTCCCGGCAAGCGTAGCAACCTCAGTGCTAGAGGAAAGGAAAGGATGGAGCTTCTACGCTCTTTGCAGGTTGGGGAAATGACTAGCTTGCCGATTTGCTTTGAAAAAGAAATGTTTCCCTGAATTTGACTTTGATTTCTGCTGGCACTATTAGATTGTACCTTCCAAGAAGATCCATTTGTTTTTGAAAACAAGTTGTACTCTGTGTTCTGCTGTTACTTAACTCAGCAGCTCCATCTGCTCTGCTGTTGTGCCCCATTTGGATGTGGAGGAAAAGGACTCTGCTAACACGACCTAAGGAAATAACAGGCTCCATGAGAAGTCGGGAGGGCGGAGAACACTGGGGCCAGTCAATCAACGGATTTTTATCTCGGGTCCTGTTTTGTGGAGTCAGCATGAGGATGAGAGTTGGCCTGGAGCCCAGAGTGAGTCAATCTCTCATGCTCTGGGCCCCGTGCTGCCTGTACTGGCATGCTGTCACAGGAAGGAATGCTGAAGAGATGACAGCTATGTTTGGCTCTTAGAGAAACCCTGTGGATTCCAAAGAAAGGATAGCACGCCTCTTATCGCAACTGCTGGGACTGGGACAACGTGGGACACGTGGCACATCCTCTGTCCTTGGTATTCAGACATTGGCAAGAAATTCATCTGTATAATGTGTGTGTGTGTGAGAGAGAGAGAGAGAGAGAGAGAGAGAGAGAGAGAGAGAGAAATAGAGGCACAGAGACATAGAGAGACAGAGAGGAGAGGAAACTGAATCTGTCTTGGGTGTAATTAAATTTTGTGTATCTGCAAAGACTGCACAGTAGAGGGCGAAGGAAGGACCCTAGAGAATACATGCGTGATGTTGTAAGAAAGAGACGCAGGTTGCCTTCCAAACATTCCTAAACCTGCTAAGCCAGACTCTGATTTATAGTTTCAAAAAAATGTTGATTTCTTGGAAACTAGCAATGCCATAAAAACTGACCTTCAGTTTCCTACAGTAACAACAAATTTCAACTTTGGCATCTATGTCACTAGGGACAGAGCCCAAAGAGTCAGAATCAGACCACCTGGTGGTTGCTTTCCATTCATCAAAGGTGCCCTCTAGAGGGATTTGTGCCCTCAGCTCCCGGCTCCCCTTCCGCTCACCTGCTGAAATGTCTGCCTTCTCCTACCACTCCTGTGGAGACTTGAGAGGAAGGAGCCTTTCCCGTCACAGACTCCCGAGGAAATGAGGGTCTCTGCCAAGTTAATGCTCATGTTTTTTAAAGACATGACTTGAGTTGAAAATGAGCCGTAGAGTAGGACGACCTGATTATCCTGCACTACTTGTGGTTGTGCTGATGTTGAACGGAGCAGGGGACACTGTGGAATGGCCACATTCTCCCCTGGAAAAGGATTTGGTGACTTTAGGGATGATTTCTGTTTCTCTTGTAAGAACAGACTTTTATTATCAATTTATAAACTGTGTTTTTCCCCTCAGGAAACCAAACTTTAGCAACATTTTCCAATTTATCTCAGTTGTTACAAATATTTTATAAAAATAATTATACTATAGGAGGCTGAGGCAGGAAGATTCCATTTCCCCATTTTTATTGGCATAAATACGTGTGTGTGTGTGTGTGTGTGTGTGTGTGTGTGTGTGTGTGTGCGTATCATGGTTACATTAAGCTTAAGAATTTTGTGCAATATGTCTTGCAACATCATTAGAATCCCATTCCATCCAGCTTTTTGATTCACTCATCCCCTTCCTTCTCTCCTCTCACTCTTAATATTTTATCCATTTTATTCTATAAACTGCCTGTATTCTGGGTTTATCATAATAAAGAAACCATGTAATAATATTTAACCTTCTGAATCTAAATATCCCAAATTTGAGCCCAGACTAGGAAACTTTAAGAATTAGCAAGGCTCCATTTTGAAAGAAAGAAAGAGAAAGAGAGAGAGAGAGAGAGAGAGAGAGAGAGAGAGAGTGATGCACTGCCACCTAAGTCCTTTCTCTACTGAAATGTCTTTAATTCTCCCAAAACTCTCTAAGTTACTTCGAGATTCTCCTAACAGTTTACAGAGAGAATTTCAGAGCAAGAAACAGGGGCACTTTTAATCCCAAGAAACGGAAGATTCATTCTGAAAATCATAGGGCAGAAGAAGGTACGACAGCTGTCCTAATGGGTAAAAAACCAGATATCTTGGGGGAACCAGGAAAACAATGGTGACATTGTCACTGGCCTGGCACATTCAAATCAAATCTTTTGGTATGGAGTCTGGTGATTCCGGTGCTCCTCATGTGCTCTAGCCGTATGTTCAGTCACTTCCAGGAAAGAGGATTTAATTGAGCCATTTGTAACCACCTAAGAGAGTGCATTCCTACTGCATAACAATTTCCTTTTTTCAGTGCCGGGGACAACTTCAGGGCCTCTTCCATGCCAGGCAAGTGCCTTACCATTGAACTACATTCCCAATTTGTATGCTTCCTTCCTTACAGAAATAATATTCATAACCTATTATTTGTGTTTATTTGAAGTGAAAAATCAAATGAAGTGTTTTATCTTTGGAGTGAGCTGAATGGGGACACTGAGCATTGACCCAAAGACCCTCCCATTGAACTATACATCCCAGCCCTTTTGAACATCTTTCATCTGAGAGAAGGTCTTAACAAGTAACTAAATTGTCTAGGTTTAGCTTCTGCCTCAGCCTATCAGAGTACTGGAATCACACCATGCCTGACACCAGAAGATTCTTGGAAAGTAAGAGGAGACTTCATTGTGGCTTCTCCATGTTATAAAATGATTTCCCCCAATTTTAACTCGATAACATAATTCAGTTTCTTTCTGAAAGCAAATCACACTTATTGAAACTCTCCAAAGCACACTTTTTAGTTCTGTTAACATAGAAAAAGAACTACCTTCTTTTCATATGCATGCTTCTTCATATTACATTATATTTAGTTGAAATATATAATTACTGTAACAGCTAGAACTGGCTGGCATAAACAGGTTTCAGAGCAGGCACAACGGACTCTTCATGGGTGTATCATTCAGCTGGGGCAAGAAAACAAGCCCCCCTACTGCAGAAGGGAGACTGCATTTGGGAAGCTGAGCTAGCCTTGGGACCAGCCAGTAGTCTACCCAAAGAACGGAAACCATCAATTAGCACCTCCAGTCAGGTAAGTGCACGAAATCTGGATAAAAGAGCTTCCAATGGAGTTGACTGTTGCATTCCAAAAGAGCTACTACATTTTCCACAGAATCAAGCCCACACCCACTCTATATTCAGCAAGATCTTGAATTTTTACAAAGTTGAAAATTTGGAGGCATGTCCAAGAACATTGACTCGTCAGCTTTGTAAATCTGTTACAAAAGATTTGATTGGCTTTTTGCATTGTATTAGTTTATAGGATTCCCTAGTAGAGATACCTGCCTTCCATTTCAGAGAATGTTTGGGAGTCTTTGAGGATGGTACAGGGAACGTAACATACTCCATGGGCGATGTTTGTCTGATCTTAAGAGAAAATGAATCCTAAGCCTAGATCTGGAAAGATACACACACACACACACACACACACACACACACACACACACGCATTCACGCACGAATGCACACACACGTGCACGTGGTTTTTAAGGAACACCAGGCTACTTTAGTCAATCTATATAACTGTTGAACTTCCAGGCCTTTGAGTGTCAAATTCTAGGATGACCCAAAATTCTTGCTTTCTTGTGCATGATGTATATAATTTTCTTTCATGGATTATGGGCAAGTCCCACAAATCTGATGGATAGCCACACTGTCGTTAGGTTACATTGCATAGGACCCTGGAACAGTAGGTGAGAAGAAGTTCACCTGCTGGTGTCAGAGAAGAATTGTTGTTCAGAGAAGGTTGCTATGCTGCGAGAAGGTCAACAGCAGGAGCTGATGGAGCGTGCTAGAAACTAAGTAAACTCTTGTCAGGAGGCAACATGTGCAACAAGCTGGGTGTGGCATCTGTAATCCCAGCACTCTGGGAGGCCAGAATGAGAGGGCTGCAAGTTCAAATCCAGACTCAGCAATTTAGCAACTCAGTGAGACCCAGATTCAAAATTTTGTTTTAAATCAGGCTGGAAATAAAGCTCAATGTAAAGGCCTTGGGCTCAATTTTTTATACCATAAAAATTTAAAAATACATACATTTTAAAATATAAAAAACAGTAGGACTGCAATCCTACAACCATACGGAATTAAATTCTGCTGATAACCTGCCTAATCTTGGCAGAAGACTCGTAGTTTCCACTTAGATTGTATCTCTTGTGTCTGTGTGAGATCCTGAGTGGAGAGTCTAGATAACCTAAACCCAGATGCCTGACACATAGAAAATTAAAAATAAATTTGCATTGTTTCTAACCATCATGTTTGTGGTTTCACATTATGCAGCAATAGAAAAATTTAAGACTCTCAGTAAGAGCAAAACTCAGAAAATGTTGAGGGGCTTCTGTGTTTAGCAGTTTCAGTGTCACCCTTCAGAGTGCTGTCTTTAGCACAACCGATTCTAAGAATACTCAATCTCTTTCTCTCAGCTCAAAACTTCAAGAGACAATCACACAGATGTAGCTGGTTTAGGGTGACAATGTTGGGCCACACTGTGTGGCTATGAGGAGAGAGGAGATTTCCATGAAACAGGTCCATTTACTGGATGGATCTTGCCTGCACATGGGGCAACTTCCAGAGAAGAGAGAAACACTGATTAGGGATTAGGACTATCCTCAAAACCATATTTGCCACAGGAAAGCCTGAAAGTTTAAACTATTTCTAAATTTTAAAATAAGAGCCCTAAGAGTTCAAGTGGTCCCTGAATTGTCTTTCAAAACTCACTCATTCTAGGAATTTCTGACTTTTTTCCATCAATGAAATCAATGAAGAATATCTGGGATTTAACTAGAATTTCAGAATTTTAGTGATAGAGACTCTCTCTGAAGGTTTGCAGGGCTTCAAATGCTTTTAAAACCTTCTTGATGAGCTAAGTGTAAATGAATAAAAATCACGTGCACAAGGGTCCTTTGAACTACATGTGGGTTTAAAAATTAACAGAAAAAGGACTTGGCCAACATTGGCTTTGGACCTGCCAAACCCAAAATATTTGGGAAAAAAATAGGGTGAGTAATTCAGAGAATCCTAAAGTCTGGTAAGTTTTGTTCCTCTGTTAAAGAACGATTGAAACTAGAAATGATTTTTTAAATGGTTAAGCATGAACATTCTTGCTAAAATATTGAACATTTATAATAACCTTCTATTTTTACATGTACATTTACACACGTGCGAATATATACTCAGATATACTTACAAATATATTTTGGCTTAGGCTAGGTTCAAACATCAGTGGATATCAATCAATCTCAGCTGAGCGTTTCCAACATTTGTAATATAAACAGAAACAGGGACATATCCTCAGGCCCATGCCACACACAGCACCATTTTTTGGTGTGGGAGAGATACTCAACACTGAACTGACAAATATTGCTAGTTACTGTTAAAAATAAAAAAAAAATCTTCAATGATGTCCCATTAACAACCCCAATCACATCAAAGCCCTTTATTTTCTATGCTTTCAATGAGGTTTTTTTTGGCAATTACACTTTAGAAAATTTTATTTCTCAATGCCTCCCTGTATGCTCATACTCCAGTAACACTACATTACTTCCTATCACATTAAGTATGAGAGGAACTTCTTTTTGTGCTGAGCTCTCTTATTGGCTCTTTTTTGCCTAGAGTGACTCTCAGTTACCACCAGCAAATGTCCTGGTCATTCAAAGTCTAAACTCAATTAACACTTCCTCATGACCTCTCTCTCTCGTTTCCTATCTGGGCTTGGAAAGTCTCACCAGATGGAAGCACTTTTGAAAAATTCTTCCAAGTCTTTGCACAGCTTACATTCAGCTGAGGAGACCTGTTGGCATTCTGAGGACGAAAGAATTGACAGAGAAACCATGCCCGCCATTCCCCTATTACCAGTCCCTTCTGACAAATGAATCTGAGAAGCCACATGGGAACCAAACAGTATTGATTTCTTCACTCCCCAGTGTAACGAAAATCAACGTGGACTGGTGAAAATGGCATGGCATGTTGTACTTGCCTGTCTGGTTTAAAAATCAATCAATCAATAAACGAATCATGAGTAAACACTAAAAAATAGGTATCAGCTGAAATAAAAACAAAAACCTAGGAATAATGATCCAGGATGTGCATAGTGCTTGGCACACGTTGGAACAAATAGAATATTATGAGTTCTTCTTGCCACAATTTAGTCCAATAGCTTCAGCACCTCATAAGCAAGGTATAGTGGATGGCAGAAGAAGTGAGGGCCTTGCGTATTTGCACCAGCACTTGTAAGAAGTGGAAGCCACCGTTCTTTGTCAATGAGAATCATTGCTAAATAGAGTCTCTTAATGTTCTTGTCGTTTTTCTCATGGCTGTGAGAAATTACTTGACCCTCACAATCTTATTGTTCTTATGGTTTGAGGGGACTCAGCCTGCCGTCAATTGGCCCCCAGGCAAAATCTTCACAGTTAGGCAGAGCAAAGATCTCCATTTTCTGGGAAGCAAGACACAAAAAGACTGCTGGCCAAGAAATGAGCCGGAATATATGCAATACCCAAAGTCATCTCTGCACGGTCCCCGCACACACCCAAGAGTGAACTGCACTAATCTGCTGGGCATCTGGTAATCCAAGGAAGCCAGCATATCAGGATAAACACAGATGTCACCACTCCTTGACAAAAAAAAGAAAGAAAGAAAGAAAGAAAGAAAGAAAGAAAGAAAGAAAGAAAAAAGAAACCTAATTAAGCTTTCTCTTACAAATTCAAGGTCACTGTGCTGAATAGCCATTCTGTCTTTCTAGTTTTGTTCCTTCCTGCTCCCATCCTCGATGCTCTGACCCAGCCAGACTCCTGTGGGTTCCTTAATACATCACATTTGCCCAGACCTCTGTCCTTGGAAACTGTTTCTATCTTCAGTTTTGGAAGATTCTTTTAATCTACCCAGTCTAACTCTTTGTACCTTAAACACTCAGCTCAGAGATTCTCTTCTGTGAGCGTTTCTTGAGTCTGCTGTCAGAGTTGACTTCTTCCCACCTGACCTTCAGGCTTGACCATAATCTTTGATAATGTATAGCCTACCATCTTGTGGTTTCAGCCTTTCATTTTCCTTACCTAGAAAAAGTGTGCACTTCTTGAGATCTGAGACCGTGTCTTACGTTATTCACATTGCTTGCTTGGACTTGACGTACATAACTAATAGTCAATATAGTCAATTATAAATAATTTGCTTTGAGTACTGATTAACTCTACTTCATATGCTGGCTTCTCTGATCAGGGTTGTACTAAGAATATAGCAGGACTGATGTAGGAGAGAGATGTTTTGCCGGTTGGTTGGGGTAGGTAAGAGCACTAGGTAACAGAGAAGGTAAAAAAGGTGAAAGTACACTTCTTCCTTTCAAGACACTTACAATCTAAAGTATCTATTGATTTCAGCAAGCATGGTAGATAACAAAAAATAGTACTTGTATTGCAACTGGACACATTGATTCAGGCAGAAAAAGGTCCAGAAGCTACAAGTTAATATTCTCTGTCCATGGCATGCTAAAAGCTATAAACATCAATCAGCACAGTTGCTGCCTCTCTCCTCTCTGGTCAGCTGCAATCGGGCTTCCTGCCGTGGGAGGACAACATGATGAATTTGGTCCCTAGATCTGGACTTTCCTTTCTGAAAACCCAAAGTTCTATCCTTCTGGGATTGAAGAAAGGCCAAGAGAGATAGATTAAGCGTAAGAGTTCACCATGATTAATGTTGGTATGAACTGCTGTCGCACTCTCTGAACCCGGTCGTTGTTGACAGCTGACTTTTACTGGGGGGCTAAAACATTCTTGGAAATACCCACTTCGTTAGCGCCATCCCATACCTGCAGTGTCCTTGATGACAATGAGACCCGCGGACTGACTGGCCTCCTATTTCCCCTTGGACTCAGTTTTCTGTAGACTACCTTTACTTTTCTTTTCTTTTTTCTTTCCTTTTCATTTCTATTCCTCTCTTTTCTGTTGTTTTCCTTTCCTTTTCTTTCTTTTCTTTTCCCACAGACAACAGCCTTAGAGAGGAACATAGTCGTGAGTCTTGGGAGATCTAGCACTGAAGTCCAACTTGAGTTCAAATTTAGGCTCATCACATTCGGACCTTAGACTAGTTAGCCAATCTTTTCAAGACTACGATTATCTGTCAACTAAAAATGGGGGTAATTATCACATCTGTAGTGAGATGCATGTAAAGACTTGAATAATGCAAGGTAAAAAAAAAAAAGAATCTACTAGCTAGTATTTGTGTCTTTCCTCACTGCTCCTAATAGAAGCATTTGTTTTCATCTTTAAAAAAAAGTGTTTCAATGATGAGCACCCTCATCTTGTGATGGTGCACACAACTGATGCCTTGCGTTTAAGCTTTGACTGTAAACCAAGTCTACATTGCCTCCCTGTTCTTTTTGAGCTAGCTGTACTTGTCCATTCATAGAGGTGAAAGTACAAGTCCAACTTTTATCACAGGAAGGCATTCGATGGATCTGTCCCTTTCACAACTGCTAATGTTTCACTGGCCAAGGAGAATTTCATTAATCCCTGCATCAACAGAGTAGGGAAATATATTCTACCAACTCTTATCACATATGGTACAAAACTCTGTAGTAGAAATCTTGGGTGCTTTATTTTATTACTGGGAGGATCTGGAAAAGAATTGGAAGTGATAATATGATCTATCAGCCCCCTCACATTGACTAAAGAGTGCTCTGTAACCATCACCTGTCTCTTTTCTTCCACTAGTTGTATAATATATCTTTCTATTCTAAGAAATAGCTGAGGTCAAGTATACCTTCCACTGTAAATTGTGGCTAGCTGTGAGCTGATGTGGCCAAGTATGGCCCCACGAAACTGGAGAAGGGTAAAGTGTGAATTGTCTTATGTGAGCACACTCCAGGTATGAGTGGAAAGCAGAAGCCACGAATCATAATCAAAGTGATGAAGGAATTACATATTAAGATGATAGCTGCAAAGACTGAATCATGGGACAACTAGGTATAGACAGAAGGCATTGATCAAGACAAGGAATCGAAATGTCCAAGACCTAGAAAAACTGGGTACTAGAGTGAGCCTACAAGAAGTAGGCAAGAACAAATGCCCTACATATTTCAAACCCTCAGAAACTTCTAATACAGAGAAACTGAAAAGCACATAAAGAATAAGTCATATTGGTAACTGAGTACCGGTTACATCTCTGTTTCTATACTAGGCAGTATTTGATGATTTTTTTCTCAATGAAATTTGATTTTCTTCTCGATCTCAACCTTGCAAAAGTGATAGAGACTTAGCTACTGATTTTAAAATGTTTTCAAGAGGAAAACTGTTCTGAAGGATCAAAAATATAATTTTGTGCATTCACTATTTCTTTGCTCCACATATTCTATAATTGTGTTCATGTGAGGATCACTATTTTCAACAAATCTTGAGCATTAATAATAAAAAAAGAAAGAAAACATATAAAGCACTTACTGTGGCAGTAAATAATCTCATTGAGTTTTTCCTACATTGTACTCTTTCATCTTCAGGGACGTTCAAGCCTGGAAAAGCAAGGCTGAAAGCTGAACTCTAAAGAATATATAATTTCATTACACCAAACTATCACCTTCTAGGATGAGAAACTATTCCTTCAATTGGAGTTCTCCAAAGATAAATCTTCTCAGACTTACGGCTGAGATTGTGTGCAGTAAAAGTCAAAATCTGAATCCAGTTGATTCCGCATATGAAGGATGCAAGTGTGACAATATTTGCAGCACCCCTGTGTAGATCATAACCAGCAATGCAGAGGATATGCCTACCCGCTGAAGCTTGCAGTGTTCTTACCGTTGCTCCCCAGTGTGCATCTTGGGTCTTGTGCCTCGTGGGTCATTAATTGTCATATTTGAAATGTATGCGATTTCCCCCAACTTCGGGGTTTTATCAGTAGATATTTCACTAATAAGAATTCAGCACTACACGCCTTTGTTCCTATGTCCTCTGCTTCCTGGTCACTTTAAAAGCCTTACTGGAATTCAAGAAAAGAAGCCAGTTTTAATGCCAATTATGCTCTAGTACTATACTTTTACTCATTTTTTATAAATTGTCTGAATATTTAGTTCATCTTTGGAAACATGGTGCATTTTCTTCAGCTACCCAGTAGTTCAGTGGAGTGAGACACCTAGAATGGATTGCTTCTGCTGGTATTAAAAGGGACTCCAGAGAACACAAACAGCTTCCCAGAAACTCATTGCTGAAGTGCTTAGGTATTGTATTGGGGGATTTGGGTTAATAATTAATTCTTTCCATCCCTGAGAGATTTCTAGAAAATTATCTTCCTTGAGAGTGGATTCATTTTTCTCCTTAGTGGTGCATTTCAATTTGAGGCTTCCAGAGACAGTTTACTTTGAGGTTTGGGTCTTACATGATTTGGAGCCAGATACACAGGTGTGAAATTTTCAATTCTGTTGGATAGAACGTGCAAAAAAAAATCTGAATAGTAATTTTCTGATTGGCAAACTAAGAATTAAAGTAATAAATTTACAAGGCTGTTGGGAGGTTTAAATTACATAAGGTATGGAAAACATCTTGCAATGAAACTACAGGGGGTATTTTCAAAGTAGAAAAAACTGGAAAGCTAGTCAGGAAAGCATGGATATCAGGTTTTCCTGATATAATTTTGTATTTCCTGCGTTGATAAACTCCTACATCAGGGACCACTTTTAATGTGAAGTAAAGCGATCTTTCTGCTTTTGACTGGTATTCCTGCATGACGTAGCAATCGATTAGTGTTCTTTATTCCCTCCCTGGTTTCTCCTCGAAGGTGTGAAAGGGATGGATGGGAGATTTGTGGTGTTCACGTCACCTGAGACACTGTTACCCTTTCAAGATACTGTTCCTTCAGTCCTAGGAAAGATGCAATAACGAAAGTCATCGTGGTTTCAACTGTTAATGTGATTAGCAACTTACATAGTCAAATGGGCACCACGAGCTACATAATATGGCGATTGTGGTGAACTATTCCGGTTCCCTGTCAGGACCAGGTACTCATGCACCAGCTGTCATATGTGCTGGTGAAGAATCGCACCGTGAGTCTCTTTCTTGGGATCATTCTCTGCTGAAGAAGCTGCTTTCCTCAATATTAAGTTCATATCCAACTACTCTTTGGGGTGTGGCTACAAAGCTCTTGCTCCCTTCCTTCAACAAGGAGACAAAATTGCCTACGTTCGATTGTCAGTACTTGGTGTTTACGGCACTTTTGCTTTATTCACTTTCTTGTTATGGGAATATATTTACTCTTTAACTGTGAGTTTCCTAAAGACAAAGATGGGTGGTACATGCACAGGCGCAAGGCCACAGTGGTAGCTCTTTCAATTCCATAACCTCAGTCAGGTGTTTCGGCTATCTAAGTAAATTATAATTTCTTTGTGTACAGCATTTCAGGGATGTACTTTCAAACACTTTATCTGAATAACTGCTGCTTACCATCAAAATTCCTCTCGTGAATCACCTCTACCAGAAAGTCCTGCACAGCTCTCAAAGGCTGTATTATTTTTAATCTTCATTGGTAGTCCCTATGACTCACTAGAACAACTTTATTGATGACTTTATTTTACTATAATTTCAGTACTAATAGAAGTGGGCTTTTATAGTTAAAAATTTCTACCTCCTCAATTCATCACTGATACTTACATGCTGCTCAATCAAAAATTGCTGAGTTGAATTTACATATAAAAAGATTAATCTGGTATTATCGTGTGTAATCTCAAAGTAGATGAGATGAGAAAAGTAATATTTATTGATTAAACAGCAAGGAGTTGAGGTTATCTTTTAACACTGTGGATTCCTGAACTGCCATTCTAAGAGAATAATTCAGGAAGATGGGACCCTAACCCTATATAGCTTTAGAGAGCTTGAAGGATGTCCCCGCTGAGAAATGTGCCATGTCACCCATCCACTCTGCTGAGTGTCGGTCACCTGCACTCTTCTGCAGCAAAGCTCAGGCCCATGAGGCTTGTCTGCAAATTGCCTCATAAACCTATGAACCAACACAAGCTTCAAGCTCTCTTTCGACTTCCATATTACATATAAAGAGAAACCTTAATTCTTCCATTAAAATGTTCACTAAGTAAATTCTTTAAAACATTTTCATCTTTTATCTGAACAGTCTTAGGTCTTTCAAAGTGTTATTCATCTCAGTTATGCCTGGATTTGGCCATAGTGCTCCAGGCTCACGAGTCCCTCTCTGTACGAGTGGGCACTTTCCAGTAATCTTATTAGGGAAAACAATAGACCGGGTGGTTTGGATTAACATTTCCCAACAGATTTTTAGTTCAAGTACAACTGTCTTTGGGTTTAATGTGGTTCTCTCTGTGCTATGGCAGGAAATAAAAAGGAACACATTTTGGAGGTAAATATGGTAGGCACAAAACCACAAGACTTGGGAGAGAAATCCTAGCACCACTGATTTATTTTTCAGAACAAGAGACTAACATTTGAAGCAGTGGAATTATCATCCCAAGGTCACATCCCTAGTTAAAAGCAGATCCATAACTAGTTTTTGCAAGTTATTATTTTACTTTTAAGAAGGCACCCTAATTAAATGGAAACTTAGAGAGCTTTTCCCAAGGTCAGGACATCGTGATTCAAATCCTCCCTTTGTCAAGATAGAATATTACGGGAAACTTGGCTAACTCAGTTTTTCATCTACAAACGTTTCATATTTGTCTTAAGTGCAATAAGTTTTCAATAAATATTTGCCGAGTCTGAAATGGAATTGCAGTGGTGGTATTGCTAAAATCAAATTTTGAAGCATTTTACAGTCAGAAGCAGGAAGAAAGATGTGTAATGTCCAAGTTGCCAGATAAAATTCCAATTCTCTCCCAGTCTACTGATGCAAACCAGCAAACCTCCACGATTACTGACTCTCAGTTACTTTGTGATCTGAATTTCCCTTCTGAGTGAAGCTGGAGGTTCTTCCAAGTGCAAAGTCAATCTATAACTACATGCATTCTGTCAAATTGTGAAGTCATTTAACCAGCACGCAGAAGAACTTAACAGTGGATATTTTTATTCTCAAGATGCTCCTAAGCCCAGTGACAAGCTGTTCCTTGTCTGTCTAAGAGGTTCATAGAAATCCTACTTTCTTAAAATAAGTCAAAAAATCTGTGGATGATTTTTATTGATTTAGCACAGGAGTGTGCGGCTCGGGGCAGATGATGAAGCACCGACTCCCTCTTGAGTGCTTTTCCCGGTCTCGCTGCCCCTGGGTAACCAGAATTTCCTCTTTGGCTGCTACTGTAGCAGTGGGAGAAAACTCCTCATGTAACTATTTAGGGAAAAGAAATCTACTTCTGGGTTTTGATATTTTGTTTGAGAATTCAGGGCCGGTTGTTCTCCTTTGCTGGCAACTATTTAATGTCACAGCGCTCTAAGTATGGGAGAACTTGGGATCTTCTGTGACGGTAAGGATCGTGACTTGCCAAGGGAGAGAGAAAGGGGTGGGGGGCCATTATGTCCAGTTATTGATACAGTCATTGGTTTACTCTGTTTATTTCAAAGATTTCCTCTCTCCCAGCCACTTCTGCATCACATTTTTCCCTTCTCAAGTACTTCTAGGCCTCAGCCATAATCTTGGAACTTCTATTATGATGAATTAATGTTGCCTGCTCCTCAAATGCAGGTACACGAAATCATATAAATTGTAATGTTTTGTCTGGCTTATTTTGTTCAGTGTTATGTCTGGGAAAACAATCCATGTGATTATTTTGGCTATTGTAGTTTTTAATATTGATATGCAATATATTATTATATAAATGCAATGTGATTTGACATTTTATCAATTTGTCTAGATTGTTTCTCTATAGGAGCTATTATTTTAAAAAGCTAAAGAAGTATTTTTGTTTGTATCTTTTGGGTAATGTGTATACTTTTTTCTCCTGGGAAAAATACCTGGAAATTAAATTGCTGAGTCATAAAATCTGCACATACTTTGCTTTAGGGATGTTGTTAATGAGGTGTTTCAAAAGCAGTTGGATCAATTTTCGTGTATGTAAGTGTACCAGAAATACATGAAGGCTTCATCTTCAATGGCATATGGAGTGACCAGGTTTTTAAAAAATTATTCTGTGAACTCTAATTTCAGCACTATTTATTTTATAAGAGGAAATGTAGCAATGTGCTTAACAGTATGTACTTTATGTACTCTGAGGCCAGCTGTTTGAATTTTCATCCTAGCTCTATTACCTGCCACTGTGTGAATTTAACTGGGCTATAAGACCTCCTTATGCCCCAGTATTTCAAATGCAAGCTAAATCTAATAGACGTATTTACCCTAAAGAATGATATAAGATAAAATGGGTATTGTACAGCTCTTAAAATAGCATGTAACAAATACAATATTAGCATTACTTTTTCTCAAAAGAAATAATAGATCCAAGTGTTTCAAAAATAATCTGTATTTATTAACTCTTAAAAATCAACATAATTCCTGTCGGGTTAATACTTACCAAGCATTGTAGATGGGCTGTAGAAGGGTAAATGCATTAGTCAACTTTTCTGTCACTGAAACACAATACCCAAACCCCACAATTTAAATATGAAAGGTTTGATATGGATTACAGCACTTGGGACTCAGCTGATGGCTGGCTGGCTCTGAGGCAGGAACGTCATGGCAGAATGACATGGGGAAAGGAAGCTGCAGTGGACGTGACATGTGGAAAGCTGTGCAGGAGAACCCTCCCAGTGTGGGCGGGGCCACACCTCGGACCAAGACCTTGCCATAATCCACCTCCTTGGGTCCTGGATCAATTATGTTAGCCCATCAAATGTACTCATCAGGATGAAGCAGGGAGGGTGTGACAGAAAGCAGCGAAGGTTAGAAAAAACCAGACGTGAATGTTAATTTACACATGTTTCTTAACCATGAAGATAACAGAGCACATAATTTAAGTGTGGTCATAACTGCATTATTGGGGAGCAGAAGGGCAGGATGGTTGCTGCCTCTTCAGAGCGATGTTATAAGAATCAGACACTGAGCTAACCCTTTCATACACATTTTACCAAGCAACACCCTTGATAGAGCCCCATCAGCACAGTGGCATCACCACATGAGCAGACTGAGAAATCTGGGAGATGACTTCCTGAAGTTTCCGAGCTAAACGTGAATGAGCTAGGAGGATGTGAGCCCGTGACACCTGAACCCTCACCATTCACACCAGGTATAGACTATATCGAAGTTGTTGAACTATGCGTGGATCTACAATTCCCTCAACGGAGATCTAAGGAAGGAGCAATCCTCATTTTACTGAAGAGAGAACTAAGATCCCACTCTCTGGTATGGGGGCTCACAGAAAAGAGGAGGTGGGAGAAGAGAAAATCTATTTCCACTCTGGTCCAAAACCCAAGCAGAGGCCAGCAAGTGCTTTCCACAAACAGCCTGAGAATGAGTGTGTCAGGCTCTTTCTGCCGTATAACCTCTGTGGAATTACTCAGCTCTACCACGGTAGCTTGAAACATGTACACACTTGGGTATGGACTTGTCTTTATAAATCATAAACAAAGAGCAGCCAGTTTTGGTCCATAGACCTAGTTCATTATCTTCTAATATAAAACATCTAGAAATAGCATCATCATTTCCTTACCAGTTATATATGACTTCAATACAAAAATAAATTTTGTTATGTTACTCATTATTTACTATAACTTATTTAATTATTCCCATATACTTATAATATTTAGAGTTTTTTTCTTCCACTTACTCATTTTTTGCCTTGTAGATATAACATAGATAATGTTGTTCTAAAGAATTGGCTTTTATGTTTTTCCTCATTTTTATTAATATATATATATTGTATAAATATAATACATAATGGTTACATTGAACCTGAGAATTTTATGCACACATATATATCATGTCAACTTTACAATCCCTTCCCTTCCCCCTTTTCGCCTTCCCACCCCCTTTTTCATCCACCTATCCCCAGAGACTCCTAATATCTCACCCATTTTTCTATTATTTATTTTTGTTTTGGGTTTCTCTTGTTAGAGAAACCATACAATATTTAACTTTCTGAGTCTGATGCTCTTCACTAAGCACGACGGTCTCAAGTTGTGTTCATTTACCTACAAATGACTCTTAATGAACAAGTACCGCTCCATCGTGTATATATACCACATTTTAAAAATTCATTGACCTGTTGATAGATTTTTAGGCATCTTCCATGATTTAGCTCTTACTAGTTGTGCTTCTATAAACATGGGTGCACATGTATCTCTGTTATATGTTGCTTTTAAATCTTTTGAAAAGATCCCCAGAAGAGGTACTGCTGGGTCAGATGGAATATTAATTTTCGGTTTTTAAAAAAATCTTCATACGGCTTTTCATAGTAGATGCACCAGTTTATAGTCCCACCAGTTTATAGTCCAATCTAAAATGGTTCCTTTTTACCCAGAATCATGTCAGCGTCCATTGCTGTTTGAGATCTAGTAGTTTAAATATTTTCCTCCTGTAGAATTATTTCCTTAGGATGAATTTGTAGCAATGGGATTACTACTCAAAAGCATTTTAGAGGTATCTATGAAGTTATACGTTCACTTGAATCTTTGAAAGAGTCTCCTTCCATCCTTCCATCTCCAGCGATGCTGCAAGTTGCTGTCTGTTGCCATTTCATCTCGAAAACTCTCCTGCTGGTATTTTGGAACTCAGAAGCAATGAGCATGTATCTTTCACCCTCAAAATGTCACCAGAGGACAGAGTGAAAGATTCAAGCTTTCTGTGGTTTGAATGTGATATGAGTGTCTCTCTCTCTCAAAAAAAAAAAAAAAAAGTCCAGGTGTTGGAAGCTTGGTTTCAATGTGACCATACTGAGAGGTGGTGGCACCCAGTGAAATGTCTCTGGGTTGTTGGTCATACTGCTGTCAACAAACACTAAGGGAATTGCATGTGAAGGCTTGATAGTTCTTTCAGGGAAATTGCTATCGAAGGAGCAAGACTGACTGTCCCCTCTCTGCCTCCTGGCTTAAGGGACAGTGACACTTCCCACATGGCAATTCTTGTGCTGCCCGGAGACACTCTTCTTTTCTTTCTCCATATATATGCAATACACAATGTTATATTGAGCTTGGCTGTTTCATGCATGTTTATATTCCCTTAATATTATAATCCCTCCCCTCTGCCTTTTGGCCCTCCAGCACCCTCCCACCCCTCCTGCGTCCGCTATCACCTCCTTTTGGTTCTATAGAATATCTGTACTCCGTGTTTTAGAGAAACTGCAATATTTATAATGATGTAAGTCAAATCCAGCTGTCACTAAACTGCCTCAACTATTAGCCTACAAAAACGTGAGCTAAACGTCTTCTTCCTCTCAAGCTAGTTTATGTCAGATACTTCATTAAAGTATGAAAACTAACACACTACTAGAAATTAAAATGTTGGTGGACAGGGAAATGAATTTACTCCAAATACTATAAAATTCTCTACTTGCCCTCTTTAGCCTCAAACATCAGAATCATCTGGCTTCCTGGGTTTAGAGATGATTCAGGCAATACCATGACCTCAGCAATGCTGTCACTGATGTGCAATACATCCAGATTCATCAAATGTATCAATTTAAATAAATGTGAATGATTTTTTTTTTTTTTTTGCTTCTCAATGATTTCTTTGACATGAAAATAAAGCTGAAAGCAGTAATTAATTTGGCCTCCTTTGGGAAGACTCCCTGGTATGTCAGACACACAATCGTTGTGCTCGTCCTCTTTCCTCTCAGCGCATTCTGTTTATACCTCTGTTATCATCTTTGTGATACTTGGTTTTGTTGCGGGGAGGGGTTGTTGTTCTCTAGAACCCACTCTAAAATGACCCCTTTTCAGGAACAATAACGGTTCAGGAAGTGCAGCAGACAGCAGGCAGCCGGGCAGTGATCCACTGAAGCATTAGGATGGGTGTGCCCATCTCTGACTTAGACATCATGGAGAAATCCTGGGAACCAAAGGCTGAGGCAGCCTCTACCCAGGAAGAACCCCTAAGTCACTCAGAATGCCAAACACCCATTCCCCTTTTAGGTGCCCCAGGGTCGCTTCTGCCTTGGAGTGTGACACCACTTTGCTGAATCAGGTGTTCTTCTGGGTGACTGTCCTTGTAAAGCGTACATTTCCCCTAGGTGGACGTGAATCCTATTGATCTCTGGAAACACATCTTAAGCGGACTGCCTGATGCTCCTGAATTTTGTGTAGTGTATAATCTCTGGGAGGCAAGATGGTGAAATCAAGATAAGATAATGCTTAATAGGGTGGGCCTTCAGTTAGATGACTGAGTGACACGATCTTGAGCTACTTAATTAATTTGCTGTGCCTCAGTTTTCTCTTTTCCAAAAATTGGGATAATAGTAACATGTGTGCCAAGTCTGTGTTACAGTTAAATAGATATTGTCACGCTTATTAACATATAATGATAGTGGATAAACATTGGCTATCATTAGCAGCGTGATTTTCTTCTGAGGGTCCCATAAGTCTTCTCTGAGTTTGATCATCTCAGCCAACATGTTGCTTGGAGCGCCACTGTGGCATACGCTCTAATCTGAGCTTCGGGCACTAAAAAGTCCCAACAGCATCCCTCCTCTGCCCTTTCTGCTCCATGTAGCTCCTTGAGTACCATTAATACTTGCTGAGTTAGGACAAAAGGGCTCTGAACACAGCACTGCACAAACCTCAGATATTGCTATTCTTTCTTTCTTTGGCCGAACTTTAAATTCTCTGTGAGCAGAAGCCACCCCGCCACATACAGCCCAACTGTTCCTCTCAACTTCAGGAACACAAGCAACGGGCAATAATAAAGGACATTTGAGAAGTGAGCATGGACCCGTCTGCCTTAAATTATGAAATTTTCTACAATAGTGTAGATCACGGGCAGAAAGGAGTCCAGGTGCAAAACTACTTATCCATGCTAGTCAGAACCTTACTGCAAGATTGGGGGGAAAAAATAAAGATGCACAGGGCTTCAGATGCATGCTGTGCCTCTCTGGATGTGCAGAGAGGCGTGGTGTGAGTCTCACATGGGACTCACTTCAGGCTCACTGTCAGCGTTATTTTTGTCCTGAGCAATCCCATCTCACTTGCAGTCTGAAGAGACTGATTAGTTCTGTGTCTTTCATTTCAGGGACCAACAATATTAGTTTAATGAAACATCATGATCAAATGCAAACATCCTTGCGATGATGGCACAGCAACCCTGAAGACTGGTTGCCTTAGGATCTTTAACGTATGCCCAACTATTAGTGTTCATACACTTGGAGAGAAATAAATGAGCAAGAGAAGGCAGAGGTGTGTGAAATAGATGTGAGTCATAAAGAAGTTTTCTAATATCATATCTTTCTTCTTTCTTTTCTCCTTGTGTCCTTCTTGCTTTTTCCTTCTTTTCTTTCTCTCTCCCTCTTCTTCTCTACTCCCTTCTTTCATTCATGTTAGGGTTTGGATGTAAACTGTCCCCCAAAAGTCTCATGTGTTCAGAGGTGGGGCCTGATCTGAAGACACGAGCCCCTGGGTCCAGGACCTGGATGGGCATGTTCTTGTCCCCAGCTCCCCCTTTCTCTTTCTGCTCGCTGGCCGCTGTGTGGTCAAGAGCTCTTCTCTGCCAGGCCGCTCAATTGTGCCATTTCTGCCTAGGCTCCATGACAGAGACTGAATCCACTAATCCCAAGGGCCAAAATAAGCCTCTGTTCCCTTCTGTAGTGGATGTTGGGTATTTTGTTCTAGTGAAGGGAAAGTGATTAAAACAGGAGCAGTAGCCCAGGAGAAAGCCCTTTGCTCAGCAAAGAATAGAAACAAGAAGGTGTGTTAAGAAGACACAAACGGGTCTCTTCAGGGTGCATAGAAAATTAGTTATAAATGGGATCCCTTTAGGGAAAAATCATTATAAATAACGTTTCTTCCCATTAATTTTTTCTACTACCAGTACCATTTTTCTTCTGCTTCTAACAGCTTCCTGGTGTGTCCCATGACTGCAGGGCCAGATAGAACAGCAGAGAACAGCAGTCAATCAGTGTCTTGTTCCTTGGGTGAAAAGCATACACCACCCTCTTTGACCCATTTCTTCAATATTAAAAGATTTCAAGTTGTTTTTCTTAATGACTGAGATTTTTCAATTTTCTTTCACTCTAATCATTAGTATGGCTGCTCCCTTCTTTTGAGTGATTCATTATTGCTATATTTTAGTTCTAACATGCCCTGCAAAAGATCTATGTTCAGAGCTGAAGCAGTTGGAAGATGGGAGGGTCATGGCGACACTATGCTCGTCAGGTGCCAAGTTCATTCTTGAATGTGCTCTTAGGAAGGGGGCTCTCTTGCAGGTGGCTCTCTAGGGGCATGACTTGGAAGACTGTATTCTTGCCCTCAGTTGCTCTCATCTCTCTCAATTTCTCGGCTGCCGTGGGCTGGCAGCATTCTCCGGCCATGTCCTTCCACCATGCCATTTCGGTGTTGGCGACAGTCTACCGTGGAATGTGTCCTCCCCCCCCCCCCAAGAGTCATGGGTCAGATTAGTCAAGGGCATTTCATCCCAGTGACTAAAACACGGCGAAAACAAGCACCTGCAAACAAATTATTTATGATTTCTGTTTTTTAAGAAAAAAAGCAACTTCTAAAGAATCCCAAGGGGCACAGTACAATTTTTAGTCATTTAAAACCCAAATTAGAATTCAGACTGTATCCTCAGACTGCCCTCTGAACTTTCAGGGCAGAAAACAGCAGCACCAAGGAGGGATCTTACCCATTTTCCACAAAGGCAGAGCGGGCATTGCTTCAAGTGGGGCTGTTCTGTCTTAGACGGTGGAGTGAACATACGTTGTATACATTGCTGTTTGTCTTATTAGACAAGGAAAAGAGATGGCAAAGAATGAGGAGCGGCAGAGACTTAGAAAGATAAACCATTACAGAATAAATCGTTAAGCTGGGAATTAAAGACAGAACTAGGATCCTAAGAGAGTTTTTGAGTAACCTTCAATTGACCATCAATTGCCTGGTAAATATCTTCCATAGACAGAGAGAGATAAGACCATGGGCCCATGTGGCTTTAAAACTCAATTATGCCAATCAATACATGTGTGTGCTGGAGCCCAGAGCACAGCATCCTAGAAGAGTCAGCATACGGAATGCCTTAAATGCAGGAAAGGGACTCAGAAACAACTTCGTTCTTTCCTTCCTTGGCACTTCTGTGTCCTGACCCCTGTTTTCCCAACACAGGCCACGGAAGCTAGAATCCCTCTGCCTTCCCCAAAGCCAGCCACAAAATCTAGAAATAATGAAGAACTATTAACTTAATCTGTTCATATCTTTTCATATAAGAACTGGTCATAATTACATTCTCCAAAATACCATCATATGAGCATAGGTCATAAGAGACCGCAGAAGGGGTTTTGCTCAGGGAGAAGTGTCACTTAGTAATGGCAAGAAGAATCTGAGAAGACCTCCACAAAAGACACTCTGTTACTATTAGATGGTCCATTTTCCAATCCCATTTCTACTTGGCTGTCCATTCGTCATCAAACCTATGTGCTAACATAAAAACTTTTCCTTGAGTCCTCAGGTTTCCATTCTGCAACTTCCTATGTCATTGTGTTGGTTAAGGTTCTCCAGAAAACTAGATTATTAGAAAAAAGTGTGTGTATGTATGTATGTATGTTAATTATTATTATTAAAGGGGATTTATTAGATAGGCTCACACAATCTGTTGCCTGCCAGATCAGAGAAAACAGAGCTCAAAGTGGCCTTCTGTGTGTGGGAGAACTGGATGACCCAGTGGTTATTCAAACAAGAAGGAAGCCTCATAATGAAAGATTCAAGAACATAAGACCATCCAAACAGAGGCTGGAAGGCCCACTGTAGAAGTGCCAATGAGAGTTTGCAGTGAAATGCTAAAGAAAGTGGAGCTTGACGTCCAAAGACAATGGCAAAGACTGGAGCCCTCCCGAAGCTACGGACACACCCTCCTTTCCCTTTCATAGCCACGTAGGCTGTAAGTCCAGCAGGTGCCACCCACATTCAGAGCTGGCCTTCTTCATTCAGTTTTCTTGATCACATGCCAATCATCCATTGACATACCCAAACCTCTGCTCTACTGAACTGCTAGATGTTTCTTAAATCATTGAGGTTGGCAAACCATAATCAACAGTCACAGTCATGCAATATTTTGATGGAATACATTTGTTATGCTTTTCTCTTCTTATTTTACCTCGGGCAGCTCTTATTATACACCTAGCAAACAACTCTAGGAGAGTTGCAGAAACTCATCCTTTCCTGCATGTGAAATTGGAAAATTATGTATTCTATGCATGACTCGGTTATATTATACATGAAATAGGAAGAATAGCATAACGAATCTTGTAGAATCATTAGGAAGCTTAAATAAATCAAGGCACGCAAAATATTTAGAAAACTACTTGTCATTCAATGTTAGATGTCAGTAGTAATATCAATATTACTGCTAACATCTTCCAAATGTACAAGGTTAAAGGGGACATACTGTGAAAATATGTAAGGAGGATTTTAAACTTTGTCCTCCACGCTCTGTCCTTTTCTTCTGCTTGACACTTTGCTGCTGGATTTAAAAAGAAAGGAGAGGTCTGTTAAGTGAGTAATAATTGTCTAGCACTGGTAATTACCAAGCACACTCATCTGCTTGGCCCAACACATGGGCTTTCACCGAGCCAGATACATTGGTAAGTTCCCACTAACCAACTTGCACTCACCACTTTATTTCGTTTTTACAACAGGTCAGTGAAGGAGACGCTATGCTATTCTCACCACTTTCGAGAATATGGCCCTGGTTCTCAGAGATGTGAAAGACCTTTGGTAGGCTAACTCAGCTGTGTGTGAAATTTCGCCCTGGGCCTTTTACATGAAGTCCAGAGCTTTGGCTGCCTCTGACCATGGTGATCTCAGAAAGACTCTTACAATGCCAGCTCTTACTGTTTCAATGTTTAAGCAGAGGTGCCAATGATCTAGAAATAGTCGTCCACCACTGGGTGCTATAAGTAAGGCAGAATTGCAGTGAGCAATATTCATTTCCGGTTGAAAAATCGGTCTAGCAAACTCATTAGCTCCCCTTTCTAGGACTTTCCACACCCCTGGAACTGCTTCCACAGAGCTCCATCTAGTGCCCTAGGCCAGGGCAAGCCACAGGGGTGGAGGGCAACAGACAGAGGCCAGGCTTTTCTTGGCAGATTCATTCTCAGCACATAGTCCAAGGGATGAGGAATTACTGGCAGAAATATTGGAGGTCAGGTGCATCCTGTAAGAAGAAGCGCCTGACTCTACTCCTGACGGCCCTAAATATTTTTCCTTAATCCCAAAAGGAAACAGGTTCATTTAGAGTCACAAATTAGATTCACAAAATTTACATCTTGTTATGCAACCACTAAAATCTCAGCCTTTGCTCTTTCTGTGTTGGTTTGGGAGGTTTTTGTTTGCTTGTTTTTGCATTCTTTGTCTTTCCTTGTGTTGTACTGAACCCTCACCCCTGAACACCCATAACGTCTAAGTCTTACTGTTCCTTACCTATCCTTCAAGACAATTCCTAATAGGTAAATTTTGGAAGCAGCGCAATTCCTAGTAGCTAAATTTTGAAAGCAGTTTATACATCTATCAATAAATGAATAGATAAAGAAAATGTGGTACATACACACATAAACCTAAATATACTGAAATCATTTATAGGCATGAGAATGCACCTCAAGAGCATAAAATTAATCAGACACAGAAGATTAAATATTGTGTGATTTCTGTGATATGAGGAAGCCTAACATATAAATAATAAAACAGCAAAAATCAAGACGTGATGGTAGAAAATAGTGAGATATATTTTGTAGAGATGGAAAGGGGATGAAGAGACAGGGTAGGACAAGAGGGTGGGAGGATAAAGTACAAAGGAAATAATGTAAGATATCCCCAAGTTTGATGTAATTATTATGTATCACAAATATATACTAACAGATTAATTTTGAGAATAAGAAAGACTCTCATGAGCACTTAACATCCTCAATCATCCCATTGGTTATTAGAACTGAATGAGATTCTAGGCTTTTGCTTGTTTATTATTTCTTTTTTCCCATTTTATTGATATGTACAAGTGCAGAATTTAAGGTTGTTTATTATTTCTGAAACAATATCTGGTCCACAGTCCAGGCTGATCCTGGACTTGTGAGTGTGTGTGGCCATTCACTCCAACGTATGTAATAGAAGTTGAGGAGTAAGGGTCATAGGATGCTGTATGGAGGCTCTACCAGTAGCTGAATCACAAGGGAAAGCCTTAGAATTTTGTGGAAGGCCCTAATGTCACCTGCAGAAAACTACTCTACTTTCCTTTCTTTCTTTTTTAAGGATATTAGGGATCTAACCCAAGGCCTTCACGCTGAGCTACAATCCCAGG
Source organism: Ctenodactylus gundi (assembly GCA_004027205.1). NCBI lineage: Eukaryota > Metazoa > Chordata > Mammalia > Rodentia > Ctenodactylidae > Ctenodactylus > Ctenodactylus gundi. Next base: position 480,077 of record PVKB01000605.1, on the reverse strand, counting down.
TCTAGTTTTGATTTTGAGATGGAATATCACAAATTCACAAAGATGCCCAGGCTGGGTTTGAACTTGCCATCCTCCTAACTCAGCCTCCCAGAATGATGGGATTACTCGCCTATACCACCAGACCCAGTTACTCCTCTCTCTCCGAGACACAGCTCTTGGTCTGATACTGGTCCTTAGTGGAAAGTGAAGGCTTTACTGCTTAACCATGGGCCAACAAATTACTATGCAACCTGAGATGTCCAACATAAAAGAACCATAAATTGATGTGGTATATATGTGCCCAAAATACTCAAGTTAAACATTAAGTAAATAAAAATGGTGGGGGAAATACATTGAGTGTTGTTATAAATTATATATGCACAGCAAAAAATCCATCAGCAAGTTCAAAGGGTATATATGTGATCAGGTTCTAAAAGCATAATGAAGGTAAATAGAAAAGTGGCCCAAAAGCCAATGGTTTCTGTTTCTGCTACAACACCATCTGTCCCCCAGCTGGAATTCCAGTCTGATGGGGTGTTCCATGATTGGTGGACAAAGATGGAGGCCTCTTTGATAGACAGTTCTTCATGTTATATAGATATAAAGAGTAGATAGCTACAACGTTACAGCCTCCTTCTGGGACGTCCCAAAGAAGCAGTGGTGAAGAAAAATTTTCACAGTAGACAACACTTTGGGGAATGCACCTGGGCGTACATTCCAGAGAGTTCTGCCTTCCTGCTTGGAAGAAAAAAAATGCCAAATGAATAACTTTATATTAATTCCTAGTCCAGATGTCTGCAGGGATCATCAGGAAATTGAAAGAAACATGATTGGCAAGTTGATGTCAACGACCTTTGGGACATAAAATTCAAGGGTCACCGGTTGAACTAATGGCCGACTAGGTTTCCATCCCATGGACTAACACTATGTGATCTTATATCTCTATCACTCAGTGACAGCTCCAGGGTAAAGACAGCAGGGACCACTTATTTACTTACTCTTGTAGTTTTTAGAACTAATAGGATTCCAAATGAAAACCACAGCCTTCTGCCACTGCCCCCTCAGCTAAATATCTACACACATCATACATATCAAAAAGTTTCACAGATTAAGATTTTATACTAATTCCTCATGTTGAATATAATTATTATGCTTTGCAAACTAATGGAATAATAAAAATAATAATTATAGGGGGAAGTTTCACAGAAGTAATGAGCAAGTGGGTACTGGTTTAGTGGTGTACCAGTCAGAAGACTGATGTCTATTTTTAGTTGGCTATGAGTTCGACCTGCGACTCTTAAATTTTATGTCTTCTTTTCATGCCCTGTAACTACATTTATAATAATGATCTTACTAGCTTCTTCCTGTTTCTCTTTGGGAAAGAACTCCTAAAAATTTCTGAAATGGCTAAGTATGCCATTATATAAATTGCTTTCTGTGTTGTATACTTTTGTGATGTAGACTTAAGTTCATTTAATGTAGTGATTCATTCGTTTGGTCTTTCCTATATGGTTAGCCTAAGATATCCTATTAATGTAATGATAACCTGAATGCCTTTTGTATAGCAGCACAATTGATAATATCCAAATCTTGGAAGAATATACCCAAGTTCTGATGACTGGATAAAGAAGATGTGTTATATATACAAAATGGAGTATTACTGTGCCATCAACAATGACACACTTGAGTCATTTTTAGAAAATGGATGCACCTTGAGACCATGATTCTCTGCGAAATGAATCAGATCCAAAAATTTGGAAATTATAAAGTTTATGAAAAAACAAACCATAAACAGTGTAAGAGACATGGAAGAAAGTAAGAACATGGACTTGGTAGAGACAAAAACAGGAAGGGAAGATAAAAGGGCGGGAAGGAGAAAGGGAGATGATTAAAAAAGAGAGAAAGAGCAAAGTGGAGTGACAGTGGGAGTTAGGGGAGAGGAGGGTGCTGTGGGAGGACAAAAAAGAGGGAAGAAAAGGGTTTGTAATTATTACATGATATATATGTGCACAAAATACTCAAGTTCAATGTAAACATTACATATTGCATATATACATATTAATAAAATGGGAAAAAAAGACCTTTGGGGAAGAGGATCAGAAAATGTGTCCATTCTCCAAATGGGCAAAGACTGCAAACATATTTGTGTTTCCACGTAAACGCTCATTCAGTAGAAGGGACTTTAATAATTAACTGGAGGCGTTGGCTCATTCTGTGGAAAGTAGTCACCGTCCTTTCTCAGCTGGCAGTCTCATTGCCCAATAACATCATGAGCAAAGTGGCCATGGGAGCAGAGATGGTTACTGTCCATTCATTCAGAAGCCTAACTTACACTCATCAAGTCCGTCCTTGCTAGAATCACTATTACGTGCCCTATCTGGCATCAGGAGAAACCAACACCCAGCGTGCTATTCCTAGAAGTTACCAGGCAGTGACTTAGTGGCATGTTGAGTGTATTGAATCATTTCTACCATGGAAGCAGAGAGCCCTTTGTCCCTACTGGAATGGACACTCAGGATAAGAATGCACCTTTCTTGAACATAATGTTTCTGCCAAAACCACCATCGTTGTATTTACAGCATGCTTTTACTCAGACATGTCATTTCACAAAACACTGTTTCTGACCAAGTTACGCTCCCCATGGCCAAAAAAATGTGGCAATGAGTTCATGCTCCCCGCTTACTGATCTTAGCACACCTCATGATCATGAATAAGATGGATTTACAGAATCAGGAAATAAGAATTTGGAGGTGGCGTTAAAGTTCCAACGAGTGGCAAGGCACGCAGGGCTGAGGCAAGGTTCTCCATGGAGCCATATGTGCTCAGAAGCAGCATCCAGCGTGTAGTACTGGTCCTCTACAAGCAGGGTTCAGTGTCCAGAGGCAACAGGTGGAAGTGAGAACAGTAGCCCCTACCACTACTGCTGGAGACCCGTCAGCAAAAGCTTGCCTCTTGTTCCCAGGGCCTCGTCCTCTGGTGGACTAAGATTCTGAATTCTGGAAGGGCGAAAGCTCCTATTCAAAGCCACAGAAATAATCCCATAGAACTTGAACTGAAGACTCCTCAGAGTCACCTGGGGATCCTCACGTCCCTGAGTCAACTGGCGGAGAAGGGAGGTACAGTGTTTGATGGGCTGACAGATCCAGACTACAAAGGAAAATTGGACTATTATTCCAAAATGAAGGTGGAAAAAAAGTGTTTTTATAGTACAGGAGATCCCATATGGCACTTTCTACTATTATCATGCCCTGTCATTGAGATCGCTGGGAAGTCACAACAACTCAGTTCAGGCAGGATTACAAATAGCCCAGACCCTTCAGAAATGCAGGTGTGAGTTACTCCTCCAGGTTGGGCTGAGGGGCCTGCTGAATCCCTGGGGCACTTACCAGCGGAATGGGGAGTAGATAAAGATAGCTTAAAATACAATTTGAGCAGCTACAAAAATGAAGATTCTAATTTCCACGAGTATTTCTTTTCTGTTACCTACTTCGTTTAAAATCTTTGTGCATATATATTTTTGATGCATCCCACACTCGTCACCACCCCTTCCTCTCCCTCCTCCTCCCCCCTACCACCCTACATCCCCTCTACCATTCCCCAAATTCATCTTTTATGAACTGAATGCAGAAAAACCTGGTGTATATTATCAGATCATTGTTTTGGGTGCAAACCTTGATACCAAAAAGAAGATGACAGACCAGGCACAGAAATCCTGAGTCACCTGAAACAACCAAATTGTACGCATGCGCCAGACAGTAGCAAGGATATCAGAGCACTGGGGAAAACTCCACGGAGTGTCCCGTTCAGGAACCTTACTCTGGGTTCTCTCTGGTGCTTGAGCAAAAGTCCTCTATTAATGAATTCTTTTTGACTGGCATTGTTTGCTTTTTGTGATTTCAAATTGAGGGAAAAACACCTGTGGACTGGTAACAAATGTAGCTATAATATTCCCCAAGAATCATCTCTTATGTCAGAGATGATTCTAAATTTCTATGATACATTTTACTCAAAAAAGTTTCTGAATTATTTTCAGTTGGCTACTATACTTTGCTTCATTCAGAATGACCACAACAGAAAATATAAGTCCATGTATTTTACTGTATGGGAATTCTTCGCAAAGTTTCAGTAAAGATACTCAAAGTCAATATACAACAGTAGCTTCATGTTCCACTCAAGTACATGCCTATGCTATTGAAAAGAAAATTAAATTAAGTAAAATCATTTCTTTTACCTATTTTTATAACTACCTTACATAGTAATGTCTTTCCTTTCAGGAGTTTTGACATTATACAGTCATTTGTATGATTTAATGGTCTCTACCCCAAAAATACTGTGATAGAATAAATTTTATATTTGAAAGGTAACATGAATTAAAGCTAATTTTGCTTTAATAGTTGTACAATACTTCAAGAGAAAGGTTAAGGGAACCCCATTTACTTGAATGTAATTGTAGGCCGTATCTTAAAATCTCAAATTCTGTTTTCTTCCAGTTCTCCCGAATTGAACAGAAGTGAAGCGCAAAGCTCTGACATAGCAAGGTTACCCTGCCACCACGTCTCTTCTTCACCCATGACACTTCTGGAGGAGGCATTACTGTTCTAGTGGTTCCTCTTGACAGTTCCTAGTCTGTGTTTTCCTAAAAGGTCATTTTGATCTATTAAATACTAAAGTAAGAATTTAAGAGAGTTAAAACCTCAGCAGCAAAAACAGCTTGTCTTCTTACCGGCCACATGTACGTGTTGAGTTTATTGGTTTTATCTCCATGCCTGTTCCTTTCTTACTCTCAACTCTGGAGAGACTTTTTACAATAGCTTCCTAATTTGTTGTAGGTGTTTTCATCCAGCATCTTGCTCAAAATACCTTCTCAGGGCTAACATAGTCATTTTTTCCCCTTTCAAAGTAGTGGCTGCTGATAGTCGCCTATTGGTTATCTCCTTATGATTGGTTGGCATTAAAGGAATCACTTACCATGAAGTGGTCATCCTTCTCCAGTGTCACCTCATCCCCAGTGTTGCTTGAACTCAGAGCCACAGCCTTCTGGTCCTCATTCTCTGGGTCAGTGTATTGCCAAAGGACCAGCCGCCCTTCACAGTGCAACGGAGGCCACTGAGACTGCAAATGTAACAGCATCTAAGCTCAACCTAACCATTGACCCAAGTGTGTTTTCCTCATTCTTTCATAGATTGGTGTGCCCCAGCAGACTTCCCTGTGAATCAACTGGTAGAAATACCACTGTCATATTGAGTGCCCATGGGGTATGACCTTGCTCCATTCCATGGTTGTCTGAGGAAGCCAAAGCTGAAATAGAATAGTAACGCTAGAATATCCACTAGCTAGATGACATGGAGGATTCTGTCAACAATGAGAAATGAACTACGAAAAGCTCCCGAAATGGTACCGAAGTGCTATTGCTAGAAACCTTCACTGGTCTCACAGTGGAATGAAAGGCTAGCGGCTAGAAACGTGGAGAGCCTTCTCAGAGGCAGAGTCTCAGGGATTTAAGTTATTCTGAATCATTATCATCCCAAGAGCAATGGAATCAGACAGGCTACGCTATTTTGAATTAGACTGACCTTTTGGTTTACTTTCCAAATACTTGGTGCCAGTATACAAAAGATGATTGCGTTCTTTTTAGAAAATGCATGTCATGTGAATCTGTAAATTTAATGACTGCTTTTCAGTTGTTTTCATGAAAAGTCTACACTTTTCCACATGAGCATTTTACATAGCTTACAAATAACAGCAGTTTAATTTTTCCATTGTCTATGGTTATATATATTTTTTCTTGTCTTAAACTGTAGCTTGGACCTCTAAAACAAGATTGGATAGTAGTGGTAGGAGTAGTTCTCTCCTTGCTTTCAGCCATAAGATCAAAATATTGCATGAGAATAAAGTTAGTTACAGGGTTATTTTTCTCCATTTTATTGATATGCATAAGTGCAATACCTAAAGTTTACATTGATCTTGAATATTTTGTGCATATACATATCTTGGGAAATTACAGATCTATCCACTCACCCTTTTTGACCCTCCCATTGCCTCATCCTCCACTCCAGTTCCCACTTTTCCTCACATTAAGTTCTATGAAATAATTGTGATCTGGGTTTCTCATATCAGGGAAACCATGTGTTGATTCACCTTCCGCTTCTGACTCAATTCACTAAGCACTACGGTCTAAAGTTGCCTCCATTTACCTACAAAAGTCTCCAAAACATATCTGCCTTTAAAGATGAGTAGTATTCAACTGTGTATATATAACACAATTTATGTATTCACTGGTCTGTTGATGAGTATGTTGGTGTCTTCCACGTGTTAGCTATTGTTAGTTGTGCTGCTATGAACATGGGTATACATGTGTCTCCGTTACATGTTGCTTTTAAATTTTGGGGGAAATCCCCAGAAGAGATATCACTGGATCAAAGGGGATATTTATTTCCAGTCCTTTGAGAGCTTTCCACACGGCTTTCCATAGTGGTTGTACCAGTTTACATTCCCACCAGTAGTGCAGGAGGGTTCCTTTTTCCCCACAGCCTGGCCAGCACTGATTGCTGTGTGTGTTCTTGTTATACGCCATTCTTTCTGGAGTTAGATGATATCTTAGTGATGTTTTGATTTGCATTTCTCTAATGGCTAATGATGTTGAATATCTTTTCATGTGTTTATTGGCCAATTGAACTTCTGCATCTGAGAAATGCCTATTCATTTCTTTTGCCCATTTTTCAATTTGATCTTTGATTTTGAGGGGCTTCCTTTTCTTCAGTTCCTTGTGTATTCTAGTTATGAGTCTCCTATCTGAGGTATTGTAGGTGAATATTTTTCGCAATTGGCTGATTTTCTTTTTACACTGCTGTCAATTTCCTATGCCACACAGAAACTTTTTAATTTGACATAAGCCCATTTGCTAGTTCTGGGGACTATTTCTTTTGCTTTTGCTGTCTTGTTAAGAAAGTCCTTGCCTACACCTGTGTCTTTTAGATACTTGCCCAATTTGTCTACCAGGAGGTTCATGTTTCAGTTTTAGCATCTAGGCCTTTGATCTACTTTGATTTAATTTTGGTGCACACTTACAGGTGTGTGTCTGTACTCATTCTTCTGCATGTGGATGTCCAGTTTTCCCAGCACCACTTGTTGAAGAGGCTGTCCTTTTTCCAGTGTATGCTTTTGGCTCCTTTATTGAAGATTAGGTAGTTGAGGGTATTTGAGCTTGTCTCTACATCCTCAGTTCTGTTCCACTGGTTTATCTGTTTTTGTGCTAGTACCACATAGTTTTTACAACTATGTGAAAGGTTTATTTTTGCTCACAGTTTCAGAAGGTCACAGTCCATTCAGGGGCGGCCAGCAGCAATGGAAGCACATGGCAGAGGCAGAGGTGGAGGCAGCTGCTCAGGATATCACACACAGGAGGCCAAGTCAAGGCAATCTGAGACTCGTCCTCCAAGAAAGGCAGGAAGCGGCTTATGTATCCTTCCAGGTCTCATCCCAGCGATCAGCCCCTCCTGGATCCAGATGTGGTAAGCCCCACTACATGCCTGTAATGCAGTTTACCTGCCTGTAATCTACCTCTCCAGACTAGGGCCCAATCTCCCAACAGCATATGATTCCTGTTATGGTTAGGATCTGGAGTGTCCCCCAAAAGTCTCATGTATTTTAATGTAATGAATTGTGATATTGGTGGATTGGGGTCTAGTCTGGAGGGGTGGATTACAGTTAAGTTAGGATTAGAGGAGTGTGAGTTGGGATTAATGGCGTGTAGTGGCCACACCTTCCACACCTGGATGCAGGTGGGACTAATCACTGGGCGGAGAGCTGGAAGGATATATAAGCTGCACCTGCCTTCCTGGAGGACGGGGACTGGTCTCAGCTGGTCTCAGCTTGCCTTCCTGTTTGTGATGTCCTGAGTAGCTGCCTCCGCCTCTGCCTCTGTCCTGTACTCTGATTGCTGCCAGCCACCCCTGAATGGATAGTGACCATATGAAACTGTGAGCTAAAATAAACCTTTCCTAAATTTGTGGGTGTCGGGTATTGAGTCACAGCAATGAAGAAGTAACTAAGCCAATTCCACAGACAATCCGTAACAACCAAATGCATGAGACCTTGGGGCACATTCCAGATCCAATCCATGACACTAGGTATCTAGCAATTGACTTCAAATCAAGTAACATATATGCTCTTTACTGATGAATATACATTGCACACACAAGTACTTAATACCTTAAGCATATTCCTGTATGCAACCCCAATAAACTACTTGATTCCGCAAAAGGGATTTTTGTGCAATTGTAACTATGGCTCTTCTGCCAACCCCTGTCTGAACAGGGGTGAATAGATGTTGGTGTTTACATCTCCCCAGGAAAAATTGTTCGCATAACTGGAGACATATCGCATAGACTTTTTCTGCAGGTCTTAATTAGATCATTCTGCTGTATGAGTCAGTTTTCTGTTACTGTGACAAAATACCCAGCTAAGCAATTTGAAGTAGGAAAGGTTTTTTTGGCTCACACTTTCAAAGTTTTCCATCTATTATTGACTAATTTCATTGATTTTAGGGCTGCAACAAGGCACAAACATCAAGGGAAAAGAGCATGGAAGTGGAAACCTTTCATCATGATAGCTAGAACACAAAAAGGTTGACAGAATCAGAGAGGAAAGAGCTGGTGACCAGATGCAGTTCTCAAGATCACACATCTATGAGGCAGAGGAAGGCCCTTTGAAGAAGGTCCCACATCCCATTTCTATAATCTCCCAGTAATATCATCAAGTTATGGTTTTAATACAACTTAAAACCCTCAATATAAGACTCTTTGGGGAGTATTTCATATTTAAATTGGAATAGTAGTTGGTAATGCTATTCAGATCATCTATGTATGTACTGGATTTTCTAGGCCACCTAGATATTGCTGAATATAAAGTATTTAAGATGTTTGGATACTTAATTTTTATTTCTTCTTATAATATCATAACATTTGCTTCCAGTACATAGAAACTCTATCATTAGGTGTATAACTGTAATTACTATGCTCTTCTGATAAACCAACCTATTTTCATTTTGAAAATTTAATTATCTCTGTTATAGTCTCTTGACTCTACAATTGCAGAACTCTTTTCCTACTTCATATATTGTCGACATGGGATCACGCTAGGTTTTTCATCCTTACTTCAAAAATAATTATCAATCGCTGTGAAACAAATTTCCTCAAAGATACAACAGCTTTGTAGAACATACGTAATATTATTTCATATTTTTGTGGATTAGAAACTATAAAATAGATTGGCTGAGTGGTTCTCCTTCAAGATCTTCCACAAAATCTCAGCAAGAGCATTGGTCCAGGCTGCAGGCATCTCAGGACTCTACCTCAGCTGGAAAATCTACTTCCAGCCTCACTGCAGCAGCTATTGGTGAGGCTCGGGCTCTTAATGGCTTGTTGAACCGGGAGCCTCGGTTGCACCACACGTGGGCTTCTTGCAGTCCTTTCTGTATAGAGTATATGAGCTGCCGAAGCGAGCACATTGCAGTCCTTTCTGGATGCCTTCGAGGTGTCTGATTTCCCCAGAGCAAGTGATAAGAGAAGAAAGAACAGAAAGAGAAAAGGTAAGAAAAAGGAATAGAGAGAGAGAAGGGGAGGAAATGACAGGCAGAGATAGAGCGTCATTAAAATGTCATGTAGTCATTTCTATCATGTTCCAGTTCTCAGAATCAAATCAGCAATTCCAGCCCACATTCAGGAAATTACACAAGGCGATGAACCCCAGGAGATGGATAAGGGCCTTCAGCCATCTTTGAAACTGTCTCCGGCATTGTTTGTATTGTAGATCTTTTTCTGTTATTTATATTGCGTGTATTTTTAGATGAGTCCTATTGACAGTTTCTAGTGGTTTCCCACATTTTTATCAGTTCTGAAAGCATTGGAGTGTTTAAACTATTGAAATTTGATGTCATTATTGATATAGCTGAATTGTCTACCTTGTCTTGTGTTTATTCCACCATCTGTTGTTGCTTTTGAATCATTTGAGTATGTTTAGAATGTAATTTTAATGTGCTCTTTGGATATTTTAGCTTCACTTCTTCCTCCCACTTTTTAAAGATGGCTGTTAAGGATTAGCCTATGTTCCTGTAACATTTCACATTCTATCTTCTACCAATATGGCAATACATTACTTAAAAAGCAGAAAATTTGCAATCATATAAATGCGTTTGCCACTTACTGTCTCTTCTCCATGCCAGAGCTATCATTGATATTACACGTGTAGGTATTACTGTTCTAACAAGATATTGTAATAAATTTGCCTTGCACAGTTGTAAGTGAATTAAATAGTTTACAAGTGAAATACTCTTCAATTTTGACTCAGATATTTGCTATTTTCAATGTTCTTCATTCTTCTCCAGAGGTTCAAGTTTTCATCTGCATTATTTCCTTTTCAAAAAAAAAGCTTCCTTTAATATTGTTAGTACTGTAAGGGAAAAACTCCTTTTTTAAATCTTAAAGTGACTCTCATTTGCTATCTTTTGGTATCCCTGGTCTGATGTGTAATCGGCACTCATGGAAGTTACAGTTTCCTATATATAACATTGCAATATGTCATCTTTTTCTGCTTTAAAGTCTTCCTCTACGTGTGGTTTTCAATATTTTGACTATGATAATATGGTAGTGATGCACCTCGGTGTGACCAGACAACAATGAACAGGCAGCAAATTAATAATATAAATAATAAGCTAAAAGCATATAGAAAGTACTGGGGCAAATGTTAAATTGGTTTCCACAATGATCCAGCTTAAGTGACTGGGGGGAACATTCACTTCCTAGTGCATCAGCAAAACCAGGTGCCGGGCACACGGGGTAGGAGCGGTTATGTCAACGTACTTGCTATTTATCACGTACGATGGAGGGGAAATACGTAAAGAGGAACATCATCAAAGTAGACTTAGACCTTGGATCTTCTTCCAGCTCCAGCATCCATCAATATGGACACGTTACTCTCTCTTCTGGGGCTCGATTTTCTATGTAAGTGCTAGCGCGTGCCCTTCCCTGTTTCTGTCTCGAAGACTCTAAATCTACAAGACTCAATAGTGGAAAACGACTGCTTACATTTTTGCTGACATCTCCTAAAAAACATGGGTTGCTGCATTATGCTCCTTAGCGGATGAAGGATAGTAGAGATTTTGTCTTCAAACCAGACATAAAATTAAACCCTCTCTTCAGTGAGCTCCTTGACCATGTTACAGTTGAAATTAAAGGGTCTGTCATACTCTCCCTCCCAGATGGATTTGTGGGTTTTGGGGTCTTTTTCAGAGTAGAGTACAATCTGTTCCTACATTTTATTTTTTAAATGATTAAAGATGTGCTCCTCATATAAACAAATCTTGTAGCCTTAGTAACAGGAAACACACTGACCTAGACAGTGATGAGCTTGGAACACAAGATATTTTTAATCTGAGCAAATCAATATCTTTGTGTTTTTGTGTTTGTTTTGTTTGTTTGGCTGTGTTTACTTTCTATAGAAGTTTTGCATTTTAGAAAAAATATAAATTGGTAGGCCTATAGATTATTCCTTCAAATTTAAAAATTTCAAGTCAGATGAAATAAAGGTAACATATTAAGAACAGACCAAGGGAAAGGGAGAAGGGAACGTATTATTTATTGAGGACTTACTTAACTGCCAAGGCCTTTATACTTGCTCTCACTTTGAAGCCAAAAATTGTACGAGGTACTTATATTTATTGACACTCTAGAGATGAAGTTAAGCCTAGAAATATTATATTAACTCATGCAAGGTCACAACATAGATGTTAGAATCTGGTGTGAGGAGTTTATATCCTATGGAGGTCGAATTCAAATCCAGATCTGATTAACTCTGCTGTTGAGTCATGTTCCAGGGCACACTAATACCTGATAGTTCTAAGACAGAAGAAGCTTTTTCCTAATATTATTTTTAAACCATGCTTCTGGCACTTAGCAAAGTCCCTAAATATCAGTAAACTTTTAATAAATGTTTTATGAAATTACACTTTTAGATTTATAGATTGTAGCACAATAATTCGTGTACAGATTCAACTACTACGATTTATCATAATATAGTACATACTAGAGCTTCAACATAGTTTGGTGGACTACTACACAGTACTGAACTTAACATTTTGAGTCTTTTTATGTACTGGAGAGTGAGCCCAGGGTCTTCACAGCTTTGACTTACATCCACAAACCCTTTTCTCAAATTTTTTGATCTTGAGACAAGGTCTCACTAAGCTGCTCAGGAAGGGCTCCAACTTGTGATTCTCCTGCTTCAGCCTCCCAGAGTGCTGAGATTACAGGCCTGCATCACTGAGGTGGGTTTTGGTTATTGTTTATGGATGGTTCTGTAAAAGCAGACTTGATTCTCCTGAAGGGCAGATTCGTAACTTCTGCATTCTTTTGTCAGCAAAGAACCTAGCTAAACATCCCACAGCTAGCTGCATTATTGCCCCAGTGAAAATTAGGCCAGTTCTTAATAACTGGAATGCATTTGGGACATATTTGTATAACGGACCTGAATTAAGATAACAGATCAGGCACTTAATAGTACAGTGAGGCATGAAAGAAGAGGAGATGGGGGCTGTAGTGGACACTGAAGACATCTTGAGGAAAACACCACAGGTAATTCTCAGGAAAAAAATGTTTCTTAAAATCACACTAAGAGAAGTAAGCCTTCTTAACCCAAGGCAACATATTGATGGTTTTGGAGGGATACTTTGCTTGTGTTCAAAGAGTAGGACTCAGAAGCTCTAGTTTCCTCTGGAGAAAAGTGTTCCATACATTATTTAAGAAACGTCTTCAATCTTTTGGAATAATCTTAATCAAGGCTTTCTTGAAGTCTTAGTTGTCTATTAACTGGGATTGCTACTGTCCCAAACTCCCCAGCAGAATTAGATTTAAAGTACCTTTAAGACTATAGTTCCCAGCCGGAGAGCATAGCTCAGCAGCTAAAGTACTTGCCCAGGAAGTGCTAAGGTCCTAGGTTCAATTCTCCAATACCACATAAGCAGGGTGTGGTGGTATACATCTATAATCCCGCCACTAGGGAAGCCGAGGAAGGAGGATTTCCATGAGTTTGAGACCAGACAGGACTATAGAGTGAGTTCAGGACCAACGTGGACTACAGAGTGAGACATTGTCAAAAAAGAGGTATTTTTTGAAGTCTCTCCCATGCAGTATTCAGATAGTCTAAAAAAGTTATTTATCTGAAATTCAAATTTAATTGAATATCCTTTGTTTTTACTAGCAATTACAATCAAAAGGACTTCCCAGATTGGACACATAGTTGATCATTTCTACATAGCTCTTAACTGCATGCCTGGAAATGTAAGTTAATTCAAAAATTCAGCTTTTGAGGAAGATACGGAGACCCTGGAAAATGGTACGTCTGCATCACCTGAGCCAAAACTCCATCTCACAAGGAAAGTAGCATGGCTTTGCCACATGACACAGTGGGTTTTGTGTGAAAGATGACATAAAGAAGAAGCTTCAAGATGGACATGCAAGATGATAGGAGCAAAAATGCTCACAGGAAAACATAAGAGGAGTAGCAAAATGGCCACAGTTAGAAAACAGAGTAAGAGAAAGTATTACAAAGCAAAACAATTCTCTGTTAGAGTCAATCTATGAATTTTATTCAAAACAAATGCGAAGAAGAGAGAATGATTCTCACTGTCTGTCAAATAAGAATGAAAGAGCTGTGTTTCAGGAGCAGTAAAGTCATTCATGGTCCTCAGTCCCAAGAGCAGTTTCTTCCTAGGTATCTCAAACAGAATATGCATTGCATTTTACTGAGTAATGTTCTCAACATCATGCCTATAATAGGATAATTTCTTCATGCATTCAGTTAATCTTTCTGAGTGCCTATTACATACGTCTCTTCCTTGTCAGTGGAGATACGACAAGGAACAAAATAAGTCCCCAAGCTTATTAACCTAATATTTTAATCATGAGAATTAGTTTGACCTGGAAAGTCTCCTCTCAGTGTTCTCTCTTTGAAAGATTTTGTTTTCCAACTACATTGACAATCTACTGGTCCTGATGGTTTTGTAACCATAAAGTCAGAACATTCCATTAGCTATCTAAAATGAGTGGAGATCCTTTAATGAAAGAGTTCTTTTTGAGAATCCTTGTTTTAAAAAGGCACACATCTTAAAGTCATCCCAGGTGAGGCATACCATGGCTTGAACTCATGCCCATTTAGTTCTGAACTACACTTATAGCCAAATTCAGATATTCCCCTCTCATGAGTCATCCTTCTAACCCAGTTGGTTTCTGAAGGATGCTACAGTTTTCAGGTGAACCCATACGTCAGATAACCAGAGGATTTAATATATTTTAGATGACCTCACCCTACACTCTTTATTAGATAAGGAAAGTGAGACACAGAGAATGCAATCAACTTCCTGTGTTATAGTGAACAGGTGGGGGAACCCAGGCTGAATTCCGTTCATTGTCTTGAACTGCAGTTAAACGCCACCGTCTTAGAATCTTGTCCAACCCATAATTGTTTCATTATGGCCAGTTGACCTAAAATCAGTCTAAGGCTGGACTGTGAAGCTTCTAATGATAGAGGCTAGACTCTGTGTGTCTACTGGCTACGCAGAAGTATGGGTGAATGCATTTGAATACTTCCAGTAGTAAATATATGTGATAACCTAGTGATACAGAAATTTGTAGGTGTCAGTTAAAACATAAGACTTTGCTCCTAGCACATCACCATCTTGTAGAATCTTTACTAAGAGAGGCAATAGTGAAGACCGGAATGTTTTTTAAAGAATAAACCTGCCATCTCTCTCTGAATTCCAGGGCCCATCCATCATTTAAGCTGGTTTTACAATCCACCTTTATTTCCAGTGTCTCTTCTCGTCCACAAACTGTCCGTGCTAGTCCTAACATCGAGATCTCTATAGAAGCTACCCATTACCTCGAGATACTAATAACCTTCCAATCTAGCAGAATTTTTATATTCTGAGTTTTGATCTCATCAAATGTCAACTCACGAGCCCTCGATCTGTTCATACTCCCACCTTACTAAGATGCTTGTCATATGCTTGACCTCTTAGTACAATCTAACACTTTTGGTAATGCTGGAATTCTCTTCATTACTTTTCTCTTGCTTATTTAACTTGCACTTGATCTTGAAGCTTGGGTTTAGCAGTCATATATTCAAAGAAAGGACTTCTAACTCAAAACATAGTAGTCCAAGACTCCGCTGAATATTTAAATTTACACTAATTTAAACGAAATAAAACACAAAATTTAATTTTCTCTCACACCAGCCACATTCCCAGTGTCCAAAAGCCTCGTGTAGCTGGTTGCTGTTGTGCTGAAGAACATGGATTCCAGAGCACTTCCATGGCTGCAGAGGGATGTAGTGGCCTGAGTAAAGTCAGAGCTACCCCCACGAGATGCTCCTGGAGCGCCTCTGCTTCTCTTCCACAGAGTACTCAACACACTTGCACTTGGTTGCTGTCATTATGCTCCTATTTTTGCCACGATCTCCCTGAGGTCAAGGTCAATGTTCATTTGGTTTGTGCTTTTTATCTCTTAAAATTAATATGGGCTACAGAAAATTATATATGTTCCATTCCACATTTCTTAAAGGAATAAGTTGGCTTCTTTTCCCCACAAAATATATTAATTAAAGCACACCAGTTTATTTCTCTAAGTCTCTAGCAGCTGATTAGCATATGGAAGGAATGAAACTTGATACTGCCCAGATTTCTTGCAGCTCTGCACCCTAGGATTGCATTGTTCCGTTCTGTCCCTCTTCCTTTTCCTCCCTTCCTGCCTCCCTCTCTTCTTTTGCTTTCCTGCCTCTCTATAAAATATATCATCAATATGACATCATTGATTAAAATCATCTCAAATAGAGACATTAATAGCAATGGGAAAGGAGGTTTGCTCTGGATTCCAGAAACCCTTCCATGTTTTAATAATTACTTCATCAAATTCTCTGGAGATATTTAGGGATATGAGCATATCCCAGAATTTTAGATATTTCTACAACTGCACAAAAGATGGTTTGCCTGCCGTGGTAAGGAGAGGCCATCAATTTAAATGATAAGCTTCTCACAAAGTGATGCCAATCAGAAGCTTTTTATATCTATGACTGAAAAAAAATGTTGAACTTAGAAACAGACGGAAGCCCAGTCTTAATTTTCTACATTACAATTATATTGATCTGAGTATTCATTTAATCTTAGTTAATCTCAATTGATCTCTATTGACTTTCAGTTATTTTCATTTGCAAATTAGACATGACATTCTTTTTCCTATGTTTACAATGAAAATTAGAAAGAGATTAGTGAAGAGACTTTTGGATCTAGTTCTAAAACTATCTCTAGAAAGTGCTGACTCCAAGTTGGTACTGGCAGAGGATGGTGCCTGTGGTTTCAGGCAAAGCTAAGGGATTAGTTTTCAGCTACTTTCTATCTTTTTGTTTTAGCCTTCATCATGGTAAACTCTTCTATTCTCTAAAATAGTCTGGTCCACCAGACTTACACTGTATAAATACAAAACAAGCATAGATCTCAGCATTTAGACTGAAGACAATAGTCACTGCGTCTTCTTAAATTCCATTTATACTCACAAACTGCTATGTTTTGCATCTGAGGTGTTCCCTCCCAAAACTCATGTATTTAGATATAGCAGGTAAATGTGGAACTGTGTATTGTTGAAAGGCAGGGCCTGGATGGAAGGAGTAGGTGCTTGGAGTTTGACCTGAAAAGTGTGTCAACTTGTTGAGATGGGGGTACCCAGGACGGAGCTTCCGGGTGTGTGTTATTGACTTGCGGCCTAGGAAGTGAGAGAGGGCACTCACTTAAACTTAATGGCTGCTTGAATTAACTAAAAGAAGGAGGAAGGAACATTGTTGCAGCTTCCTCCTAAAGCTCTAGCCTTGCCTGCGTCTTCAGACATTGCTTGTTTCTCTTTTGCTCGTGTCTGTCTGGAATAGAGTGAGAAGTTCTCTAGCCTCTGCTATGCGTTTCCACTGTTTCCAGCTGCCAATAAATGGGCTCTGTGAAATTTTCTGAAACTGTGACCGAAAATAAATATTTCCTTCCTTAAGTAGTGGATACTAGGGATTCTGTCACAGCAACAAGTAAATAACTAGAACACAAACCAGTTGGTTAGGTATTGGTAACATTTCTTTCACAGTTGCGCTAAACTCATGTGGCCATGGTTGGTAGCTAGTTTATCTCTTTCATTGGCCTCTGCAGCGATAGTTACCAGCTCCATGGACCTTCTCCATAGCCTGGCTGTCTTAGAAATCAGGTTAGCAGGTCATTGACTATTACAGAGATTCTCCAGTTGTAACTTCTGTATTCTCTCTTATTCTGCACAGAATAGCTTGTTTTTCCATCAGAGCTCTCTTTGTCTCATATAAACACATAATATCCTCTTCCATTTGTACCATTAAAAGTAGTAATCCATATAGGTCTTATAAACACTATACCCTTTTTGTATTTTGTGGGACAATTAACTCTATGGCTCTTCAGTCATGGTAGACCTGCCTTCTCCTTCTCTTTTTTCTTAGAGCCTTCATATTCCAACCATGAATCTTTGTAAACCTTAAAGGTAGGAACCATATTTACTTGTGTATCTCAGTGACCTACTGTAAATCTTCACCCAGAGGATGTTTTTAAAAAACATTAAGGGTTGAGACACGCTAGAACACACACACACACACACACACACCTCCCCTATCATAGCAGAAACATTCAAATTGTAGTATAGAGGGTTGTTAAAGCCTATCCAAGAAAATCATGGAAATAGAAGTGGCAGAAAAGTGAAGGAAGGGTGGCTCGTGCTGTACAACATCACGGCAATAAGGATAAGGAAGAAGCACATTGGGAAGAGATGAGATTTTAGAGTATTAATGTAGTAACTGGAATGATAGGCGAGGTAAGGAGAAGTACTTCAGAAGGGGCACTGGCTGCCAAAGGGCTGTACCAGAGGCAAACATGTAACAATCTCTCTATCAAGCTCTGATGAAGAAAACTGGGGGCAGAGAGTGATTTCCCTAGAAAGTAAAACTTACTGTCTTGTCTATTCAATTTTTTTACATTGCAACATGGCAAACACAGACAATGGCATAGTTCTCATTAGACTTTACAAGTTGAATAGCTACTCCTTTGTCTGTGAAGTTTTTGTAGACAATCACAACAAAAAAATGACGATTCACATTAAAATTATAGTATCTTTAAACAAAGAGCCCACTTGAAAACACATTTTATCATGTTTCTTGGACTAAATTTATAAATATGTGAGTATTCATTACATATATGATTATACTTAATGTATTACACATTAAATAAAAATTCTAGAAATAAATTATTCCTAGGTTGAGTCACTTTTATTGTAATATATTATTATAATTGTTTTATTATTTAGTGTATCTGTAAATCTCTTTACATAACCCCTTTTGTAAGTTGAACACTACCATAGATGTGTAGACATGGATAGGGGAAAACATAGGTTTTGGGGAGTGTAGCTAGATACGTAATCTTAGGTGTCTACCAGAGATCTCGGTGCCTGTCCTCCACAGCTAATAGAAAACTGCTATGTTGAGCCAGTATATTAGCTAGCAAGAGGCAGAGCTTGGGAGTTTAATGTACCCGCTTCTGATCTCCCCCTGTGGCCAGGAGGCAAGAAGCGTTCCCCAGCTCCCAGCTCGAGTTGTTTTGCTCTCAGCCCCGGGAGACCTTCACAAAGTACTTTATAACTCCTCAATGTCTCCCTACCCAATGAGCAGCTCTCCTTCGTGTCAAGCACAGCCGAAGTTATGTCATAACACCCTCCCCTCCTACTTCCAGGGTCATTTAAAATGAACAAATGTACACTGCTCCTGCTAGGTCCAAAAAATAAACCCAGACAGACAGAAGTGGGAGATCAGTGTGACCTGCAGCTAACTTCGCATTCCTGAGAGCGTGTCTGCTTCCTTATTCTTGCCTCACGCGGTGCTGGAAGAGACTGTTTATCCTTGGTCAGTTTCCATGACAACCACTTCTCCCACAGCACTATTTTTTTACAATAGGAACTGCCGAAAGAATAAAAATATATGGAAAATAATTAAGAATTTTATTGCATACCTTCTCCAGAGCATGACAGGTAGGGGAAGAGAGGGAAAGAGAAGGCTGTAAGATTATAGCAGAGAATCACAGCACCATGAGAGATTTTATTAATGTAAAAGATGTAATCTCACAGCCACAGTAGTGTGTAATTTCCTGTTTCTGCTGTGGGAATATATACATTCCCATTTTACCTCATATATGAGTATAAGAAGTAGCTGGAAGATGTTTTACACCTGTTACTTCAGTCATAGTTATGGTCCTCTCTTGATTAAGGAAATTAAATCATTCAAAGCCTTTAACTGGTGGTGGCTATTGAACCAACAAAAGCCACTGAAGGTCTTGTTCAGTGTTGGTCAGTTAAGTCTCTGCTGCATGTGAGGGTTCAACTTTAAGGCACTAAAAGCTCCTTTCAGGGGCCTTTTGTGAGATAGGAGTGACTATTAGACTGGGGGTCAGAACATCTGTTTTCTAAATCCAGCTCAATAAATTAAGAGCTATATTTTCTAGAACAAGTCACCCAACCTCTCTAATCCTCAATGCCCTCATCTATAAATGAAAGGATGGGTTGTAGGGCTCACGCAAGCTCTGAAAGTCATGGACTCTATTAAGGTGTGATCCGGACAGCTGTACCAAGGAGAGAAGTAGAGTTAAAAACAACCATGAATGACTGTAAATGACAATGGTCACTTTTTTCTGATGAAGTCAGGTCTTGTGGTAGGCATATGTGCTCTATGGCCATTATCTCACTAAATCTTCATGAGAACATTATGAAACAATAATCCTTATGCCACTTTGTGGAGCAGAGAGCCGAGGTTCAGAGAGATGGCCCCAAGGCTCAGGAGTCGGCATGTCGCAGAGCCGTGCTTCTGACCCACGTCTGACCGAGGCCACTGCAGAGGCAGGAGCACATCCTGACCTGATGGTGCGAGGTAAAGCTGGTTCTCCTGATGCTTCTAGGACACCCACATGTGTGATTTCTTATGTTTTGTTCATCACCAAACCCAATAATTCAAGGGGAAGAAAGCTGCTTTCCTGTTGTTGGAAAGAACAAAAGTCCAGGCAGAGTCACATCGTCATCATTTGCCTGAACACTTAGAAGAAAGCATGCTTGACACACCTGTTAACGCAGAACTGGGAGGCGAAGGAGCCACGTCCAGCTGAAGTTATGTCATACCTCCCTCCCCTCGCACTGCTAGAGGCATTTAAAATGAACAAGTGTACACTGCTCCTGCAAGGTCCGAAAAGTAAACCCAGACAGATAGACCTGGGGGTCAGTGTGACGGGCAGCTGGCTTCACAGCTCTTAAACCCATACCAGTTTTTACCACCTGAGAGATGGATAATGAGTCTGTAGAACTTCCCTCAGATGTGGTGAGAGTTCTCCATGATGAGATATTTATATTAGTACCTAGAACACAGCTTGGCCCACAGCAGGGAGCCAGTAGTATATGAATAAAATATTAATGTTCCAGATCTGTCATATATTTTAAGTATCTGATCTTATTCCATTATCTCTACACCACTGGTTTATTGAACCCAGATTGATTTCTGATATAATAACCAGTCCAATTGTCCTCAAAATAATCTTACCATTTCCTATCCAGATAGTCTAACCCAGGGCTGACACATTTTCTGTTTCTCTGAAGAGTCCTAATCTGTTGTGTGAGTACAGTTGTTACACTGTTCTCACTTTTGAATCATCTGAGCTTGAGCAATAAATTGTGTGGTTATCCCTGTGTCCCACCATTGCAACACAGGTTCTCATTGAAACCAAAAAAATAAAGAAAATACACAAGAAAATGTTTCTCAAGAGTCTGCGATGTATTGGAAAGAAAAAATAGCAAGAACGGGACAATTTCTTTTCTAGAGATCTTCAGAAACAGGAATTCATTATATATTAGCAATGTTAATATTCCATTCCTTCAGCTGGAACAGGGATAGGCAGGAATGGAAGGGGAGATTCCTGGTGGTAACTCTTTGCTCGGTAGTTCTAAACGACACAGAGATTACACAAAGGCAGTAAACATAACTCAAAGCTGGGGCACTCAGTACGCTAACAGATGCCAGAGTAACCAGAGCTGTTTAGTTCCGGTGTACCTTTTCTTTAAATCCCAGCGAATGATTTTTAAACTAAATGGTGCAGAACAGGTGCAGTTAATAGGGATGCGAAAGGTGCGGTGTGTTAGGTGAGAGGAAGCAGTTCTGCACGCTTCCTGTTTGCTCAAGCTCCTGTGTGCAGGTGAGCTACATCCCCAGATCCACAGATCTTCTGAAAGCTGCAAGTCATTCTAGAGAACCATGTCAACTGAAAAGCTACCAACAGGTGGAAATGGAGAAACATCAGTCCAATTTTCAGAAAGGGGAGAAAAGTAGATTGCAAAACCACCAAACAGGGGAGATTCTCTATCAAGTCCTGGAAAACATCCGGGACAGATTATGCAAAATGTACGTGATTATTATACACCAAAGTGAAGAAAGGAGCTCAAAAAGCTTGCCCGAATGCACTCTATGTGACAAACTCTCCCCACGTTAGAAAAGCGTAAGCTTGTCTACTGAGTCATAGATTTCATACTATTTCTGAGAAAGTCTCCACTTTTTTCTATTAAAAGACAAGTTACTGCCCAAAGCACCTTACTCAAGAACTGGAAGAGGCTGTTCTAACTCCAGAACTCACTCATTATTGATGTTAGTATTTTATCGTGTTTCTATGTTTTCAGGTGTTGATAGTTTTTTTTTATCAAATTTTCAGATAACATAGAGATCAGAAAAAAAGGCAAATGACAGGCTCAAATTTCAAGTACATTTGCTCAAGGTTGGGTGTTGTTCAGACCTTTACAAAAAAATGCAACAGAGTTAATCAGCATTTTCGTTGAAGCAATATTTTCTAAATTATCATACTTGTTTTCTACTATGCACCACGAGGAGAAAAATTCATTGGTGAATTATTTCTACCTTCATGATGTTTTTATATAGCAAAACCCATGCTCAGAGATTAAAACTGCACTAGGGACACTGTTCCAAATATGGGCACTAGAGTCAGCTGGATTAGTTTGTGTCAATTCCAAACATTACTTAATTTTGGAGGCATCGGTGTTCGTCCAAATACATTAACCAGGAACAACGAGAGACAACACGCAGATATGAAAACTCACTCGAACACTTGCAGCAGAGAAGTACAGGAGCTGAGTCTGTCTGATCGTCGGCTATTGTGAATGACCCTGAAGTTAACGTGAGAGAACAACTGTCTCTTCCACTGACTGAGATCTCCTGATTCCATTGCCTTTGGCTGTATCCTCAAACGGAAGACTGCTGGTTGTATTTTTAAGTTGCAAGGAAATTCTCTCTCTTTTTTACATTTAGAATATTGGCTGTACTAATTCACAGTTTCACCAACAATATATAAGGGTTTCCATCTATCTACATCCTCCACAGCCTTGGTATTTTTCTTTTTCTTTTTTTAAATTAGCCTTCGTGATAGGCAGGGGCATGTGTTTTCCTGCTGATTAGTAATACTCAGTATTTTTCAACTTTTGGTTGGACATTTGTATGTCTTCTGGAATAAAAAGGTCTGAATCTTTGCTCAATTTTGAGTCTGGCTGTGGGTTTCTTTGCTATTGAGTAGAGTTTGAGTTCTGTACTAATGTTTTACAAGGTGTATGTTTTACAAACATTGTCTCCCACTCACTAAGTTTCTTTTCCCACCATTTTATTGATATGTATAAGCTCAAAATTTAAGCTTTACAATGAAGTTGAGCATTTTGTGCACTTACGTATCTTGTCAAGGTGACAAGGACTTTCCCACTTTCCTTTTGTCCCTCCCCCTACCCACTCTTTTTTTTTTTGCTGAAAAAGCATTTTTTTTTTTTTTTTTTTTGGTCAGACTCAAAAAACTCCTTGTGCAGACCAATGTCAGCGTGTCAATGTCCTGGCGATTTTCTCTTGCTTTCTCTAATAGCGTTACAGCTTCACGTCTTATACATAGCTTTAAATCTATTCTTAGTTTATTTTATATACATCATTTTGTATATCATAAGTACAAATATTATTGTAAATATAAAATAAATAAAAGCTATGTTATTCTCATCAATATATCTACTGAGCTGAGAAATAAGATAATCTTCCTCATTGATTTTAAGTCATTTTCTCCAGATGAAATGTTGTCCAAAATAGTGCTCGATCTGGCTCCCAAATCTCTATTCTAATGGTCCAATATTAAGCGCAATGTCCATCATGAGATCAAAACCAATTCTAAAAATTAACTTCTTGGGATTGGTATTCTTGTTATACCAACCACTTCTAAGCAGCTTTCTAAGGACATTTTATACACCTGAATTAGTCCAATGTGTAGAACACCTCCTTTGTCTCCCACGGTGAATAAAAGAATTCCCATTACCATGGCAGGGTCAACAAATTTCAAAATGAGAGCTCTCAAGAAAATACTAGACCACACATAACAGAGATAGATGTATACCCACGTTCATAGCAGCACAACTAACAACAGCTAAAATATGGAAGTCACCAAAATACCCATCAACAGACCGATGGATACACAAACTGTGGAATACTACCCATCTATAAAGTCCAACAACGTGGAGGCTTTTGCAGGCAAATGGAAGAAACTTGAGAACATCATGCTTGGTGAAATGAGTCAGAAGCAGACGGTGAAACATTGAATGTCTCTCTGCTATGAGAGACCCAGATCACAACTATCTCATGGAAATTAAAATGAAAAACAGAGTGAACCAGGGGGGCAGGGTGGGGATAGAGGGAGGGATGAGCAGATGGAGGGACAAAAGGAGAGTGGGAAAGTCCTTGTCACCTTGACACAATACATAGATGCGCAAAATGCTCAACCTCATTGTAAACCTTAAATTTTGCGCTTATACATATCAATAAAATGGGGGAAAAAGAAAATACTAGACCACATTCTCCCAGTAGAATTCAGAGAAGAGCCTGACCAGAAGGTCTCTTCTATCCAGATTGTTCTCCTTTCTACATATTCTGGAGATTCTCAAAAAAACAAAAACAAAAACAAAAAACCCTCAAGCCCTTGAGTCCTCTCCATGGTTTCTAACAGAGGTCCTCTATCACCTTTCTGGCGTTGTGACCTTTTGTTATTTTTGATTGGTCACTTCTGGCTCACTCTCATCAACACCAGCTGAATTCTTTCTCCTTCCACTTCCCCACTCCTCCACGGAGCGCAGCACTATTTCCTTGTGGAACAGCAAAAGGAGCAATGGCCTGGGGCCATAGCAGATATGCTCAGGTATTGCCACTGGCATACCTGTGTGACCTTGAGAGAGATCCCTAACCTCTTTGTGCCTGCATGAAATGAGAGAAAACAGTGCTTCACAAGCTGCTGTGATAATTCAATATAGTTTTTTTACTGAGATATGGATCTAAGAGTCAGGGAGGGAGACATCAGATTTGCTTGTTGGAGGTCAATAAAGCTGACTTGGAGAATATGGTTTGAGCTATTTCCAGAATCAAAGGTTGTGATATAATTCCTGAGGCACAGCTGTATCTGTGGAGACACCAGCCCTCCTTATACTCTGCTAAACTAATCGCTGGAGCAACTGAAAATATAGGAGTCCCCAGATCAAACTATTCTGCATAACCAGGGAAAAAAAAGAATGCCAGATAGTGCATATCAATTCCAGAGCCTTCTGAATAACTCTTTCTCTTGTGGGATGATACAACAGAACTAGTAAAGATAATGACCAGTTACTTCCAAGAGAACACAAAATAAATTTATCCCATGGAAACAAGTGAAAAGCCAAGAAAAAGTTATATCTTCCCATGAATTGCGGCAATAGCTGGAAGGCCTAGTGCAGAGAACTCAGTGTTTCAAGCAGCTTTCCGATGGGTGTGGCCTGTTGGAAAAAACATTGTCAGGGTCCAATAATTTCAGTAGATAAAGCAAAACCTATAGTCTCCCTAGCTCCTACTGTTGTACAGGTAAAGAGCACAAAAGATGAAAACAAAGTCATTCTACCTCGTGGATGACGGATTTGATAAGAACTCTCCATAGTGCAAATATTTGTAGTAAAGATAACCATGTTTAGTCTTTTCTGAAGTTTTTTCTGTGGCAGTAGGTGACCTCCACCATCTCAGCTTGTACTGTGTGACAGTATATAAGCCAGTATATAAATATACTGTATCTTAAACTTTCAGTTACTTAGTTTTTCTATGAAACACTCAATTAAATGGCGTCATTCAGAGAGCCAAGTGTTCATGAGGAAAACAAAGTATGCCAGAATACCCAAGCCTTGTGATTGTAGATACGTCCTGACATGACGATTTTAATATTGTTATGCTGTCACCTTAAATGAGGTTTTCCTGCAGCTGGCTTTATTCACTTGTTGTTTTGGGGGATAATAATAGAATATAGGAGCTTCCAAGGACAAAAATAATCAATATACGCAGCTAAAAATGCATTGGTGTTACCTCAGCTTGCAGTTCTGCCAGCTTGGAGAGGGAAGGAAACAACAGTGGATATCGGGTTTCAGGCCTTGGCATTTACAATTCTATTTGATGGTTTCCAAATCAATGAGCCAAAAATATTCCTCAGTGTCTCTCTGTAAAGACAGCTCTCTGGATTATTTTTCAGTGGTCCTAAATCCAAGCTGAAGACTCTTGGTGAAGTGGAATATATTTTATTTTATGCCACTACCCCCCTCTGGGCCTTTGGGTTTTCTCATAAGTCTCGTTGTGCCAATTTCCATGGTAAGGGTGGCTGGGACCATCTGTGCCCTGGGGTGGGGAGGCACATGTCCCCAGTTACTCCCAAAAATTTAATTTCCAAAAGTAGTGGTGGAAGGGAGTCGTTCCCAGAAGCCCAAAGAAAGGAGTCTCTTTCTCAGTTCCCATCCTGACATGAGAACATGCCAGAACCGTTCTCACTTGCGTCATTTTCTTAAACTGAAGAACTTCTTTTCTAACAAATATGACCTTCAGTCCTGCTGATTGGAGAAACTGGAGATTGAAAAAGGTGACATCAAATTTATTTTTTCCAGTATTTATTAATTAGTGTGCACATATGTATTTGTGATATACCATGGTTACATTGAGCTTGAGGAGGACTTTATGACATATATATCACAAGAACATTACAATCTCTTTCCCTTCTTTATTGTCCCTCCATCTCCCTTCCTCCTGCCCCGTGACTCCCACTATCACACTCAATTCGTTCAATAAAATACCAGTAATATGGTTTTCTCATATCAGAGACACCATGCCATGTTTTACCTCTGAGTTTGACTCACTTTGCTAAGTATGATGGTCACAACTGTGTCCATGTACCTATAAAAGCCTCAAATTTATAGAAGAGTAGTGTTCCATTGTGTACACGTACCACAGTTTTTATATCCATTGTTTGTAGATGGCTAGACCTCTCAAGGTTAAACATCTAATTTAAAAATAGGCAACTGAAATGAATAGGCAGCTCGCTGATGAGAAAGCTCAAAGGGTCAGCTATTCCGTGAAAGTATGTCGAACATCTCTACACATTAGAGAAGTGCAAATCATAGTGTTACTGACATATCTTACCCCGCGAGAATGGCGCATATTAAGAAGTCAAGCAGCCATTAATGCTGGCAATTTTGAGGTAAAACAGAAACTCTTTTACACTGCTGCTGAAATTGTAAACTGATACAACTACTATGGAAAGCAGTAAGGAGATTCCTCAAATGGCTGAAAATAAATATTGCATTACATCTAGTGTTGCCTCTTTTTGGTACCTTTCCAAAAGAAGCAAAAGCAATGTATTGCTATATATACACACACACTCATGTTTATAACAGCACAACTAACGGTAGCTAAACTATGGAAGATATCAAAATACCCATCAACAGACCAATGAATACAGAATCAGTGGTATCAAATTTAACATGACTTTGTTGAACATGTATCAAGACACTTCCGAAGGGTATGATTTCTTTAAATCTTATGTAGAATATAAAGGAAAACCAAAGACCCTCAAACTTTGACACTTAGCATAAAATTGATTTACATCCAAGTTGAAGATTGGAGAGAATTTGTACCAGGAATTCCAAGGTAACTGTATCTCAGAGACGATGTGTATTGGTTTTCTGGCAAAGATGGGGGATATGACTATAGTCTAAGGATGGTTAAGGTTTGAATATGCTAAAACCAATGTGTCAGGCATGATTAAAATAAGAGGTCGCAGAGTCTTCTGGAAGACTTGAGAGAAGAAGGGGATGAGTCTGGTTGGGTTTCTTTAGAGGTACTGTGTAAGATGCACATTGAACCAGAACCTCATATCAGTTTAACAAATAATTTCTAAAAGTGGACAGAACTAAGCCCTGAGCCTGGATTTCCTCTTGCATTCCTGAAAATTTATTTAATTCTTATCAATCTCAGTTTTCTGAAACAAGGCAGTGACACATATTACATGAAATATTCCAGAAAATAAAATTATATTCCTTCAGCTAATATTCTGGATACCTACTTTGTACTAAGCGTTATAGAACTCAAAGCTCCAGTTACTGAGGTAAAAGTCTTAAAAAAAAAAAAAGTAGACACAATGATGATGAAAACCATCCCGGTGCATGGTAAGCAGTCGGTACAAGGCAGCTCTTAATTTGATGCGTTAATCTTTATGAGAAAGAAGCTGGAGTCGTCAAAATTGTGATGAAGGAACATTGATCTTTCCATCAGGTCAGCAGTAGGGTGGAGTGGGGCTGGCAGAGAGGAGCAAGACAGAGGGACCATCTGAGGTGCTTGGTCACAGTACCCACAGTGAGCCTGTCACCTATTGTGGAAGCTGGAGATTAGAAAAGTATTGCAGGGAAAAGTTCTATATCACATTCACTCCAAGAATTTTTTAAATAATTATTTCTTTACATTTTCAATTCATATATAATAGTCGTAGGTATCTGTGGAGTTCGGTGTGATGTTTCAACATGTCTGTGTTATGTAATGACCAGGTCAGGGTAATTAGTATATCCATCATCTTGAAGAGTGCGTGCCCCCGTATCCAGCAATAGTTCAGAATTAGTGGAGTTGCCCATCATGGAAGATTCCACTGAGTATGTATTAAAGCATCTTGACCTTTATTTACTTCTGAGAACAGCAGTTTTCCCAGGATCCCAGTTGGGAAAGCAGCTTATAAATAAATCATTTTGCTTGCTCCCAGAACTAGACTGTCCCTGCCATGATGTGCTGACTCAGGTGCTGCTGAGTGAGCTGGAATGTTCACACAAAGGTCTTTGAGGGGTAGAGAAACAAACCTGCTCATCTTTCAAGTCAGAAGAGGTACAACTGAGGAGACTATAGTTTCGGCTACTTAAAGGACCTGCGGGGTGCTCATCAATTGCCTTGCCCAGCCTTTTATTACTGACAAAAAGATTCTCTGTTCCCTAATTATCTAACTTAGAACCTAGAAAACTGTTTTAAAAGAAAATACACTACCCGGCCCCTCCCTACCCTCCAGGCACCTAAAGGATTTTTGATATTTGGGTCATAGACATAATTGGAAGAAGAAGAAAGCGGCAATAGGAACAAGAAACAATGTTTAGGGAGTTTTTACTATTGTCAGGTTGCATTACCTATACATTAATTTATCAATTCATTCTAAATGTATGGAAGCTCTATTAGTCTATTATATGCCCCATAGCAGTGATCCCCCAAAATTTAACAGGAGTAAGAGAATGTTTAGCATCAAGAAAAGTCAATACCATCTTACAGTAGACACAAGGAAATGCCGGACTACATTTTCCCACTAGAATTCAGATCAGAGGTCAACCGGTGTTCTCTTTGACCTCACTGCCCCTCCTTCTCTTCCTATCTTGGAAATTCTCAAGAAACATCAAACCTTTAACCTCCTTTCCATATTTTCATGGCATCAGTCACTATTTCATCACTGAGGCACAATAACCAACCCTCACATATTGAGGAGAAGAGATTTAGTTTGCTCAAAGACTGCGGAGCTCCAAGACCAAAACACAGCAGCTTTAGGCAGATCAGCTGATCCGCTGGCTTCAAGACAGAAACATGGTGGAAGGGTGTGGTTAAACAGAGACAATTGGATCATGGTGGCCAGGAGGCAGATCAGGGAAAGAGTGTCAGAATTGAAGGGCTGAGGGCCCAAATTCAGACCACCTCCATGAAGGCCCTGCCTCTCTCACCCACCCAAACACACTTGCTGGGGGGTGATGGGCCCACCCATCTCCAGAATGGATACAAAGCCAATTATGTCTATTCTCTGCCTTGGCCACCAACCAGGTCCTCTCCATTTGGGCTTCAGAATCTCTTATTCCATTATTCCCCATTTTATTGATATATACAGACAATACATAATGTTTAAATTGATCATGAATATTTCCCCTTCCCCATTTCAACTGTCCCGCACCTTTTGCCACTCCCCTTAAATTCCCAATATTCCCCTCAATTAATTCTATGAAATAACTGTAATCTTGCTTTCTCATATTAGAGAAACCATTCAATATTTACCTTCTTCTAACTCACTTCACTGAGCATGATGGTCTCAATTTGGATCCATTTAACTACAAAAGCCTACCACCTATCTGTCTTTATAGATGAGTAGTATTCCACTGTGCATAAATACCACAATTTATGTATCCATTAATCTGTTGGTGGGTATTTTGGTGTCTGCCACATTTTAGCTATTGTTAGTTGGGCTATTATGAACATGGGTATACATGTATCTTTGTTATATATTGCTTTTAACTCTTTTGGGAAGATTCCCACAAGAGGTATCACTGGATGTGAGGGGATATCCAGTCTTTTGAGAGACTTCCATACTGCTTTCCATAGTGGTTGTACCTGTTTACATTCCCATAAGCAATGCAGGAAGGTTCCTTTCCCCCCACATCCTCGCCAGCACTGATTGCTATTGGAGTTCTTGATATAGGCCAGTCTCTCTGGAGTTAGATGGTATCTTAGTGGTGTTTTGATTTGCATTTCTCTTATGGCTAAGGATGTTCAACATCTTTCCATGTATTTATTGACCATTTGAACTTTTTTGTCTGAGAACTGTCTAGTCATTTCTTTCGCCCATTTTTCAATTGGATCTTTGATTTTGAAGAACTTCCTTTTTCAGTTTCCTGGTTATCCTTTCCGGTTCACTCCCACCGGTACCTCCCTCCTAGAGATCTCAGTACCAGAACTGAGCATAAATTTGGCTCAAGCAACTTAGTTCAGATTTTGGCTCTGAACTTTCTAAGTGAGCTTGGAGAATTTCTCTAATCTTTTCGAATTTCATCTATGAGATGAGGGGCAACGGTGTTTCACTAACTAGTGTGAAGACTCTGTGAGCCTTTTTGTATAGATAAGTTTATGATCAAGATATACAACTATATACAATATCGATATGCTAGTCTGCTCGTGGATATATTTGTATTGAGATACGTTAACATATTGTGTCCATACATATAGTTGATGACACCTAACCTATGATCTGTATTTATGTTACTTATGTATTTATGGGCCTGTTAACTGTTCTATCTTCACACAGATTTAATGACGTGTCACAATCTGCCTTGATAATAATTCTATATTAATTTTGTTATGTACTATTTTATTTCTTGCCACAAAAGCAGAAAATCATTCTACTTTAGTATTATCTCAAGTGCATCAAGAAGAACCTGGCACATAGTAGGTACTCAATAAATATTTTCATCAAGGATGAGTGGGTGAATCATTGATACTCAATAAATATTAGTTTCTTTCTCTGCTTTATATGAACACTGGGGAGTTTTTGCTTCTGTTCCCCAGCTGTGACCTATTAAAAGAAAATTGTATAATCATGCTAATTGACTTCATAACAAATTTATGACTTCCAATCTCAGCTGGGCCCTAAGTATTCCTTGATAATCCTTTAACATGTGTCTACTCAATTTCCTTTCATATTTTCCAGAGCAGCTGTTTCTCACGTCACTTTTTTCCTTCGGTTCCTCTGTTGTCCGACTCCCGCTCATTCTGTCCTCCACAGAGGAGGAGCCACAGGCATTTCCTGTTCTGCTCCCTCTCTCTCCTCCTTCCTTTCAGTTTCTCTTCTTTCCCTTCTTCTGCAGGACAAGTCCCTCTGCTAATCTCCAGTGACAGTCTTTAAGGACAGGAAGCCTCACTGAGTTCATAAGTAGGAAGGAAAGCATATGAATACGGTGCCAGACAGAAGAAAAAGTAGTCCGTTAAGTGTGAACTTGACACTTGTAGATGAACAGGAGCCTTGGCCCAAAGTTTAAACCTTAACTAACAAGACTATCCTCAACAGCACAGGGTCACTGCCATCTGGAAGAAACAAAGCACATTCTATGGCAATGACACTTGGGACTCGCACAATCCATTAAAATAGTGTTTGCACACCACTGAACCCCGGAGCCATTGAACCCTGGAACAATCCTACAAGCCCTTGAGGGAGTGTGCTGCTCCCTTCCCTTCAGAAACAGGGATATGCGGCTGAAGGAACTGAAATGACTTGCTCAAGGTCACCACCTCCAGCACTTTTATCATTGCATTTGGAAACCAGACCGTTGTATTCTAAACTCCAAACTCTGCCCACCTGAAATGCTGGCTTTCACTGGCTCATGTCAAAAAAAAAAAAAAAAAATCACAGACCTTTATTTTATGGCCTGATTTTGCCCAGTTCTTTCTTCCAATGAGAAATCCTTTGAACCTGATTTCAGACATAGCTAATATAAGGTTAGGTTAAGTTAGGTATAGCATGTCCGAACCTGTATACAAAATTCATTAGCTGTGTAATGCTTAGCAAATTTCTTTCTTTATCTAGTTTATCCATACAATGGGAGATAATAACTACACAACATAGATTTATCTGTAGATAAAATGAGTTAATACATGTAAAATGCACAGAACTGTGTCTGGTATATAGTAAAGACACCATACATACGAACTCTTCTTTTTTTCTATAATTGTCACTTTTACTTGTACATATTTGTGATACATGAAAATTATACAACCTGGGCAATAGTGCACATACATATATTGTATCTTAATCATGTTCCTTCCCGCTACCCTCCTCCTTCTCCTGTCTCCCCTGTCCCTTTGTCCCCTTCCTATTCCAAATCATCTACTTCCTCACTTCCTATCATCTCTCTTTTATTTTGCACTTTTAATTATTTATAAATTTGAATCATTTGTAGAAAAACAAATATACCTTGAGGTCATCACACTAAGTGAAATAAATCAGACATGGAAGATCAAATATCACACAGTTTCTTTTCTAGAAGCAGTTCACAGTATAAACCATTCTTATGTAACCAAGGACCGTGTGATGAAATTTCCCTTACTACACTATACCACAGTTCACTTTGAACACTGCGGGGTCGGGCATACATTCATCAAGCACCGGCTGAGTGTTATTCTACTTGTCGTTAGGTCTGTCCTGATATACTTCATTTTGAAGTAATGATACAAGTTTTCCATTATACTTTGGCAGACTCTTCACCTTGCTTGGCCACAACGAACATGTGCCTGAGTAGGTTCTCTTTTCCTCTCTCAGCCTTTCTGCTATCCTTGCCCTGAGTGATAATCAAGAGTAGTATGCTCAAAAGAGTTTCTAGGAATAACCCCCAAGATCTTATGCTCTATTCTCCAAAACTTGTGAATTACTCTAGGAAATGCATTACGTTACAAGTTGACCTTAAATTAGGAAGAAGGTCCATCTGGCTTTTGTCTGATCACATGAATCCTTAAAAGAAGTGAACTATCCACTAGTGATAGAAGGAGAAGGAAGAAGTCACAGGGACATGAGAAAAATTTGAGATCCAGGGGTCACACGGAAAGGAATGTGGGTGGCTTCTAAGAGCAAATAACAGTCCCTAGCTAACAGCCAGTGTCTTAGTCTTCTCATAAAACTAGAAGAGAATACCTGACGTTGAATAGGGAACTCGAAGCTTTGCAGAAATTTTTTTCTCATTGTTTTCAAGGGTGGACAGTGCAAGACCAACATCCCAGGGGGCCCGGTGTCTGGGGAAAGCCCAGGCTCCGCTTCCAAGATGGCAGTGTTCACACAGAACAGAAAGCATGGAAACATGGGACCTAGCTTTTCTGCTCACTGTTTTTTTATTATTATTATTATTAGAAAAAGCCTCATCTATGTGTGCAGATAGGTCTTTTTTGACCTAATAATCATGGCCCAAAGTTCACACCTGTTAATACCATTGCATTTGGAATTAAGTTTCAACATGAAATTGGAAGGAACATGGATATCAGAGAAGGCAGCAGGCAAAAAAAAAAAAAAAAAAAAAAAAACAGGGAATTGTTCCTGCAAGTAAAAATGAATTCTCCTAACAACATGAATGGGCTTGAAGGTGCATTCTTTCCCAGAACCTCCAAACAGGAATTCAACTGGTGCACATCTTGATCTTAGCCTCGTGGTGCCCCTTGTATAGTCCAGCTAAACTTGCCTGCAACTCTTGACCTACAAAACTGCAGAAGGGAGGGTGTGCATTACTTGAAAACGCGGAGTCGATGATAATTTGTTCTGGCTGTGATAGAAAATTAGTACAGCTGGGAACCTGCATTTCACTCTTCAGAAAAGTATCTGCGTTGTCTCGTGGGACCTACACCTAAGATGATTTCTTAAAAACACAAAAAACTTTACTCTGACTCTGATGCCACGTTTGAGTATTCAATGACATGGAATGGAAGGACAGAAAGAAGGGTCCAAGAGGAGACACTCCGTATCTTCTCAATGGTCCAGGTCTCTGGGTTGGGCTTTGCACCTTGGCATACCAATTGCAATGCCACTCGTGTGTGTATCCTTGCGGAAATACTCTTGACTGATACCTCGGGTGGATGAGTTTACAGAGGAAAGCATTGGGAATATAGACGTTGCTTCTAGATGTCTTTTGCTACCATAGACCACAGATGTAACTGAGTAAAATTCTTTGTCCTACCGACCTTCACTCTTCTTATCTGTGCAATGGGGAGAAAAACATTACCTAATGTAATCTGTCTTGAGAGTTAAACAGGAGAATGCTTTATGAAGTGCTTTCTTCAATGCCTGGTACCCATTAATGTTAACTAAATGGTTGTAATTATAATTATTCATGTATTCATTCAAAAAGTATGTATTAATCATCTGGTCTGTGCCAGGCATTGCTAAGCAATGTGAGAATACAAATATGAATAAGGGGTAGCCTCCGCCCTTGACCATCTCTCCCGGGGCCACATGCATGCGTTGCCCTTACTCGTGTGTGTAAATGTTCCTCTCTGTGTGTCTGCGTGTGCTGGGGGCGCCTGTGGTGTGAAGCCTGCACTCGCACTCCCTGTAATGGCCAGAGAACGAAGTGCTGCATTGAGCCCCGAGGGGAGGAGGGGCTGCCGCTCACCCATCCGTCTTTCTCCTCCTCAGAGGTGGGCAGCTGTTTGCTCTGGGAACACTGACGAAATGGCCTTTAAATCATTTCAGAGCGCTGGAGCTGGGAGGTCCTAGCAGGGCCTTCCCTCGCACCCGCCCTATTCTGGCACAAAGAGGGGTGTTATGCCTCATACATACCAACAGGCAGGCCACAGGAAAAGGGTTCCCCATGCCAAATAACTTTGCCCAGTCTTCCTCTGAGCGGGGGAAGCAAAAAGCAATCCATCAGCCTGGTCGTCTGGGAGTCACAGAATTCCTCAAAACAGACCTATTAGCCGAAAGGGTAAATATTTACTCTGAGTTCATCTGAATAAGCCAGAAAGGAGACTCTGTTTTTTATCAGTAATAAAAAACACTCCCACCTAAGCCGGGATTTAGAGCTTTTTGTCTTTAAATCTTCCCTGCCTAGAATCACTCAAACTTCCTGTGAGACAGCAGACGGGATTTCCTCACAGCCCCCAAGCGCGGTCCTGGGGGGCCGGGAGCACGGAGCACAAAGCGAGGGCTCCACGGGGGAAACTGTGTTTTCTTTTACCACCCAAAGTATGTGTGGCCTCTGCCTGGCTTCTACTGCACAGGTAACTGAAATATTTGCTCTTGGGAGAGGAGGCGCAGAATGTTCTCTTAAAACGCTCCAACTGGTGAAATAAGAGATTTTAGATAAACAGCTTTCGAAGGACCTCATTTCCTGAGCTACGCTTTGATCACATGACAACAGCGCCAGTGAAAACACTTGTGTTATCCTTTCAAGGGAGATGCTCCAGAAAGAACCCCAGCCCGGGTCATGGAGGTGAGGCCTGGGACTCGAAGGGGGGAGGAGGGAGGAGCGGAGGAGGGGCTGGGATGGAAGGATGAAAGTTAATGGAGGGCGTGGGGACTTATCCAGACACGCTGGGGTGTTTCTATGTCACATCCGTTGCCCCTATTTCTTCTTATAGGCCCCCAGCTCCTTTCTGGAGGACAGACTAACCTGAAATAAGGAACTTGGATTCTGGAAGCGATGAAATTGTCTTCAAGCCCAGGCCCGACTCGAGGGCTGGAGTGTATTAACAGACCTCAGAGAATTTCAGATGAGTGAAAGAATTCCGCCAGCCCTTTCCTCCATCCAGGTGTTCTTTCAGGTTCAGTTTCTTCATCTGCGTGATGGGGATATTAATGCTTATGTCTAGGATTGGGTAGAATTAAATAAACAGGCACTTTTGCATATATGTGATATGGAGGTGGGAGCATTATAGGAGCACAATAAATGTTTGCAAAATGCTGTACATTAAAGAGCTTCAAAAACTGGCAAATTTGAGAAGCTAGACTATTTCAAAATTATCCACTCAGCTGGTCCCTGTGGCCGAAGACTGTGATTCCAGCATTCTGAGAGGCGGAGGCGGGAGTATTGCAAGTTCAAGCCCAGCGTGGGCAATTTAGTCATGTAGCACAAGCCCATTTTAAAATCAAAAATAAAAAAGAAAGTGGACTAGAGATGTAGCTCAGTACGAAGGCTATGAAGTCTCTGGGCTCAAACACCAATACCAAATAAATAAATGATAAAAATAAAAATTTGTTGCCCAAAGTCTTCCATAGTTACTGAGCTTGACCTAAGTGGTTGAGCAGGTCTGGTCCAAGTGGAATGAACCCCTTTACCAGGGGTGTCTGATGCACTGGGTCACTGGTCTTCCAATGTCTCTGCCACCTAAGCCAGCTCACCATTTGGGAACTGTGAAGAGGCCATCCTCACACTCCAGGGCAATTTCACAACCTGTCCACACATTCAGGACATCATTACTGTAGAGGTAGAAATAATTGGGAATGTACTTCTCTCTCCTTATCCCAACAATTAAAAAAAAACCGAAAGCCTGTGTCTCCCTTGCCACGAGGGTGACACTGTTGCTCTGGTTCCCCAATGCAGTTTAGGCATGTAGAATAAGATAAACCCAAATACGCAAATTAACTTTTTAAGTAAAATGAATAAGTAGATGAAAGAAAGAGTGGGTGAATGCAACCGTGTGATGCCACGTCTCTGTAATCACTTGGGCTCACGGGGTACTCTCTTTCTCTCTCACTGCCCCTCTTGTATCCCCTCGCTTTCAGCTGCTGTGATTACTCTGGCTTTGCTGTCATGTGGGAGTTTTGCGCTGTCAGAGTGCGAGAGAGGGCTCACCTGCTCCAGGTGGGGAAGAAGCAAAGGGCCCGGTTCTCTCTGTCTATCACTGGACACAGCGGCGTGCAAAACCTCGATGATGTCTTCACCGTTGTGTGTTGCTGTCCGTCCCATTTTCCCACGAGAAGCTGAGGAACTAGTACACATTTCCACTTGTGACTCCACAGCAAGACAACACTCTCATCTTTGTTTTCCCCTCCCCATAATTAAAACTTTCTCCCAGATAGAAAAATAAAGCTAGGCCAGAGTTGGAAAGAGAGCAGTCTGGACGATGTGTGGGTAGTCTTTAAATTTTAATCATGATTCCTAACCTTTTTTTTTTTTTTTTTTTTTGAGACAAGATCTCACTCTACAGCTCAGGCTCATCCGGAACTCACGATGGAGCCCAGGCTGGCTTTGGACTCATGGCAATACTCCTGCCTCAGCCTCCCACATGGTGGGATTATAGGCACACGCCATCACATCCAGCTTATGTGGTGCCAGGGGAATGAACTCAGGTGCTTAAGCACTTGCTAGGCAAGCGCTTTAGCCACTGAGCCATTCCTCCAGCCCCATGATTTCTCATCTGAATAGACAATGAGTATGTTATTTATATTATTACCTCTTTGTCATGGGATTAATACGTTTTAATCTACTTTGTGTAAAATTAGCATACTTTACAGTATTTAATTTTGTCATTCTTTCTAAAGATCAATTGAGCTTATACTTTGTTGGGATGATTTTTATAAATTTCATGGGCAAAATTCCTGGCATTGTAGAACTTTTAGTAGGGTATAGGTGACAAATACGTGAATGTGCATCTAAATTTAGATACGCTACATGCCGAAGAAAATAAGCTACAAAGAAAACAAGCTGTGTAGGGCTTCCCTTAGGACATATTTAGTTTCTTATTTAGTTATGCATTCATTAGTGCTTACCTTGCATAAGTATTCTTTATTGTAAACAAGATATAATTGTTGTCCTCAAGAGTATACATTTAGCTAGAGACTCAACGTTGACTATCGAAATTTATACAATTAAGTGTTTTAAAGGAGAAAACCAGGGTAGTGAGTATACAACAAGGCACCGTAATATAGCCCACGTCATCAAAAAATGCTTCTTGGTAGATCGTTAGAGTACCAACCGGCAATGAATTGTGTTTTCCTCTCTCTACACCCTTGTGAGGTCCACTTTTATAATGACTGTGGATTGGGCCATGAGGTTTGCTTGAATAAAAAGGACACAAGAGAACATGAAACGCATAGAGGCATTAAAAAGTACTTGTGTAGTGGGGCTCACCCTCTCTTGCTGGTGGGAACTCTGATGCTGTCCTACTAAGGTGTCTAAGCTAATCTGTGGGATAGGTGTGGCTCATCTAGCACTCATGGGCAGACATGTGAAAGTCATGAATGAGGACCTCTTGGTCCACTGAGGCACAGTCAAGATGCCGGTTATAGCGGGTGCATATGTGACCCAGGGTGAGACTGGAGACCCAGCAAGTCAAGCATAGTATGCACAACTGGAAGTGTTGCTTTTCTTGATCGATGGACTTTTAGGTAGTTTTCCCTGCAGAAAAGGCTAGTTGATACAGAATCACATTCCTTTAAGTCAGCTCTTATCATACAGAAACATGAAGCAGGATGGTTAGGCTTTAGGAATGGCCAAGAGAGAGTGGATGGAGAAGATTGAAGAAAACTGGGATCGGTGTCTTAGAAATTAGTAAAGTCTTTGTGGATTCTAAAGAAGTGCTAAGGAAACCGATTTTCTGAGTTGTAAAACAGTTAATTTTGTTGCACCCAGTGCCAGACTGTCATCTGAGTTAGCTGGAAGAGAGACAATACTCCTAATGAATTTGTGGATCTGGCTACAGAGATTACCAGGAAGAAGGATGAAAGAGCTGATTGGGGTTGTTTAGCTGCATATGATA
The DNA here is from genome assembly GCA_004027205.1 of Ctenodactylus gundi. Classification (NCBI taxonomy): domain Eukaryota; kingdom Metazoa; phylum Chordata; class Mammalia; order Rodentia; family Ctenodactylidae; genus Ctenodactylus; species Ctenodactylus gundi. The sequence continues at coordinate 441,587 of PVKB01000605.1, read as the reverse complement.
AGACACAGGAAGAGAGAAATGAGCCAAAGAGAAAACTGTTCACTTTGTAAGCAGAATTCAGAGGAACTGTAACGCAACCAGGGTTCTCTGGGTTGGAAAATAAAAGTTTCACAAGTTTAGTCTGTTGCCAAAAATGAGGCTCTTGAACTAATAAACGGCCCCAGGTTAATGATGAACTCAAGAGTTTATCTATACAACTTTGCTAAGGATACCTAAAAGATTTGAAGTTATTCTTATAGTAGACCCTCTCAGCTGAATAAAATTGCTCCTAAGAACCTTTCTTTACAGCGTGTTTCTAAAGTGCCCTGACAGAGGCTATTTTTGAAAAGCATTGTGGCCGCAGATTTTGACTAATAGAGTGGAAGTACTGTGATATGTAACAAACCCAAAAAGGTATACAGGAAGTTATACCATCTGAGATTAAAGGAAATGAAGGCTTTCTAAGGACTTATCCATTAAGACAGATTTGAAGCACTTTTTTGTTAAATCATCACAACTCGAGACCGCCATGTTCCCAAATAAATGGAACATGAACCACTTGCATCCCCCTCTGTGTCATATCTCTCTGTGCGCATGCCCTTGGGTAGTCAGTACCCTCTCATTGCGACTCTATCCTCAACCAAAGGACCTGTTTCTACCAACAGGACTTTAGAAGGTGTGATGCTGGATTCCTAAACACTTGTGAGGAAGCTCAGGCCAGCTGACTACAGACACGCCCGCACTGAAATCCAGCACTTTCCAGACGGGCCAGTCTTGAGCTACCTGTCCCCAGTTGATCTTTTTGTTAACTGCCACTGTATCAGTGATTCAAAGACCGAGCAGAAGAATAGCTTAGTCCACGCACGTGGGTGGCTTACAGTTTCATAAGAATGAAGTGATTCTTGGCGGCTTCTGCTTACCTATATGACTTGCCTTTTCCAATGGGACATTGGTCCCAGAAGTGTGCTGGCGTAGTTACCCTGCCTGTAGGAGGCATTGAAGCATTTTGTTACTTGGCGTAGATGTTTTCCCTGACATGAGGAAAGGCAAATTGGAATAGGAAGGTTCTATGGAGATTAGTTATGCATGAGGGAGGAGGAGCAATATTCCAGACAGGAAACAGCATGGAGGAAGGAGATCCTAAGGAAGGCAGGGCGGAGGTGTGTCTGAGCAGCTGGAATAATGCCAGCACGGCCAGAACAGGAGCAGTGGCCATATTGTGAAATGAGCTTGGCGAGGAGGGAACAGCCAAACTATCTCACGGCTTCTGTGTCTATTAGCTGTTGGTACAATGTAGCTACATAATCTACCATAGAATTCAGTCTTCATAAAGCAATTAGTAATCTACAGGTGTTCGTGCTCCTTATTCTGAAGAGAAGAAGTTAGCCTGCAAATTCATCAGGTGGCGGCAGAGGTATAAACACACAAGCCTGTCTCTGCCTGATCGCACTACCAACATCCCACTGGAGGAGGTGCGTCACAGCGACAGTTAAGAAGCAGAGAGTGTAACTGGTTCATTGAAACGTGCAGGAAAATAATGCATGCCATGAAGCCCGTCAGACTGTTCATAGCAGAACCATTCATGGGGCCAGAACAGGTTGAAAGAATCCAAAGGTTCATCAACTGGTGAATGAATTTTAAAAACTCATATTCCTACAGTGAAATACTCTTTAGCCCCGCAAAATACACAAAGCACTGACACATACTCTAACATGAACTTAAAAGGCATTATATGACACAGGTGGTAATATGATTCCATTTGTATAAAATTTCTGGGAAAAGTACACCTATAGAGACCTGGGCTATCAACTGTTGCCTAGGGATGGGAGCAGATGTTTATAACAAGTCAAGTCTGGGTGTATGGGCTTATCATCTCAGGATTCTGAAAGGCTGAGGCAGGAGGATAACAAGTGTGAGCTCAGCCTGGGCAATTTATCAACTTGGTGAGAGCTTCTCTCAAAAACAAAATGGGGAAGAACAAAGAAGAAGAAGGAGAAGAAGGAGAAAACTAAAAGAAAAATGAAAAACGAAGTGGAGATGTACTTCTGTGTGACTACCCTAGGCTCATTCCCCAGCATCAAAAATACACCAATAAATAAAAGAGGTTTATTACAAACAGATGCAAGGGAACAGGATGATAGAAAAATTTTGAAGCTGGATTTAGTGACAGCTGCCCACCTATATTAATTTACTGAAAAATCATGGAATTGTTCACTCACTTAAAATAAGTGAATTTTTGTGGTATGTGAAACATATGTCAATAGAGGTCTTGAATGAGGGATAGTATAGTATTGTGCTTCTAGCCGACAATTTCGGGGTCACCATTAAATGTTGACTACATACAAAGTGGAAATATTTACAAAATTATAGCTCACTACTATCTTTCAACAATAACTGAGGTTAAAGGTTTTTTACATCAGAAGTATCATGCTAAGTTTTAGAATCATTAAGTTATGCAGTTTTGGCTGTAAATAACAAACATTTTAAATCTTGTTCTTTGAGCTACTGTATCTTAAGTCATTGCATATGGTTTAAAAATTGGCACACATAAAAGCAGCTGCAATTAATGAAGCATGCCCTACTTATTGACTTTTCATATAATACATACAACAGAAACATGCTTTCATAAACAGGTCAAGAACTGCAAAATGTTCACTAATTGCTGGAATTTGTTCTTCTGTTTGGAATAAAATATGGATTTAACAATCAGAATAGCTATTCAAGAGGTAATAGAAGCAGGAAAGAGAGACCTCTGTTATTAGCTAATCTAGCAATTATCCCCAAATCAGAGCTTGTGTTCCACATGAATATCAACTGAGTTGTTTCAGGAGGTGCAGCTGGAGAGGTGAAAACAGCTGCCTACTCTAAGGCAAAATTCTTTTGGTTAGGAGAAGGCACTAGCATTAATCCAAGAGATCTAGGATGCACTTAGTTCCCTAAGTGGAAAAATGCCTCTCCGTGTCCCAGGCCAAAGCAATCCCTCACACTTCCTTTCCAGCACATGGTGAGTGTGCTTGCCATGACTTCATCCCATTTATGAGCTCCTCCGAGCCATTGTTCGCAGCTTGAGCATCTGTGCTGCAACTTGGTGACTTTGACTGAGATCCTGACTCAGAGTGAGATTAGGGATTTGTTCCCTCTCCGGGAGGCATAAAACAGTGAGTGAACACCATCATGACAGAACATCGCAGTTCGAAAAAAAGGGTCGCAGGCACTCACTCTGAGTTAATACTCATTCCAACAAGTATTAATAAAGGTCTGTGCATTCCGGTAGGTGCTCTCCCCATATCACTTCAACAACTGCTCTGGAAGAAACTTTAGCTACAGTCCTTGTGAAGCTCACACATTATTTGATTCTCACAGCTTCATGAAGCCCAAATCATTGCCATGTATGTTCAAAGTCTCAAGAACTTCAGACTCGTATTGTTAAGTGGATAGATCAGGGTGTGCAAATGGTTCGAGGAGACAGGAAACGCTGATCAAGCACGATCACATCGTCTCACAGGACTAGGCCTCGGTGTGCTTCTTTTCTGAAGACAAAGGCCTTGAATAAGCCTTGAGAACCCTCCTCTGTGAAGAGCGTTAACGATACAGTTTTCTTGAGCTTGGAGGAGAAAATCATAGTTGACCCCACTTCAACTTCCATCTACCACCCATTTTTCTTTCTTTCACACAAAATATACTTTAAAACATATGCACTGGGTCTCCAATATTCCTCTTCTAATATTCCATTGAACACAATCAATTTATACTCCTCAATCACAACAGGATTCCTTGCCACAGTTAACAATAACATGCCCATCGTGTGATATAAATAGCTTCTTCACATCCCTCTGACCATCTGCATTTGCGTACCTCGATTCTAATTTCCTTATCTTTTGCCACTGAGTTAGGGAAAGTCTATGAACTGCCTTAGTGCAGGACTATTGAAACACTGAGCTTGACCACGTGTTCTCATTGTTACATTTCCCGTCTCTCCCCTGACCCCTGTTACTTCATATGTCTAAGTCTCTTATCCTGGGTTTTCTTTTTACTTTGGCCCTGTAGCCTTACTGGTAAGAGGTTGCTGAATTCGTACAATGTGAATGGAAGCCATCGAGCAGTGGCAGAAATGTAAAAGAAAGTGGAAACATGACTTTGAGAAAAGGGAAAAAAACCACATCACACCGCAAGGAGGATACAAAATATTCAAAAAGTTTATTCAAACTACATGGTGAAGAAATAATTTTTTGAATTATTGTGGTAACTGACCCATTGCCATTGCTCCATCTCAAAACAGTTCCCCTCATTTTAAGAAGCATTTGTGCCATTGTTCTTGTCACTTTCTGAAGCAGATTGGAAATTCATTTTTTGTGTCTCTACAAGGTATGACCAAAAAAATATATACAGGAAACGATACCAGTGCCAGCTAATGGGCAGAGAGACTCGTAGAAACATCACGGCATGTACTCATCTGTCTATTTACTACGGTTAGCACTGTGCTACTACTGGCTCAACTTGAGGTAAGCACCATCATGAAAAGTAAACTTTTTCAAATGATTTAGAATTCATGACAGCCATGAGAGCACAACTGAAGATCCTCATGAAACAAGACTTGGAAAAAAGCTTCGGAGAATGTCAAGAATGATGGGATAAGTATGTTCAAGGTGAAGCACAATATTTTGAGAAAGACTAATGGCAATGTATATTTTACTGCAGTAAAAAGTGTCAGTAAAAACTTTCACCATATTTATTGACCAACTCGATAGTGTTTGAAAATCGTGGTGTTTGAGTTAAAGTATCTGGATATTGAGATCAGTTTTATCACTCTATCTGTGGCTCTGAGCCAATTCCTCCAACTTTGAGAGCCTACCTCATCCGCTAAAGCAAATCGTCTAGAGGATTTCATGAGATAACAGGGTAGCACCACAAGCAGTTAGTACAGTGCCTCACACAGGGTTCATGGACCATAAGTGGTGGCTGTCCTTTTCACCTTTAAGGTCATTGCTTTTGCTACCCAACTTAGAACTCACAACTATCCTGAGAATTAAGTAGGATTATTATCCCCGTTTTATAGTCGAGAACATGACACCATAGATGAACTAATGCCCAAGATCACATAGCGCTTCCGTGTCAGAACCAGGCATGGACTACCTCTGAATCCTGTTCTCTTTCCACCATGCAACTGCTTTATGACTATGTCCACAGTGTTTAAGATTACTACTATTATTTCTCACCAGAAATTTTTCTTTCTCTAATTTACAGAAATTCCACTATTTTATATTCTTTTTATTTTGATGTACTAAGATGCTGGCAAGGACAAAGTAGAACACTCGTACGTTGAACTCCCAAACAGAAGAGTTCTCTCCTATAAGTCTTAATCTATGATCAATACAGATTACAGCGTGATTGATATGGCCATGCCAATTACATCTGTGGCTCCCTGTGTATTTTTCTTACGTCTCTCTTTAATTATTCTCTTTATTGAACTGGTAGAGAAAACAAGATAAAAAACCAAGCAGCCAATTAAGAGACAAAAGGGATAAACATTAGCTAGGTGTGTGTAGAAAAATATTCTAGACTTTTTAAATCTATTGGCCACTTAATACAAGGCAAGTCTTGATAAGCATACTTGATCTTATTTTGTGTTCAGCTTTTCAAACATTTTTAAAAATAAGATATTCATCATCGTCTATGTTTTAATACAAGTATTATCTCTAATTCATAAAATGGCTTTGAAAACAATTTCTTTTACTACAAATGAAGAATCTAGAGCTCTAATGGCTCATGTACTTAGTGGCCAAAGTGAGCTTCAAGCCTTCAGACTCAGATTTGTTCATTTCTGTATGACTGAGAAGCATGACCATTTCGCCCCCTAGGTCTCTTTGAGTTTTATGCTAATATATTTTTTAGATCTCAAATGTCATATCGTCCGTAACTACCTATTTCACACATGCGAGATGCTGCGTTGTTTCTGCTTTTAACATGGTACTTCTGATAAGTCGATATAGCTGAGGGTCAGTGGAATGAGCTACTTATCTCAATGTTTATGTTTGATTAATTTCCTTTTTCTCAGGAGAATTGGAGAAGGATGCCGCTGGAATGGTCCTGAGCTCTGTGGTGAGCTGCTAATTGGAAACCACAGGGTGCTCTTTGAGAAACTGCAGACTTGCATCTGATAACCATTTTATGGGAATGTGCCTTGGCCCTTCAGTTGTGGTTCCCCACAACATGCCAGGATGAGGGACATGCTTCCAGCAGATGAAAGCTCTGTGGGGGTCTGTGCCAGAGAACTCTGACTCCATCACTTGGCGTTCGCTGATTTCTGCCTATTTTCTGTATAAGTGAAGGTCTCTGGGCTACGCATGCATTTGAATCTTTGGTATTCCAGTGAAACTCACATGTGGTCAAGTGGAAACACTATCTCCAAAATGATGTAAAATAGACTGAGAGAATGAGGTTGTAGAATTTTAAAAACATATAGGCAAGCTTTTCCAATCATGGGTCTTTCTTAATTTTAATTTTTAAAGAAGAATCTTATCTTAGCAGGATTCTTAGCAGGATGTCAACATCTCCCTTAGCACAGAGATCTTATTTTCTGTCCAGTTCAGGCAAGGAGGGAAGTGAAGTCAGAAAAAAAGGAGAAGAAATAAAATAGTAATTGTCAACCCTAGGAAATATAATGTGTACTCAAGATATATATATATATATATATATATATATATATATATATATATATATATTCTCTGTATATGTAGAGTCATATACCATAAATCATATATATTCATATTATTTTTGAGAAAGCAAAAGCTGGGGGAAAACTCCAACACTAAATCTGGAACCAGACTGCCTGGTTCAAATTACAACTCTGCTACTTACAAATCTCATAAATTCTGGCAAATCATTTCATTTCCATGCTTTAGTTTTTGCATGTGTAAAATAGAAATACTAATATCAATATAACAGATTCTTGCAAGAGTCCAAATGCCTCTGAGATTATGAAACCTTCATAATTTCTTGGGGGGCACGCTACCTTCCATGTCCCTCAATCCAAGAAAACCTGACATTCTCATATAAGCGTTCAGTGGCCTTGTGGTTTTCTATTGATGGAAGGATTGCTCTGTGACAATATGCTGGATTACAGTAAACAAGGACAAAAGAAACACTCCCTTTACCTGTCCAACACTGTACGACAAGGGAAACAGGCACAAATGACAATTATTACAAGTCTACCGATTTTATAGAGGAAGCACATTGGGAGATGTGATATGTCCTAGGTTTCACAGAAGAAATATCTATGCTCCACCCCTCGGGAGAACGATTAGATTAGAGATGAGATACCACAGGCAGAAGAAAGAGCGCCACCAAAACAGAGTCAGAAAAAGCATGATGTTTTGGGAAGCATTTTTGCAAACACGGCCTCATTCCTACTTGGACAAGCGCATGACAATTTCACCCCTTCTATTAAATGTGCTAATGACATAGACTACCCCTTCCCTGTGCATCCCTAGCTGAGTTTCTTACTCCGGTACAAGCACAAGAAATGTATGGTGACTTGTTTTGAAATGGAAATGTGGGTTAGGTAACAGATGCTACAGGATATCAGAGAAAGAAGGGGTTTATTCCATTCTAGAGATTTCCTGAATAAAAATGGACAGCTAATGACCAAGTTGTTTGTTTGTAAGTTGACTTTTGGTGGACTGAAATTGCATTGCGATAAAGAGCAAGAGAGAATGAATGTTCAAGCCAGCTTGGCTGCTCTTCAGGTGGTAGGGAGCATATGAATTGACGTGTTAGTGGTTCCATGCTGCGTCCTTCTAGACAAACCATCTTTCTCTTCCTCTTCAAGATGCACCAGTTGGGGTCTCAGTTTCCAGTCTACAAGGAATTTTTCTCTTCATTTTCCAACGTTCTTTGAAGCATAGTCCCAGGCAATGTTTTACCACCTACTGATCAAATAATTATTGTGTAATGCTTCCACACTATAGTGATATCATGACGCTTTTCAAAATTTTGAAAGATTCTCACCAACTTCTCAGTGCCTTCTGGGCATTTCTGCCTCTTTCTTCAGCTACATACTTTCCTTAAGAAATGGATGTTTTCAGCTACTTGGTCAAACACCCATTATCATCTCTTCCATATTGTGTACCAACCATCATAACTTTGTAAATAATTTCCTAAAGTACATGGTAAGTGGAGAAAATAAAACACACCGTGAAGGGGACAATCAGTTGCACCTGGAATCTCAATCAATGTGAGCGTGGTAAAGCGTCATTGCCAAGGCCAATCACAATGTAGCCCGCAGGTGCCTATCGTCCCAACTAGTTCTGGTTGAGAACAGAAAGTATACTTTAAGAGCATGATATAATGTATTGGGATGTTATGTATAAGTTAAGATATGTTAGATAAATATATGGTGAATCACTCAAAGAACTCACATGTCCTTATTATAGGTGAAGAAGTTGCTTTAGGAAAACCTGAAATTGGAAATGAGGAGTTATCTCTGGTACACACTGAAAGGTACACACTGAAATCATTTTATGTTGTGGGCTCTTTCTTGTTTCCTTTGCTTTACATGAAATACTACCAAGAGAAAATAACATGAAACCAAATGTGCCTGATAAAATCTGTAAGAAGAGCAGGTGGTATTTTAGGTGTCATCAATTCCCAATTTTAAGTGTTGGATGATGTTGTGAGCAAGCCTTCTAAAGGTCACCCACATGACACAGAACACAGGTACTACTTAGAGATAGTAAATGTGCATCTACAACATAGATGAGCAATTCTATTGATGTTATATGGTTACATATTTTACCTTGTTACTAGATAAAATATCTAATACCAGCATACTTTCAAGGTTCCAGAATTGCTACCCAGTGTCTCAATTTAGAGAGGAACATATGCTCTAGAAAAGGAAGTTAAAGGACTTTAAAATTTCCCTAGAGACAATGAGGATACTATCAAAGATGTTTATAAAGACTTTACATGAATGTTTAAATGAAAACAAGTTAAGAAGAAATTATTTCAGGTCAGCATATTATTTTATATAGCAAACAATAAAAATATTTATGAAATCTTACGGTTTGGATCTGGAGTATCTCCTAAAAATCTCATGTACTTATGTTTACTGAATACTGTTGGAATTGGGGCCTGTCTAGAAGGGGCAGATGCTTGGGGCTTGACCGAGACGGTGTGTGCTGGTGCCACCCTTCCTCTGAGACTTGGCTTTGGCCTGTCGTACCATGAAGACCTCTGTCTCTGTCTCTGACTCCAGTCCTGGTCCCGGCCCAGCCAAGTGATTAGACCATTTCTAGCTGCCTGCCCATGAAAGGACCATGGCCTTCTGAAACAGTGAGCTATAACAAATCTTTATTCCCTAAAGGTGTGGAGGTTGAATATTCTGTCCCAGCAACAAGAAAGTAACTAAGACAGGTAATAAATTACTAATTTAAATTCTACAAATAGTCATTACATTCCTTAAATATATCTTAACATTTTATTTGATAAAACTAACGTATTTGATTGTCCTCAAACATTATTTAAAATATAACATTGGGAAAATAAGGACTTGCCTTTCATTCTGTTCTGATTCCAATGGTGATTTTGGCTTCAATAAAGCATAATGCAATTGGTGGGATTATTATCCTAATTTTGTGTATGAGAATCTGAATATGTTTTAAGGGTTTTTGGCAATATCATATCATTAGTAAGTATCAGATTCTGGATTAAAATCCCAGTTTACCAAGTTTATAGAACTACTGAATATTTGTAAGTCCATCCTTCCTGCCTGGGAAAACATGTGTATAAACAGGTAAAGGTATGAGTCAGGCACGTTTAAAACTATTTTACTACATAGAATGTCATGGGTTCAAGTGAATCAAATGGATTCCTCCCTTTTGGACAAGAGTCAATATGTAAAAATGTAATACGTCTCTGTCATGTGTCTTTGATCAATAGTAGCCTGTGTGGAAGTGGCTGGTGTGCATGCATCTGTGTGTGTACATTTCTGCACATGGTCCGTATGTGTGGTTTACATAATATGACAGCTACTTTTCTTCAATTCATTTTAAATTCAATTCTTTATCACCAACTGAGGACCTACTCACTCTGCTTGGTAGCTCAATTATTATAAATGGTCAATTCATACTTAGCACATTCCCCTGGGGACGCTATACATGTGTGAATTTAGCTTGGCCCCTAAAGTGTCCTCTTCTTCCCCATTAGACCTCACTCTGGCCACAAGTGGCTAAGTTCGAATTAGTCCCATTTTCTTCTTTGTCTACCTTCTTTCTCTTTTTCTCATCTATTATATTTTTGTCTTGTGAACTTCCATTGCATGAATTCAATCTTCTGCTATTATAGTATGAGGTCTAAATTGAACATTTCTTTCAGCAGATATCGTTTCTTTCCTCAAATCTTTCATCCCTTTCCTGATTTCCTGAAGGTGATTTTTATTTCATTTATTTATTTGTTTGTTGGAAAGACTGTTAATTTTGTCAAAATGCATTAATTACAAATTTAACTTGAAAAATGTCATGTTTAAACTTATTCTTTTCAATGGCATAATTAAAAACTGTACAACTGAAAGAAAAGAAAAATCACCTGACTCAAAGCCTTCAGTATAACCGCCCTGCTCTGCATCCCAGCACCAAGCTCCTGATTGTCCTCAGACACGGCTCCAGCAGGTTGCAGGGCAGATGAAGCCTTGTCCGTTGTGCAGACATTCAGCAGCAATTTGTGTGACACAATCTCCACCCAAACACAGGTGGACAAGCCATGGGGACATGGTCTACTTGCTGGATTTCCAAGTGTGCAGCTGCCCTCCAGCCAACAACGAAAAGAGAGGAAGTCACTGCAAATGGTGCATTGCTACGATTTCAATATTAGTAATCATTTTTAAATAATTAAAGATCAGATAAAATATCTTTCACATTATTTACACCTTTTTTCTTTAGATCTCTATAATTTTCTACGTATATGTGCTTTGGTTCTGGTATCATGTCCCTTACCTAAAGAAATGTGTTGAAACTTTTTTCTAGCGAATATAACTAGTAATTATTTCTCTCTGCTTCAATGTGTTTTTACATTAAATAAAGACTTTACATAAATATATTTCCATAAAGAAGTAAGCATGTTACTTTGCTTGAGAACTAAGACATCACTCAAGTGTCTCTGGCTTTCATAATTCAGGTAGCTCTACTGTAAGTCACTCATTTGCTTCTTTACATTTACATTGCCTTTCTTAACTCGTTCACATTTTTCTCTTTCTCTTTTCTTTTCAGAAATCTTAATGTATTTGTAGTGTGTGATTATCCTTCTTGATATAATTTTTAGCTTCTTAGGTCTGATATTTCATGGATTTAATTCATTTTTTAAAACATCTCTCCCATTTTCTGTGTTTTCCTTCTGAAAATTCAACTTATGATTGCTAGGCCCTTTGAAATTTCCCTACTGGTCTCCTTCAGACATTGATCTTTTAAAAAGTGCTTTATTTTTTGTGTTATGCTTTAGATCGAATAGCTTCTCTGGTTTATCTTCAGGTTCAATGATTCTTCCTCAGGTCTTTCTGAGTGTACAGAAAAACCGAACAAATGCATTTTTTAAAATCTCTCTTACTTTGCATCTGTGCTCTTGAGAATTTCTGTTGTATCATCTGTTGTGTTTCCCGAATGTTTGCTGTAATTTCTCACCTGATTACAAATGCTGTTCATCGATTCCTTTAGAAACCTTCATGTAGGAATCACTTAGTTAAGATTAAGCGTTGTATGGCTTCAACTTCTGACTCATAGCTGAATTTGATTCTATCATTTGCTTTTTCTCTTGGTGAGATGCTTCCTCTCTATCTTTCAATTTTTGAATAAAGGCAGCCCTTTATATTCGAACACTGTACAGCAGATGTGAGCAAATAGAATTAATAGTATCTCTTTAAATTCTGGCTCCTCAGGATTCTATACAGTCATGGTCACACACACACTCAACTCTGCAAAATATTAGCGTTTTCTAGCTGAATTCTTTGTATTCACTGAAATGATGCTCAGGATTTTTCACCGCATGCTTTGGCACTGGTAAGTGGTTTTACCCTTGTTCTCTATAGAAGAACTTGGCTTCCAATTGATTACAGTCTGGATAACAAACCTCTAGAATCGGGTTTTATTTTCTTAGGGGAAAAAACCCTTGATTTTGTACTCTCGTTTTTTTTTCAATTCCCTACACCTTACATAGAAATAAAACGTTGTAATTTTTCCCAGAAATATTTCTGAAGAACTCACAATGTTTGAATAGCCTTCTATGTGTTAGAGGAACAAATTGAAACATCCAGCTCCTAGCTTCAAGAAGCTCACAGATTTGGGGAACAAACAGTTTTATATTTTAATTCAACTTGGCAAATAGCATTAAGGAAATACGGTTCAGAACTAAGAAAATACAAAGCTCAATGAACAATTCTGTACAGAAGGTACAGAATTAGTGACAGTTACCGGTGAGTCAAACATTAAAGAACAAGCCTTGCATTTGTTATGGAGTATTCAGAGGGAAATTTACGCAGCAGAAGCCATAATCTGTGAAAGCTGAAGACGAACTGTGAAGAATCTGTTGTTTCCAAGGGATATGTAGCAGTTTCATATGGAGGAAGGCAGGAGAGCAAGGATACGAGATTATGTTGACCAGGGTTCAGGTAGGTAAGGAGCTCTAAAATGAATCAAGGTCACTAAAGTGTTGGAGCTACTGGGCTACAACTTGAGATCCTCTTGCCTCCTCCTCCAAGACTGCTGGGATTATGACTCATGCACGCACACAGATATACACACACATGCCTTCACACGTAAAAATTCAGGGTAGATCCAAGTATATATGTTTAAATTAGGTGCCAAACTTTTCCTTCAAGATCCAGGCTTTCTTATATTTTATGTAACAGAGTACTCCTGCCTTGCTATTCACCAGTAATCTTCTGTTCCTATCTCTCCTGTAATTTTGAAGTACACTTATATCACATGAAATGTCATTCTATTCCTGAGTGACTGGAAGAGCTGGGCACGCTGGCTGAAATCCTGAATGGCAGTAATGACCTGGGACACAGGAGGGAAGTCGCAAACGCCCTCTCGCAATCCCCCTGTGGCCTGCTTCACAGTGCTATTGTGTGACCCTAGACTCCGCAGGATTTAGTTTTCAATTCTTGCTCTGTCCTCTTCAGAGACAACTCCCTCCCGTCTGGCATCTTCCTGTTTCCATGCTTTCAAGTAGATCACTGTGCCCTAGGCGCAGTACCCACCTGGACGCCTTTTAGATGCTCCTTATGATTGACAGCCCACAGGCTAGAGTTAGAGATTACGAGCCAAATTCACATTCAGAACTTGTCACTCACCTAGCATTAGGCATAAAAAATAGCGTCTTCCCTTCACAACTATGCAGAAAAGAGCCTCCAAATTCTAACATTCACTAAACATTCGTGTCTGTTGTCATTTGATCCCAGCTTCCTCCTCTAAGACACGGGGTCTCACATTTTCAGCTCTTCTGTGTCCAACTCTACCATCGCTAAGCAGCTCCTTCTCTTCAATCACCTAGCCTCACCGAGCCGCTTTTCTCTAGGTTTCCACACGTTTTTGGTTTCCTTTTCTGTCTTTTTTCGCTAACTTGAGGCCGCCTGGAATGAAGAGAATGCGAGTTGCTTTTAGTGGTTTAAACATTTGTGCTCCCCGCCCCCTCCAAAATCAACAAAAGCTGCTGAGTCTATGAATTTGAAAGTAGAATTCAGACCCATAATTATAGTTATGGAGTTGAAGAATTTTCAATGTGTGTGTGTGTGTGTGTGTGTGTGTGCGCGCGCGCGCGCGCGCGTGTTCCTATCGAAATCTGAATTCCCAACCCCTGTTTTCAAGGACTTTCATGTGAAAACTGCAAATTTATTTATACAGCTTGCCTAATAACCACTAGTAGCATAAAGGAAATCAGTTGGGATATCTGCATTTGTCTCTCAAAACTCAATCACAGCAGAAGGTACAGATTTCTGGGGGACTCTGTGAATGTTACCTCTTTAAGTAGAAAAGGTTTTAGGACAGGAACATTTTCCCCCAGCCAGAGAAAATTTTAAGAATTCATAAAAAAATCAACCCAAATATTAATAATAGAAGGATTCGCCGTTTGGGTGGAATAGAGTGGCTCACCTTTTAAAACATCATTAGTTGTGAATTTGATTGTAGCTGCTGTGGAATGAAGTCTGGATAAATATTCATCATATGAAAAAATGAAATGGGACTTACCACTGGCTTGATACTGCCAGAAGTATGCTAAATAGAGCTGACCTCATTAAGTGAGGGGACATCCTGTTTAGGAATTTGGGGAGCAGATCACAGCAGTCCCCCTCATTTCACCCTAACCTTTCACTCCATGGCGGGTGGCTGGGAGGTAGGAAGGACTTTTCTGTTGAAGGTTACATCATGGTGCCAACCAAAATATGAACCGGTTCTGCTGGTTTATCATTAAAAATGATAATCAAATACAGTATGCAAAGCAGCAATTTATTAGCAAAATCATTCAGGATTATACACACAAAGAGTGATCAAAAAAATACCCAAGCTTAAACTTGCGTGGAGGCCTTTACGGGCAAATGGAAGAAACTTGAGAACATCATGTTTAGTGAAATGAATCAGAAGCAGAAGGTGAAACATCGAATGGTCTCTTTGATATGAGAGACCCAGATCACAACTCTTATGTAACTTAAAACGGAGAAACAAAGTGAAACAGGGGGGTAGGGCGGGGAGGGAGGGAGGGGTGGGTAAGAGGCAGGACAAAAGGAGAGCAGGGAAAGTCCTTGTCACCTTGACAAGATACGTAGGTGCACAAAATGCTCAACTTCATTGTAAACCTTAAATTTTGCACTTATACATATCAATAAAATGGGAAAAAGAGAAGGACAAAAAATGTTTAGAATGGTCACTAACACCCCCCCCCCCCCTTTAGAGTACTCCTCCTCCTCATCTCCAACTCTTACTTCGCTCGATCTTCCTGCTACTTTCGGAAGCAGTTCTGGAAGGCCTTTTTCTTGAACGTATTTGTGAGGTGTGATCAAAAATTAAAGTGAACGCTGCTGCTAAGTGCCATCTAAGGGAAAGGCAGGCTGGTAAACACACAGCAGTGTGTCCTCGTCCACCGTACACATCAGATCTACACCAAAATCTTCTGGCTCTTCACCAAAGTCAAAATGACCATGAAAGATAATGTTTTTTAATTCATTTAAATGCATCAAGGTAGCCACAACCACACAACTGAAGACACTTCCAAAAGAAGACTTTCAGAACTGCTTCAAGAAAGTGGCAGGAACCATGTAATAAGTGTATTCTATACAAAAAAGAAGTATTTTGAAGGGGATTGATGACAACATATTCTTTGCAGTTTAAAGTGCAATTTTTAATTTAAACATACAGTTTTGAATCACATCATATTGTATGAAGTTTTTGTTTTTTTGGTCAAAGGTTAAAAAATGAAGGGCTTTAGTTACACGTAAAAATTCAGGGTAGATCCAAGTATATATGTTTAAATTAGGTGCCAAACTTTTCCTTCAAGATCCAGGCTTTCTTATTTTATGTAACAGAGTACTCCTGCCTTGCTATTCACCAGTAATCTTCTGTTCCTATCTCTCCTGTAATTTTGAAGTACACTTATATCACATGAAATGTCATTCTATTCCTGAGTGACTGGAAGAGCTGGGCACACTGGCTGAAATCCTGAATGGCAGGATGAGTTTCATTGCAGGGACACAATATCTGACATTCACAAATAAGGGGAGGAAGTAGTTTATTTTTGCTCGTGTTTTCAGAAGGTCACAGTCAGTTTATGGGTCAGCAGCTGGAAATAGTAGAATCACACGCAGGGGTCACATCTGGAGCTTGACTTTGGACGGATCCTCATGGCGGGGCAGAGCAGAGCCAAGTCTGGAAGGACGGGCAAACCCAGCACACACCCGTCCAGGTCAAGCCCCAAGCATCTACCCCTTCCAGCCAGGTCCTACCTCCTGGAATCCATGGGTGTCCATGGATACATGAGGCTTTTAGGGGACATTCCAGATCCAAACCACAACAGAGACAGTGGTAATTTCTTCAATTAGAATGCAAAAAATTGGAGGTGTTTTGACAGCACCCTGTATATTTCTTTCTCATTACTCACCCACATACAAGACCTCCCTTGAGTCTGCTAACTGCCAGGAAGTCGGGCCAAGCTCTGACGTGAAATGGAATCACTCCTATGTGATGGGTGGTGAGAGCAATAGATAATAGTATGGACTAAGATTCACAAGGTGAGACACTAAAGTATACCACTTGGAGCTCCCTGAAGGCAGCTGGACAAGAACAGAACCCAACAATAGAATCTCTTTTATGAGAAAGTGACATAAAGGTACATATTTCAGGAGGTGGGTATCACCAAGGGCCACTTAAAAGTCTGCACACAAGTGAAATGCATATTGAATGTCACACAACTGCAGTGCACTTTGAAGGTCATGCAACAGAAATAGATATTGAGGTTAGAGTGCAAACATGAATACAAACTTTGGATCAGTGGAGCAGGCATGTGTCATAATGAATGCTAGTAAATTTGTATTTGAAGGCTGACTTTCAAAGTCCTTATAGCTCTAGAGTTTTGGGGAAATTAATTACCGTGATTCAGTCTATTTCCTCATGTATCATGCTGGATTTTTTTATGTTGCTCTTCATCTAGTGTCACTCCATTTTTTTTGTAGCAATAGAATTTGTTTTTCTCTTGCTTTTCCATTCTCCAGCCAAGGAATAGTACTAAAAATACTACCAACTTCTACAGAGATGGGCATGGAAAACAGACCTGTTTGTTCAAGCCATCAAGACTGAGCCAGATCTACTCCATATCCATGAGAAAGAAGCCAACGACCTTTTTTTCTAATTATTGAGAAAAATAGCCTTTCTCCAGTGAGAATTAAGCTCAGGGAATGTAAGCCTAAGGTTGCCTGTGGCCATCTGGTTCTAAATTGGAAGAAGCTTCATGAGAAGAAAGTTAACACAAGAATTCAGCATAGAGATACAGAGAAAGAGATAGAATCCTAAAGATACTGGAAATCTACATCCGTCCTTGCCAGAAGTTAAGCAACCCTGACTCTTTATTCATATGAACCAATCTAAATTCAGATTAAGTCTATTTGAATTGTGTTTTAAGCCATTGACTGAACCATTCATCACCTCAAGCCTTCTCCAACACACAACTGGTTCTCAAATATAAGCTAAGGCGAAAGAGCAGTTGTGAGATGATTAGCATTGATTTCTAAGGGGCAGAGTTTTAGAACATAGGAGATAAAATTTAAAAATATAGTGAATGCTTACATCGATATAAAAACAATCATGACAGTAAAAGATACATCTGCACTAATCCTCCTTGATATACTCTCCTCTCTTAAAACACACTTATCTCTTTGTCCCTGGTTTGATACTGACAAAAGTATATTAAAGTAGAGAGATCTGACCTCACCAGGCAAGGGGACAGCCCACTCCAGAATTCAGAGAATGCTTCTGGTTTTATCTTCTCCTCCTTCTCCTTTGGGGAGACCTTTCTGTTAGAAGAGGTCAGCACACAGCACAGTCCAAAACATGACCCAATATCCCTTACTTAACATTCAAAACAATAAGCAAGCATAAGGCCCAAAGTAACAGACTTTTTCCCAAAGATTGATTGAAAAATACAACATGTTTAAGTTCTAAAATAATTGCTATAGTAGTAATAATAATCAAAATAATCCCCCTCAATATGAACACACATCCCATCATTCTTGTCAGTTTCTTTTGTTTGTGGCCCAGGCTAGTCCTGCACTCACTATGTAGCCTAGACTGACCTCACACTCGGGCAATTCTCCTGCCTCAGCCTCCCAAGTGCTAGGTTACAGGCGTGTGCCACC
This sequence comes from Ctenodactylus gundi, assembly GCA_004027205.1. Taxonomy (NCBI): domain Eukaryota; kingdom Metazoa; phylum Chordata; class Mammalia; order Rodentia; family Ctenodactylidae; genus Ctenodactylus; species Ctenodactylus gundi. Next base: position 423,721 of record PVKB01000605.1, on the reverse strand, counting down.
ATGCCCTTTTTATGTGGTACTGGGTAATCAAACTCAGGGGCTTGAGTTTGCTAGGCAAGTGCTTTGACTGAGCTGCTCCTCCAGCCGCTCTTGCCACTTTCTGAAGCAGTTCTGGAAGTCGTTTTTGTGAATATGGTTAGGTGTGTTGCCATACATACCTCGATATTCTTACTTGATTCAAACTGTTTAGAGTAATTTCTGTGGAATTAAAACATGGCTTGTTCTCATCTACCTTACTCTCAGACTCTAGCATCGTGTGACCTAGGCTCGTCACCAAAAAGCAAAATGACCATGAAATGTAAACATCTTGAGTCTAATCCAGGAGGTATGGCAGTCAAAGCAGCACTAGAGACATTCCCACAAGAGAAAGAACTTCCGGAGCTGCCCAGGAAGTGACGGCAATGTAAGATATGTGCGCTTGAAGAAAGGGAGAGTGTTTTGAGGAAATTAGTGGCAATGTACCTTTAATTGCAACAACTTTTTTTTCTATTTAAACTTTCTTTTGCTCCAGGAAGCGTGGGCTTTATAATCCCAGCAGTCTAGGAGGCTGATGGAGAAAGCCTTCAAGTTCAAGTCTTAGGGAGCTCCTGTCTCAGAAAAATATACATATATGAACTGAGTATGTAGCTCAGGAAGAAGGCTCTGGGCTTGACCCATAGTACCACAAAATAACGAATAAATAAACAAACAGACAAATACTTTTTAAACTAGACCTCCCACTCTCCCACTGGCTTTCTTAGCCTTAGGATTCTATTGTTGGCTCCATCTCAGGACACCTCCTTGAAATTTTTCCTTTGAACTCAGGTCCAAAATATTTTGTATAGATTTGAGGGTTCCCTTCTGTTCATTCATCCTGTCCCCCCACTCCCTACTGTGTAGGTGGGCTGAGCTTGTAAAATTCTATCTCTCAGCAGCCTCAGGCACAGGAAGTTGGCCCATAGACTTCCAAAAGGGGGTGGGGGAGGAAGAAACCCTCATCCAGCATATAAGACGCAGAGCAGGAAGCAAAGCTAATGAAGGGATGTCCTCAGCTTTCACAGGAAATTATTTTCACACTGCCTCTATAAAAAGTAACAGATTTGACCCCTTATCCCTCTTCACCTCCTTCTCAGCTAACCTCCCAGTAGAGAGGCGATGGGAGAGCAGGGAGCCAGACTGAGGCAAATGAAAGACAGGCTGCTTTTCATGAAAACGATCCTAAGAAACCATTGGTCACAGCCAGAAGCCGCCAAGAACAGTTAAGTCTAGCGAGGTGCTGAATTGGACAATTCCGAGTGCAGAAATCCATAGCTGTTACTAGCGATTACAGAGAAAGAGCATCTCTTTTCGATAAGAAACTAGAGACGGAGAAAAAAAGAAAATCTATATCCATGCGGCACTTCAAAGTAAGTCCAGTTATTTTTATGTAAATACTTGGATTCTGTTCGGAAGCTATTCGGGGCTTCAGAGGTAAAGAAATGCTGGTAAAGTTCCCAGATAAGGAGGGGATGCTCCTAAGCCAAATTTGCTGGGAAATAGATTAATTCGCATTTTTCTTAGCAGATCCAGGCAGGTAGGATGAGGCTGCTGTGTGCCAACGGGGCAGGGTGAATAATCCAGATCCAACAAGGCTGAGCAGAGGAAGAACATGGTCAGGTACAAGATCTTGCCAAGAAGTGATCAAAGCATCATGGACTGAGGGGTCGGATGAGAGTCTGTTTGCTAAGAATTTGGTACAGAGTCCTGCTTGAGGTATGATCTGCTCCCTGGCCCTCCAAAGTTCACAGTTAATTGAAGGATAAACACATAATTATAATAAAATCTGCATTTAGACAAAGAATTATGATAACATGTGGCAAGCATTCACGGAAGGACCAAGAAATCTTATTAAGTTGTTGAGTACTTTGCCCAAGGGAGCCAGAGGTTTATAAAATGATAAGTTAAAGGTGTCAGAAGGGTCTGGCAAATATACAAAGACAGGGGCTGGTGTTCCTGGAAAAGACTAGCCCACAAGGGCTGCTTGACACCGTAGTGTGGAGAACATTCGAAGACAGCGGCAGACCCTGAGTCTGGGGATCAGAGCTGAGGTCAGTCATGGAGGGTTCTGAGACATCAAAAGTGGCTCTCAGTCTTGCAGGCCAGGGAACTCATTTAAACCAAAGATTATGGGGTGGGTGTAGGGGTAAGGCATTCAGTTTGCATTTTACTTTTTTTCCTATTTTCTGAAAGGTTATTTTGATCTAATTCTCCCAGGTCATAAGGGGAGTATTAAGATAGACAAGTTTATGCTAGACTGGAAATGAAACGTCAAGTATCTATTTCCTGCTTGCTGTTTAATTATTAAACACAACTTTTGTCATGTGGAAAAAGAGTTAATTATAATCAGGGTGGGAGTTCATGTACCTGAAAATCTTTAGAAGGGAAAACGTAGGGGAAGCAACATGATGGAATAGCAGATCCAAAGCAACTCTTATCGGCCTGAATCTGTTTTGCATTTCATTCCGGACTCTGCGAATTAGCACCAACACAATGAATCTTTGTAAATTAATGAGAAGAACAGCGGGAAAGAATCACTCACTTTTGTTCCAAGACCTTCCTCCCTGGTAATAACCTGAATGAACCTTGGAATCATGACCCCAGGCTAAGAGCCTACGCCATACCCTTTGAACAAAACGATTAAATAATCACATTCATCTTGGCTCAACTTCCTGAATGTATTAATTGCATTAAAACACCACTTGTCAGGGTGCCTGGAGAGGAAGGATCTGTTTCGTCTTGCCCTCCAGCATCCAATGATATGACCTGCTTTCGTAGTAAAGGAGCATGGTACCTGGACAGATAGCCTTCTTTGTCAAGTACCTGATCACATGCTGTTGGGGCCACGTTTTCTCATCTGGCCTGCTCTGCCCACAACACTTTCCCTCATCTACTTGAAAAACGCCAACCTATCAATTCTTCTTTTTTCTTCCATTTTATTGATATGTCTGAATGTGATACATAATGTTTACATGGAACTTGAGTATTTTGTGCATGTATACATCACAGTAAAATTACAAATCCTTCCTCTCTTCCTTTCCAACTCTCCCACCCCCACCTCCACCCCACTAGTTCTCCTTGTTCCCCCTGTTTAGTTCTATGCAGTAATTATGATCTGAGTTTCTCATGAGAGAGACCATTCAATATTTAAGCTTCTGCGTCCGAATCACTTCACTGAGCATGATGTTCTCAAGTGGGACCCATTTACCTACAAAGGCCTCAAGCCTATCTGATTTTATAGACAAATAGCATTCCATTGTGTACAAACACCACAATGTACGTATCCATTGGTCTACCAATTCTAATTGTTGCTATGAATCCTCTGTTAAAATATAGAAGCCAATTGATAATTCTTCAAGGCTCCATCTCATTACCTCTTTCACCTGTCCACTCACCTCTCCATCCACCCATCACCTAGCCACCATTCATCCATCCAGCAGTCATTTAGCCAGCTGATTTTTCTGAGAGATGGGCTTAAATCCTGATTCTGCAACTTCCTATTTGTGGTCCCAGGCAAACCCCTTCGTATATCTGTTTCTTTGTAAAATGGGGAAGAAGATAAGAGAGCTTTGATTGAAGAGCAAATGTTTCTATTGACAGAAAATGATTGGAATGGTTCCTGGCTCATTTAATGAGCAACTTCTGTGCTAAAATTTTGGAGTTCTAAGTATGAAAATGAGTGCTATGCTTGCCACAAAATAATAAAACAGAAGGCAAATCCAAAGTATGTCAAGGGATAGAGAGACGCTCCTGGCATCCTAACAGCACAGAGGCTGGGCCTCATCTTGAAAAGGTCTTCAGTGAAATACTCATTTTCTGGGCCTTCTCTGAAGCTCCAACCTAAAGTAGCCACATCTAACGCCCTGAAGTATTGTTTTTTTCTATTCTAGTCTGCTTTATTCCCTTGATCATTTTGTTATGAATGTACCTATTCATCTGTGCATACCGGTTGTTCTCAAAGGCTAGTTCCAGGACCTTGGAAACCTGCCAGAAACACAGATCCTTGGGCCCCATCTTAGACCTAGGATGTCAGAGTCTCTACGGTGGACCCCAGCAGCTCGCATTTTAACAATGGTCCGCAGATGCCTGGGATGGTCATTTTAGTTGGAGAAACACTTTCTTATCATCTGTCTCCACTGGGGAAAGAAAGTTCCTTGAAGTGGGCACATCTTCTGGTTATCACTGTTTATGTCTAGCAGTTGAATCTGTATTAAAAGCATTGTTGATGTTTTACTAATAATATAATAAAGTACAAATGGTGACCTTCTTGCTTGATGCACAGCTGAACTTAGTGTCCAATCGGCTGACTGTGCAAATTCCCAACTCTATTTGCATTCATAATTTGCCTGTACAATGTCATTTCAAAGAAAAAATATTGAGAGATTGTGGAATTATTTATATTTTTCTGGAAGAAATACTTAGAAAATGCTTAGTAATATATACAAAGGCAAAGATATGAATAAAACACCATCAGAAGTCTATCAAAATCCACCATTTGAGCACCAATGCCTACTGAAGCTGATTTTGTAATGCTCAGGAGCAATAAAAAGGAATTTCTTGACAGAAATCCAGTTTGCACCAGATTTTTGAAGCAAGTAAAGAAGGGATTCTCATAATTCTCATACCTGATGAAAATATATCTGTGTCCACTACAAATTGCACATAAATCTGTCAATGGTAAAGAAGGAGGAAAGAAAAGATAGGTGGGGATACAGGCAGACACGGGAGAAGGCTAGAGGCAGAAAAGATGAGACAAGATTGCACTGCAGATCTACGATTTTCCCCCCAGAAACTACCATGCTGTCTCCCCTGTTGTCTGAGCACCATCAAAATGAGTCAAACACGCACTGCCTCAGCAGAGCTTCGGTATTCCACAACAGATCAAGGTGGCAAAGACAGGAGAAGCTTCCTCCAGAGTGGGGGCTGAAGCCAAACGCAGTGCACCCCGTGAGTGAGGACCCATGGTAGAACCACACTGAGTCCATAACTAAGAAAGATTTGAACACACGGAAAGGTTGTATGTCAGTGTGCATGTGTGTGCTAGAGGGCTGTTTGTCCAGTGAGGCCGTAAGTCTCGTTGAAATCCAGCCCTCCAGTGAAGCCAACGCCTTTGGCTCTGAATGGAATGAAGGGGTGGTACAGTTTGTCTTCCTCCCAGTGTCCCTTGCACTGGATCTGAGATTTTTGTACAAAACACAGCAGAAAGCTGAGAGTTGTGGTTCAAGCCTCATTTTTAGGACATTTAAGCTGGCCTTAAAACTTTCTTTCTTCAGTCATGTACTGTTTTAAATAAATGCGATCAGTTCCTAACGCCCATCACGCAAAGTAATAATGCCTAAAAATTCTTAGCATTCATGCTCTCAGCAAGGATGGGCTATGTCCCTTTTAAGTGAGACACCTACTACTTTAGGAAGGCTAATGTAAATAAGATTAATGCTCAGTAAAGTTTGAGGCGGGGATTATTGTAGTGCCTTCCACATGAGCAAACACAGGCGTGGGTCATACCTCACACCCAGCACTCATCTACATGCTTGTCACACTAAGGAGTGATGGCAAATCCACTCAGAAGTGACACATGCCAGTCACACAACCAGACTCAGGCACAGGATGCTCAACAGGCTAAAAGATGGGGCACAGGTGACAATTCGGTCAGTGGTGACTCTATGCTAGAAGGTGCTCAGTAAATTGAATTAACACCCAAAAGATGATATATCTTCTACCGAGCTTCATCATGTGCCAAATACCGTACAATCCGTAAAGTTTCATCACACTGAGCATCATAGAAGTGTTTGAAATTACATATAATTATCCTCCCTTTTTCAAATAAGAAATGTACAATACATTCACAGTTTCTCTCTTAGTAGGCGGCACAGGCAACATGTAAATAATCTTCTAACTCATCCCACTCCAATTCCACTATTACAGAGATCATGTAACACAGGAGTGAGCTTGAGAGACAATGGACAGTCGTTCCCAAGGGTAGATTTCCTTACATCAACAAAGAGCTCCTATCCTTCTTACTTATTCTTACCACATTCTATGTGTTTCCTTCGGACACACAATTTGTATTGTTGCTTGCCTCTAGATCTTTGTAGCAGGTTGGAATTTAGTAGGAGGGCAGAATATCACCACAGCAGGCAGAAATAAGTCTAGTTCATTTTCTGTCTTCTCTGTCAAGCATGACGTCCTCCACTCCATTGGCCATCAAAAAACACTGTCAAACAAATGATATTTCCCTGTGTATTTCTCTCCTGTTTGTATTACTGTACTCTATCCAAAAATAAGGTTTATATGTATGAAAAATGTTAGATGTATCCAATGGTTAAGTTCCTTAGATATTCTGAAGCCTATAGTATCTGACTCTAATTTAGCCTGGTGCTGGATCTCTGGCCTTGAGCACCCTTTCTACACTGGCTTGTCATATCCACTCTATGCCCCATGAGGACCTGCCCAGCCATCTCTCTCTACCTTCAGAGGATGAGTTTGATTTGAAACAAGGGGTCTGGAGTTCTAATTTGTAATGAGGAGGAAAGAACATTGTACAGGAGAGAACCGGGGTAACCAAAGAGGAGAAGACAGAAGAGATTAGTATTGGAAACTGTGGTTTTAGGTTTGTTTATGATTTTTTCTTTTCTTTGTTTCTTTTTGACTCTTGGGTGCATGGTCACTACGTTACTGTGTTTTCTTGGGCTCTCCATCACTTTTCTCCAAAGAGTAATGTTTCCATGGCAACTACTCTGCAGACAAGAACCATTTTGGAGGCTAGAGGTGTCTGGGAAGTTGAAGAGAAGATACATGAACCTGAAGTGGCCTTCTTCTAGCACCAGTGCCAGGCTCTCGGCAAGCTGCCTTTTGTGCCACATTTAGTCCGTATATCAAGGTTGATTTATACTTTGAAGATAATGAAATTGGTGCACTTCAGAAATAAGAACAGAACTCAACAGCAAATTGATTCTTAGACTTGGGTTGGTCCAGTTTTTAAAACAATGCAATTCCATTCTACCTTTTCACTTGATCTGCGTGGTCCTTGGGACTCCATCGTGGGCATCAACTGGAAATGAGTAGAATGGTGGAGTATCCCTTCCTGCCGAGGCTTGCCACAGAGTCGGTCAGAGCTCTACACATACCGGAGGCTCGGACACTCTATACTGCATCGTCACTACACATGAGAATATCTTCAAAAATTTTTAAATGATCCTGATCTCATGGGTCTTAACCCAGACTTAAGTCAGAATTTTACGGATGACCAAAGACAGTTACAGCTTAAAACTTTTCTGCCTTAATGTTTCTGCTTGTAGAATGAGGAGCAACTGTTGTGCACCTTTCCAGCTCAGTGTCAAAAAATACATGCACTCTATTTCTTGTACTAGGACCCCTATTTTAAGAGATTTGGTAACCTGAAACAGAAGTCTCTGTTATGAAATAAAGCCTAGAATACAACTGATTGATGATGACTGCTTCTCTTAATGTCACTCTAAAATATGCCAGTTTTCTAAGCTCATCCAAAAAAAAAAATCAGTTATGTCAAATGCTTCTTTGCTGCTTGTTTTTTTTCCATATTCCAGGACTGTTTAAAGGAGGAGTTGCTGAAATGATATTTTCTAAACATTTGACTCTCAAATTGCCAAAACAATAGTAAATATCAAAGAAGTCTTTAAAAGTCCCTTTCCTTTTAAACAGGAAGGAACAACTTGTGAGAAAGAAGATGATAATGGGTGGTAAAGTAAAATAATTGAAGCTTGCAAATTAAGCTCTTAAAATCATAATGGCTTCCCATCTCAGGATAATGAGATGAAGAAAATATTTGTTCTCCTAGTAACTGTTAGGATTATTTCTCTTAGACAAAGACTGGTTAGGACTGAAAAAAAAAGCATATATAGAAAAAGCCCCCTTGGCATAGCTGAGTTCCTAAAGAGTGTACGTAGCATTGATGCTGTGGTTTAAGAGATAGGAACCTACTTTGGAAGTGCCAAAGAGGATCAGGGGAAAGATAATGAGAATGAAAATGACATAGAAGTACAGAAAGAGAGAGAGAGAGAGAGAGAGAGAGAGAGAGAGAGAGAGAAAGAGAGTCATAAAAACAAATTCTATGTATTCAGTGATGTGACCCCTTCGAGTCCCAGTCCAATGTTGAGTGGGACTGATTTTTTCTTTTTCAGAAACTGGTAAAGAAGTTTAGTTTTGATTTTGAATTTAAATGGGACTTAGGGGCAGGATTTGAAAATAGAATTATTAGTTCTTGGACATTTGCTAAAATCTTGAAAAAATTCTGAGACACCCTCATCTTTGGAACTTGGAAAGGACAACTTCCTGATCCCTGCCTGACATACGGGACAAACTCCCTCTGCCCCTTGCATTATTGTGATAACACTTGAAGACGTGTTATTGTAGCTAGGTGACTGTCGTCTCCACCAAACGGAAAGAGCCAACTTCTAAATAATGATTCTGGTTTTGAAACAGAAGTTTAAAGATGTGCATCACGGGCTCTTAGGTACATTAGGGCTACTTTTAGAGGGGCTGCAGTCAGAGTCCTTACAAAAGTCCCACTTCTTCATAAGACTTCTTACCATATGACGTCTCTTACATCTGTATGAGTTGGTCAGTTTTAGTCCTTTTCTTTCTTCAGACACCCTTTTTGGAGACTAGTTTCCACCTGGGTTAGAGGTGGACCTACCCAGGGCATTCATACCGTATGGGCCACTAGTTCGCTTTGAGTATAAAAGCAAACCTCTACCAAAAGCATGCCAACAGGAGGGAACAGGGGCAATTGAGGGACAACTTTTAAATATCTCAAGAGCGTTAAGCACCAATCCAGGTAAGTTGCCTGAAGGGGTAATTAACACTGGGGAAAAAACGATGGGTGGTGAAAACCCAGATGCAAAGAAAAAATCTTCAGCTCTAGCATGGATTGAATTACTGCTATAAGGAAGTTATGTTCAAATTTTAACCCAAGAAGCCACAGAATGTGACCTTACTTGGAAATCAAGTTATTGTAGCTGTAATCAAGTTAAATTGAGGTCATACTGGACAGGGTTTAATTCTGTCCTCGTGAAGATGAAAAAAGGATGCAAAAAGATAAAAATGCAGGCAAGGATGCCACGTAAAGGCACTGGGAGGCGTTAGTTATGTTGCCTCAACCCAACAAACATGTGAATCCACCAGAAGCCCATAGCCCTACCCACATTAGGCTCCAGAAATATGAAGGAATACATGTTTGTTGTTTTAAAGATAGCCAGTTTGGAGATCACTGGTGCAGCAGCCCGAGGAAGCCAACGCAGCCCAGGAGTGAAATTCAGGGAATCTGCAGGTAGCTACTCGGCTAGTGGCACACAGGTTGTATTTACCGTGTTGTGTTATTTGGCTACTCAATTCAGAAATGTCAAAACACCCTGTACGTTTTTATTCATCACTCCCATCCCGGGCGAACAAACTTACGTCTGTCTTGCTTCTGGCTTGTCCCTAGCAGCAAGCCCAAGCCCGCTACACAGTGAGGATTCAGTACATTTGTCTGGTTGAATCAGTGAGTTGATCTGGGTCACAGACAGAGGAGGGCACAGAGGCTAGCGCGAAGATCTTCCTTCTGCTGAACCGCTCTGGTAGGAAAGAAGAAATTTGCTTATTAAAGCCCCTAACATCACAACTGGTTGCATCTCTCCCACTTCTGCTCTGCCTGCATTTGTATGATACGATTTGCTGACTGTCTCTGTGTGCACTGCTTTAGAATGAGGCAGAGCGGATCTCTCAAAGGATCCGGGCATGCCTGAGTGCCAAGAGTTACCCAGTCTGCACGGGCATCCTCCAGGATGTGTAATCTGGATGCCACCAGCCGTTGGGATCTATCATCTTGACTATTCACAGACCTCTCGCTTTCAAAAGTCAGTGGGCCTGATGGATGAGATGGCCTCTCCCAGGGGCCCTGCTGGTGCTGTGATTCTGCAAGTCCAGCAAGAACTGGCTTGCATTTCAGGCACGTCTCAAGGATGGAGATTGTTAGAGGAGAAAGCAAATCTGCAAAAAGAGGAAAGCCTTCGAAACCCCAGATAATAAATGGGCCTTACCGTCAGTTTTATGTGCCTCCCTTTCAACACTTTGCCCTCATCTAAGATCGTTAAATCTGGTTAGGAGAGTTGAACCAATTCAGTTCATAATAAATAAAATATAGGATTTGAAAATTATAACCTCTTCTTCATTGCTAAGGGATAATGAGGGTTAATAAGTTAATTGGTTTATCAAATAAGGCAAAGACATATGCACAATAAGTGAGAGAGTCATGTCTCATCGCACAGAGATCATGCACTGACAGTGTCCAAGCTGCACCCTTACATATGTGTGGCAAAGCACAGCTGTGTGCTGAGCCTGGCAGCGGCTCTTGGCTCCGCCGGCTAGTACTAGTACTGTCCAGCAGAAACTCCACAAAAGGACTCAGGGCTCCCTTGGCTAACCCATTTAATGGGAAGAATAAATACATGTCCGGCTACTTATTCTCTATTAACCAAGTGTGAGTAATTCTTTACATTGAGAATACAAATATTATAAAATTTAAATAACAGGAAGAATTATCAGTTACCTCCCAACTATTTAGAAAGCATAGCTCCCTGTTTTCACCTTTATAAATACATTTATGTACATGAAACCCAAACCAAAAATATATAGATATATTACCATGTGAAGCTTTTCTCACACTGACCATCATTTTTATTTTAAAGAAAACTTCATTGCCTAGATAAAACTCACATACTATGTTGAAAATGAACGTTTATCCAGAATCATATGGAAGAATAAATATCATAACGAACATAAATACTTAGATTTTCTGATGAACAGAGTTCAGCTTATTATATTGTATATATGCTTATTTAATTAACTATAGACATTCATTGAGCATCTGCTAAATTTAAAATAAAAGAAAGAAGAAAGAAGCCCCATCTTTTCTCCTGGAGCTTCAAATCTAGAGAAAGGACAAACACCGCACATTAATACTCCATCTTATTGATAGACTCCCTAAGACAAGGAGTCCACAAGATTAAGACTCAGATCTCCAGGCCACCACAGACCAGCTAGTAAGGTCATGGAAGTAAACACTTTTGCACTTTTTCAACTCTCCTGGAAGACTCCTGGTCACTTCTGATCAAACTCCAATAGTGTCTCAAGGATATTTTTTCTGTGACACCACATTACTTCTCAGCAAACATTGCACTTGGAATCTTGAGCAAAGATGGAAGGTAACTGATCAGCGGCAGGATTGCAGAGTTGGGCCAAACTCTGGCCACTCATGGACCCAGTGTTCATTTATGTGGAAGACCAGGTAGAGATGGCCCTGCAGATTTCTTGGTCCTAATTTCACGGATCTCACCACTCTTGTAAACCACTTGGATTTTTGGGCACAGTAATAAGTGTCCTCATGCAGACTTTTTCCCCAACTGCTTGAGAGAGAGCACTTAGCCTTAAACAAATTTGGTATCTCTTGTCTCCAGAGAGACCTGCCCAAAAAAATGCTTCCCTTGGGTCTCTGGAGAAGTGCTTAATCTCTTCCTCCGTCTCCTCTACCCTTTTGGACTACTGTACCTAGAGCAGAGAAGTCCTACATTTACTCCCTGGTCATAAACCTTTACTTAACACCTTGATGTAGTAATTAATTTTCTTTGAAGTTGATCTATTTGCAAATGGTGATGACATTTTAGCTCCCACATGTAAATTTGGCCTTTACAATATTAAAAAAAAAAAATAAAGCCATTTCTATGTGATAATAATTAACCTGTAAAGGAGTAAAGAGCTAGTCACCTTTGTATTTGCGAAAGGCCCAGACTGGTTGATAGCAAACTATAGCTGACACTCAGCCTATGACTTTGAATTTTAATTGACAGCTTCAGTAGAAAGGGGATGCCCAAATTAAACATTAATCTTAGGTGTTCTTCTACAAGTATTTCTGGATGAGATTTTTTTCTTTTTCTTCTTCCTCCTCCTCCTCCTCCTCCTCCCCCTCCTCCTCTTCCTCTTCTTCCTCCTCCTCCTCCTCCTCCTCTTCCTCTTCTTCCTCTTCTTCCTCTTCCTCCTCCTCCTCCTCCTCCTCCTCCTCTTTTTCTTCTTCTTCTTCTTCTTCTTCTTCTTCTTCTTCTTCTTCTTCTTCTTCTTCTTCTTTCCACCTTCTTCGACACGGTCTTTCTTTGTACCCCAGGCTGATTCTGAACTCACTAGGTAGCCCAGGCTGGCCTAGGATTTGGCAATCCTCCTGTCTCAGCCTCCAGAGTGCTGAGATTACAAGTGTGTGTGCCACCATGTTTGACTTTGAGATTATCTTTTAAATCCACGGACTCAGTAAAGTGGGTGGGCCGCTCCCCTGCAGGGGAGCCAAAGTAGAGCAAGGGGTGGAGAAAGGGGGATGTTTTCTTTCCTCATTTCTGCTTGGGCTGGGATAGCTATCACATTTCATCATCAGACCAGGACCTATGTAATTACCGTGACCTCCCCTTCTTCCCAGGCCTCCAAAGTGAGGCTGAATCATACCACTCGCTTTCATCAGTCTCCAAATTGCAGACAGGGGACCACAGGGTTCCTTTTAATTCTAACAACCAGCTTCTATGTACAAATTTTGTGGATTATATTTCTTTGCAAAACCCTGCCTAGTACAACAGTAAAGGACTCTCAAATTCATCAATTGATATCACTTACCCAGTGTGTTTCAATCACATATTACACCAAAAATCCTAGATCATCTTATATCAAAAGATGCTAGGAGGGACTTAGTGACTTCTTTGAGATAGTAAGTCTTTTCCTCAGAGTAGACTTGTACTGATATATGATATCATTATGAACTGGGCCTCCTTTAGAACTGTATGATTTGCATTCATTTGCAACATAGCCAGTCTAGGCTCTTCTCTAAATGAAGAGTAGGAGGACAGCCACTTGCTCCTGTTTCCTGCTATTCTTGCTGGCTGCATCTCTACTTCTTTCCTATGCTCATATCTACTACTTTCTTTTTTTTTTAATTTAACATTTTTTATAAATACATGAATTCCAAATTCTGTAACACATTAGAACCATGGTGTTGGGGATTTAAGAAAGATAGATATGAACCATTTGAACAAAAATGGGGCCACCTAGAGTCAGTAATGCTAAGTGAAATGGACAAAGCACAAAAGACTGATTGTAGATAGGTATCCCCCTTATGAAATGCACAAAAATAATGACATAATAATGAGTGAACACCTTAAAAAGGACTGGACACAGATGCTCACTAATTCTACTAAGTTCTTGACCTCTCTGTGTAATTCAATACAGTTTTTGGAACCAGCAAATAGTCTTTCTCTCCATTTTTTACATCTACTATTATCATAATAAACCTCAGGATCTGTGTCACTAATTCATCCCACCAGCTTCACTTCCCTCCATCTCCTTGGCTTCAGAAAGCATAACATCCCCCCCATTTCTGCATCATTTTTTGTCCTAACTGGACCCACCCCACTTCTGGAACAAATTTTTTTGTATTAGTAAAAGTTCTTAAAAGAGCAGAATTAATAGGATATATGTACATTAGATTGGCTTACAGAGACAGAGGAGAGAGTCCAAGAGGGCCATCTGCAGACGTGAGAGCTGTGAGATCTAGTAGCTGCTTGGAAGCAAAGATTCAAAGTCTGGAGGCTGGGGAATTCACTGTAGGGCAGCTGGCATGAGTAGACACTGCAGATCAACTTGTGGAGGTAACAGCAAAGGCCTAAAGGTTGGACAGAATCTCTCCTGGATATGGATGGCTAGAGGCAGCTGTGAAGTCAGGGGCTTTCCCACAAAGAGCTGTGAAGCGTTTCTTCTCCCTTTCCATTGTACAGTTCAAGAGGCTAGCCTGTTGCTTGGGCCACCCACATCCAAGTGGGGCTTCCTTCCTCCTTCTTTCCCTGCATGACAGCCATCCACACGCAAAGCTGTGCCCTACTCATCAGCTGGGCATTTCTCAATCCCTTCACATTGGCACACATGGTCAATGGTCACATTTTCCCTTTTCTAAAGTCTTAAATTTCAGCTTCTCAGAATCAGATCATAACTTTCTCTCCTCTGAGGCTTCTCTGCCTTTCCACTGAGCTTGCTTTGGAACTCTGTGTCCCTTTGTTTCCCTTTGATCTTTCTGAAACCCAAGTCTCTTGTTGTGTCTCAGTGTCCTTAACACATTTGGGCTGCACTTCTGCTTTTCCACTCAGCCTAACACAATCTTAAAGAAGGTGCCCTAGCCACGTGGATGAGCACCTCCACCACCTTATACTGTCAAAAGACATCAGTCCATCCAAGTGACATTTGGGAATGCCTTTGCGCACTTCTAGTTAGGGCCCTCTTCTATTTTGCCCAATCAGTTTTCTTAAATTTCTAGCATTTGCTACAATTCATTGCTCTTTCTTTCTTTAAAAGAAAAAACAGGTTGATTCTGCATTCACTATGTAGCCCAGACTGGACTTGAACTCACAGCAATCCATCTGCCTCAGCCTCCCTCCCGAGTGCTAGGATTACATATGTGTGCCACCACACCCAGCTTTATGTGCAGCTGTGGAATCAAATTCAGAGCCTTATGCTTGCTAGGGAAGTGGTTTAACTGTCGTGCCATTCCTCTAGGTCTCACTTTCTTCCTTAAGACTAGAATTGAGTCAGGTCATCAGGATAGATATAGATATAGATATAGATATAGATATAGATATAGATATCTATCTATATCTATCTATCTATCTATCTATCTATCTATCTATACAAACACACACACACACACACACACACACATAAAACTGGAGGCATCCAATTTTAACACATTATCACCTTTTAACTTCATTTCTTCTTCAAATACATCTCTGTAATATCATATGTCTTATGCATCTTAGTTACTTAACCATTCCATTGCTGGGACATATCCAACAACCACAACTTAAGGGAGGAAAATTTTAGCCCACAGTTTCAGAAGATCTCCCTACACGGTCCATTCATGGGCAGCTGACAATGGAGAAAGCACTCTGGGGAGGCAAGCCAGAGGGAAGCGCCTCACAGCATGGCAGACAGAAAACCAAGGAAGTGTAGAGAAAGCTGATGTCCGGAGACTCAGGCAAGGCCAGAGTTTTCCAGTGAAGAAGCTGTAACAATGTTTCTTCTTCCTTCCTCTATTTAGTTCAAGCTGTCAGTTGGGCCTCCCACACTTCCCTGACTTCTGGGCCCACAAATTAACAACACACATCTGAAAGTTCTGCTCTGGATGTGCCCCAATCTCAAAACATTGGCACAATCCCTCCAGGTCAAGTCCTAAGCATCCATCCCTTCAAGCTATATGTTACTTCCCAACAGCACGCAATTTTATAGATATTCTACTACATCCAAATACATGAGACCTTTGGTGTATGTTCTGATCCAAACTGTAACACCATGCAACAAACTTTAAGAAACGTTTAGATTCGGGATTCTAAAGAGCCACACTACCTAGTAGGATGGACATCAAGACTCCTATAAAGGAATATTACCATTTAGGAAGAAAATGGAAATGTTTTGATTTGAAATTTGTCATTTTCTCTCTTAAGCAACTTAGGCAAAATAAACACACCATCCCCTAGCATTTGGGGTGTGATGAAATAAACCATTACCCATTAGCCACTTGGTTTAAGATCAGAATACTGCATTTACCTGGGAGCAGAATCTGCCATGACTTTGTACAAGCTATATCTACTCTCCAGACCACTGGGCAATCATGTGGAAATTAAGAGGATTAGATAAGAGGATTTCTGAAATTTAATTTTAACCTAAACATTTTTTAACATTGCTATTTTCATCTTTTAGATTACTTAGTAGAGCATTCATCGTGTGTTTTGTAGTGTGGTATGATTTATGGAAATGCAAAGAAAATATTAAGAGAATACTGAAAAATCTCAAGCCCTACATTTGAAGCACAAAGGAAGAGGTCTTCATCCTAGTTCTAACTTAGTCACTAACTTGCTGAGTGTCCACAGATAACTGTAATGATAACTTCTTCTCTCTGCTGCCTTTGTTTCCTTAATAGAAAACAAGCACATGAGTGGTTGGTCTCTAAGGCCTTTTATTTCTATGATGCTATTGTCTAGTGTCAAAAAAGATTAAGGTATCAACTAATTCAAGTATAAAACACAGTTGTACAAAATTATCTTCTGCAATCATGGAGTTGTTTCTAGTCTGCAGATACAGATGTTGAGTAATTTATTCAGCCACCTCCTGTTGAATGCTTGTTTGAACTCCATGGGCCCCGGGCCAGATCTCCAGTGTTCCTCACTCAAAGGCTAGTCAGTTCCTCCTGGAGTGGTAACACGGTGCCCTCGATTAGGTGCTAAGGCATTCTGTCCTTGCAAGATGAAAAGAGATGGTCACAGAATTGGCACAGCTCTGGGCTGCAGGCATCCTCTGCAATCTCTTTTCTTTGATGAGCCAAATGATTCATTCAGGAAATGTATGAATGCCCAGTACATAGGAAACTAGGAAGATTATCCAGACTTCTCCCTTTCTGTTAGTGTTTGATTTTGATAGTTCTCGGGTTTGTTATCTACCTCCTCATATTTCCTTTCAAAAGTGCGGAGTGTAAAATTACAGTCTCATTAATGCAATAAATAGGATGGTATCCTTGCCCCTAGAAAGCTATGAATTTGTGGAAGTATATGGAAAACATACTGTTCAAAGATATCCCTGTGTGTAGAAGAGCTCCATCCTCTGCCCTTAAAAACCACATCACTTTCCTGACATACGTCCAGTAGCTTCCTGTTGCATCGGGTTTCTGGGCCAACAAAGCTCAGCTTCAAAAGCTTAGATGACCTCACTTCCCCCAGCTCTCCTCTTGATTCTGTCTCCACATTTCTTGGCCTCCAGGCCCAGGCATGCTTCCAACAGAACTGTATTGAATGTCTAAGAGACAGCATAGTGTGATGGAAATGACATCGGATTAGGAAATGGGAAGCTTCTTCATTTCATATGCTGGGCCTAAATTTGTTAACTAAGTGGCCACAATGGAGTTCTTTCTTTGTGTGTCTGCCTCCCCATCAGTAACATTTTATTAACTTGCTCAAAATCAGTCACCCCCTTCAAACTGCTGACAACTTGCACTGGTCAGAACATCTTTTAAAACTCTATTGGGGTGCAACTGACAAATAAAAATGGCATATACTTAAGGTATAAATGATTGTGAAATGATGGTCACAATTAGGCTAATAATGATCAGAATGTTTTGGAGGACTGAGCCCAAACTCACCTCTGTAATTTTCTCCTGTAGCAAATGCCCCACCTATGAAAAACATTCACTTTGTACTTGCAGAATTAATAGCGTCATGGCTTAACCTGAAGCTTCCCATTTTGATACAATTGAAACAGAAACCAAAAACTGGAGATCAGTTATAAAGAATACTCACACACACTCGCGCACGCACGCACACACACACACACACACACACAGAGACACACAAATATGCAAGTGACTCAATTCACTGTTTTTATCAACAACGGGAATGCAACCTCTGTCCTCCATCTTTTTCTTTTAGATGCTTGTTTTGTCCCTACACTTACGGGCATCAATGCTTGATTATTTCTGTGGTTTTACATAAAGTTGAAGACAGCAACCGTTATGTTTATCTGAACTCATATCTTTTATGGATTAGTCTATACACAAGAAAATGTTAATGATTATCAGAATTATGAAAAAACCAAAAAGGAACACAAGGGAAACAACAAAGACCAGCTGGGTCACCTTTCCTAGGTTTCATTGTAGAGATAAAAAATGCATCATGAGAAAGGATCCAACAGATACAAGCTCAAGCAATAGCCTCAATCCCAGTGAACAGGTAACTACAACAAACTCTGGTAAAACTTCTTCAAATTATAAAATGAAATAGAAATATATCATATCATTTACAGGAGCAGGACAGAACTAGAAATCATCATGTCAAGATTGGGAGATCAAGGCCCTGGGTTCGATTCCCCAGCACCACATAACCTGGGTGTGGTGGCACATGCTTGTAATCCCAGCACTCAGGAAGCTGAGGCAGGAGGATTGCTGTGAGTTTAAGGCCAGCCTGGGCTACAATTGTGATTTCAAGACCAACCTGGACTACAGAGAGAGAGATTCTGCCTCAAAAGAGGGGAAGGGGGATGAGGAAAATTAAGTATCAATATTTTCTCTTTTATGATAAAAAAAAATGAACAATGAAATAAATAAATAAAAATGGAGAAAGAACAGGAAAAAAGGAAGGTTGCTACTAAGTAGAGAGAATGGGACAACCAGGAGGGAAGAGGAGATGGAGGAACATGATCAACATTGGTTAAGTTAGGTACACTGTTAGCGTCAACTGTTGGAAAAAAAACTCCACCATCATGCAGTATTAACCAGCACTAATGAAATAAAATAAAACATGGCAAAACAAAACAAATTAGAAGAGAATAAAATAAAGTTCCTCCATATCCTGAAAGGTGTTGGCTCACCATGGAGAGCAAGTATTGGTTTTAAAATAACACAAATCTGGGTCAACATTTTTGGTACTGTCAATTTTTCAGAAGGCATTTTCTGGAAATTCATTTGAAGTTTCTCATCTTGAGTTTCCTTGTCTATAATAATAATATTTACTTAATGAATGGTAACAAAAATTAAGGTAGAAGATAAACAGATATTTGCATGTTAAGACCTACTGTCTTATAGATATTAATGGTTACAGGGACATTGAAAGTAAGGCCTTCCTTGTGTGGTCTCACAGCTGCAGTTGGGGAGAACAAGTGAAGTCCTATGGAAACTCATGTAGAAGTACAGAAAGAGAGAGAGAGAAAGAGAGAGAGAGAGAGAGAGAGAGAGAGAGAGAGAGAGAGAGAAAGAGAGAAATAATACAGAAGGTGAAAGAAGGCCCCAGCAGATTAAGTATGAAATGAGCGGATGGAGTCTATCAAACTGTGTTTCCACAACTCACGGCTGTGCCTGGCTCTCTGGGAGCCTCTTTTCCTTTCAGTAGCCGCCTAAGGTTCCATGAGATGTTTACGAGCTTGGTCCATTCCCACACAGAGAGCTTCAAAAGTTTAAATGCACTTTACACCAACCTCAAGTTTCTGTGGAGCATCTATGGAAAGATTCAGTTCAGTATCTTTAAAAGATTAAAGGGTCTCTGGGGATCACCCTACTCAGTCCAGAATCTTGGTAAAGAAAAATACCCTGATTGGATTTCACAATAAAGAGACCGATGCTCCAGCTGAACTACTGACACCCATTGCAGGTTGGACATCCAGGCATGGTGCCAATCAATGTCTTCCTTGGGAAGAAAGTGCTTGGACATCATTCTAACTTCTGGTGACAGGATTCCACAGAGTGATCCTTTACAGAAAAGAAAACGTAAGCACATAACTGACATTGTTGTATAAGGCTGACAACGATGTATCTATTCATAAAAGTTATTTATTGAGAACTACTGTAGCAACACACTGTGCCACCACCCCCCTTACGATGACATTACTGGCAAGACTGAGTGGATATTTTATTTCCTATATTTCAGAGCAGATAGCAGATTCAAAGAAGTTTTATGAATGGCCCACATTTGCTTGGCTACAAAGAAGAAGACCTCAAACTCTGGTTCACATATTAATAATATTTATTAAAATCATAACATTAAAATTATTATATAAATAACTAGAAAAACAATAAACAAACACTATACTCAGAATATTTTCAGATTTAATCCTTACAGCAATTTTATACTTTTGACACCTCTACCCCATTGCACACTTAAGAAAAAATGAGGCCTGAAGGGTTCTGAAGTAGTGTGCTCGAAGCTATATGGGCAGTGAGTGGTTGTCCTAAGAGTGGTGGGTGTCTTTTACACTCTTCTGTTCTGTCACTAAAAGCAGAAACGTCAGAGAATGCCATTTCAAGACATTTGTTGATGGTGAGTGGGGAAAGTCGGACCAATTGGGCACATCAGAGAAAACTTCACACAGCAAGGGGCTTTTGCACCAGAAGATTTGCCACTTGGATTGATAGGGTTGGGATGGACCCACTTTGCCCTGGGAACATAGGACAGCACTATATTTCATACCTGTGATTTCAGAGCTCACAGATCAAGGAAGGTCAATGACCGACAGTTGCAAGGAATAAATACTGTAGACATGCTATGAATATTTGAATATTCTTCATATTTAATTATATCCAGGGTAAAATGTTTGCTACTGTGCTTAATTTTAGAGTCTAAGCTGCTTGCTTTGATGTTGGGATATGTCATGTCATTGTTGGACACCCTATAGAAATGCGTGTGTGTGTGACACCCTATAGAAATGTGTGTGTGTGTGTGTGTGTGTGTGTGTGTGTGTGTGTGTGTTTGGTTTGGCATTTAACATCTGACTTGATTTGACAAGATCTCAACTTTTCTGGATCATATCTAGTTAGAAAAGTTTTGCTGGTGTTTCAGTAAAATTTCTACCAACAGTATGAGAGATGATTCTAGCTGCAATAAATTAAGTGCCAGAAAAAAAGTCCTGCAGTAGCAGTAGCTGGCCCTCGGTTTTAATAAGCAGAAGCAAATACTTCATATACACAGTATGGATTAATGAACGACTCGTTCCTGGGAGGCGTGGTCATTATCTGTAATACTAATGCATATAAGAAAAAAAGAAGGTTCATTGATTTGACCATAAGCTTTCATCTATTCATTCTTTTTTTTACCCACTCATTTATACAGCATATACTTATGAAATTCTTTACAAAATTCGGGTTCTAAAATGTCTTTTGGTTGTCCTGGCTGTGTTAAACCTAAACTTGTGATTACACCCATGCATTTTTCAGTGCTTGGACTGTAGCCTTGACTTTGGAAAACTGTACCATTAAGCCTTAAATACTTGAAACATCCCAGATTGAACCCCTTCAACCTAGCTGCATTTCCCAGTTTCTATTGCCTGTAATCTCAGTTTTTCCCCTTCTTATGTCAAAGAGGAATACATGAAAAGAGGCTAATTCTTTAAATCTTTCCTTGGTATCAAAGGCTAGTTATTAAATATGTTTTGACTTAAAGATTTTTAAATTTTTTGCTCAAATATTATTTTTTCATAGATCAGAGTTACTTCCAATGCTAAGAAACATGCAGTATATTTAAAAAGCCTAGTTACCAGATTAGGTTGGCAAAATAGCAAGTCACACCCTTCCCCCTCAAAAAAAATATACACATATATATATATCCCCAAGCTGAGACCTGTATATCACATGACCAAGTGGAAGGTGGAGAAATTGTGGCAGCCAATGAAATTAAGGCAGATAATTATCTGATCCTCCAATAGGCCAAACTTTCTAAATTATCTGGGTGGCCCCGGTGTAGTCATAAGTATTTTCATAATTGAAAAGAAGAAGGCAATGATAGCAGAGCACAGTACAGTATGAGAAAAACTTGACTATTTTAGATTTTGACAATCAAAAGGGATCACTAGCCAAGGAATATGGGAAGTAACTACAACTGGAGAAACAAACATGGAATCAATTCTCTCCAATCTCCTCCAGAACTCTGGAAGGAAGTGGCTTTGTGGACATCTTCGCTTAAGCCGATGAGACTGATTTTGGAGTTAGAACCACAGAAGTGGAAATCTATCACGGTATTCAAAGACCAGCTATGTTTGGTCATTATCCTGTAAGTTAGACATCTATGGTCCTTAATTCCATTAAATTTTGTATATTGACCCAGAGATTTGTTTTACTCATAGAATTATAATATACACAATGCCAGAGCCTCTGTAGTTTATTGAAGTACCTTTATTGGTATGTGCTTTTTAGGTCAAGCTAAGACCCAAATGAGAAACTACCTTATTCGGCTTCATTTTCTTCCCTGAGAGCATTTTTAATTACCTATCTAATTTCATAGTTATTGCTCTGTCCAAATTTTCTACTATTTGTGGGGGGACAGTTTTATTAATTTTTCCTACTTTTATTAAAAATGTGGTATGGAATCTCTTAAAGCATATACTTCTAATCTCTTCACTCTTGATAGTGCTTGGTTTTTACATGTCTTTGCCATTTTTCAGATTAATGAACTAAGCAAAACAATGCATTGATTTGGGTAATTATCTCTTTCTTGTCTTTTTGTAGTCACTGTTGAAGAGTTTTCTTTATTTTTAAACCCTTCATACTCTTTTTTTATCTTGTTCAGCCATCTGGAAACTTATTCTATACAAGGACATGGAAATCTAAATCATTCTTTTTCACAGATACATCATATTTCATTTTAGAGATGTGATATAATCTATTGACCTTGTTTGCATTTCTTAGCTACATAACAAACTACAGAAGTCTTTCATGTAAGTTAAATTTTTTAGGCTTCTTTATGAATGAATATGCCTATGTGACTGATATCTTGCCAATGGAATATAGGCCAAATTTACCCAAGCTTGTTTTCTCTTAGGAAATAACATGTGTAACTACATTTGCACTTGTCGTTAGAGGGCTTAGAAATTTAACATTCAGCGTGGTCAGAGAAGTTGGGTGTGGTGGTGCAGGCTTGTAATGTTAGTACTCTGGAAGGCTAATACCAAAGGATATCAAGTTTGAGCTCACGCTGGACAACTTAATACAATCTCACCTCAAACAAAGAAAGAAAATAGGCCTGGGGAGGTAACTCTGTAAGATGGCCCTAGGTTCAATCACAAGCAATCTAAAAAATAAAGGGTTGGGAAATAAGCCATATCTCTAACTTATTATATGGAAGACTGCCCTTAACAATGGAGAAAATCTAGCTTCTGTTATAATAAGTTCTTGTGATTTATAGATTGATTTAGTACTGGATATAATTAAGAGAGCATCTGTGTAACTACATTGCAAACAAAATTACAATATACATCCCTTTATGTATAACTTCGCCTCATAAGACTAGCTTGTAGAGTGAATAACTAGAGGTTATTTTGCTCAAGCAATTAAGTTTTAAGGATAATGTGCTAAGAAGAACCTATATCAGTTAACACATCGGCAAATAGAATACTCCATCATTCTAGCCAGTCCAACACATTGTTGACATTGTTAAATTATTTGATCATTGCCAATCTAAAATTGAAAAGGGGCAGTTAACTGTTGCTCAGGTGAGACTGCACATCTTTTTATCCTCGTGATTTGCATATATCATTTGAATTACATTTGATACATCACAGGCCCATCTCTATCTTTGTCTTGGTCTGCCATGCAATTCTCAGTCAATTATGTCAGTGCTTTTAAGCAATGTTGTGCATACAGAATTTTTAAATAAACAATATAATGATTGCATGTCAAAAATTAATCCCTTTCTTGTTCTGTACAGCAAAAACGTCTCTAATTTGTTATCTTTTGAGTTGGATTACAGAGTAGCCACAAAGTAATCTTTTCTAGCAGTGATCTAATCAAATTTACATTTTTTTCCTTTTAATGACTTTGGGTCACTTTTTCCCCCATATAACGTTTACAGCATTTTCTAATGACAATTGTATGATTGTCATATTAGCATTCCAAACCTAAGATGTCAAAAATGATTTTAAGATACGTGGGAGCCAAGAGATATAACAATTTTTTCATAATCAAATGATCATTAATTGTTCAAAAACCTTTCATTAAATATTCTTTTCTCCATGGATTTGAAAAGCTTTTTCATATATGATTATTCAACACATATTAATCTATTTATAAGAACAAAATCTTTGCATTTACATGACATTATTGCTCACTCAAATAATCATCTAATTGATGGTGATTTAGACCTGGAATGTTCCCAAGAGCCACATTTATTTGGATGTCATGGATTTCATCTGCTATTACGAGCTAGGGCCTGATCAGGTCAGGTATGTGGTGGAGGACAGATGTGTGGTAGATTACAACACAGATGTGTGGCCTGGAAGGAAATAAAACTCCTACCCCACTCTCTGCTGGAGGGCCCCTGATTCTTCCTCTTGCAATACCCTGAGCAGCTGTCCTCTGCCAGATCCTTCTTGCCACTGCCAGATACACATCAATGGACTGAGACACCTTTTGAGGTGAAATAAATCTTTACTCCCATAAGTTGTAGTGGCCTGGTTTTACGTCCCAGCAATGAACAAGTAACTAAGACAGAAATTGGTACCAGGAAGTGAGGTCCTGTTGTAACTTTACCTGATTGTGTGGTTTAGAAGTCTTTGGAACAAGTTTTTGGGAGGAGTTTGCAAAGCTTTGGAGACACCAGCTAGAGGAAACGTAGAATGTTATATGCTGAGCCTCGTTGGGACTTTCTGGTCAGATCTCAGAAGACCAGAACACTGATAAAAGTGCAGATCAGAAAGGCTGGACCACAAAGTTTCAGATGGAAAGGAAGACTTCATTGGCATTTGGTCTAGAAACCATGTGTGCTATGCTCTGGTCAAAGGTATGTTGACATTTTGCCTGTCCTGAAACGTTGCCTGGAACTAAGACTAAAGGTGACAGATTACTTAATCTGGTGGAGAAAATTTCAAGACAGCCCAATATTCAGGCTGTCACTCAAGTGCTGGTTGATACTTTTAGCCAACTCCTCATCAAAAAAAGTCAGGAGAAAACGACAAAGGAAAAAGATGTAAAAATTTGCCAAATTGAAAGTGACTAAAGTTGGGGGAAAAGGAGAACAAGTTTTCCAAAGAAGAGGTTAGTATTAAAAAGAAGTTAAGTATCTTGCATCAGAACTACAGAAGACACTCCCTGAGCTCATTTAAAGAATCAGGAAGATGCTGCTACTTACCCACTCAGGGATACAAAATAAAAGACTTTGTTTTGAAAAGAAAGCCCCAGAACATGCTTCAGGGCAATCTAGGACCCCTGATCCTCAAAGAGTCCAGCCGTCTAAAACTCCACCGGCCTCTATAGCCATGGTTTGCAAAGACCAGACTACTGTCCGAGCCAGCAGCAGATCTTGATGTCAAGCCACATAGTGCAAGTCTCACGTGCATGCAGAACACAAGAGTTATGGAGTCACGGAGGCTTCCAGTCAGATTTCAGAAGGAGGAGTTGGAAACAAGGCTGGGCTGGGCAGTGTGCCTCGGGCAGGTGGGTAGAGACGAGGGCAGTGCTTGAAATTTTGAAGGTAAAGCCAAAAGTACAGTGGAGAGGAGACCCTGTAATGTTGGAGATGCTAGGAGGAGTGTGAATTGCCTATAGAGGAAGGCACAGGCTGTGAGTGAGACCAGCCCAAAAGAGAAGCCATGGGGATTGCAGCCAGAGGTGTCGCTGTAAGCAGGGCCACCTGGGCTCTTTGGAGCTCACATCTTACCAAAATTTACCCCGATACTGAGCATGGAGCCACAGGATATATTAGAACTGCAGCATTCGGTGTTCGCCCTGCTGGTTTGGGGGCTTGCTTTGATCCAATTGCTTTTTATCCTCTATTCTTTTCTCTTGGAATGGAAGTGTTTACCTTGTGTCATTGTATACTGGAAGTGTTTAATTTTCTTTGATTTGTGATCACAGCTAAGACTTTGCCTTGGATTTTGGACTTCTATAGTAGTGCAGGAACTTTAAGACTGACCGCTGTCTGGAATGGACTGAATGCATTTTGCATAAGGAGGCAGACATGAGTCGGCAAGGGGTGGAATATTTTGGTTTGGATATGGATCGTACCCCCGAGACATCATGTATTTGGATGTTGTGGATTTCATGCACCGTTAGGCAGTGGGGCTCTGCCAGGAGGGGTGGATTACTAGTGTATGGTGGAGGACATGTGTGTGTAGTAGTCTGATTATAGGTGTGCGGCCTGGGGGGGGTATAAAATCCTACTCCAGCTTCTTCTAGTGCTCCTGATTATTTCTCTTGCAATGCCCTGAGCAGCTGTCCTCTGCAGGCCCCTCCTGCCATTGCCAGATGCACGTTACAGGACTGAGATTTTCTGAAACTGTGAGCTAAAATAAAACCTTTCTCCCTCAAATTGTAAATATCGGATAATTTGTCCAATGAGGAAAAAGTAAACGACCTTAAATTCTCTCAGCTTTCAGTGTGCCCTACTTTGTAATCCATTCCCATTGTTTCATCTAATTTCACAAAAACTTCAATTGATATTTTACAAGGCTTATCTTAAACTTATGGATCATTTAATTTATATCCTAACAAACACCAAAAGCCTCGTGTCACTGACTTTTCTTAAAGAGGAACTTTGGTATATTTTTTGTGATATATCAGCTCTTTTTTAAATAGATACTTATTTTCTTTTCTAAGTGTAGCTTCATCTCACATACAAACAATGACAATTTTATTCTTTTCAATCTTCAAACTTTCTGCTTCTCGTTGACATAATCATAAATGTGATTTATTATCAGTACTTTCTAAAAGCAAGTTCAGTAACGGTGAGCTGGTCATCAACTAGTAGCATATTCTTTTCTTATTTGCTCAAATAATTCCACATCTGGGAAATATTGCTTAGAATTAACCTGATGGAGTGCCCATTTTTTGTACTCAAGTTTCGTGTTTTCTATTTCTTTGTTACTTTTGTCACTTTTGATCCGAGTTTAATTGGTTATAGAAAAACAAAGTAGGTAAATTTGCACTTACTCCTCATGTGGTCTAAAGTCCAAGTCCTTCTGCAAATCTGTTTAAAGCATTTTATTATTCCTGACATCTTTTACAAGGAATAATTAGATGGATAGCTCACAGATTGTTTGGGGAATCCCCAACAGGAAGCGCATTCGTGTTTAATGCTGAACTCATCCCATAATTATGTTTATGCCAGTCCGCGAGCAGAGAGTTTCTTAATTATTATTATTGATGACTTCTACAGAGGATTTCCTGAGAAATCCACATATGTTCCGAATCAACTGCATTGTCTCCGGTTAGTCCCAAAATACCATGACTGAACCCAAATCAGGGAGCCTAGGTGGAGGCTAACTTCACGGCTAATTAATCTCCTTTAGGGCCAGGAAAGTCACTTACACAGTGACAAGAGGGAGAGAGGTGGTGGTGGAGCTCTGCGAGCAGAGCCTCAGGCGTATCCTTTCTCCCAGTGAAAGAAGCAAAGAGAGGACCCAGGCCCTGTGAACTTTCTGACCTTCAGTGGGAAGGAAACGGACAGCATTTGGTTCCTCTTACCAGGATACACCTAGATCCTGACTCACGACCTTCATCGGCCTGAGAACACAAAGGCCCAGGCAGGCGATCTCTAGGTCTTGAGGGTTGCTGCAATAGAAAGCTAATTTGGGGCCTATACACTAGAAAACATCAAGTGCCCTGTGCTACATGGGTTGTAGGAAGTTTAAAGCAGAAAAAAATACAGTTTCTTTTCTCATTAAATTTTCAATTTCTTTGTTGAAAAAAAAAAAGACATTTGATTCAAGCCAAAACACTTCTACTCAGCATTTCCTAAGAGACACTATACTGGTCACAGAAGCATGAAATAATAGAAAGGATCTGGGCCTGGCGGCGCAGGTTTGCAATCCCAGCACTCTGGGAGGCTGCAAGAAGAGGAACAAGAATTCGAGCCCAGCCTGGGCAATCGAGTGATTTCGTGAAAGTCTGTCTCAACTTCAGAAATGAAAACGGGCTGAGGATGGAGCTCAGAGCAAGGTCCTGAGGCTGATCCCCAGTACCAAAGTAAGAAGAAGGGGAGGGGAGAAGAAGAAGAAGAAGAGGAAGAAGAAAAGGAAGAGGAGGAAGAAGAGAAAAGCAAGCATGAATATTTGCGCGGCAGTGACTCGGAAACTCAGGCAGGTTTTTATAAGAAAGCCGAAAGGGAGATGGACATGGCAACAGGCCGGCAAAACGTCTCCTGAGATGCCATAATGAAGCAACAGTATGAAGACACAGTAAGTCAGATAATCCGATGCTTTAAAAAGTGGTTGAATGCTTTCTGAAAGAAGTGGCAGGTAAGGCAAAATGCCTGACACCCGCAACTTAAAGCAGTATAGATTTTTGGTCTTGATTTTTGGGGGAATCATTCTTTGTGGGGTGCAGCCCATGGCTGGTTGGTTCAAGGCAGGAACACCACTGTGGTAGGGTGCGGTGCAGAGCAAAGGCTTATTTCACTGCAGTCTGGAAGCAGAGCAGGGAAACAGTGCCGGAGAGGTCGGGCCGGGGACCAGACACAGGCCTCAAGGCCACACCTGCATGACCCACCAAGACGCACCCACAAGTGTGCTTTAGTAGTCCACTGGGCATCTCCCAAGCCGCTAAGGTTGATAAAAGCAAGCATAACCATCACAGAAGCTTTGCAGGATGCTTAAGAGTTAGGTAAGGACGAATCGCAAACACCTCCTGGATAAAGGGACTACACACAAAGTCATAACCACACAGAAGCTGTTCTCATGAGGACTTTTAATATACATTAGTGCATTTAACTCACACAGTAGCTCACCTGTAGAGGCAGGTGATGTCAATCACAGGAGTTGCTTCTGGTCGCTTAGTGAAATACGAAGGGCAGAGGTTCAAGAGATGACGCATAGGGAGAGGCAAGATTCGGGTCGTAGAAGCTTTGCCGAGAATTTGGGTGCACATTCACGACAGCGTAACAATTCTGAAGAGCACTCACCGAGGGTCAGCACGTGCTCTACGAATTCAGATTTTTCTCATTTGTACAATGGAGAATGTGATCACCTTGCCCCATCTACTTCACGATTATTTTGAGAACTCAAAGTGCATCTACTGGCATTCAAGTGCTTCCTGCAAAGCTCCGTCTTATCCAAAATTTGAATTTGATGATTTGTAGAGGACGAGGATAAAGGACAAGAGGAATGTACTACCATATCCTTTTCCTGGGTGGCAAGTTGTTTACAGATAACCTGAGAAGTTACTCTTATTCCAAAAAGCTTGGCTATAGCCTGATTTAATCTCTGAAGAAAAAGAGAAGTACAGACTCTCTCTAGGCTTCAGGATCAAACGGTCTGAAGATAGTGCAAGTAACTTACATCATTCAGCCTGGATTTTCTTTTAAATAGAAACCAGATAGAAAAGCAACTGGACTTTGAGAGTAAAAATGATCGACATTCAACACACACGCACGCGTGCGCACACACACACACACACACACACACACACACACACACACCTCCAAGAAGCACTTATAAGGCTTTCAGACATAATCATTAACCCATTAACAAAATGGATTTTAATGTTTCTCATATTGGTTTCGCAGCACATGACTCACAGAGTTCTTCTGTAGACATTAGCCCCCAGTCATTGGGTGCGCTAATTTTTATTGAGGGTCTATAAACTTTGTGAGATAGTTTACATAAATTATCTGGAATCTATGCAACATCCCTGTCAACAAAGTTCCATCACCAAGTTTGCCAACAAAGAGGAGAGCCCGGATGTAAATGCATGCCATACCTGTCCAATAAAAAGAAAAGACATTAAAATAACAAAGAAATGTATTCCCTCTCTACTTCTTTCTAGGTAAGATAAGGTAATCCAGTTTCCTTGGTCTTATATTTGTATGTCTAAAACAGGGGATATGATATAATTATTTGTAATATTCATTCTCCCTCTACTTGCCTGTAAGCCTTTGATTCAAATTATGCATGTTGGTGCTGAGGGGCTGCAGTCTTGTCTCCTATTCAGACCCTTTTCTCAAACACGTGTTATACCAGGGTCTCCTCGATGTTCAGCATGTGATCCTTGGCTAAGATTTCCTGTATGTCCTCACCCACAAAGTATACGAGAAAAGCAAACAAATCTAAGATTAACTCTGTACCTGACTGGGAAGTCTGTGACTTACGTAGATTCCTTTCCAAAGAGACCACACGGCTAACAGTCAGAACTCTAAAATCTTACAAAGAGAGAAGATGGAGTCAGATCTGAAAAACTGGGATTAAAATAAGAGTTGGGAAGACCAATTCAGTAAAAATCCAAAGCATAAATATAAACTCTCCTGCCCAGGTAGCATCACAAAGAAAAAAATAAAACTAATGCAGAACTGGTGTTGGCCCAATACCACCTTCCCCTTTAGATATTCAAAGGGCCAGACCAGCACAAGGCACTTCAAATGCATCTTCATTGAATTGCACTTTATAGGGGATTTACTGATCTGAAATGCATTCACCTCAGAGACATTAGTATTCAGGGGAAATGCTTTCAGGACCTACTTTCTGGACTCGCTAAAATATCCTCAGATCGTTTCAGGATTCCTCTGGTCAGGAAGAGAAGCCCGATGGCTTCTCAGAAAGGTCTTGTGTCTTTTTCTCATCCTCTAGTCACTTTCTCCCTGGAGCCAAATGACACAAAGAGGTTTTCTGCCTAATTATGCAAGGGGTGACCAATAAACAGGAAAAATATGAATTTCAGATATCCTGAGTGGGAATTAAACCTTGATACCTTCTTATCCTAACTCTCGTAGCCTGCAGTTTGTTTGTGTACACGGTCATTGAGTGTAAGAGTTAGGAGACGATATGAAACATAATGGTGTGAAGGGCCGCGATGGTCTGGGACAAGAGGAGCACTAACTGAACACACACGAGGTCTTTTCTTAAACAATCACTCCATTTTCCAGGTACAACTGGAGCTCAGACAGCTTACTGGGAGTAATCTAACCTGAAATTTCTTTTATGGTACCACTATTTGTACTGTTCAGACCTACGTTAAATATTAATATCATCTCCATCCTGAGTAACTTGGGGAATGGCACAACCAGAACTACTAACTCCTGCTTGAGTCCTTGCTTTATCCTACCTCGTGGTCTTGGCCCCTACCTTACCTTTGGTGGAAAGGCTGCTCCTGGACACCCCCAGAGCCCCCTCATTCCTCTGTTGGATGTTCCCTGGCTCTCCCAGAATGAGTTAAACCTCCCTCTGTACCACCATTTCTTGCATTCATCATGAGATTTCAAAAATGATACTATCGTGTTTTATATCCGCCCCAATACGAACGAAAGGAAACTTTCTTCTTACTTGGTTTCTTATGATTTTTTTTTCCTTTCTTTGCTTTGCTTTGTTTTTGTAGCTCTTAACCAGCACAAATTAAGCACTCGTAAGTTTGTGGCAGGGAAAAAGAGGGGTTATAAAGAGGAAGAGGAAGGAAGGCTGAGAGGAAAAAAGAGAGACAATGAGGGGAAGACTTGAGAAAAAAGAAGGATCAGAAAAGGAAGTGAAAAGAGAGGAACAAAATGAAAGAGGGCAAGAGGTGAAAGGATAGTAAGGCTAATCGTCTGTTGAAACATTGTAGATTATCCCAAAACTCCTGTGGCTGTAGCAGTGGGTATTTTTTTTTTCTTATAGTCTACTGGTTTGGAATTGAGAAACAACTTAGCTTGGTATTCAGAGCTTCTCAGGAAGCTGCATTCTGGAGCATGGATACTTGCAGGCTCAGCTCTGATTGGATGAAGCAGTTACACGGTGACCAGTCCCTGGCTGGTAAGTAGGTATTGGTCACCAGCAGGAAATCTCAATTCCTCACTATTTGCCATATAGTTCTCTCAACAGGGCCACAGTGAGTCCTCAATATGTGGCTATTAACTTCTCCATGAAGAAAATGATACAAGGAGGAGATCAAGAAGGAAGCTATGAAACTTTCTTCTCCTTTGTGTCTTTGATTTTGCTACTTATAAAGATATGTGTCACTGTATTTAGGGCTTACCCAGGTAGCCTCGGACCAACCCACCTCATAATCCATCTGCAAAATATGCATTCTAAGGTAAGATCAAACTTCTGGGTCCTGGGGAGGCACAAATTTGGAGGGACACCATTCCACCCACCAAGATGTATTTTGCCTTTATAAATTGATTTGGGGTATTTGCTGCCTAGTTATTGCTGGTATATAGAAGAAAATCTTAACAATTTCGAGACTTACTTGTATCTAGCCTTCATTCTGAGATCATTTTTTCCATTCTTTTTGTTGTTAAGTGATTCTAAGGATATCTAGAGACAATCACATCATCTATACCTCTGATAACTTTGTTCTCTCCTTTCCAATTCATAACTGCCTTTGACACACAACCTTTTAAGACATGATTCTCAAAAAGCAAATTATCTTTAGAGCTGATCTAGGAGTTATTGCTATCACTTAAAGGAAATCAAATTTGCTAAGACATAGGCACAAAGTAAGAATGTCAGGATAATTCAGGTCACAGACTTAAAGAGCTGTGATGTCTTCAAATTTATTGAATTTTATTCCTTTTTGACAATGCATATTGTCTCCAGTTACCTGAAGATCCTTGCACAAGCTCCTTAACAGAGAAAGAATTAGCAGCACTCACAGGAAATAAACATCTCCTCCTTTTAGTCTACTATAGGCAAAATCATAGTTTAAGCTTGAATGGATGACCATGTCACTTACTTTAAAGTCTCCATTGACCGTCACTGCTTTTACTAAAAAGTCAACACAGCCTGGAAGCCTGGTTGATCTAGCCCTGCCTGTCCAGGCATCAGAGTTTATGCCTTGCCTCAGTCTGTACCAGACATACAAACGGCACTGATTTCTCTGACTCCGCCAAGCAGGTCTCCGGTCCCTCTTGCATGGGCTTTTTCCTTCTGGCTAGAGACGACTCCATCCTGCATTTCCCCTTACCAGCTCTGCTATCCATGTAACTAATTCTCATTGCCCGAGGGAAAATTGCTCTTCCTTTCTGTCTCAAGTCATATTAAACTTCATACTTTCCCTGCTTATGAGAAATTGAAATTATTTGTGTCAGGTACAACAACAGCAATCTCTTTATCTAATTTATTGGTTTACTATCTGTCTTGCTTACCAGACTACATATTACATGAGATCCCAAACCAGGGTTGTCTCATTCATTATAATCGAGCACATCTGGCACAGGACCTGGCTCATAAAATCTATTTAATTTTAAGAATTGTTGAATGCACAAGCACTTTTATATTTTTCTATGGCATCATCATTTTTTCAGTCGTCAGTTCCTCAAAACACTCCAATCTCTTCTGTCTCTGTTACCACTGTGTATTCCCATTCTAGTCTATTTCCAGCCATCAAAGGCAGAGTGGCTATTTTAGCAAGCCATTTAGCTTTTCATCAGTAATAAACAATAATTTTAAATACTTAAAATCTTCAAAATGATCATATAAAAGACAATGTAGGCATACTCTACAATGATTCACATCATAACCTAGTGGTCCTTTTCTAGTGACCTTTATTTATACTATAATGAGAATAATAAATTTAATAGCTGGCACATATGAAACGTGGCATTAGAGGGGGCATTCGGCCCCTTTTCTCATTTATTCCCCAGGCCTAAATAAGCTCATCCTCTCTCTTGGGTAAGGCATAAGTTGAGGAACCGAACGATTCCAGTCCTTCCACTGTGTTGAGAAGCTTTGCAAGGCATGAGCCCCCGGTCAAAACTCACCTAAAGATTGCAGGTTTCCAATAAAAGAAGAGTCAGCAATCCTACAATTAACTCAATTTTCACAGGGCTCATTTTTCCTCTCCATGCATTTAAAAACTAATAATAAAACACAACAAATTAATTTTTCAAGATGACCATAGCACAATTATGTCACTGAGAGTCTGCCAAATTATTTTCAGGAAGTATAGAAGCTGGCTTCATTCTCAGTATCTCTCACAAAGCATTAAATGCATTGGCATTAATTGCCCGCATGAAGTGAAACAAAATCCCACTCCAAACGTCATATTTCTATTCTCTTACAATATGTGTAAATGTACCCGTGGTGAGTTTCTTTGTCTTCTTTATGGGTCAATTTTTAAACTGTATAATTATTACTGAGTAGCACCAGATTTCCAGGCTTAAAAGCTGTGCACAGTGCTTCTTTTGTGTAAAAACATATAGCCAAAATTTAGTATGGGATATGATAGCAAGCATAAACGATAATCAAACATTTTGCTATATTAGTTCTCTTCCACATAAAGGGGGCTTCCTTCTAAATTCTAAATGTGCAAAATTATAGAGGAAAATATAATCTGAAATATATTTTATGCAATGGCCTGTGATGGCAAAAGAACAAGCATTATTCCGTAATGTACGGTTAAAGGTACAGAGGTTAAGTGACTTACAGTTGAGAGGTGGACATCTGAAAGCTCCTTGGTCACACCTGGAGATGGGCAAGAAAGGCTAGCCTGTTGATTTCCAGTGCTTGAGAATTATTAGTTTTTTCATTGCTAGGACACAATACCAGACACCAGTAAGTCTGAGAGGGACGGGTATAATTTAGCTCAGGGCTTCAAGGGATTAAGTCCATGGCTGACAAGCTCCAGGATAACATAATGCTTCCATAGTTAGTATCCAAATTTTAGTATTTTGTCATAAATTTTAAATATTTTAATGTAAAATATAGTAGCTATACTGGGATCCTCAGAATACATCTTTTATCATGCCTTCTCCCCCTTCTTAATCAGAAATCAGAGTAAACCATTATCTTCAAGCTTATGTTCTTGTGTTTCTCATTTGTAGGCTATATATATATATATATATATATATATATATATATATATACTTTTTAGATTTTTAATTTGATTGAATAAGCTGTCAAAAATGCATTCTTTAATGTGTGTCTTTTAGAACTTCTTTAAATCATGTGTGTAAGAGTGGCATTCCTTGGTCACACGGTAGGCATGCCTTCCCCTTTACTGGAGGTTGTGGATTCACATTCTGGTCTTTCATACCCTGGGGTATTTGAGCACGAGTGAAGTAGTTAGCCTTCATAAATCTCAATTTGTTCTCCTGTAAAAGGGTGATAAATACAATTACCTGTCAGTACTTAATTCCTTTTATCTGTACAGTCCTTACACAGGTGGACTGTTGTAAAGATTATATGTATCTTTACCCTATGTAAAACTGAAGTGAGCTAGAACACGTCAGGTGGCAGCATCTCATAGGCAACTTGTACCTATCCCCTTTCTGTCTGCATCAGACCGGGGCAATGTCTTTACTTAGACTTTAGCGAGATGATGGGTGGAAAAGGGAAGGTTTTCACAGGCTCCACGGCTCGCATTGTAGATGGCAGCTGGACCTGGGATCCACCTGAACTATGGGTGGGATTTTCAGAGGCTCCTGGGTGGAGAAATACACTGTGCACGCTGTTTTTCCTCTAGAGGATTTATGACAACCTTTCCAAAACGAAAGCCTCAGATCTTCATTATACTCTGTTAATGACTCAGTGGGCTCTTGGCAGAAAGGACGAGTTTCCCGTAGCACAAATTCTTCTATACAGGGTTCTGATGAACCTATCCAATGGTCTGAAGTCAAAATAGGGTTTGTAATACTTGGCTGAGCAGGCTCACCCATGGTGTTATAACAATAATTCCCCTCCTTGTTTTCATATATAACCTTTTGGAAACATTCTTGTTGGAGCCAATTTTTTCCATATTTTGGAAACTTGGCATACAGTTGCATGATGGCTGAAGTAGGCCATTTATTTTTCTTTTGGAGAGTAGCAGAAAATGCACACTCGTTGTCAGACTATCTCTTAAGCAAAAGTGTATGGAAAAGTCCAATTTAATGTGCAATAAAAGTCTGTTCTCTTATTTTTATGTTAAAATACATATTTATTTCAAAAGGTTTTTCTTGTCTACCCAATTTAAAGTCAGTCACACTCTAAGGATCACTTTCTCTAACAGGAGTCAGGATATTTTTCTGTAAGGTGCCAGATATAAATATTTTAGACTTTGCAAATTGTACGGTTTCCCTGAACTATTTTAGACAATGTGAGCATGTGATGCATGTGACACAAGACGACGTGAGCTATGAACACTAAAGTGTAATTGTACTGTAGCTTTCGTGTACCACAAGATATTATTTTAATTTTGAGATAGGCTCAGAAATTTAAAACTTACGAAAGCAACATTTGGAGCTCACAGACCATCCAAAACAAGGCAGTGTATTGGATTTGGCCAGCAACCTGTACTTTAAATTTTTCTGTTATACAGTATTTAATTTAAAAGGGTTTTTTTTTACATCATTTGTTATTCTAAAAGACTATCTGTGTGTCCATTTTACTTCTAAACTGGCCTGTACTAGAATCTAAGCTCTGTCACTATGACAGCAGGGATATTATGTACCCCTGTGTAGAGTAAGCAGTTATAAAATGTGTTGAGTACATATTTGCAACTTCCAGGTGAATCAGCCCCTCTAAATGGAGTAAGTAGCTTTAAGTGCGTGTGCGTGTGCATGCGTGCATGTGTGTGTGTGTGTGTGTGTGTGTGTGTGTGTGATGTATTGAGTTCTCTAAAATTTAGACAGTGAAGCACGTGTAGTTCTTAAGTTACATGAGCTGGGCTGACCAGGGCAACTGATCCGTTAGGGATGAGTTAGGGAAATGTTTTACCAAACATAACAGGCTAATTTTTAAGTTTATAATTTTGTGTCACTCCCAAATGATGTCATAAATTTCCAAATGGCCCTTGGTTTCTCTACCCCTGATTAGTAATTATTTTTCTTTTAAAATAAATGTTATGCTTTCTATAGAATTCAATGTGACAGTCATAGTATAGGTAAGAGTGACTTAAGTTTTAAACCTCAACTTTATAAACTACTCTTTGTAGTGGCCAGTAAGCCATTGAATCTGCCTCTGTTTTCTAGATTTTTTAAAAAATATCACATTTAATCCTCTTTCATAAGATTGACTTTCTGTTTTTCTCCCACACCCGCTTCTCACTCTCATCCATTCTTATTTGTACCTCTACAGGGCCAAATTCAAAGATCACATTCATGGTCTGTCTTGTCCTCTAGTTTCTAGTTAGGTTTACTGGTAAAAGAGGGAGAAGAATTATGTAATATTTATTCTCTTTGCTCACTTCTAAGGCTTGAAAGCCTAAGCACTCCAAGAAACAAGGCATCAGTGCATGGGCTAGCAAATTTATAACTGCTCTACAAATGCATCGGGCTTTATCAACAGGTCTGATTACCAAGTCCTAAGTATAGAAAGCCTCCAGAACATCATCCCATCTCTCAAGGCTTCAAACACCCTCGTCACAGCATTAAAAGTGGCCTCAGCCAACATGAAATTTCTTCGAATACTCTGACCTGATTTCAGCAGCATGAAGAGAATATGTTTAACATAAGCAGCAAACCAAGGTTTAAGCTATTTACATGAGTAGAAATCTGACTGGTTCTGTGAAATTGCAGTCCTAGGACAAAGGATTCCTCTTAGTGATAATAATAATTTCACACTGCTCTAAAGAGCTGCACAATCAGCTTATCCACAGGCCTCATCCCACCTTGTTGAAAATATTGTATCTTCTCTTCAAGGTTTGGGTTGGTGGTTGTCTGTTCATTTGCTTGTTTCAGAGCTGGGGGTCATACCAGGGCTTTCACACTAAATTGCAGGTCTAGCTTTTTTTTTGAGACTACGTATTCTTAAGCTGATAAGTTGCCCAGGATGGGCTCAAACTTGAAATCGGTCTGCCTCAGTCTCCCAAAGTGCTGGGATCACAGACTTATGCCACCAGCCCTGGCTCCATAAGTTTTAAAAGCAGGAAAACTCACATCCAAGCCTGAACTTTCAAATTCTCTTAAAAAGGTCACACATCTGGCCACACCAGGCTGGCACACTTCGTGGCCATGATGAGCTGAAACAAATTAGCTATATCACTAGTCACTTGGGCTTTCGGCCCCACCGCTTTGGCTATGCAATGGTTCTAGCTCCATGTCTGCTACACAGCACCTCGGGGCATTTTCCTAGAAAGATACGAGGCAAAGCAAACAGATAAGTAGGAGGGTGAGAAAGGAAATAATAGTGAGCACAGGAGAGAAATGGGGTATCATAAGCCTCAGAGTCCTGGTGGGTCTTGGAGTGATAAACGAAACCTTAGACACAGGAGTAGCGCTGTGGGGGTGTATCCAATCTTTTAGACTCTGGGGAGTGGATGTGGGAGAGTCAGCATGTTGGATTTAGCCAGGTAGGGGTTTTGTCCAGATGAGGGGGTTTTCACACCATCAGATTAAGTGGACCAGAGAGATGAACCTTGGTTAAGAAAAGAGCAAGATAATGGGTCAGGGACCTGGACCAGTCAAGGTGGTGATTAGCCAGGAAGAGGAGGGCCTCATGTCGAAGAACCGTCACCATGGACCCTGACGGCAGGCAGCTTAAACGTGAGCTCAGCTTCACCCACACTCACTGAATCATGAGGAGCCACACTGAGCCTCTGTTTTCTTGTCTATAATGACACATAAGAGTCTTTACCTCATGACGTTGTTGTGAAGAAACAACATGCACAGGCGCACACACACACACACACACACACACACACACACACATTTTTGACATTTTGTCAGGCACATGTTAGCTAAGTGTGATGGCAGTGATACAAGAATAACATTCTGCCCTTACACTGCTTTTTGATTTTTTAAAAAAATTTTTCACTCTGTTTATTCAGTTTTAATTGATATCACATATTATTGAATGTTTATACTATTAAAGGATACAAAAAGGTAGTCTGTGGCGTCAGCAAGAGAAACGGGATATGAAGCTGATCACAGGTTCACAAAGACATTTGCGGCAAAGCAGAAGGAGAAGGATCGTGTAATGAGACACAGCGTGTTCTGGAGGAGCTGGCTTTCCTTCAAGAGCTGGTGCGCTTTGGATGTGCAGTAAGCAGAAAGAGGCGGCTAGTCCGTGGGGTGCTTTGGTGAGCGCCGGGCGTGGGTTGCATGGATTTCTCTGGCTTTGCGCTGAAGCAGAGCTAGGCATCATCCCAAAGGCTGATTCATGGACTGAATCCCAGGTGGCATGCCAGGCTGAGGAGGGGCATGTTTTTGAGGAGGAGGGACTTTTCTTTACTAATTTTTAAATGCTTAGTAAATATTTCAAGCAGTAAAAACAGTTGTAGAGTGATACTGAACTTTCCACTCTCCCCTTGTTCCTACAGTAGCCAGTCCAAAA
Organism: Ctenodactylus gundi; assembly: GCA_004027205.1. Lineage (NCBI taxonomy): Eukaryota > Metazoa > Chordata > Mammalia > Rodentia > Ctenodactylidae > Ctenodactylus > Ctenodactylus gundi. The sequence goes on along the minus strand of PVKB01000605.1, from coordinate 384,994 downwards.
AATGTTCTATCAAAATGTAGCATGTACATTTACACACATTCTTTCTTTTTTTTTTTTTTGTACATCCACTGCATCTATCTATGTTTCATTAATGACTGACATTCCAAATCAGTCCTGTGTCAAGCATCTCACCTTACATATGTGCTGTCATGCACCTCAAAAGCCCGTATTTCTACTTTTCTGTATGTCTTCAACATCTTTGCTCTTGAAACCAACAGACACAAAACTCGTGGCAGATCATCCTTTGGACAGCGGCTGGCTATGAGTAGAATGAAATCAACTTCGATTATGTACTTTACAATAAACTGTGCTTGTAGAATGTCGGAACAAACTGCATAATTACCTGGCCAATTAGTGGCCGTAGTGGTTAACGCCCCCACTAACGGTACATGGGGCACAATTGTTGTTTAGTCTCACCAGCACCAATAATGTTCCCACTCTACGCGGTAAAAGGACTTTTTATTACAGCTTATTATAGTTCTCTAATTTTGATAGAGGCTCAGCATTGCTATTTTTAAAACACCATGCATGTTCTTTTTCAAAGAATGCAATTTATCCAGAGGTGGGAGGGCAGTGCAGTGGTTAAAGTGCTTTCTTAGAATATTATTTGTTCATATTTTTACTAAACTAATACTTTTAATTCATTGGTAAAGACCAATATTTGTTAAGTACTTAGTTCTTTGTCTACTATATTTACTGTAAATACTTTTCAAGTTGTCATTAAAAACTAATCAGATATTACTGGATAAGTAGAAATTACAAACTTTATTAAGTTATCGGTCTTTGAGGATTTTTAAATTGTACATCTTGCTTTAGAAAATACTTAATACAAAAAATGGGCTATGAGAGACTGTGAACTGAGTTATGTCTCCAGCCCACTTTTATTTTTTATTTTGAGATAGGGTCTCACTGATTTGCTGAGATTTTCATTCTGGGCTGGAACGTGGGATCCTCCTACCTCATCCTTCCAGAGTGTTGGTATTAAGGGACTGCGCCACTAGGCCCATCCCATTTTTATTTCAATTTTGAGTGTTGAACCATCTAGATCAAAAGCTTTTGTGGAAGGAATAACTTATTGCTTTCTCAGTAAGCTGGCCCGCTACCACTTGCGGCATTCCGCCTTTAGCACACTGATTTGTAATGCTGCATAACCATAAACTGAATATCCACATTATTTTTCATTCAAGATTTCACTTTTGCTTTGAAATTTCTCTTCATGCACCAACACTAAATTCTATTCCTTGTGAAAATTTTGTAATAATATGTAATAATGTGGCCTGTTCCCTTATCTTTCTTTTAAAGCATTTTCCTGGCCGGCCTTTATTTGAATTACAGATTCCACATGATTTGCTGCATGGAAACAATTCTATTGGTAATTTTATGAGAAGCACAATTTACAGATTAATGTAGGGTAAGTTAGCATCTTTACAATCTTGCATTAATTTAACTAGAACTGAGCATTACTTCTCATTCACTCAGATAGTACTGTAGGTTTCTAGGAACTCTCTTCTCTGTGGTTCTTCCTATGATCTAGGGGAGTATTTTAAGGATTATTCACACAAATATAGCACATTTCTATGCTTCATTTTTAGCACCTGTTTCTTTGGGCTTTTGTTTAGTGTCTTTTTCTTTTGTATTTGCATGTGCCTTGCAATACATATTAGTTACATACAGCTTGGAAACTACATACTATCTAAAAATTAAATCCACTAGAGTTCAGATGTTAATTTCTAAGTTCTCCTTATTATTTGAAATCATCCTATGATTTTAGCTATTTCCCCAGTTGGTCTTCTTGAGTTTTTTAGAGTTAGAAAAATTTCCAGATACTTGTAAGTAGTTGACAATTTTTCTTCTCTTTAAAAATTTTTAAACCTCACTCATATTCTTTTATCCTCATATTCATTTATTCGTTGGAAAGAGTTTGCTACAGTGTAGTAGAGGTGGTAATAATTATCTCTGTGTCTTAATTTAAGAGGAGCATTTCTGAGCTTCAGTATTCAGTATGTTGCTAATTCAATATTATTAAACATTCCAAGTTACCAAATTTGTATTCAAGAATCTCATTTTCTTTTATCAAGCATTTTGTTGTCATTATGGATATAACAATACACCTTATATTATTAATATCATTATAACATATAATAATAGACTGCTATGCTCTATAATCAAGGTTTTAAATTTATTTGGTAAGGTTATGCAAAGTGATCTCTCATATATTTCTCAATTTTCCAAGTCTTCACAACTGTTTATTACAGTATTTTATTACTGTCTCTTTTGCTTGTTCAGTATTGTATTAAATTTAGCATATTTTTTGAAAAAAGATACTTAATCTTTAATCCCTTTATTTTTTCTTTTAAGTCTCTCTCGCTCTCTCTCTCTCTCTCTCTCTCTCTCTCTTTCTCTCTGTGTGTGTCTGTGTGTGTGTGTGTGTGTGTGTGTCTGTGTGTCTGTGTGTGTGTGGTACTGGAAATTGAGCTCAAGGCCTTCAAATTGAGTTATATTCTCAGCCCACATTTTACTTCTATAATTTCAAAACAGAGTCTCTTCTAGTCACTAAGTTTCCCAGGCTGGTCTCTAACTTTAGATCCTCTTGCCTCTTCCTCCCAGCCTTTTGGATCTACAAACTTGCACCAGGAGACCCAGCCAAGTTTTCATTTGTAATTCTAACAGAAACATTTCGCGCAAACAGGCATTGGTGAGAGTTCACACAATCTGTTGTTCATCCTACATTTGTTGACTTCAGACTATGTGCCCAGAACTATGTCAGAGGATGGAGGGCACAGGCAGGCACTAAACTTGTCACCTTCAAAGAGGTTAAGTCACAAGAAGAGTCCCTGTGAAATGAGACCATGGGAATAGCATCAGCTTGAGAATAAATGAGAAAATGGAAATTCCTCTTCACCAGAAAGTATGAAAGTCGCCATTAGACCTGGCTTCTTGAAACACATGGATAGATCTTACTTGGTTAGAAATTATCTACAAATATATTTTAAGTCATATCCAGGGATGTACACTTTCTGAATTCTTAGATATCTAACAAGATTTTGTTGCTTTAGTATAGACATGTACAATCTTGTATTGGTTTGAGATAGAGTTTCTGAATCAAAATATTCATGACTATCTGGAATAATCCCAGGGTAGCCAGATTTATATTTCTTGAAAATAATCTAGTTTCTTCTTCTGCCTGCCACATTCCATTTAGAATTATTTTGTGATTTTTTATTATTCTTGAAATTTTAAAATTTAGCAAATTGTGTCCTAACAGCATTTTCTTAATTTTTGTCTAAAATTAGGTGAGGTCTGTCAATCTACATTTTTTAAACTCATAAAATTATATTTTTATGTCCTTGTCAACAATTTTTGGATGGGCTACAGAGCAAGACCCTATCTCAAAAATATACATACATATAATTTTTGGAAACCTTGTTTTTTTGGTTCTTATTTTTGTTTGTTTTTTACTTTGAATGTAAAAATCATTACTGAAAATGTTCCAACCTAAAAATAAAGTAAATCCTGAGTAGACCATAACTTTTAGTTCACTAGTGAACTCATTGGAGATAAGCAAAAAAACAAAACAAAACAAAACAAAACAAAAAAACAAAGGACTTAGTGTGTGTTTAGCGAGACATTCTGATGTCTTCATTCAAGAATGGAGAATATCATTATAAAAAGCGAGAGACAGAGAATATAAAACTAAGAATAAGAAATGCGAAGAATGTAACATGTAACGCAAAGATCTAGTATGCAAATAGTCAGTATCATAAAAGGGGAAAATTGAGATAAAGAAAAAGAGGCAATGTTAAAGCTATGATGGCGGAACAAAAATTCCCAGGATGAAGACAGCAGCGCACCTAGAAGTCCAGCTTGGTGGTGTGTACCTGTAATTCCAGCCCCCTTGGGAAGCTGAGGAATGAGGATTGGGCCACTTAGCAAGACCTCATACCAAGATAAAGAATAGAAAAGGACTGAGGATGTAGATTAACTGGGAAGAACCAGGGTTTAATCTCCAGTCCACAGACAAAAAAGTACCATGTACAAAGAAGTATGATATATATCAAGCAGGGCGAACAAGTCGCACATATTCATAAACACTTGAGTGAATTACAAAGTATGAAAAGGCAAGGAATCTATCCCCACAACACGCAGAAGCAAAACACAAATCAGCCAAAGATTTGCAACTGGCCCACTAGAAGACATTTGCACTGCAGACTAATACTTTTTTTTTTCTTTTTGAGACAAGGTCTCATTCTGTAGTTCAGGCTGAACTCACTATGTAGCCCAGGCTGCTCTCAAACCCACCGCAATTCTCCTGCCTCAGCCTCCCGAGTGCGGGGATTACAGGTGTACACCAACACTCAGCTTTATGTGGTGCTGGGAAATTGAACCCAGAGCCTAGCGATTGCCAATCAAGTGCTCTATTTACCATGTTATTCCTCTAGTTCACTGCCCTAATGCTTTCAACCAACATCTTCCCATCTCCTTTCTCATCTTTTATTTCAGATAGTCAGGACATCTTTCATTTTATTAAATATACATTTTCTATTTTATGAAATAAGTCCTTTTATTTCTCAGAGATTTTCTTTAATCTCTTATTTTGTGCTTAGATAAGGGAATTTTTGACAACCTTACCAAATTAGATCCAACTTAACATAACCATTTTAAAAATCTGGATTTGGATGTTTTTCATGAGAAAATTTTGCAACAAAATTGCAACATCATTTTCCAACATTGTGGCGACTTCACTCACAGATGGAAAAACCAATAAACATGCAGTTTCCTCTGGAATTAATATAGTGCTCAACATCTCTTTTTATAGCTACTGCAATCTTGAACATTTTCTTTTAAATTTCCAGAGTTCACTGGAAAAGCTGGTGAAGGTGAGTCAAGCATCCTTGCTAGCCACAACAAAACCAAAAGCTCTTTTCCTTCTCTGTTTTTAAAACTCAAGCAGCCAGGGCAATAAAAATTCCCTCTCCGTGTGGAAATGCTAGTGTATGCACACAGTCCAAAAACAATGGTTATTTCCCTGAATAACTGGCTTGTCGGATCATTGGATTAATGGCTGTATAATTGGCAAAGTTTCTCTTTTTGTTTCGCTAATACTTATGAGACCCATTCAGAAGAAATTTTTCTAGTAGAATATTTCTTGAAATCAAACGTCAATAAATTAAAAGGAAAATATAATACATTGTATGTTGAAGGACCAATAAAATCAGAATGTCTTAATAACAAAAACAACAAAATGACAACTGACATTTATTAAAATCTTATTGTAAACTAGGCACTGTGCACGGTATTTCTCAGTTAAGTTTCAAAAGCCTATGCACTTCATTGTATCCATCCGTAAGTGTGAAGTCCGTAAAAATTTGACCTCCTCTCTACAACTGTAGGTTTCTTTTCCTTTAACTCACAATTAAAAATCCCTGAGTCATCTACTCACTTCTTTGATGGTTCATTGAACTGATACTTAGCAAACACATCACACGTTGTGTTTAGTCAGGCAGGGATGTTATGAATAGGTTCCTCATGTTCACTTGCTTACACATACATGGAAGAGATTTCAATAAACCAAAAAAAAAAAAAAAAGAATGAATAATGCTGTTACTGATTAAAGGCAATAGTTCAAAAAAGATAAAAGGAAACGAGCTAGGTGACCACCAGTGCTCTTGCTGACTGTGAAAGTGAAGGCAGATCTCGGACCTGAACAGTAAGGATCAGCTGTTCAGTGACCAGAAACGATCACAAAGACTCAACCTTGGAAGAGGCTAGATTTTTCCTCAAAAAAAAAAAAAAGGGGGAGAGAGTGGTCAGCCTGAAACGAGAAAGAGAGCAGACCACTTGGGACTCTGTGGGTCCTAACGTAAGTTTGCATATTACTCTTGGAACAATGTGGAGCTATTGGAAGATTTTACATGCTGGCATGACTTGATGCGAATAATATTTTACAGAAAATTTGACTGCTCCTGAGGTGTGAGGGATGGGTTGCTCGGGAGGCAGGTGTGCGTAAGAAGAGCAGTTAGTGGGTGTGGTAAAACCACAGGTGAAGGTTTAACTTTTAAATAAATCCTTACAGCTGAAGACACATTACCACTGGTCTCTTCACATAACTGCCCTCACTATGCCGCGGTTTTGCCACGTGTAAGCAGTTCTGGAGGTCTTCTTTCATGTGTGTCTTTAGTTGTGCTGTCATGGTTACCTGCATGTTCTGAATTGATTCAAAATATTTACTTTTTTGTGTAATTTTGACTCCGGGAAGAGCTAGGAATCCCAGGGTGCCAGATCTGATCTACAAGATGACTAACAATACACCATAATGTTTTTATTTGACAGAAATTGCCACGAACACTTTGAATTGATGCGACATTAAGGCAGTCATGAAAAGACAATCGTGAAAAGGGACTTGCCCAGAACTGCTTTGTCAAGTGGCAAGAATGATGGGATATGTGTGTTTTAAGTGAGGAGGAAAGGTTTTGTAAGAGATTAATGGCAATGTGTCTTTAAAACATCTTTTTTTTCTTAGACATTCACCATAGCTTTTGATCATACTTCCTAAGCATTTGTCAGACTATTGTAATGCACTATTCAGTCACCCTAGGTAAGCCAAATTCATTTGCTTTGCAAGTTCATTTCAGACAGCTACCATCCCACCCCTTGTAACCAAACTGTCAGCAAGTACCTTTCCAATATGCAATTTATAAAGTTGAACCTAGAAAAGGTTTCCTGGTGGTTTGGACAAGGGTTATGGCATCAGGACTGAGGGGGTTATTTAGTATAGAAGGCTACACAAATCACTTCCTTGGGAAGGCATGGACATACTATACAAAAAGAAAATATTTTCAAAGGATAAATTTTCAGTATCAAGTTTAAGCTGAAGATGGCCCTTTGGGACGTACTTCCTTTCCTGTGGCTCTCAATGGAGAATTTTTTGAATGACTTGGGAACCAGTTAGACAAATCCAACTGCACTTGCTCATCCCATTCGTCACAAGATCTCTGGGCCACAGATCTAGCCGCGCTTTAGAAAAAGCTTCTGTCACTCTGTCACTACCCAAACTGATCTACAGTGTAATAAATTATCACTATTAAGACTGATCTACAGTACAGCAAGCTAGACACAAAAGGAAAATGTTGCTAGATAGTTTCTCAAACCATCATCACAGTTCGGTTCTTGGCAATTCATGGACTCTTGATGAAACGTTTATATAGCATGCATTCGTTTTTTTAGTGATTCAGGGCTAAATTGTACATATTCTGAATCATCGATTTGAGAATTGTGTAGTCAATTGTTGCTACCCAATATCAAAACCTACATTTTTAGATGATCTTCAGGTATACAGATGCTACTGACAGGCAGACATTTGCCTTCAAACTAGTGCTGTCTCACACGGACCTTGAGGGCACAGAAAACCTCAAGTTCGGATAATGTCGCTGTACCAGAGATCAAACGGAAGAAATCAGTGATTCTGTGAGGCTCACTGTCACTGATTCAAGTGGATTCCCTAGCTTTCAAGGAATTTCTCAGAGCCTACACTATTCTCTTTGTGAACATCAGAAAACAGCGTACATCCTGAGGGAGATTAGTAGAAAATACATTTCTGGGAAGTCACTGTCTAGCTAGTTGCGTAGTACAAGCCTGTATTCCTGTGCAGTTTGAGCAGAGCTCTCAGGACAGCTTGTTTTTTGCTACTTCCTCACCTACTGCAAAACCTTGAGCTTCTAGCATGAGCCACAGACTCCACTTCTAAGAGGGCTCTCTCCCTGATGAGTTGTGCTTCGGTGCCACCCAGGAACCCAGGCCATGAGCCATGTTCCTAGCTTATCTCTATATGGGACTTCATAGCATGGTGTGGCTGTGTTCTAAGACCACAAGGCAGGGCACGCAATATTTCAACGATCTTGCCTCTGAAATCACATTGAATCTATTCCATCAATTCTATCAGCCCAGGCCTGTACTGCCAAATGCAATAATTACTACACAATGTGGCTACTTAAATCTAAATTAATTTAAGTAAAATTCAACCTTGACTGTGCAGTCACCATGTCATGATTCAAAGCCCAACATAGCAGCTATGGTACTAACCAACACAGACAGAACATGGTCATTATTGCAAAAGGTTCTGTTGAACAGCTTTTGTCTAGACATTCACAAAGACCCAGCCCACCTTCCAGAGGAAAAGATCTAAACACCTCTTGCCAGAAAAGGAAAATAAGGTTATACTATTTTTAGAAGTATATGGGATGAAAGATGCTGTGGGTCTATTTGGGAAGCCGAGTTTCTTACATTAAACCAAATTATTTGAAAAATGTAAGAGAACATCTACCAACAGATAATGTATACTACAGCACTACGATTTAGCGATATACACTACATAGACATGTTACTTGAAATCATAGAGAAAAATCAAAAGTGATCATAGCAGTACTTTTTGCAATAGCTCTGTATTGGAAACCATCCAAACATTCACCGGCAGCAAGATGTTCAAACGAGTTGAATGTTGACTCTGATATGCATTAAGTATGATTCCTGTGAAAGTTGAAAAAACTCTTGAAACTTCAGTTTTATTAACTCTAAAATAAGGCACTTTTATCTTCAGTGGGCTGTTGGTACAAAGTAACAAAGACATTATACCCCAAAGCTCTTGGGTTGTGGTTAGCATTCCACCAGTGCCCCTGTTTTGGAAGAGACCCCACTTTGAGGACATTGATTTGCGTATTCAGGGAACTCAATGTTTTTAATGAACAAATGAATCTATGGGTGGATAAATGAACCTTGTTTCTCTACTTGTGTGTGTGTAAAAACCTATTAATGCAACTCAGGTCAATGATAGATGTGGTCATATGTTTAAAAATCCCATCATTCCCCCCAGAAACTCTTCTTAATTATTAAACTCATACTTGGCATGGTAACGTTGGAATCTTTTAAAAGTAACAAAGAGAGAGAATGGTTGTGGATCCAATAGCATCTCGTGGCTTACCTCTGGTCTGGGAATTGCAGCTGTGAATCTCTTGAGAAAAGGACACCCACACAAAATTCCAGTGCTTCAGGTTTCAGGGAGGGAGGGAGACCACAACTATGACCTTCCTGTTGGTATTTGGGAACTTGCACTTCAGGTCCAAACCAGAAGCAGGAAGCTTAGTGCTTGCTAAGCAAGAAAAGGGAACAGACTTGAGGCATCTCCGCTGGAGGCCAGAGCAGAGATAGTTCTTCCTTTGTTTGGTGGCATTGCTTTCATTCCTGCTGGTGGCCCCAACCTGCCAAAAAGGAAACATTCCCTTTGAAGGCATGCAGCAAAAATGTCTCAAGCATTTGCTGCATATTGAAGTCCAAATCCAGGTATGTCTGGCTAATTGCAGGTCTCTTCTAGGACAGCACCGTTTTGGGCTTGGACCTCGCGAGAGGTGAGCAGGATATTGAGAATGGAGCGCAGGCAAAGATAAACTTCAAGTAGGTAGCTGAAGAGTTTGATTCCTTCATCGGAATTTTTTAAAAGTTCTACTGGAAATTTAAAATGTTTTAGTGTGCTGGTTATCCAGCTGAGTCTTCATGGAGAAAGCCACAACTGAAGAGCACACGCTGGACAGTAATGACACATCAGGGGAGGAGAACAGCAGGAGCAAAGACCCAAGGACGCAAAAGTACAAGATTATTTTGTAGGGGACTGAAAAGGACCTTTTCCGGAAGCATATCAGAAAACAAAGAGGAAGGCCAAAAGTGTCAGGAAGTATTAAACACCTTTTACAGCCCGAAACTTGAACTAAGCTCATCGCTTGTGCCACTCGATCTAATGTGTCAGGAATAATCACAGATCAGACAGCTACAAAACAGTAAAACAAGCTGCATTCTAGGTTTGGTCTGACTTATTCCACTGATGATGCATTTTGAACTGCAGAAGATAAACCTTTGAGAGTATTTCAGGGAAGGCAGAGGAGAGTGTTCGTGTACAGCTAGGCGTCTAGTTTTAACTTTTAGAGCAACTTTGAGGCATGGTTGCAAGGAGATAGAATTGACGGTGCCGACAGTGGTAACAGCTGCAAAGCCCAAGAACACCAGCCAGCCAGGCTGGAGGATGAGCTCCGCCTCGAGCCTCAGATCCTGGCAGAGTCTGCTCGTTACTTTGCAACACACCCTACAGCGGTGGATGGGGGCTGCCTCTGGTTTTCATTATGCACACTAGAAAACTGGAGCAAAGGCCTCGAACAAGGCCATCCTCAGAAACAGAACCCATGTTAGAATGAACCTGAGGTCATTCAGATTCTAATTAAGTTCACGTCTCTGCTTACTAATCTCTACCTAAGCAGCCAGCCTCCCAATCCCAGTATTTCTTTTTCTTTGAGTAAACTTTAAAAATCTGAAAATAGATAATTTCATCCTCTTCTTCCATCTGGGAGGATTTTTCTACTTGGATGGGAATAGCAAAACTCTCCCTGGCACTTCCCCATCATTTGTGCCACCTATCTAGAGAGATTCCAAAAAGCCTTTTCTTGGTGTCCTCACTCGCCCCTAGGTCTCTGAAGCACGCCGTCAAATTGTCATGATCTTCAGTGTACGCGGCCTTGGATGACATACCCTTGAAGGCAGAAATAACATTTTCTAAAAAAGTCCCTGAATATATCACATCAATTTTAAGTTGCTTCCAAAAGTCAATATTATAAACATCAAGAGACACATTCTTGTATCTAATTCCGTATGCATATTTATGACTTTCTATTTTCCTAGAAGTGGAATTACCATTAGCTAACATTTTAAATCCTTGAGTCATTTTTTACAAAGTGTCCTCAAGAAAGTTTAAATTTCTACTCCCACTAACAAATTTAAATAGTCTCACATGACATATTTCAAATGTAGGCTAGAAAGGCATGACAGTACTTTAAATTCTGACAGAGGAGGCCACAGCTGCTCAGGTGAATGCCTTCCAGTGCTGGTGACTTGCTGGTTGCTCTCAAATCCACCCCCTGCACCCCCACCCCCACCCACACCTACTCTGTAGCTCTGAGGACTGAGTTTTTGAAGAGCCTTTATCACTGGATTCCTGAATGGACTTGGCCATTGGGTAGCACTGCTGAAAAACCGAAAAGGTGGAAGATGGAAGAAGCTAAATTACCCCTCCCTGCTTGCTCTGCTTTGGACATTTTCTCTGATGGCCTCATCCCTACTGAAGTTCATTCTAAATCTTGTCCAGATAGTTTTCTGTCTGGTCCAATCCCTCATGTAGTAGCCCCATTTTTCATTTTATTCCTTCACCTGCTCTGGGCTATGACACGTCATCTCTCTCAGTGTCTGTCTAAGTAACTCTTGCTGTGGCTACTTTTTGGTTATCTCACAATCTCCTGCTTGTCTGCACAATCCTCACCATGTTTTGTACTAAGTCACCCTCATTTCTTCCCTGGTGTCAACTCTGTTTTCTCTGATGGCCATCAGCTGGCCCATATGTACAATCCTTGGTCATAAGTGATGGTAAGAGGATGAGAATGCAGAGCTACAAGCCAGACCTGGTGCTCTTTCCACTACCAGGCAAGAGGTCCTGGGGCTTACAAGTGTTAGATGCACAGTGTGGGTGACGTCTGGAGGGGAGAGGAGGTGTGACACCCTGAAGCAACCGAAATGGCTTTGTGGAAAAGATATGTCACACAAACAGTGCCTCAGTCTCGAGGGCGTGTCTCAAAACAGCATTCCTGAATGAGCAAAAGTTACTGTAACGGAAACATTTTATTCTGGTTGATGTCTTTGTTTTTTTTTTTTTAACCATTTCTAGGAATGTTTCTATAAATGTGAGAAACTATTTTCTTTAATGTCTTAGTTTGAAAATTAGCAACTACATGTTATAAGAAACTCAGACTGCTTCTAATGTTCTACAAACTTACTTTTCTACTAGTGATGTTTTAACTTTGACTTATCTGAGGGGAAAACTATTTTTTTTTATTCTTGACCATTTAGAATATATCACAACTTGTGATCTAGCTTATAAAACTTGTGATCTAGTCTATAAAACGTGATCTAGTCTTGGGTTGAATAAAGAAAGTATTTGTTTTTAAGTTCTTAAGCTAGTAGAGTCTCACCATATTTCAAATTATTTAGAAGTTTCTAAAACAAAGACAAGTAAAGTTTTTTGTAAGAGAGGACTACCTAAGTCCACCTGCCCAGGTATTTTCTTCCTAAGCACCTCCCATTTCAATCTGGAACATTTGTATTCTAACGTTCCCATCTCAGCCATTTAGATTTTTGGCCCTAGGGGTTTTATCCCAAGTCTTTCTGAGATATATATATATATATATATATATATATATATATATATATATATTAATGACTCCTACTTCATGTACTATGAGAATACCTAAATAGAACTCAAATGACCTTCATTACATTCTTCTCTCCAGAAAAAGTATAAATATGCTTTTTGTGTTTCTTCCTCCTGGATGTATATTTAGACGGTAATTGATTGATTCTAGTCTTCAACTGCTTTCCCTCTTTTAGGGCAAGAAAAAGTGACTGGCCTAAAAATCTAATTGACTGAGATGATCACTTTTACCACAGTTCGCTACACTCACTCAGCAAGCCGCGCTTAGAGGCAATTTGACAGAGCTGTCCTTTGAAACTGGCATTTTCTAAGTCTTCTCCCAAATTACGGTTGGGCCATAGATACAACAGGTTAAACTAAGACAGCTGAGAAATTATATAGGTGAAAAATTACAAGGACAAGATCTTTCCACTTTAGGCATGTAAAGATTTAATCTCCCAGATGAAAGACCCTGAACACAGTGAGTGTGTCAAGATTACAGTTAGGATGATGCTCAGGGCAGGGTTCCCATGGCGTTTCATGGGGCCCAGCGCTGTGGCCCACAGATGCAGGTGTTCCATGGCGGGGAGCCAAAAAGTACCCTTCCGCCAGTGTCAGGCCAGCTGTGGGCTTATTTGGAGCATCTGGCTTTCAAGGGAACCTTTCTTCAGTCTCCCTAAAGAAAGGAGATGGACCACACGGGAACTGCTCTGCTGTTGACAAATAAAGACAAAGATAAAGAAAATATAACCATCCAGAAAGCAGTGTGGCAGCTCGGGCCCATGGAGCAGGGATTGGTTCTATCAACAAGGTCGTCCCTCACTTCTAAAGACAGAGCTCTCTTCCCAGGAGGTGTTTGGGGTGTCTCAAGCCTGTCACCTCATCTATGTCCCCCACCCCTGCTTCCTTCATGGCCTCCCCCACCACAGGCCACCTGTACCTCAAAATGGCTTTGAATGCAGCCCAACACAATTTCATAAACTTTCTTAAAGCATTATGAACTGGGTCTGGTTACACAAGCCTGTAATCTAAAACTCTAGGAGGCAGAGGCAGGAGAATCGTAAATTCAAACCCAGTCTAAGCAGCTTGCAACTTGGTGAGACTCCAGTTTTAAAAAAGAGGTAGGGATAGAGCTCTATGTGAGGCTAGGCTTTGATCTCCAGTGTTTTTTTGTTTTTCTGGAAATTTTTTCCCCATTTTACTGATATGATCTCCAGTGTTTGTGGTGTGTGTGTATGTGTGTGTGTTATGGAATTCTTTGCTATTTACATATATTAACTATATTAGATATTTAAAACATGACTCATGACAGTTTCTCTTCATGCAAGATCACCCGGCGAAGCCACAAGGTTGGGATAGCTATGATCTAGAGTGTCCTGGGAGGGCGTGTCTAGCCTGTAACTTCGCACTTTGTTGTCCATGTTTTTTTGGGGTTTTTTGTTTTTTATTTGTTGGTTGTTTGTTTTTGATGAAAAGGAACTGTCTTGGGCCACATATAAAATGCATAATTGTGTGTGTGTGTGTGTGTGTGTGTGTGTGTGTGTGTGTGTGAGTGTGAACAAGGATAACAAAGTAGCAGGCCTCAGGTTCAGCACACCTTTTAAGAGCATCTACCCACATAGCTAGAGTCCATTGTCTGTGTCTTCTAATCCAACAACCAGAGTGAACATTTTAGCACAGAAATGTGCCTATCTTCTCCTATGAATAAAACTCCCACTGACCACATATTTCTCTCCAAACCTCAATTGTTATCCAAGCCATCGATGTAATAGCTCGTGTACTCGTCTATGGCCTAGTCTGCCAATCATCTGCCTATATATCTTGTACTGTAGCTACATAATTCATAAAGGCATTTTCCTCTGACAATAATCAGATCTATCTTGGAGAAGTCTAAAGAAATCCTTAAAAGAAATGCTTAGTCATCATCTTCTCCCATGGATCTACAGAGTCCAAGCCAGGGTCATGAAAGAGAGAAAGGGAGCACTGTGGTGGCCTTGCACGACCTACCTCCTAAGTCTCACAGCACCACTCCTACCTCCGGAGGAAGGAATCTGAGTACGATCTCTTCACAAAAGGGGCAGAGGGTACAAGGAACATGATTCTGAAAGCGAAGTGGGGCAAAGAAATGTTGTTGAAGTAGATTTGGAAAAACACGATCTGCCACAGAGAAGAAATCTATATTATTTTTTAAAAGTTTGCTCAAGAAGAATAAAAAGATAAGAAGAGGACCAAAATAGAACCAAAGTCCATTCTCTTTCAACTGAACGTATAAATGCACCACTAGAAAATGAAGTAGTTCAGAAACAAACCCAGGCGGGCCACTCATGTTAAATTAGCTCGCTATCATCTCCAAGCTATGACTGGCAGGCTGAGCTTTCGTAAGGCCCATGAATAAACAAGAGTGTCTGTCCTAATTGAAATGGTTAAAATATTAGCCAAAGAATAGTGTTCGTGAAGCATGCTGGTTGATACTCAAGTCCATACATGAACACAGTTGAAACTTAGGCTGATTTATTGGCTTGCTTATTGTCTGGGCTTTGTCTGGGCTACGGTGGCCAAGGTGAGAAGCAGCATTGCACAGTCTTTACGGTCTTCCCATTCATGGAAAGGGCTTGCCAGCCCTGGCACAGTGTCAATCCATTAGGGCCATTTGTGCATTTATCTACAAGAAGAATCTGAATTTCTTTTTAAAAAATACTCAACAATAACAACAAAAATAAAACAGACCCTTCCACACAAATTGCAAACCTCACAATTTCACCCTGTGGTCTTGCACTGTCAGAAGCCATGTTTGTCTTGCATGGTTCTCTCACCTGACAAACTATGCAACTCAGTAAATATAAAATAAATGTTCTACTTTGATTTTACCTACCAAAAAGAGAATGATGTTTTTTTCTACATCATATGAAGAAAGCATCTATCTATGCCTGTATTATATGAGGCTCATTTGTAGAAGTTAGGTGATCTACAGACCTTGTGGTTTGGATTTAAAGAATAAAGAAAAAAATCAGGAATTTTCCTGACTGAATTAGACATAACTAGAGAGCAAGGATGTCACATCTCACAGACCATGGTCATGGCTTCCCCATGGGGCTCTGCCAGAAGACACCTGTATGGGGAAGCTTGGGCCTGGACCTGGAGGCTCAGGGCTTCTTTCTCTTCTTTCACAAGCTGCTATTTTCTGAATTCCCTTAGGGCAGATAGTGACCCTACTATGGCCAGAAGTCAGGGAGGGATCAGTGGGGTTAGAGGTGACTGATACCAGTGACAGACAAGGAAGAGATAATTGCAGCAAGGAATGACTGGGACCTTGAATCAGTAGAGTCTTCTATGACCTTGAAACTCTAGGGTCATCTTCTGCCATTCTTCTCCACTCATAAGTCCTGACAATTCCATTTCAAAATTCCCTCTGTCATATCTGCCACTTCTTGGGCCTCACAACACTAGTCCCCAGAGTTCAGCTGTGGCTTCGCCAACCCACTCCTGCCATCTCTCATATAAATGTCTTGTCCCTTGAGGGTCAAGGAACTAACTCTCAGGAAGCAAGAATGTTTAGCATCGTCCACATCCTCCTCTCCTCTATGCACCATTTTTCTCTCAGCACAGTGGCAGGGCCCTCAAGACCTCCCTGAGAATCCTGCTCCACCTCTAAAGGTTTCTGACCACTAGGTAAGTTCTGTGTAATATGGTTACTGTAATAACCTCCTTGTCCTAGCCAGACCCCTTTAAAGACAAAGATGGGAGAGATCTTATAGACAGTGTTATGCTAGCAAGCTATATTTTCCCTGTATTTGAGTGTGTGCATATTTGTCAGCATGTACACATACTTATATTTACCTTCATAGTTAAAAATGTATATTCAATTTTATTGCCTTAAACAATATGCAGCGCATGTTAAAAGAATGAAAGGTACAATATTTTCATTATAAATTCCATATATCCAACTGATTCCCACTGAATAACTTTAAACTCTTCTGATGTATTACAAACTTTTAATTATAGCCAACATATGGTGTCAATGGACACATGAATGTTAGCTACTATTTTTAGTAATGTTGATTAGAAAATGAATGTGAAACAATGAAGACATGATGGAAGTTCTTTCAATTAACAATGAAGTTGAACAAATTTATAATTAGATTGCAATTTTCAAAATAATGGGACAATGCTTCCTCCTTTGGTGTTAGTCACACTAATGACTATCAGGAACACTTACTTCAATCTGTGCTATTCAGTTTTCATCCCATTCACAAGACTAGACAATCAACAAGACAACAAACCAAGGGCTGATTTGTAGTATTTGCTGCCTTTAGTAGTAGAAATACTCCCACCTAGCAGATTTCAAGGTAAGCAGATTTACCTGTGTCTTTACTGAGAGCTTGGATCTGGGAAGAGGCATGCATCAGTCTGCATATTATGTTTCTTCCAGACAGAGGCAATAGGTATTACCAGTCCCAAGAGCACAAGTAATAGTAAATTAAGGGAACCTTTTAATAAACAATGAGCTTTGAATTTTTATAATCCTTGATTTTAATGAAACATGTTTAATTTGAAGTTTGTGGAATATTGTCAGTGATGTGTGTGCTTCAAACAGGCTCACAAAACTTTTGTAACTATCGAATTTCAGAATCAGCTGCAGCACACTACTACTGACAGAGACTTTATGGTTGAAGTTGCTTATGAGACAGATGAAACACTGAAACCCTTGGAAGACTGGAAGGTACTGCCAGGGGCTGGGGGTGTATCTTAGTGGCTACAGTGCTTGGCTAGTAGGGCCAAGGCCTTGGGTTTAATTTCCCAGCACCACATAAAAATTTACATGGGGTGGTGATGCACACCTGTAGTCCCAGCACTTAAGAGGCTGAGACAAGAAAATCCCTGTGAGTTTGAGGCCAGCCTGAGCTGCACAGTGTGCTCAGAGGCAGTCTGGACCACAGAGAGATAAAGAGAGAGAGAGAAATATCTTTAAATTCAGTTATGTCATAGCTATAGCTTTTACGATCAAAGCTATTGATTCCATTCTCATCATGATCACTGAATAGTAGTACCCTTAAGTGAGATGTGAACCTCTCCAAACCTTAGCAGATTTTTGTATTTTATAGGAATAATAATGCCTAACCAACAGAACATTATAGGGAATGACTATTACAGGTCATATACTTAGCATAGAAACTGATGTTTATGAAGTTTCCATAATAAATAGTTATTAGAAATGAAAGGTCAATATTAGCAGTAGAGACAATTGTAACCTCAGTTGTGCCTGGCAGCCCCTCAGCTATCTAGAGACAAATTTCTTATTCCACTAGAGATAATTGCCTTTAAACTGTATAATCCAAGCTCTTCTGGGAACTCAATACTCATTTAATGCTAGACTTAGCATTGGTGCTAGGAGTGTGTGTGTGTGTGTGTGTGTATGTGTGTGTGTGTGTGTGTGTATGCATGCACATGTGCATGTGTGTATGACTATTTAAATTAGAGTAGCTTTATTCATGGATGTAACCATGCACACTTCAGAGAATTATAGATGATGATTGATGTTTTTGTTTTTGTTTCTGGACAGACCATATCTAGAAATTAGAGTCTAGTCAAAGTGCTGTTTTTCAAGACTGTCGCTGACATACCAAAAGTTTCCAGAAGGGAAGAAATCTGGAAATAACTGCCATTAAGCACAGAGTTGAAGGAAGTGGGGTTGTCTGACCTGGAGGAGACAAGATTATTGGGTAGGAAGGTCACACAAAGTATGAAGCTTGTTTGACTATTTGACTCTGACTGGAGCCGCAGCTTTTCATTTATGTGGTAACTGAGCTATTGTGAGAATATAATGAAACATTGAACGAAGTAAAAATATATGTGAATGAATACATGATCCACAAAAATGTAAAGCACTGATTAAATAAAAGTATGCCGTTTATTGTCATCTGTTGAGCTTGAATTTCTGCACAGTAGCAGTGAACAATGGGTTGACAGCAGACTTATTGGTAAAGATTAAAATGATGTGGCAGAGTGCTTGACACATACATACCAGCACTTTGTGAATGGCTGTACCCTTATTACCCTCCAGCTTAGTAACTACATGATATATATTGGAGTCTCGTGAGTAGCTGATAGGAAAAGACAGGAGATGGATAGAATGTTCCCGGAATTTACGGAAACCACTTCCCTATTCTGGGATGGTTGCCTTCAGATTTCCTTTGACATGAGATAGAAATAAGCTGAAAGGGGCTGAGAGTGTAACTCAGTGATTGGAGTACTTGCCTAGGAAGCTTGAGGCCTTTGGGGTTTAATCTCCCAGCACACATAGCTGGGTGTGGTAATACAGGCCTGTAATTCGAGGATTCTAGAAGCTGAGGTAAGAGGATTGCTATGAGTTCAAAACCATGGGCTCTATAGTGAGCTCGGGTCCAGCTTAGACTATATAGAGAGACTGCCTCAAAATAAAAAAAAGAAAAAAGAAACATGTTTAAGCCACAATTTCCAGTTTTGGTTACAATAATGGACATCTTCAAAGGCCATAGAGAAGACTTATCTTAATTTTAAAAACAGGATATTTTAACATATTTACCGAAATTTCTATGGAGAAAGTCTCAATATTTGAAATGATTATGAATGAGTAATGGTAAGAAAATTCTTACCCAAGCACTGGATACTAACCTCAAGTCTCTCAATTGTCAGTATTTTTAAATAGGTATTTTCCCCTCCTATCAGCTATTTTATGTAGTGTTTGCCATGTCCCGGGACTGTTCGAGCACTTAGGCATACTGACAAATATGACCGACATAAAGTCCCTTTAAATGCGATGTGATCATCTGCACCATTTATCAAAGGATAGATAAGGAGGCAAAGGTGAGTAATTTGTCCAAAGTCTCGGGGTTATAAAATGAGAAGTCCAATTTCAAACCTCCACAGTCTGGCTCTGTAGTCTGAGCTGTTGGCCATGGGGCTATGCTGTTTGTTCGCTTCCAGTCGCGAGGGACTCTTGTTTGGGAGTTGGCTTGGAAGCGGTGGGCTACCCTCATTCCATTCCCTCATAGCTGCCTTTCCCACTTCATGGAAATTTGTTTCCCTTTCTTTTCAACTGAGGGTTTTCCAGGTTCTCAAGTATGGTTGCTCCCACTTCTTAGACGTGCCCTGAAAAGAGTTCGCACAGTGCCCCTCCCATTCAGGGACATATAGGATGTTGAGTTGTGGAGAAGAAAAATGCACAGCAAAAACAGGCACCCCAGCTGGCCCTCGGCGACAGAAAGAGGTCCGTATGCTTTCTTTCAGGTCCTCTGGGACTTTTGGGGTGTCATTTGGCAAATGTAAACGGGAAGAGAAGAGGGGTCACCATTTCAGAAGTGCCTACTCCACGCAAAGACCTTCTGTCCTTTCCTCTCTGGTCCTCAGAGACATCTTATTTTTATAAAGAAGACTCCATGCTTGTGTTTAGCTACTTCGCCTGTAGATCAAAATCAGCATGGCCTTCCATCACCACACATTACGCGCCCACTGCCTGAGGGTAAAAGCCAACCACTGCCCGGGGCGACTCTGCATCCTTGTTTCTTTATCACGACAATGCTAGAACATACAAAGGCACGGGGAAGAGAGAGATGCAGACCCTTGAATCCATGAGTAGGAAAATTTAAAAAGTAAATCATGAATAATTACAGCTTTCTTTGACTATAATGTGCTTCCGCCTTGTAGAGACATAATTTCTTCTCATTTCCTTTGTGGATTGCTTCCCAGTAGCTCTTTGAATTACCACCATTTTGTCCACTTGATTCTCAATGCAAATGTTGTAACCTAGGCCCAGAAAGGAGAGAGAGTCTTTCCAAATTCAGCTGAGGCTACAATCCCAACCTGGGAGCCCACTTCAGTGTTGCTTCGTTATATGGTATCATACTGCCCTCAGAAAAATGATAGCCTCATTTACTACAAGCACCTGCTTTTATTCACGTTCTTAAGAGATAACCATACTACCGGTATTGAGTTATATTGCAAAATGTACAAGAAAATGGAAATTTCACCAGAGTTCATCTATTCTTTTCCCCCCCTGATTATTATTTTACTACTATGCATTTGCAATATGTAATAATGGCTCTCAACTTGGGGAACTGGTGCGTTATACATATCGCGTCTTGGTCAGTTTTGCTTTCCTGTCCCTGCCCTACCCTCCTTTCTACCCACAACCCCAGGTGCCTTTCCCACCTCCACAAAGTCTAACTCCATATTTCCTATTCTCTCCCTTTTATTTTGCTCTTCGAATATGTACATTCTGTCTACTCTTAATTCATTTAGATGCTAAGAAATCTCTTCTGCTGCAAGAGTAAGCTGAAAAATATTTCAACCTTGTTTAGCAAATGAGAACTAGAAGGAACACAGGAAGAAATCCCATTAGTGTTTTCTTCAAACTGAACGTCTCTTCTGACTAATATCTCTAATCCCGAGGAGTGAGTATGGACTTCACAAATGGCTGCCTGGATGAGAAACACCCAAATCTACTCAGCGGAAGAATATACTCTTAAGTACAGAGCATGTCAAGAAGTCCTGGGAAATGGTCTGGGTGGAAGCAGAGCCCTTCTGATTCCATTTATCAGTGGTGGTGGTGGTGTCCTTTGAAGTGGCTTCCTTCAGCCCTGGCAGGAGCTCAGAGAGCCACCAGTGGAGAAGGCACTGCCACCCACGGCTTCCATAAGTCTTCTGAGGAAGGGAGCCCTCACAGCCGGAGCAGCCTTGCTCACACACAGGCAACTGTGTGGAAAATGGAGAGGGGCCTGGTGACTCACGCCTCCAAATTATTAGGAATTTCTTGGATCAAGAATTGCAGACATAGTTTTTCCTTCTGGGATAAGAGAAGTTATGGGGCTTTTCTTTTCTTTCTTTAGAGAGAGAATTTACTACCATAAATGCTTTAGGGACTCTGTGCACACAAGCTACGTGCCTTTCCAGGAGCCTTTTCACACCCACTTTCCATTCTTTTTCACTGTGCCACATTCAGGAGGAGGTGAACTGTGTATAGGTGATTCCGGTCAGCTCACCTCTGTGAAGCGGAAAGTGGGCCTGCCCAGTTGTAAACTCTAAGAGGACTGATGAAAGGCTGAAAAGAAGTAAGATCTTGCCCTTCCCACCAGCCCACCGGGGGTCTGCAGAGGCCTTCCTTTTCTATAAACTGACCCTCTAAATCTTTCCGAGACTGGCAACCAGGGTGGCGTGGGATGAGGACGTGATCCAAGCTAGATCAATCAGATGATTTTCCTTAGAGAATTCAAACTTTAAACTAAATGATACAGAAATTGAGAATGAATAGGAATTCACTGATGTATCATTGGGAACCTTAAAACAATACTCAGTGGCTCCCTAACAGACTCCCAGGGGAGCATGGGTGTCAGTCTTTTTCAAGTTCTGTTTCTTCTGTGCTTCCTTAACTCTGTAATTCACAGGTGACAAGCTGAAAAGGAAGCTCTAACTGAAAAATTGGAGGCTCAGAGCATTGAAATAACTCACCAAAGTCACACAGCTTGTAAGCATCAAATGCAGGATTCAAATCCAGGTCTGTTTGAAATATGCCACTCTGCTTACCTGTAGCAAGGCATCAGTAGTCCCCAGCCTGTGGGAAGAGGCTCCAAGAATCAAATCTGAGTGGGCTGGAGAAGACTCCTCTGTCCAGTGCCTAGGCAAAGGAAAGAACACAGCACAATGAGCAACTTAACAGTCACTGCTAGGATCAGATTTTATACATTGTATCGCCTCCAGAGGAGAAGTCAATCGTCGGTGTATGACATCGTGGACCTTTGCAAAGGAATCTTGTGTTTTCTTTCATCTTTTCCTTTATCCTATTCCATGGCTCGGTCTCTCAGAGGAGAGTAACTGGCAAAGAAAGAAGGTATTTATGCCTTCTAACCATAAGACTTTGTTGAGGACAGTAGGTCTTCCAATTCTCACATTTATTCTGTGCAGAAATGATTTTTGTCCTATGTATCAGTTGAGGAAATATAAGTTCCATTGCTCAAGGTCATAGGATTGTTAAAGGCAGAAACAAGGCTCAGAATTTGGTCCATGCAGTCTTGGCTCACAGCACCGGCAAGAATGCAGTCAGCACCAGGGATGGAGTGGAAGGCTATTCTGTGCCCTGTAGACTATTCACCAGCCTTGGCTTCTTCCTCCCTTGTGGTACCACCTGAAAGCCTTGAGATAGCCATGCAATTGTCGCCTCTGGTTTGCAGCTTCAAAACCACACAAAGTTATAAATGTATATTTTTATTCTCCTGAGTCCCTACATCTATTTTTTTTTTTTTTTTTTTTTTTTTTTTTTTTTTTTTTTTTTTTTTTTTTTTTTTTTTTTTTTGCTAAGAATATCAGAAACATCTGTGTTACTATTTTTGCGCAGGGGCAGGTAGGCCTCAGTAGCAGAGCGTAGGGTGTGGGGTCCTATGTGGGGAAGTCCTGGCATCGGAAGATGTAATAATCTTTTATTGTTTATGAGTTGGTCTGTGAGAGGGCAGTATTGAGAAATCTCAGTTCTAGAGCCTTAATTTGTACTGGGAAAAACTGTAGAATACTCTAACTTGGTTAGCATTTGAATGTATATAGTAGTGACATATAATTCAAAAGCTCAGTGAGTGAGCAAGTATTTATTGTGTATATAACGTACATCTGACACTGTCCTAGTCTCCAAGAATGCAGTTCATTTGGGTGCTGCTAGCAAAAAGTTTGCAAACTTGGTAATTAATGAGTAACAGAGATGTATTGCTCACAGTACTAAAGACTAAACAGTCCAAGATGAAGCTATCAGTCTGCTTCACAGATAACACAGTCTCAAATAATATAAGGAATAAATACGTTCCCACAAGACTCTCTTTCAAGGGGACTAGTCCCATTGGTGAAGGCAGACCCTTCGTCACCTGACCACTTCCAACTAAGTCAGTACCTCAGAGAGTAGGTTTCAAAATATGAATTTGGTAGGAAAATAATATTTCGATCACAAGAGGTGGTGCATTCACAGAGGGAAGAAAAGGTAGATTTAAGTAAGTAAACAAAAAAGACATTAAGAAAAGTATTTGTATATTGTATCATTTAAAGTACCATTTTTATAAAATGAGAAATGTGATACTATGATTACAAAATGATTGGTAGTGAACTCAGGACCAGCCTGTACTACAGAAAGAGATTCTATCTCATAGATAGATAGATAGATAGATAGATAGATAGATAGATAGATAGATAGATATGTGGAAGGATGAGGCAGGAGGATTGCCACTAGTCCAAGGCTAGCCTGGTCTTCCTAGTGAGTTCAGGACCAGCCTGAGGAATACCCTGTCTCAAAAAAAAGTGGTGAATTTTTAACAAATGGTACTGGCCAGACCTCCACCCACTGCAACAACAACTAAAATGACTCAAAATGATAACAGACATAAATTTTAAAAGCTTAACCTATTAATATTTTCATTTTTTGAGAAAAATATTTATGGCCTTGGGTTAAGAATTAATTTCTTACAGATAACACTAAAAGTATAAACAACTAAAAAATTTAAATGGATATCATCAAAAACACTTATGTACTTCAAAGCAAATCTTCAAGAAAATGGAAAGACAACCCACAGGATGAGATAAAACACTTGAAAACATGTATCTGGTAAACATGACTTGTATTTAGAATATATAAATAATTGTTACAGTTGGGTCACTTTTTTACTGGCTTAAATTTATATTTTCTGCCCTCAAAGCCATTTTTTAAATAGGCCAAGATTGTACATAGATGTTTCTCCAAAGGATTATAATAAACTATGGTTAATAACATTATTCATTAAGAAAATATAAATCAAACCCACAATTAAATACTATTTCACACCCACCAGGATGGCTATAATAGTTTCAAAAGTGGAAAACATCAAGCATTGGGGAGAATGTTGAGAACTGGAATCCTTACATGTTACCAGTGGAGACATAAAAGGATCTAGGCACCATGGGAAATAGATTAGCAAATCCTCAAAAAGTTAAACACAGACTAACCAAGGGAACCAGAAATTCAACTCTGAGGCATACGCTCAAAAATGAAAGCCTGTTTCCATGCAAAAATTGTAACGAATTCTCATAGAAGCATTATTTATAACATCAAAAGGTAGGCCTGGCTACAGTATTCACTGATAGATGAATCCATAAGCAAACTAGAATATTATTACACACATACAAAAGAAAGAAAATGCTGACCAGTTTCACAACTTACTAAAGATGAATTGTGAGAATATCACGCTAAGTGAAAGAATGCTGTCATAAGAGTGAGTCTGGTATTGTTCCCCTCAGCTGATGGGCCCGGAAGCCGCAGTTCCTTTGGACAGGAAGTGGACTTGGGGTAGTGAGAGGCTGGCAAAAGAGAGAACTAGAAATGGTTGAGCATGAGTGTGGGACTTCCTTTGGGGATCATGAGAATTTTCTACGATGGGAGTGGGGAGGGTTAGTAATTGCGTTTCTCTTTGAATATTCTAAAAATTACTGAAAGTATATTCTGAACTCCTTCCATTTCACATTATGAATTTGAATTCTATCTCAATAAAGCTGTTATAAAATTAACTAGTGGAGATCTATAATAGCTTAGTCTTCAGCCTTATTCCTATCGTTCCAGATGACACTCAGTATGTGAAGAATTGAGTAAAGAGAAGCGTTTTTATGTTAAGTGTGTGGACAGGAGTGTGGGTGTGCATTTTTCAGAAAACCTGAAGCAAAAACCATAGGAATGAGAATGTGATGGGCGGATGGGTGAGGGGAAGCCCTGCGGCCAGACGGCTTGGGCCCACTTCACGAGTACAGAACCTCAGACAACTTACTAACTTCTCCAACCTCCAGGTTCTATACCAGTGAGCAGAATAAGGGTCTGCGCCCCCCCCCCTCTCTCTCTCTCTGTGTGTGTGTGTGTGTGTGTGTGTGTGTGTGTGTGTGTGTGTGTGTGTGAGTCCGTTCATGGACAGGCCGCTGGAATTTGTGTAACTGCTTGGCAAGGTCAGAGCCAAAGACAGAGCTCCTCGTGGCATGGCAGAACACCCAATTTGGAAGGACAGGAGCTAGCACACATTCCTCCAGATCGAACCGCATCAGTACCCAGTATCCACAGGTACATGAGGACCCTGAGGAGCACTCCAGGCCCAAACCCCAATAGCGAACAAAGACAAGGAGCCCTCTTTTCCACTTCCACTTGACAGGTTACTGGTCCCTGCTGTTTAATTTTCTTTCCCTATTACAGAATTAGATCTACACCCCTCATCTCCCCTCAGGTCACCATGGGTTGCTTTGTTTTGTGGGAGAATCATCAAGGATGGAAGGAGGAAGGATGGGACCCAAACCAGGTCCACTCTTGCCCTTAGGTCCTCTCCCTCCTCAGTTTCCAAAGATGAGTTCGCCCAAGCAGCATTGTGAGAATCTACTTTATTGCCCCGGAAACCTCCCAGGAGAGTCCCAGAAATATCTTTTCGGAAAATCTCTGAATTATCCCAAGTCATGTCACAGTTCTGTCAAACTAGTGTTGTCTCACTCTGGGAATAGCATAGCAAAGGTAGGTGAGGAGGGAAATGTAGCAGTGAGAGAAGCTGCCGGGTTCTCCCTGCAGCTCAGGAGGGGGAAAAGAAATACAGGCAATGACAGGTAGAAACGAAATGTGTCCCAGGAGTGATCACACTCCAGCGAGCCATGCTCTGTGTTCCAATTCTGCACTACCAGCCACCTTGCTACTGATCCCCTGTGAAGCCAGTGACCAACAAAAGGTAATGCCTCAATGGAGGGGCCAGCTGCTGTCCTTCCTCTGGTTTGGAAACTGGAGAGGAGGAATGACGAGTGCTTCTTTTATGTCGTCTCTGAGCTCATATTTTTTCAAAATACTTCAGAACCCTTTGTTCATTGAGCACCCAAGAATGAGGAAATCACAGAGGACCTGCCTTATGGGTGGGGCACACAGAAGAGTCCCCAGAAGAGAAGCCTGTGTCTAAAACAAGGGAGAGAGTTGCCCCCAAAAAGCAGGGTGGCTTCACAGTGGTGGCACTACCAAGAGAGCCTACTGAGAATTACTTCAGGTACATTGTCTCTCTAAGTGCTTGAGACCAGTACTGCTTCAGAGTTCAGTTGATTATTTTTGTTTTGTTTTGTTTCAGATTTTGGAAAAATTGCATAACATGAAATATTTGGGGAATGGAATCCACGTCCAAAGACAGCGATCATTTCCATTTCATGTATGACATATACACACAGCCGCGAGGTAACTGTATGTAACATTTTTAATAATTTTTGTGCATGAAAATAAGTCACACAGTGTGATATTTCCTACTTGCGTTTCTATATTACTAAAAGATTCAGACTTTGGAGTATTTTGGAGTTTAGATTTTTGGATCAGCGATACTCAACCCGTATCCTCTTTTTTGCCTCTCAGACATTAGCTAATTGAAGTTGGACTCTGTGAACACAGCTCTATTTGTGTCCAAAACGAGTCTCTTTTGCACTTCACAGAAAGGTTAGTCCCAGCGGGGTGGGCCAGGTCTGTGAAGCAGGCACACTGGAAGGAGCACTGCTTGGTTGGAGAGGAAGGAGGATTTAGAAACCAGCCTCGAGGATGCAGTCTCTTAGAACGTAACTGTACTCATTTAGCCTGTCAGGTTTTAGAGGAGAAGCTCCTGTGCAGAGCCCAGCAATAGTTGCCCCACCTACTAGTAAATCTGGTAGCACCCGTTATGTGCATCTGAGAAAGACACAGCCAGAAAAGGAGGGAATCAGGGGACCTATGTTCGCTGAGTACTGGAAGATAACTCAGAGAGGATAATGCAATAAAGAATAAATGTCAAGCCCAATTTAGAAAGAGAAGAAAAATTGGTAGGCACGGTTTTAGAGAATGTTTTTTTCCTTGGGAGCATTTATATAAAAAAAGAAAAGAAAAGAGAACATTTGGCAGGAACTACAGGTGCTTCTTCTCCCTGTGTTTTCTCTCGTCCCTCTCAGCAGAGTTGAATGCACACAACTAAGCCCTGGCAGTAGTCCTGCCTTGCTCCATGCAATGTCTGGCCCCAAGCTAAGGACCTCCGGATGCAAAGAAAACACGTCAAGCTAAGTATTAGCCAAAGATGCTCGTGTAATCTGCACATGGTAGACAGCACATCTGAGAGCCAGCCAGGCCTTGGGAAATGTGCCAGAGACCAACCTCAAGGACCCAACATGTGCAAAGTACACCCAGGTACACTCCCTAGAGCGGTCTCTTGTTCAAGTTATATTAACACACACATTCACCTATATATTGATTAAATGATTTCTCCATTTAAAACTAACTGGCCATTGTCTCCAAGTATTTCATTTATGGGATGTCAGCCACTTAACTGGACACGAGGACCTTGGCCAGATTCTCTACATGGCTTATTTATTTTCACCCTGACAACAAACCTGAAAGTTAAATAGTGGAAACCTTTTGTACAGATGAAGCAATAAAATCTTTGAAGAGCCGTGGAAACTGCACCAAGCCAGACAGTGTTAATCTTGCTTTGTACCGTGAAGCTGAATCTGATTTATAATTCTGCATTATAGAAATTGATATTTTAAAAGCCTCTATTTCACAGTGCAACACAAAAGGGGCAGACATTCAATGGCATGAGAGGCCTAGGTGCCTAGCTCAGTGATTAGAGTGCATGTCTAGGAAGTGCAAGGCCCTGGGTTCCCGGGTTCGAATCCCCAGGAACTCCACATAACTGCTGGGTATGTCAGTGCACACTTTTAATCCCAGCACTCAGAAGGCTGAGACAGGAAGACTCATGAGTTCAAGGCCAGCCCAGGCTACATAGTGAGATCAGACCAGCCTGGACTGTCGAGTGAGACTCTGTCTCAAACACAAACAAAAAAAACAGAGAGATGATGCGAGATAGACAGACAGATAGATAGATATTCATACCTAGAATGAACTTTTGCACTTTTAAGATGAGATTTTTCACATTGCAAATTCCTGAACATGGAATAGGAAATGTATATTATTTTAAAAGAAAAGAAGAACAAATGGACATAAAGAAAAGGACAGAAACACAGCGAGGCCGACGCTCAGACCTCAGTCCTCCTACCACCGTCCCCCTTATCTTTCAAATCCCAGTCCCTGGGTGAGACCGCGCGGACCCTCGGCATTTCCCTAGCGCCTCTCGCCAACCTCTCGCCACGCCCATTGCAGCGATGTGGTCCACGTCTCTCCTCCCGTCTCAGCTTCAGTGAACTTGCATCTCCATCACTGGAGAGTACAACCTCCTTCTCTATTCATGGCGCTTGTCTTCAGAATTTATGGTCCCACTCAATTTTCTTTTGATACATTCATTTTTCCTATTGATTTGTAAGTATACTTTACATATATAGAATATTATTTTCTGACACATTTGTTTTATTTAGCATTTGTCTCAAAGCAGTCACATGTGCAAAAATGTCATTTTTATTATTTACATTATTAATCTTTTTCTATATATTCTCTACCCAATATCAATGTTTTAAAAATGTTTACCTTAGTATTTGTTGCACTTTTATCACTTTGTTATTATTGCTTGAATATTTTATTTGTCTAAAGTGTATTTTGCTAGAGGAGGAGCTTTGAGGAGCATTGTCTTTTAGACCTTTTGTAAGACAGAAGACATAAATAAATAATATTAATATTTATGTGTGTTATGATTTCCCTTATAAATAAAAAATCCCTTTGCTTCAGAAATTGCCCTAGTTGCTATTTTAGAAATTTGTTGTCATTAGGAATATGACACATGTAAGACAAAGTTAAATACGAGAGTCTTCCTTTTAGTATATTTACAAATTATCAGAAAAAATAGCAAAAAATGTAAAAGAGTGTCATATGGTAATTAGGGTAATAAAAATTTAATAAAATCCAAATGGATACAGAAAACGTGAGGAGGAGTGAGCATTTTCAGAGGTTAAGTGGGATCTGGAAGGCTGAACAAAGGAAGAGGGTCACTTCAGACACTGACAACAAGTGGCCACAGTAGCTGCCTTGAGGACACCAGACCGAGGTCTGGCTCTGAGTTGTCCAGTAGAAAAGGAAATCAACCAAAGGACAAGTCACCTGAGGGTCAGCAGCCAATCCGGTTGCTCTTTACAGTTATAATTGGCTAACAGCAGAGTTTGATTGTGTTTTAACAGATTAGATTAGATGTGATTAGTAAAACCCGTTGTACCAAACTAGGAAAAAAACAAGAACAGAATAACACTTGAACTCAGTGCAACAACTTGTACAGTTCATTTCTGCCTTATTTGCTCCTTCTCTCATGAGCTGCTCAGCCACCGAGCCTTGTGTATTGCTTCATAAGAGAAACACTTTCAGAATCTTTGTCATGGGCCAGGAATTTTTTCAAACAAAGTGACAAGGATATAAAGATGAATAAACCTAACGTCTATCTTAGAGGTGTGCACAGAGTTCATGTGAGAAAGTGAAAAGCACATAGTCGAATCACACAAGCTGGCCACATGTCATGAAAGAGGTGAGCCCACGCAGAAGGGCCTATGGTTTCAGGCACCTCCACAGAAGCTCCACAGAGCAGGCGATCTTGATCTGACCTCTGGTGTGTGATCAGCAATTTGCCAGCTAAGGACATGAATGAAAGCGGTGTAAAATAATAGAGACAAAATGTTCTCATGAGAGTAGAGCCGCAAGGGAAACTGGCCTGCATGGGCAGGTTTAGGGTGGGTGTCTGGGGATCATCAAAGAAGCCCCTGTTTTGAATCTCTATCACCTCAGAAGGTGGTCTTCACGGTAGACATTCACCCCTTTTATCTCTCCTTGTTTAGAAATTAATGTACACTTTGAGCCGCTGATCAGATTTGAGGGAAATGCATCAACTGGTTCTAACTTGGGCATCTATGGTGACGCTTAGTGACAATTTAATATGTGGCATATGCTGCTGCGGCCATTTGCACTCATTTTATTTACATGGTAACCCTCGCGACACTCATTTGTTTGGTGGAGAGAAATTCGAAGCTGAAATTGATCAGAAGACATGCCCCAAGTGCCTGGCAAGACTACTAAATGACCATTCAAATTTAAGCACTCAGACTCCAAAGCCTGTGCTTGTGAACGTGGCTGTCTTCAGAATTAGGAAGACACACCGCAGCTTGGGACAAGAGTAACCTACCACTAACAATTACTCTCCTGAAACACCCAGGCTTATTTGGTAGTGAACACCGAAAAGAGAAACCTTAAAAAATTTAACTGTTACATTTTATGGTTTCTAGGTTAAATGTAATGCAGGAGTTCAGAAAAAAAAGATCACTGTGTGATTTTATTTTAATTTTGGTCAAACAGCGTATTAGTTCATAGGCAACAGTGTCCAAGGGATAAC
This sequence comes from Ctenodactylus gundi, assembly GCA_004027205.1. Classification (NCBI taxonomy): domain Eukaryota; kingdom Metazoa; phylum Chordata; class Mammalia; order Rodentia; family Ctenodactylidae; genus Ctenodactylus; species Ctenodactylus gundi. Next base: position 354,403 of record PVKB01000605.1, on the reverse strand, counting down.
TAAAATATATGATGAATACTTAAATTTAAAAAAATAGTTACCGTAAAAGACACATTGCCATTAATCTCCCTTGAAAATGTCTCCCATGCTTTGAACATGTCTATCTCACCATTCTGGCCCCTTTCTGAAAGTCCTCTCTCATGCCCTTTACAAGGAACGATCAGAACTGCAGTCTCTGGTGCTGTTGAGTACCACCCAGTGGAAAGGCGGGTGCTAAGACATCACAGTGGATCTTCATCCGGTTTATTCACTGAATCTGGCACTGTTTGGTTTCTGGTTCTCCCTCACAGTCCAAAAGACCATAAAAGGCAAACATTGTGAATTCATTGAGGATATTGAGGCAGTTAAGACAGTGCACATGAAGACACTTGTGAAAGGACTTCTAGATCGCTCTAGAACGTGGAAAGAACAATGGATTAAGTGTGCTCAAAATAAGAGAGGTGTATTTTGAGGGAGATTAATAGCAATGGGTCTTTTTCTATATTAATGTTTTCAATCTAAGTATTCCATGTTTTTAATCACAACTTGTATCATCCTGTTTGTTGGGAGTTTTTCAATTTCAGTTAATCCAACATGAATAAGATTCTGGTGTGTTCACACTATTTAAGAGGCAGAGTAGTGGTTTGCTCTTAGCAAGGTTTCTGTAGTTATTACTTAAGTAAGGTTGCTTCTTTTAACAAAACATCTGTGGTTGTCTAGGGTGTGTCCTCGTTGTCTGGCAGGCTCAGGAGAAGATGTAGCACAGGGACGGCAGGGGGACAGATGCACAGTTCCTGCTGTTTCCCTGGCACTAAGTTCACTGGGTACCTGGGTATCTTTGTTTCATAAATTCATGCCTGGAAAACAGGCTATTACATTAAGAAATCAGAATCTGAATGACCAGTCATAGCCCGGCTTTTAGAATGAGCTAAGACTGACTATTCATGAAAGATTAGCTATTCAACCTCTGATTGGTTGGGCATCACCAATGAGAGATAAATTCACAAACCACTGCCTAATGGACCTTAACGAGCCCTCCACTGGGTCTTACTTATCTCTTAATATTTTAAGATATATTGTGAATGAGTGAATGATGAATAAATAGATTAAAAGGCAGATATTGAGGGAAGGCTGCCAAATCCTTTTTTTTTTTTTCAAATTTATGTAAAACATCCAACACCCTACCAATAATAGCCTAAATTTCTTGTATGGAAATTACTGACTGCAGCAAACTTGAAACTGAAATTTAGACAGGATGTGTCTTTTCCGCACAAATATAGTCTATTTCATTCAAGTTATTGTCTGACCAATTTGAGATTTATTTTTCACACACTTATTTAGAGAATTAGGAAACATGACACTTGATCTTGATTCACTCCACAGCACTTTTTATAGCTATAGGATAAAGGACAGCTAATTCATGTGGCAAGTGTCAGCCAACCAGTATGGGTGTTTGTGTTTCATGATTCTCCAAACATAAATCAATACTTTTCAAAAGGATTTCCTTATTGATCGATATGATTAATTCAAGAAATTGTACATAAATTACTCAGTTCCCTCGGGTACAATTCAAATATTTTTCAAGGTATGAAGAATGTTCATGTTTCCTAACAAATAATTAACTAAATGACTAACAAAGAGAATGACTCTGTAAATAAAATACTGTGTATAAGTGCAAATATGTAAAAATTATACTCAGCAAGTAGAAGAGCTAGATTCAAGGAGGATGTTCTGTAATTAAATGTTATCCTGAAATATAGAAAAGCAAAAGTTCTTGCTAAGTTTGTAGTTAGGATGAAAATATCATTTTTTGGAGCTAATATTCTTTAAATAATTATTGTAGGATTTTCAGGTAAAATTAAGACAAGTTTTTCACATGTTTGGCCACCTGGTAAAACCTTATCATCAGCTGTCAAAACCCACATCAAGTAGCTCCTGTGAAGCTTTTACACAAAACTCCATCTCTCTTTTGTAAATCTTTGTAACGATCTCCCTCTTTGGCTGTTGAATTCACTTTGCTAAATTGTGATTACAGGTTGTATGCCAGTGTTTCTGTTAAGATTATAAGCTATTTGATAACAGTTGATCTCTTTAGTCTCATACACTCAGTGTACTGTCTGTGCCGTGGAAAAGAAACATTTCAGAATACTACTGAGAGAAAAGTGGATGAGTAAGTAAGTGGATAGATGTTATGTCATTAAATATTAGACACTCTGTAAGAGGCAATTGCGTAGCTATTATGTAACAATGGCGACTATGATACAGGTACTAGAAATGCTCATGGTATGCCTCCTCCTTCATAGAGAAAACCAAAGCAGTGGGTGGATAGCAAGGCAAATGACCGTAGGGAAATTGGCAAGGAAAAGACTGGAACCTTGTGAGACTCAGCGACTTCACTCAATAGCGTAAGGAGAGGAAGAAAGTGCATTGTCAGTCACTGCCCTGCTCTCTGGCCAAGAGAAGTGATACGTCTTTGTAGGGAAAGGAGTGACTGAGAGAGTCCCAGTAGCCTCCCATCTGCCTGGAAGCCAACATTCCAGCTGCTGAAGTTTCCCAGTCACCCAAGGCTTGCAGCCATTAGGTAAACAATCTTGAGACTACATAGTAGCTTGGCCTTGGAGAAAGAGCTCACACTGCCAAACTCCAGAATTCAGTCAGCTGTAGCTTGATGTAATCGTGAGAGAGAAACTATTGTATGAATTTATAGTGCCCTTGGGGTTAGAAACCTCGGCATATCCCAACTTCTGGAACCAATGGGCATTCCACCACACAAGCACAAGGAAGCCTTACTAACTTACCTTGACCCAGGAAAGTAACTATGGCACCAATACTCAACCCATAAAGCTCCTTGCACTATGAGAAATGGGTATTTATACACAGGAGGAGGTAGAAGTAACCCTTTTCAGAACTGAGAAATAAAGGAATTTGTCATCAGAAACCAAGGGTATAAGCAGCCTAAGAGGCTGAGCACACAGTGCCACCGTTGCGTTTCCCCTGGCTTCCATTCGAAGGTCTGCATTAACACTGAGGCTGCAACTGAAAGTGGACTCTGGACTTTCTTGCTGCCATGTAAAACACACACACGCACACCACAACCAACTGATTGAGAGCCTGCACTACCATCCAACAGCTGACAGGCCTGCACCTCCCCCAGGACAGAGCACGAGTGCTGTGACCCTGTACCGTTCCTTATTCCAGTGCCTGCTCACCAGGAGCATGTGCTACTGTAAGAATGGAGGACAGTTACTGCATTACCTCTACTGCTGCCGGAGCACCGGCGTCAAAGGCCTCTGTGTGCTACAGAGTTTACTTCGCCGGTGAGCGAAGAAACATCTACCATGCTCTTGTGCTACCACTCCACAGAAAGACCCCCTAAAGGAAGCCCCCTCTCCTCAGCTGTGTTCACATACCCACATGGACCACTGATGTGTCCCACCATCACACTGAATGAGTCTCTTCAATGTTACTACAATGAACACTGTTCTCAAAGCCATTGATTACAATAAAGAAACTATGGGAAAATTATTGTGATGTCCGACTAAAACTAAAATCAACATCATATAATAAACCAGTTTCTTACCACATCTTCAGGAGAAGGGTGACTGCTGTAAGAATCAACTTATGGCAGTAACAGAGATAACTGACTCACCAGATGCAAAACTTCCACAGTTTGGTCAAAAAATAGATAAAAACAAGGTAACATCGTATCTCCAAAGAGCATAGTAACTACCCACCAATAGATTCCAAAGAAAATGATATTGATGAAATATCTGATGAAAAAATTTAAAAATATGAGAAAGAAAATCAAATCAATTAGATTGAAGACAATTCACAAGTGAAAGACAGTTGGAGAAATTGAGGTAATTAATGCATGAAACATTCAACAAAAATAGCTTTTAACCAAAGACAAAGTGAAAGAGGGAGACAGGGCGGGGGGGGAAGGAGAGACGGGAGGGGAGGGTAGAGACAAAAGGAGAGCAGGAAAGCCCTTGTCACTTTGACAAGATATGTATGTGCACAAAACGCTCAACTCCATTGTAAACCCTAAATTTTGCACTTGTACATATCAATAAAATGGGGGGGGGGGAATCCAACAGAGATATTGGAAATAAGTCAAATAAAAATATGCAATCAAATATCCCCAAAAGAGACTTTATTAAGTAGAAGAAAAAATAGTAGAACTTGAAGATAGAACTTTTGAAATAGCCAGGTTGGATTAAGACTAGAGAGAAGACCAAGAGTACGACGAGAAGAGAAAAAGGGCAAGAAGAGGTGAGGAAAGGGGTCGACGGGAGGGGAGGTGACAGGGAAGGAGAGGAGAGGAGAAGGAAGACATCAGGACGTCAGTCTTTAAGAACATTAGGCTAAAGAAATAAAAATGATAAAACAAATATTTTTACTTCGGAGGCTAAGTGGAGGAAAACAACAAGGAGATAGATAAGCCTGTTCATTGAAATAACAACTGAAATTACCACAGCCTTTGGGAAAGATGTAAACACGCAGGTACACAGAACCACAGGACACCAAATAGATATGACTCTAAAAGTTACTCACCCCAGTATATCATAGTCACACTATCAAAAGTATAATACAAAGAAAGAATTGTCAAAACGATAAGAGAAAATTGCCACATCTCTTACAAGGAAATTTGTACTAAACTAATAACAGATTTCTCAACCAAAAAAAAAAAAAACATAGAAACCAGAGGAAATAGAATGATATATGTAAAATTACAAGAGAAAGTAACTTCAACCTAGAATAGTATATGACTAGGAAAACTATTAAATTAATATTTGCATGACAATAAAAAGCTGAGGAGATTCCTGATGCTTAAAGGATTCTTACAGGCAGAGGCAGGAAAAAAAAGACAAGTGCTGTCATAAAAAATGAAGAAAATTAAAATTCACTAGAAAAAACAGACACACCAAAGCAAAAAAAAAAATTTTTAAATACAATGAATCATCAAACCACGAAATAAGAATGAGAGCAAAGGAAAGATATTCAGAATAAAGAGGGAAAATTTTATAAAATGACAGGAATAAAGCCTTGACTTATTAATAACAACCTTAAGTGTATACAGACTAAATTCTTCAATTAAAAAATATAGCATGCTGAACAGATAGAAACACAAGTCCCAGTGGAATGCTGCCTACAAGAAACTCACATCCCCGGTAATGACACATCTAGACTGAAGGGATGGGAAAAATACTGCCAACAAATAGAAACCAAAAGAAAGCAGGAACAGTTATTTTTTAGATTTAATATACTTGAAGACAAAAATAATAGAGGAGGCAAGATCACCATGAAATCATCACCAAAAGATCAATTCACAGGAACACATAAAAATCATAAATATGCTTAGTGAAGTGAGTCAGAAGCAGAAGGTGAAACATCAAATGGTCTCTCTGATATGAGAAACCCAGATCACAACTCTTATGGAACTTAAAATGAAAAACAAAAGTGAAACAGGGGGATAGAGTGGAGGAAGGAGAGAGGGGTAAGTCGGGGGGGGGGGGGTAGTGAAGAGACTGGGAAAGTCCTTGTCACCCTGACAAGATACATAGGTGCACAAAATGCTCAACTTCATTGTAAACCTTAAATTTTGCACTGATACATATCAATAAATGGGGAAAAAATTATAAATATACATGCACCTAATGCCAGACCATTCAATTCTTCTACTTTCCTCATTTTTATTAATATGTATATAGGTGATACACAGTGGTTGCCTTGAGCTTGAGTATTCTGTGCACATACATATTGTATCAATATTACAATCTTTCCCCTTCCCTGTTCTTGACTTTCCCACATTCTCCCCATTCCCCCTAATTCTCACTATCACCATTTGGTTCTGTAAAATGCTTGAATTCTGGGTTTTCCGTATTTAAGAAATCATGGGATATTTAACCTTCTGCATTTGACTTACTTTACCAAGCAGGATGGTCTCAAGTTGCATCCATTTAACTACAAAAGCCTCAAATCTACCTGCCTACACTCAATTTTATAAAATGGGTACATTTTATGAATAACCAAAAAAGAGAAGTTCAAAGTTTCCAAATACAAAATAAATATAAAGAGGCCAAAATATTAAAGACCCTGACTTGATTACTTTGCAGGGTACACACATACTTAAATAGTACTGTGTATCCCCTAGAAGAGCACAATTATATGTTATCAAAAGAATTTCAACAAGGAGAAGAATAGAAATGGAAGCATAGTTAGGGTTGCATTCTAGAGCTGCTACCTGGGTCTTTGAGATATTGCACAGGAATTTGGAGGATGGATACCTATATTTCCTTAACTATTTCCTTAACAGATCTTTTGTGAAAACGTAGTGACACATTGCTTCTAGCAAAGCCTTGAAATTGCCAAGTGCTCATTAAGTGTATGGGCTCATAGAGATGAATACCTTCATCGCTTTCAGAAATGGGTAACAATCCCCCCAATTTTGGGCAGTTGCATTGACTAAAACTTGCTTATAGGGCCAATAACTATGGTGTTTGCCATGTGGGACTCTCAATCGAGGCGTTCTTTAGTGTCAATCTTGTCTCTATGGATGTCTAGACAATAACCAAGATGACGGTGTAGGCTTCTTCCCCCACCCCAATTTATTGATATCTATGAGTGCAATACATAAGGTTTACATTGATACTACACTGATACTGAGTATTTGGTGCATGTGGTATAGGGTTCTTATCTATTCGCTGCAAGTCAGATTTTTGACTGGAGTTGGCATGGAAACAAAACATTTTCAAGGTTGTGCATAGGAATTATGAAAAAACGCAAAATAAAGTCAAGCAAATTTTGACCTTGGTATGATGAAAAATGTAGAGACCAGATAAGAATGGTTGGGTTTTCTGTCCACACGAAGCAAGTGATATGGAGCCTCAAAATTCTCCAATGTAAATTGGGAATAACAATAAATAGGCTTTTAGGTTTTGAGGATTAAATAGAATAACATATCTGGAGCATCTGGCAGAGCATCTGGTACATTCCTCTTAGAGGGAAATGTTTAGTTTCCCATGTATGCTGAAAGTGGAGTGCTAGATTGGCTGTCCCTGGTAGCCTATGGAAAGATTTAATGTTGCTTCTCACATGGGACCCAGGCCCAGCCGTCTTCAAGGGGAAGTTATGGCATCTGGCCCTGGAAGCAAAGCTGACATTTTTTGACAGGGCCTTAAGTGTAGTTCTCCCTGGGGTGTTGTAACTGAGACAAGACGGGGCAGGTGGCAGTAATTGGCATCATATCCCAGAGATTGAATGTAACACGGATTACCATGGAATTCCTTTTACTGAGAGAGACTTCTATGAATCTTAACTGGTTCAAAACCCTTTGATAGCTATTTCTATCATCAATTACACAGCTGAAGGTTAGAACAAAAGGTCATATATTTTAAGGAATAAACAGATTTTACCCTTTTGTTCCCAAAGACAGTAGGATGTGCTCATGGGTACCACTATACCCCCATTATTTCATTTCTCTGACTTACAAAACAGGGCTGAGACCCCCAGAGAACATCTCTGCTTCCTTTCCTGACATTCTTCTCCACAACACCCCTACAGCTCTGTGTTTCCTGAGCACAGCAGGCTCTTTCGTGTCAGGCTTTGAGGTTCACAGATATTTTAACTTTTCAAAATAAATAAAAATTGCATTTTTCCCACTTTCCTAACATCCCAACTATTTAGAGGGCAACAAAATTCTTTTTTAAACTGAAGAGTTTAATAAACAGTGAGTCAACGGGAATAGAAAGCCAAAATCACTATTGACTTAAGCCTAGAACCTATTTTGTCCTTTTTGTGGAAAATGAAAATGATACCTGTCATTTGTGAGTTATAAATGAGGGCTTATGGAAATACATACAAGCAGAGACATAGGGGTAAAGAAGTAGACAGGACAATACTGCTCTCTGCCTTGAGACTAACACTAGCCTATTGTTTCACTAAACAAAGATGGATGGGTGGCAGATGGATAGATACGTGTATAGATACTTATAAGCAGATGGATATACAGAGATTCTAAATCATGCTTTAAAGTATGAACTCAGTTGATGGTGTCACGGAGAGACAGACTGGATCATGTTGTTTGATATCTTTTACCTTTAACACACATTTCAACTCTAAAAATCTAATGGTACTCCAAGTAGGAAAAAAAGACTATAACATCGACAAACAAAAAGGATTAAAGGAATAACAGCTATTTTTAAAGGTTTACACCATACTTTTGCAAAAAAAAAAATAATGTAATGGACTTGTTCAGGTACCTAGACCTTCGTTCCTTGGGATTACATCAACATAACACGTTTGCACTCAGGGAGATGAGGGACTGGGGACCCTCTGTGAATCTTTCACCTCACCTTTGGAATCACTGATTTAACACGTTTACTAAGTAAATCCTCAGTGTCAAGTAATGGGAATCGAAGATGAGTTATAAGTAACTCCTGTTCTCATGCAGATTGTATTTTGTAGGAAAACACCTGAATATCAATTGATAAAAATAATACAATTTAACTATGGATAAAATATATAAGGCCTTCTGGGAAAAGTAATGGGAAGATCTAGTTGATACTGGAATGGGATGTTGGGATGGTAAAAATGACTGAGAATGACTATACTTCTTAGAAAAAAATGAATTTTTAGTAGAGCAATTCTCTCTTTCTCTCTCTCTCTCTCTCTCTCTCTCTCTCTCTCTCTCTCTCTCTCTCTGTCTCTGTCTCTCTCTCCTTTATTTCTCCTACCTGAGGCAACCTGGCTTCATACACTACTTCCTGTTTGCAAATTCCAAGAATAATAAAATAACAGTCATTTTGAAATTTGATTCCTTTACCAGAGTAGAGAAAATAAATCTTCAGATCTGGATATAGACTCAGTTGTTTTTAAGAACACTCATTTAGTGATAGTCCTGAGTAGAAAAGCAGAAATCATCTTTCTACATTATTATTAATAATAATTGTAGTTCTAACAACAATGGTGACAATAGACTATTAAGAACATACCAGTCCTGTTTGGGACTCATCCTGTGCATGATATCATAATCAAGAAAGACACATGGAAACAATTCATTGTATTCACATCAGTACCGAAAGATTTTTTTCCTAAGGAAAGGGAAGAAACTATGAATCGATTCTTGGAGGTCCGACTGTCAGGGAAGCCAGACGAGAGTCAAAGATGGTGGACAGTGTCATGGTTCAAGGGGAGGGTGTAAGTCGGAGGATTCAGGCACGCCAAGGTGCAAAGGTCAGGCAAGATGTCAGAGAGGGATTTTAATTTCATCACACACATGAATTTGTATGTTTAATCTTTCACTTAAAAGCATGTTTTGATGAGAAGCACATGCTAATGATTGCATATGAGAAAAACTACATTTTACAGTTATAATATTACTATGCACAAGAAATCTGGGACTCAGGGAGGAAGAACTAAGTGGCGTCTAATGACGCCCTCAGGGGCCCAAGGTTGGGAAACTGCAGTCCACATTCCAGGTATTTACTAATCTTTCATTTCCCAGAAAGAACGAAGTTTCACAAGGGGGAATCACTTGCTCAAGGTCCAGCAGCTGGGTCACATCCCAACTGAGCTGCTGACGCTGAGCTGGCTCCTCGTCTGTGCTGAGTAGCCCCATGTCAGAAATCACATTCACACTCTGGTCAGTTGCTCCTTCAAAAGAAAACTGAGTTACATCTTCACTAATGATAAAAGGAGAAAAACACATGCAAAGGATCCTCACACTGCGACAGACACACTAAGCAAGAGGGTATGAACGACTCAGTCTCCACACTCTACTGTGTGTGTGCATGCGTGTACATGTTTCTGTGTCTCTGTGTGTGTTACTGTGGATCAAGACAAGGGCCTTCCCATTCAGTGATGCTCCAGCCTCCCCCTTGTTTTTAATTGTTTTTGCATTGAGCAAAGTTTACTAAATTGCTACGTTGCCTAGACTGGGCTCAAATTTGCAAGCCTCCTGCTTCAGCCTCCCATAGTGCTGTGATTACAGGCTTATGCCACCAGGCTGGGCTCTGAACAGTTTTTGAAGAGCAAACAAAATCCTTGTTGACTTCACAAATGAAAAAAAATAAAAAAGAAGTATTTCTTCTGGCTGTTGTAAATGACAAAAGTCACATCAAGGTCAAGCTGCTACTCAAAGACACTTTCCACATTATGTAAAAACTTTCACACTGAGTAACTCTGGTGCACAAATGCCCACAAACCGATAGAAAACTATTTTGGATTTTTTATTCCGTGCAGCACTGGTGGATAAGTCCATGGATTGTTTGCTTCTCGTCAATATGAGGGCTATTTTATGAGAATAGAAGATTAACCAGAGTCTTGGGACAGTATCGCAAAAACAAAATGAAGCAACACACACACACACACACACACACACACACACACACACACAAAGCAGCAAACAGTTAAGACACACTGCCAGGCGTCTGGGCAGCTGGGTTATAATCCTGATACACATGTGACTTTTGGCAAGAAACTTGTCCCCTCTAGGCTTTGGTTTCCCTATCTGTAAAAAGATACACTCCAATGTCTTTTGTTGTTTTGCCTTTCTGCAATTTTCAGATGAAGATTATGCATCAAGCAGACAAAGTTATGCTAGGTGTGGCAGCCAGTGTCATCTCTGATGGGAAAAAAAGGGCTCTCGGGAGACTGGAGAGCCAGCGACTCACAGGGGTCTTCATTTTGCAGCCAACGACCAAGAGAAGATTGAGGGGAAATCCCCATCTCATTCCCAGGCTGTTTTCCTATGATCTTCACCCAACTTAAGCACACGATTTTGCATATCTCAAATCCAGCATTTCTCCCCAAAATACAACATATTTCTACCTTCAAACGTTTTTCAGAAGAGGTGGCTGAAAACCGACAAACTTCTAAATTAGAAGTAACAAGTGCAATTTGCATCAGTTTAAAAGAAAAAATGTGAGTGGCCTAAATGGAACATTATGAGCAGAAGTAGAATATATTATTTGGCAACAAGGAGAATATTCCTACTACGTGGCGGAACTGACATCCAGGATGCTGCCTGTGCTAAAGGAATGAAAACGAGTGCATCTATGGGATTTGGAAATTTTAAAAAGAGCCATTCGAGCAGCCTGCATCTCATTTGCAAGCATTTTTTTAATTTTAGCTTTTAAGTGAACATATTGAAAAATTAACTACTTATGCAAATAGAGTTCTATGCATTTTAAAACATTGTATAGATTCCTGCAATCACCACCCCAGTCTACATATAGAATTATTTTATTAACCTCTGAAAATTCTCCAGCTCTGCCTTTATAGTCAGCCCACTCCCACCCCCGCGTCCCAGCACTACTCCTAATCCCCGGCAACCAACGAAACCAATTAATTTGCCTTTGTGACTCAAGTTCAAGATTTGTTTTTTAGACAACACCCATAATATCCTACAGTATGTAACTTTTAAGTCTTTTCTTTTCTCACCTGTGAAATTCATTTAACATGTTCCATGTATCGGTATCTCAGATTTGCAAATAATATGCCAAGGTGGAGATATACTACAGTTCACTCATCCCTGGGAGAAGGTTTGGATTGCTTCTACTTTGGGCTGATTAAGAATACATCTGCTGTAAAAATTCATGTGTAGATTTTTGTGTGAACGTAAGTGTTCATGTCCCTAGGGTTACACACTCAGAAGTGGGTCAGACTGTAAATATATGCTTAACTCTATTTTTAAAAAATCAGGCTGTATTTCTAAATGGCTATTTCATTCACAGGCACTTCAAATTCATGAAGCTGATGCCTGTTTTTCTTTCCTGGTTCCCCAGCCCTCAGTCCCTTGTACTCAGTTCCACCTTCCTTCAATCATACCCCAACATATTACACAACCAAAATAGGGACTTTCATATCTCTGAGGTCTATCACAGTCTCGCTTTCTTCTAGATCTGTTTAAGCACTCTCCCTGAACAGGTCAACTTTCCTGGAAGACTTAGTATTTTTAAAACATACTTCAGACCAACACTTAAGTCTTCCTTGATCTTCCATTCCAGCAAAATAATCCTTTCATTATTTTCTAATCATTTGTCTTCCATCAAATCCTATCAACAAGACAGGAAGAAAAACCTATCTGATATTTCACTCCCCTTTCTTCGTGTATTCACACGTTCAGCAACTCTTTATTAACTCATCACTCAGTTCTGGGAATTGCCTACTTTGCAAAAGACTAAGCCTAACCCAGTGCCTGGCACGAGATAACTAGGCAGGAAACACTGGGCTTAAATAACATGGCCAAGGTTGCATATCTTTTGAAAGTGGAAACCACTTCTATCAATCACTTCATTAATTGTTTCTTAACCAGTCCACACCTCGTTCCAGATGTAACAGCATTATCCTAAAAGTCATTCAGAGAAAGGACTCTTTTGCTCATCTTTATATTACATGAGCTAAGAAATGAATGCTCTATAAATATTTACTGAATGAATTAACTTGGTTAGTTCAAATTGTATATTACAGTGGTAGTGTTCACAAAACTGAGTTTTCTTAAAAACATTTTTACTGTAAAATGAACTTTTTGTTTTTACATTAGAAGAACAAAAATCCTGACTCTGGATCATAGTCAAGGTTTTCTTAACACGAAGTAAAACACAGTCTTTTCATACTTGGTGCCATAAGCATCTTTCCCTCTATGACAGCTCATTTTCTTTGGCGTCTGACATCTGCTGAAGCAACTGACTGGAGACTGCACCTGCGGTTTGTGATGTTTCCGGTGCTGCCTAGATAATCGGGCACCGTAGTAATTCACTCCCTTTGTTCAGTGGCTGCTCGGTTTGAGATACATCTATTAAACCTGTTGTCTGACTACTGCAACACTTCTTCACTTAATACTCATTTAATTCCAGTAGCGCTCTGGGTACTGGGACCTCAGGTGACTAGCCTCTTACCTAGAACATTCTGTAAGGTACTGTGGCCATCTTGTCTTGGAAGAATGGGACAAACAGTAAGAATACATTCCACGAAGATTTAAAGATGACCACTTCCCTGTATATTTTAGGCTGCTTATTCTTTTGTTTCAAGTTCAACAAATGCAAATCCCTGAGGGTTTCCTTTGGATTTGTAACGAGGGATATTGGATCTATCCCTGTCCCCACATTTCTCAGATACTCTCAGAATCCTACTGTGATTAGTATTCTTCTGTGGTGCTCCTAAAGCGAAGTTAACGTAACTAAGAATATTTTAAAGCAGCACATACTGAAATATTTTGTATTACAGAGAAACCAGGGCTATTAGGCATTCTCTGTCTCTTCTGTTAGCTACACAGACATACGCATAGGTAGTAGATCAACCTACACGGGAGCAGTAAAGATTAACCACCTTTGTCCACGTTGAACTCACAGTGTAAAAGGAAAAATCCAAAAAAAAAGGAACTATTTCATTGGAAAACACCAGTCATTAGTTCTACTTGCAGGAGCAAAGTCACTGGTATCTTCTCAGGGAAAAAGACAAGTAAAGGAGTCTTGAACGACACTCAGCTGACACACAAAGGACTGAAAGTTTTGAGAGAAAAGGCAAGGACAAGTCAGCAGTGACATGGCATTTTGGGAAGCTGAATATGTAACGACACTGCGATGAGATCTTAGGTCTATCATCAACATAGAATCAGCTGGGTCTTTGTCTGTTTTTTCCACCGATACATTTCAAACACCTTGAAAGGTGCCTGATTCATAGTAGGTGGTTCATAAATGTTTGTTAAAAGGAAGTGAAAAAACTGTTGTCAAGAAGCTGGCATATGGTGGAGGATTATGGCTGGACCTTCAGATCAGGAAGGGCACAGGCTTCCAGGGAAAAGTTTAGTAACCATGGTTGAGGCCATGAGATCTTTAGAACTTAGGGATCAGGCTTCAAGAAGATGCTAATCGCATGCATTTTCCCATCTTTGTGTAACTTCATATCCAGTGCCTAGCATCATGCCTGACACATAGAACTCAATAATTATTTGTTGAATACAATAATAACAGTCTCTTCCCAAAGTGTGATAAAGGGACTGAGGTCGTAGCTCAGCAGTTAGGACACTTACCTAGCAAGGGCAAGGCTCTGGGTTCAATTTCCCAGCACCCTATAAGCTGGGTATGGTGGCACACATCTGTAATCTCAGCATTCAGGAGGCTGAGGCAGGAGGATTGCTGCGAGTGCAAGACCATCCTGGGCTATGCAGTAAATTATGAGGCAGCCTGGACTACAGAGTGAGAACGTGTTTCAAAAAATAATAGTAATAATAATTATTATTATTATTTCTGCCTCACGCTGTCTGAAAGGCCAACGTGGGAGAGAAAAAAATTCACTTAGTGAATTTGTTTATTCCACAGCTTTGACTTTTCTTTCTCCTTCTGGAAGAAGTTCAAAAAATAGTGGAAGTTAATCTTACTGGCCTAGGGTGAGCTGATTCTAGAGCTGCCCCCATGCTGTGCCTTCATCTTGCTTGACTTTTGCTCTAGAATTTTTGTATAGGCTCAAGAGGGACAGCCTGCTTTCAGGGGTCATTTTGCTAACCAGAAAGAAACTTTGCTAAGCAATTGCTAAATTCAGTCCTTGTTGAGTGCAGACACAATGGGATTGTCCACATAAAAAATATGGGTAAACATTACAGACAGGGTTGCTTTTGTTTTTGTTTTCTGACAGACGGTTCTTATGACTGGCTACAAAACTGACTATACATTGCATTGTTAAAGACAATCCACTAGTTTAACTTTGAATTTACTGCATAATGTGTAAAGAAAAGGGATGACAATTATGAAACATGTAAATCCCTTAGTTTCACTGCCTTACTAGATTGACCAGTTGGACCACTAGACCACAACTGATGGTTGAGCACGGTCCTTCTCACCAAAGGCATTGCCAAAAGCCCATGATATATCCACCAAATCACACGTAAGTAGTCGCAATTAAGTGATAACATATGGGCTGTGATATTACTGGGGAAAATGTCTTAGAATCAATTGATCCATGTCTGTAAAATTCCAAAAACTTACTATATCACCAAAATTTGTATTTCATTATGAGTGGATTATGTTTATTCCATTATAAATTGTGAGACTGCATAATGTTCTTGAAAAATTTAAGATAGTATTACACATCTTCCAATTCTCACAGCTCCTATCGCAATCAGATAAGCCTTTACAGCAATTATAGAAGACTCTTCACCGGCAACAGAAATCTTTGAAACTCTTCACGGTTTCCAAATCTGCCCTAGATCTTGAGCAACATATGAGCCTTCCGGATCCTTTCACGTACCTCAGTCCTCACTTATGCCCAGGCACATTTCCTCAGAATTTCAAAATCACCTCACTTGGCATTTTAGGACTCGTCTCCAAGTAGAGGAAAGAAAAGGGCAAGAAACTGCAGAGTGTGGCTTACTCGGAGGGAACCTCACAGGACAATAGGTCCTGAACTTTGAAAGAAACCAATTCGTAACCAGATGTGTTGCATGTCTATACACTGAGATCAAAGCCTCAGACTTTCCAATATGAAGTCAGTCGTGGGTATCGTGAGTACATTCCTTGTTGCTCAAATGGGAGATCTGGATCAGGGTGCCAGCTTTTCCCACTCTCAATGTCCTCGTGTGAAAAACAGAGGCAAGAACAAACCTAAAAAAAGCTTCTTAGTGCTTCCCAAACTCACAGTATATGCATAAAATAGAAGCTTAATTAATGCTTTTAACTTTATTTTATTACATTTTATATCACAAAACTTCAAGCAAATGTATGCCACATACACTATGCACTGAAATTATAGAATAACATAGCAATTTATAAAGCAATTATTGTGATGCCTGTGTGACAAGGAAGGCCAACAATATAGTTATGCAAATACTAAGGAAAAAAGGGACTCCCACAGACTTAGTACCTCCCAAGCCCCAGGATCTGTTCTAAGTGCTTTACACACACTAACTCATTGAATTAACCAAATAACCCTATGACGTGGAGATCATTTTTATCATTTTCATTTTGCAAATCAAAGCCACTGAGTCAAAGTTTTAAATTTATCCAAGCTTACTCAGGCAGGAAGCAATGGAGACAAAATTTAAGCCAGAACTTCTAACTGTGGAATCTATTTCCTAAACCACTAAATTATCTTGCCCTTTATATAGAAGGAAACATTTTCTGTATTTTGTCTCATTAAGTTCACAATAACCCTAAGGGATAAGCCTGTCCAGAAATGTTCTATCATCTTCTCTCTTAGATTCCTGAATCTCAGCCTTAGTTCATGGTTGACAGCATTCAATTTCTCTGCCTTGAAGCTGCAGACTAAACTTTCTACTTGATTGACTTTCTAGAACTCGGTAACTCAGTCATCCCCAAAACAATTGTCTCTGCTGGTGTCCATATTAGTGGTCGTAGTATTTTCATAATGATTTTTTTTTTGGTTACAGAAGGGAAAAGCCGACATAGTTAAACTGGAAAAGTAAAACAGACAGAATTTATCAAAGAGGACAGGCATGTCCTCTGGAATTCAAAGGCAATATAGCCAGAATATGGTCAAGAGAGATCAAAACTTGAAAAACTGTACATGGTGAAAAAGAAAAAAAGAAAAAAGTTGGGATCCAAAATTTCTCAATCTGGATGTCATTGTAATATCATATTCCATATTATTTTCTGTTACTGCCTCTTTATTCTTTTCTTTCTTCACATTAATCAGTTTTCTCTCTTTTATAACATGTGGCAGAAGATGATGGACCTATCTCCACCCACAAGTCAGAGGCCACTAATTGGTACTCAGCAGAACCTGTTATGTTTGAGCCACAGTCCAAACTTCCCTATCAGGAGGCCATCCTTCACCCCTTTGGGGGTCACGTGCTCACTCATAAGTCTTGTGGGAAGATAACACTGGGAAAACAGAGCCACATGGTAAAAGCAGAGTGTCCACGGCCCACACACCTGCAGGACGATGCCAAATAATGCCAATAATCAAAAAAGGATCTATTATGGTCTGGATCTGTGATGTCCTCCAAAAGCCCCATGTTCAGAAAGTGATTTAATCATGATTTAATCATAACAAATCACTTCCCTCCCTCACTTAGCTTCCTGTCCACCGTCAGATAAACAGATTTTCTCAGCTAGGCCCTCCGCAAGACCCCCTGTCATTGATAACTGTCCATGAATGGACTGAGGCCTCCTAAATATTGTGAGCTAAAAATAAACCTTTTCTTCCTTGAATTGTGAGTGGCAAGTATTCTGTCCTAGCAACAAAAAAGTAACAAAGACAGGGTGAATGGATTATAGAAATACCAGGAAATACAGATACAAGGTTCGACCTGAGTGATATCTTTTGCATTCAGGACTCTGCCACTCTCTAGGTCAATCTCTCTCTTTGCTTTTTAATATCTCAAAGACTATTTTATGTCCTGAGATTCTCTCAGAGTTTTTAATCACTTAATGGAGAATTCTCCTGCACAAAATTTTCTAACAGAGCACAGCTCGATGACAACATCTCAGTCAGGGTAGTGTAACCGCACATATCCAGGGGTAGATGGAGAACTTTCTCAAAGCTAGGAACTGTGTTTTTTAAGATGTCAAATGAAAGAGTTTAAAATGTTCTCTCCAATTTTAAAATTTAGTATCTTTTCTAATGTACATTTAATTACCACATGGAATTTTCAGTTTTTGAAAGAAACACAAGCTGGGGATTATGGCTTCATCAGAATATTTTCCTTTCAATAAATTCTCTCTGCTACTAGAAATATTGCTGAGCACAGAAGACGATTTGTTTGCTGCACAAAGTTCTGACTCTTTGCCTGGTGAACTTAGAAAATATTAACTCTATTTGAAGAGCGCATGTGGTAGTTAAGGTAGGTTGTCAACTTGACAGGCTTTGGAATCCTGCCTGGGGATTGGTGGAGCACTCGGCTGGCTGCTTCTGGGTCAAGGAGGCTTGGCCTAGGGAGGTCTTTGCCCAGCCCTTCTCCCTTTTATCTCCATTGCTGCTTCTTGGCACTGCTTCTCTACAGCCACCAAGTCAGCCACTTTGCTCCACAGTGCCTGTTTGCCATGAGTCAGGTGACTACAGACCGCATCCCATGAGACACCAAAACCTAAGCCAAATTATATCTCTCCTTCTTTAAGTAGCTAGTGTCATGCATTGGAGCCAGAAACAGGAAAACTGAATACCACTGTACCTATTTACATACAAGTCTTTCTTGAAAATCAATTCGGGTTATATAATAAACCCTGAATAATCATCTACCTCTAAATGTGAAACTTGGATTCTACTCTGATCATCTTACTGATGGTGAACCACTAGGTTTAGAGATGGAGGTATCCATCATCCCCGCTTCTCTTTTCTGTAGTCTGAGCCCTCAGGCAAGTGGTTTAATCTTTCTGAGATTCACTCGCCTCAGTTTTGGTAAGAACACTGATGTCCACCTTTTAGAATTACTCTGTCTCTGTAATATAACATATGCTCAATAAATGTTTGTTCTCTTCTCTTCTGCTTATTTTTCTGCGCAGATGCCATTCAATTTTATAAAAGTCCATTTTAGGAGAGAAGCTAATATCTCACTAGCTGGAGAGTTTACATGACAGTTTTATTAAATGGCTTTATACCATATGCCAGGTAGCATCATATCTACTTTTTAATTTATTTTACTGTTAGCAAAAGTACTAACCTACTGATTACTGTAAGGTAATTCAGGAAAAATTATCAAAATACTGAAATAATAAAATAAATATGGCACAATTAAAATTAAATATTTGACCCAGGTACACTTCAGATGAGAAATGGCTCCTGTATCTATATGTAACCAAACACAAGAAAGCATTTCTACTAAGAAAGACATGGAAGACACGGAGCGATATATTAGAATTTCTGTCCTCAGACGGCATATTCTTTGCAGCCAGTCTCTATACACCCAAAGGCCACCAGTCACCATCCCATCATCTTGTGCTTAGGAGGCAGCCAGAAAAAGTATCTTTGATACAGTTTACCGGTGTGTCAACTTAAATTTATTTGACTCTTATTAAGTCTTGTTAATGTTTTATAGGAGGATTTATTATTTCTATTTTTTCCTATGACTTATTCATCTATTTCGTAACACTTGTATACTTATCCAAGTACATTTATATCTATCTGCATCTCTAATTTCCATGTGTAAACTTATATATGTATCTTCCTGTAGTTAGTTAGTAAGATATCACACTATTGCAAAGAGTTTTTCCTGTTTGTTGCTTAGTTTCTGTATTTTCCTTCTTGACAAAACTTTATGATAACCAAAAATATTTGTAGTTAACTTTTGGTGTTTATTTTCTGTTATCTATCTACTTATTTATTATTTATTTATTTATTTTATCATTAGTAAAAGTACTAACAGGATTGCTGTCAGATAACTCAGGAAATAAAAATTTATTAAAATACAACTAAATAAACTTGAGTCAATAAGTACGATTCAACCCAAATGAGTCCCAGAAGCAATGAATCTGCCCTTATGTGTGAATTCGGATTTAATGATGAACAGGAATCGGAATCTTCAGAATTCTGTGTCTGAGGCCATTAAACTCTCTCCTTCCCCACATGCTGCCCATGGCCTTTCTAATGAGGAACAGAACTTACATGTAGAAAGGCAGGGACCTTCTAAAGGGACTGGAACAAATTTTGAAGGCTTAATTGGAGCAAGAATATTACCAGAGGAGCTAATTTCATGGACCAGGGCTGCCAGCCTAGTACACACTAATTGTTGTCTGGAGGATGCACAAGGCTTGACTTCATATCCTTTCTTGCTGACCACTGAGCTCCAGGTGATGTTGCAATAGTGCAACCATGAAAATCCATGAGGCCATACCAGAAGCCATTCACCCATACCAGAAGCCACTGACAGTGGGGAAAGAAGCATATGTGTCTGGGTCACCAGCCATGTCACAGGCACCAAGATGCTTACCCTGTTAATTGGCACAGTGACATTTTGTGATGTAATGTGCACTAGTCCATTGTCACAGATTAAGAAACTGAGGTTCAATGAGATTACCCCTTATATTCAATGTTAAATAGCCAATAAGTAATAGGGGCAGAAATGAAACTCATGCATTTCCGGCTATCAAATACAAGCCTTCTTTATAACATAACAACTTCTTGTGGCCAAGGTGCTGAATAAGACCCAGTCATTTGTCAAAAATAAATAAATAAATAAAGAACCACTGCCCTTGATCTAATGGTGAATATCATCTCTGCACTCTAGAATTCATTACTTTCACTTGGAATATCTGAGCATATTTTCAGCCAGAATATCCATCTCTCAGACTGCTGTGGGAAGTCCCAAGTCTGGCTAAAATAACCATAGCCCTTTGAGCCAAGCTAAAAATAAGATTCAAGCTCCTGGAGGGCCTTGATCTCCCAGTGTTGTTTTATTAATAGCAAACACTGGACTGCCCTGTCCCTGACCTCTCCTGCAAAGGAAAAAAAGTGTTTCTCTACACTGAAACTCCCAAGTGGGAAAAGGCTAATGAAGTTACTATATGGCTCAAACCTGTGCGTCAAGGTGGTGCGGTGTTATCCTTTTCAGGGAAGATGGTTTGATTATTTGCAATAGAAAGCTCTTCACCTGCAGACATTTGGACATAACCCAAGAAGAGATAAACAGGGAGACATCAAGGAGTATAAAAATGGTTGATGGCATGGTTTTATTTTTAGACCCACCAATAGCTTTGAAGTGGTGACCAGCAGCCAGAGGGGTGCAGGGAGTAAGGTTGCCTCTCCTGTGAGGGCAGCAAGCGGCATTAGAACAAAACAGGAGCGAGCTCACGGAGGAGGGGCATTCTTCTTCCTGCTTTGCTTGAATAATAAAATTTTCCCCACAACTTAGGACCTATGTACTATTATTATTATCTATCTTTCAATGAGAAGCTTGGGATAAAGGGGCTGCCTTGCTTAGCCTATGTCCTATAGCTAGAGAGTAACAGACAAGATTGGAACCCCAGCAATTCACCCCAGAACCTGTGCGGTTTTCTTTTTACTGTCTTCTAAACACTTTTTATTGAAGTTTAACATAGGAGTTTAAAAGTTCACAAATTATAAACCTAAACACAATACATTTTCATGCTATAATACATACAAGTCATCATTTGAGTCATGAAATAACACACTGCCAGCAGTTCCAGGACCTCTTTCTACCTGTCCAAGTTGCTATGACTTACTCTCCAAGCATAACCGTTGTATGATGTCCAACAGATCGACTTTTACTCTCTTTGAACATTTTTATAAATTGAACTTTATATTTCGTATCTTTTGTATCTAGTTTTTTTTTAATTTTTAGAACTGTTTGTACAGTTCTTAGCTCTGATCTATACATTCCATCACTCAGTGGTGAAGTCTTATTCATATATCAAAATTTCTTTGAAAGATAATTGATCAGCTACACTACTGAGTACATTTTGGCATATTCATTTTATACATATGCATTGCTCCCATCTTAGATAAGTAGTTCATCTATAAATATACTTCTCTCTTTTTTGTGCATGAATATATTTGCATTGGGTGTAAAATAATCAGGGGTAGGATTCTTCGATCTTAAATGGTTATGTGCAACCTTACTAGATAATATACAACAGATTTTTTTAAAACAGCATATAGAGGTACGTATACATTTAACATAATATATAGAAAAACTTTACAATTGAAGAATGAGGTAAATATTGCAGTGTCTGACTAAGAATAAAATACATGAATAGTCATTTCATCAATATAATACACAAATGGACAGTAAGCACAAGGAAAGATGCCAAGGATTATTCGTCAATTAAAAATGAAAATAAAAATCACAATAAAGCATTTGCACATCCAAAATGGTTGTAACCAAAGGCTGGCAATAATAAGTGTTGACAATGAAGCAGATAAATTGAAAATTCTTCTACATTATTGGTAGGAAAGTAGCACATTGTCCTTAGAAAACAATTTGTCAGTGTCTTAGTAATCTAAATTAAAATGTACTTAATTACATCTTGTAAAGGTTGGATTTCACAGTATGTAAATCATAGATCAATAGAATTGCTAGAAAAGCATTAGGTGACCCACCAATTGGCATCCACTCGGTGGAAGTATAAGCTCATCTTCTCCCAAGAACTTAATCCTGGAAGGTTTATAGCAATATTATCTACAATAGCCCACAATGTTAAAACAATCTAAATAAAAATAAAGAGATAAAATGTGGTACAACCACACAGTAGACTATTATTCAGCAATAAAAAGAATTACTAATACATTCCAGGCATGGATGAACTTCGTAATGTGCTAGATACACAAAGCTATTTATGCATAATTCCACTTCTATCAAATTCTCCAAAAGACAAATCTCTAGAGACAGGCAGAATGCAGATGAGTGTGTGGTGAAGTGCCTGTTCATACACCTGACCCCTTCTGAGAGACCTCCAAGGGCATTGCGGACTTCTTGGGAAGTGGAAACTTTCAAAAACTAAGTGTGGTCATTTTTGCACTGTTCTGTAAATTTGCAAAGCATCACTAGGTTACACACTCACAATTAAAAATTGTATCCATTGTAAATCATATATCAATAAGACAAAACACATAAATTAATATTTCAATGAACAATTCTGGACTCTCAAACCTGTTTTCCTTGCACAGACATGCCAAGAGCAGTACTTATCCAATCAGAGGTGCTGAGGCTTATTTATTAGCCTGTTCTTTCATTTAATGATAAGGCATAAAGTCATGAAAGTGCCTCAACCCTGGGTTTGTTTTAGGGTCTGGTTAAAATCATGGAAGTGTCTTAGATATGAACTTCATCTTAATTTCTGTTGATGCAACCATCAAGTCTTTCTCAATAAGTGCTGCAGGGATGGTGTAGATTTTTTAAGCACTAATCGCAATGCTTGGAAGGAAGTGCCTCTTTAGTAAATGTTAATTGAAGAAAGAAAAACACTAGTACAGAAGAAAAACAGAAATGTAGCTTTGTCTAGCTGTATGGCATCCTAAATTGTCTTTTCACCAATTTTGTTGAGCTTATTTTTTGATAATTTTGACAATTTGATTTTATACTATCTCTCTGTAATATTAACAGAGATAGACTTGACCATTTTATAAATGATTAAGAAAATCTAAAAGCAAAAGATGTTCATAAAGCAAAGTATGAAGCTCAGAATTAGATTTTCTACTAAATGTTCTGCTATACTGGAAGAATTGAAATGGTGCTGTTCAAGCTAAGAACAAATGTCAAGATACCTTGAATAATCATTCAGCATTTTCACTTGGTACGTTGTCAAAGCAGCATACTATGTATCATGCCTACATGGCCATTACTCACTTTGGCAAGAGAGACATGTGACTGTCCTTGCTGGAATCTCATCTGTCTTACGGAAATTAGGATTTTTCAGCCTTTCTCATCTCACATTTCCCACTGCAGCATCAAACTCCAGACACAGAGACAAGCACGCCCTCACAATCTCACCGATGTAAAATCATGGATTCTTAGACACATTAACCACACACTCATACACAGGCGTAGGTCTTAGTGATTGAACAACTGATGATGACAACCCTGATCCCCCATGGGGAACTCTCTTCCTTAACTCATAGTCACCTGTCCGCTTTCCCAACCTATCAAAAACCCCCATTTTGTTCTCTTCTTCCTTATCCCTGACCCAAACATCAACTAAGAAGCCCAATCCCTGACCTTCGTATTGGCTAATCTACTTGCAGTAAATAAAAGCTCTGTTCACCTCATAACCTCTCCATTTGCACCCCTTTTTGAATTCTTCTACTCCCTTTTTAAATTCCTTTGTCCCTTAGCCCTTATATCTTTCCCTTTATGCTTCATACCTAGCCTTCTGCCTAGACTTGCTAACCAGGCACAGGATCATAGGGGTCCTCGTGCCTGGACTTGCAGGCTCAAGACTATGGGGGCAATAAACTTTTACTCCAAACGATCTCATATACTTCGTTTTGCCAGGATTCTCTTTTGACTTAACATTGATCAATATTTACACAGGTAGATGAATACACCTTACATAACTTTTAGAGCACCTTACATCATTGACAACAGAAATGATGTCTTTCAGAGTCTTGCAGTGTGCAACCTACACAATCGAACATGGTACCCTTTTCTACTCACCCACTCAAACATTTACAAATCTGTGATTCTAAAGCTGTTTTATAGCAAGTCTAACAGAACAAAAAATTTTAAGAAATAAAATAAGAAGAATTTTAAGAAATAAGAGAGCAGCCTGAACAGGTGAAATTAGGGAAGGATATCTACAAGATGAACTGCCCACAACTTGTGGATCAAAACCACCGTTAAGTAGAAATACATGGATGCATTCTAGAACTCCCAAGTTCTCAACTAAGAAGATATCAACTACGACTCACGTTTTCTCATAAAATATGAAAGTCAGACAAAGAAAGCCTGATAAAAGCATGTACACTAAAATAACAGCCACCATGCCATAGTTCTCTACTTGTACTCAGTGCTGTAGAAGTGTTATGTGTTCCTCTTTTTGACTCTTGATTTACGCAAGAAAAAATGTGATGAACCATTACATTTCAAATTATAGACTTTTTAAGTTAAGATTTACATACAGATCAAACGGCTAACAAATTTCAGCCTTAGTTGTGTCCATACTTAAAAATTCAGTTCTGTGTGGGTTAACCTGGAGGCTCCCAGGGTTGCCTGAGTATAACACGTCGCCATCTTTACTAGTCCTTTTGTGTTGGACAAATGCTCTGATGTATTTCACCTTCCTTTCATCAACTCTAGCATGAGAGATACAATATTACATATCTTCGGAACTTTGATGAGGAATAAGTGCGTTAATTTGTATAAAGGACTTGCAGATTCCCTGGCAGAAAGTAAGTGTTCAAAATATCGTCCATATTTTTATATTATCCATGACTAGCAATTTCAGATTTTTCTGCTTGAATGCTTTTGAGGTCATATTTAAATTTCACAGCCACCCACACCCGGACTTAAAGCTTTACCACTTGGAATTGGACATACAAGCAAGCATCCTGCAGTGTTATGGTTGGATCTGGAATGTCCCCCAAAAGTATCCTGTGTTTAGAAAGTGAGTGGACTTTGAGGGTTAATTGGATCAGTTGGATTAACCTATGTTTCGTGTGCTATTGAGAGGTGGGCCTGGTCTAGAGGAATGGGTTGCTCAGGATCTTGCGTGACAGCGTATGTTTTCTCCCCCTGGGATCTCCCTAATCACCCTGCTTCCGGTTGTGGTGCCACCTACAGCTTCCCTCAGACCACCTTACTATGCTGCCATTGCCAGTGAAACAGAAACAGACTGAGATTTCTGAACTGTGAGCCAAAAGAAACCTTTCCTTTCTTAAGTTGTGGGTGTCAGTACTGTGCCCTAGCAACAAGAAAGGAACTAAGACCCTGAGCTCGTGTTTTCTCATTTGTATATCTACTTGTTGATTGAGGAGTGGGGTGGCGATAATAAAGGTTATACCACAAAGCGTTTACTAGCTCCCTCCCTTCCTAAATCATATTTAGAGCTCAAGTGTTTCTGAAACTTCCCTTCACCAAGAGCCTCTGCATCTGCCCCCGCCCCCTGCTCTTGCCTACCTAATAGTTGCACATGACATTACTGCATTGAATTGTCCTACATGATCCTGATGAGACTGGTCCCCTCGTCCCCCAAATTTCTGCCACTAGGATGCTACATGAAGTCCCCCAAACGCAAAAGGAGAAAATCTTCATTCCTTCAGTAAAGAGGGCCAAGAAATTTCTCTGAAACATTTGTAAAAAATCATGTTTTATGCCTTGTGTGAGGCCTTAAATATAGATACTTTTAAAAAATCAGTAGATCACGTTCATCTCAGACTTTGATAATAATTTACACAAGTGATTTAACAGGGTGCTCATTCTAGCCCTATGATATAGTTAATGCTGTTTCCACTTTTCAGAAAATGGGGTAGAGTATGAGAGAGATTAATTTGCTTACACTGATGCACCCACTAAGAAACAGAATGTGGCTGTGTGTCTTAGTTACATTTTTGTTGCTGTGACTCAAGACCCAACAACAACAAATTAGGGGAAGAAAATTGTATTTCAGCTCACAGTTTCAAAAGGTCACAGTCCACTCAGGGGCAGTGGCAACAGCGGAAGTACATGGCAGAGGTGGAGGCAGCTCTTGTGGCATCCTTACTAGAAAACCAAGTCAAGGTAAGTCGAGTCCGGTCTCTTAAAGAAGACAGGAAGCAGTTTGTACATCCTCCTAGGCCCTCCTAATGATCCTCTCCTAGTCCAGTCTGTGTTCCGCCCGTTCCAAGTATGGAAGGTGTGATAGGTTCTCACCACAGGCCTGTAATCTAATCTACATGCCTATAATCCACCCCTCCAGACCAGGCCCCGATCTCCCAACAGCACGTGGTCCCATAGACAATCCGTAACATCCAAGTACCTGAGACTTTGAGGAGACATTCCAGATCCAAGCCACAATACTGCAAGTCTTCAACATTCTAAATCCCAAGCTAGACTCTTTCTGGAGTGTCCAGTATTAATTCTTTTGTCTTTCCTCCAAATCACTTGTTGTAATTTATAATTCTACACAGACGTGTTTATGCTTTTATTTCCTGTTTCTCCCTCTAACCGAAAGGACTCCCATGAGGGAATCCTTCCTTTATACTTCCCAACACACACATGATTTTAGTAGACAGTAAATGAATGTTGAATCAACAAATGAAAGAATAAATGAACAAATACATCATAAACTATAAGTGCTTAATAAATATTAATTGAATTAATGAGTTGAGAATAAATGAATGTTCTCTTCAAATGCGTACATGCTGGCATCTGGCTGGTGCTGCTTTATTCCATTCAAGTTGTGGCACAGTAGTTCTCCAGTCCCTGCAACCAGGTGAAGGAGCAATTCCAGGCTGTGAGTACTTAAACTTTTATTCAAACTTATTTCTAGATACTCTCTCTGCTGAGTGTGTTCAATGTAGGGAATATCGTCACTGAATATGAACATGGTAAGCAGTTCCTTCTTGTTGTTTGTGTCCTTCAGAGAGGATGATCATACAACGAACCACACTAACCTCTGAGGCACTGTGGTAGCTGAGGGCCCCACAAGAATGCTACATTAAGGAATCTCTAAATCTGGATGAAAGCCAGGAAAAGCTGGGTCCTAAGCTGCCTCTTGAACATTGGTAGGAGTTATTCTTGTGAGGCAATGTGGGGGTACCAAACCAGCAAGAGGAAGTGTGCATCAAGAAAAACAAAAGACAACAGCATCAGCAGCTCTGTAGGTGAAGATGGCCATGGGAGCCTCCAGCACCACATCTTTCATTTTGCTTTCTTTCCCTCATTTGCTAATTTATACCTTCTCCTTCTTTTTCTGGGGGAGCTTCTGCTTCGGTCATCACTGTTCCTTGAGAATTCAGTCCTCCCGGGTAGATAAACGGTGCAAGCCAACCACGGAAGTCTTTGTCTAATCATTAGTAGAAAGGTTCCTCACCGCTAAAGAACAAGAAAGAGGGTCCTGATCAGAGGTGGGTCTAGCAAAGGCAGAGGAGAGTTCAGAGCCACGGATATGCCCTGCCTTCAACCCATTCATGCTCTTCAGCACTGAGAGCCACCAGAACCACAGGAACAGCAGGACTGTTGGCGTTCTGTACTTTATACCACAACCCAAAACAAGTCTTACTGCTCTAACATGTAACAAGGTTAAGTTTTGTAAAGGCAGAGCTACTTCTAAGATATATCTCCAGTCTTTGACCCCAAAAACAGTTAAAACAAAGTCAAGCCATACAAAGCTGTCTTTTCCTCCCCCCCAAATTTTATTAGTATATATATATGTGATACACAATGGTTAACTTGAGCTTAAGGATTTTGTGGGTATATGTATCACAAAAACATTACAATCCTTTACCCCCCTTATTGACCCTGCCACTCCCTTCTTCATTCCACAACTACCACTACCATTCTCATTTGATTCTATAAAATGCCCATATTCTGGGTTTCTTATATTAGAGAAACAATGTGATAATTTATCTTTTGAGTTTGACTCACTTCACCAAGCAGGATGGTCTTAAGTTGCATCCACAAAAGCTTCAAATTTATCTGTCTTTGTAGAAGAGCAAGTACTCACTCCATTGTGTACATGTGCCACAGTATACATTTGTCTGTTGATGGATATTTTGACATCTTGCACAGTTTAGCTACTGTTGTTTGTGCTGCTATAAACATGAACATGCATGTATCTCTATTATACATTGCATGTAATTCTTTTGGAGAGAGACTAAAAAGAGTTATTCCTGGATTGAATGGAATACTTATTTTCAGCCTTTTGAAGAATCTCCATATTGCTTTCCATAGTGGTTGTATCAGTTAACAGTCCCACTAGCAATGTATAACAGTTCCTTTTTCAGCACAACCTCACCAGCACCGATTGCTGTCTGACATCGTGATGTGCGCATTCTAACTGGGGTAAGATGATATATTAGTGATGTTTTGATTTGCATTTCTCTAACAGCTAAGGATGTTGAACATCTTTTCACATATTTTCTGGGCATTAGAACTTCTTCATCTGAGAACTATCTATTCATTTCAGTTGCCCATTTTTTAATTGGGCCTTTGATTTTGAGGGGTCATTTTCTTCAGTTCCTTGTATGTTCTGGTTCTTAGACTCTCATCTGAGGCAAAGGTTGTAAAAACTGTTTCCCATTGTGTCGGTTCTCCCTTCGCTCTATTGGGAGTTTCCTTCACAGCACAGAAGCTTTTTTAATTTGATATATTGTCCTATCTGTTGATTCTGGTGGCTATTTCTTTTGCATCAGGTGTCCTAGTTAGAAAGTCCTTGCCCACTCCTACCTATTCTAGACTTTCACCTATTTTATCCTCCAGAAGGTTCAGTGTTTCCACATTAATATCTAGGTCTTTGATCCATTTGGATTTGATTTCGGTACATTGTGATATGCATATGTGTAGATTCATTCTTATGCATGTGGATAATCAGCTTTCTCGTTCGTTGAAGGGGCTGGGTTTTTTTTTTTACCAGTGTGTGTTTTTGGCAAGAACCAAGTAGCTGAATGTACTTGAGATTGTCTCTGCATCGTCAGTTCTCTTCATTGGCCAACTTTTTTGTGTGTGTGCCAGTAGCATGTAGCTTTTATTACTGTTTCAATTGTTCTTAGTATGAATCTTATAAGGCCAGTGGTTGGATGCAGATCAAACAACTATGAACAGATAAATGGAAAAGAAAATGTGAAATACATATGCAATGTAGTAGGAAAATTGATGGACCTTGAGACCATTATTCTAAATGAAATAAATCAGGCACAGGAAATTTTATGAGGAATCAAAAATATAAATAATTAAAGGAACAAAACAAGAGAGAGATGATCACTGGACTTCATAGAGATGGGAAGGAGATCTCCACAAAGTGGAAAAGGGAGGAAAAAAAGGAAAGTGAGAATGGACAAGAGGTGACATGTATTTGCACCAGCTTTCTAGGTTGAATGTAATTATCATATATCACAAACATTACTAATAAAAATAAAAACTGCAGGGGAAAATAACAGTGGTTAGGTGCTGCCTTCTCCTGTATACATTCAGCTTTCACTGAGCACCGCATAAGCACCTGGCACCACACCGTGAGATCATGCAAGGCAGTAGTGTGTGAAACTGCCCGGTGCCGCATCGCACCAAGATTCCATGTTGGGTTTCCCCTTTGGATCCCTGTGGGAGGCAAGGTAATTATGTAAATGATAAGCTGGACAGCATTTCCCTATTTTCTTAATTTTGATAACTACCATAGATAGTAGGTATTATTGTCTCACATGGAAACTGAGGCTCAGAGGAGTGTGGGCATTTTCCCAGTGTCACATGGCTAATTAGTGAGCCAGGTCTGTTCTCCCCAAAGTGATCACTGATGGTTCTATGGAGTTTCTGGGCTGCTCTCATTTTCATCCTCAGATGACTAGCCGCTCTCTGAGCTCTCTGTGAATAGCCAGTCGGGGACACTTACCGAATTATGCCTGTCTATCATGTGACAGGAAAGTAACTGAGGAATCAAAGATTAATAATCTTTTGCATAGAACTGCCACACAAACCAGCAAGTGTCAGACATAAGGGCTCTGAGCTGCCTTGTACTGGTACGCCCAGAGGTGTAGCTGCCATCTCTACCTCCAGACATTAGGGACAGCCTCAGGGGGGAATAGTTTTGGGTAGTCTTAACGGGGTGATGGGACTGTTCCCTATATTTGTTTTTTTAAAAAAGTACCATAAACCTGGCTTCACACACAGATTTATTTCTGTGTAGTTCTGGAGGTTAGAAATCTAAACTTAAAGTGTCTTAATGACCACATTCTTTCTGGAGGGTAAAAGAATGAATGCTTTTCTACATTTCTTCAGTTTTTAGAAGCTGCCAGAATTCTTTGGGTTGTAACTACTCCCTCCATCTTAAAAGTTGGCAAGAAACCATGTACAAGTTCTCTCTCTCTCTCTCTCTCTCTCTCTCTTTCTCTCTCTCTCTCTCTCATTCCTCTGCGTCCCTTACAATGCATTCATCTTCTATTGCTCAGTGCTGTGCTCAATACTATAGGAGAGATGAAAGAATTATCATGTTTTAGTGGCCCTGGGAATCATACCCAGAGCCTTTATCCTGAGCTAAGCCTCAACCCACAATGAGAAAGAGAGAGAGAAAGTCACTAAGTTACCCGGGCTGGACTTGAACTTGTACCCTATGCTCAAATACCATAATACTATTCTTAGGTCCATAAAGAAGGCAAAGTGGCCACATAGTCTCTGGTATAAGCAGCAAATTTAAAGCTGAGTATACAATTACAAGAAGGACCCACAATAAGAACAAAGCAGGCAACTTCTAGAAAGTCATCTCAGTACTCAACACTAAAAATTGGAAATAAAGTATCTGATCCAACTCCCTCAACTCTTGGAACCATAGGTTGGCAAGGACAAAAGAAATGCAGACGCCAAGCCTCCGGAGTACTCAAAAATTCCTAATGGCGGGGCTGAGGGTGTACTCAGCAGGTCCTAGGGACTCACTCAGCAGTTACTGTGCTAGCCTAGCAAACACAAGTCCTGAGAGTTGATTCCCTGTGACCAATCAAGCCAAGTGTGATGCTGCTTCCTGTCATCCCAGAACTTGTATGGCAGAGGCAGGAGAACTACCATGAGTGCGAGCCCAACCTGGGCTGCACAGTGAGCTCAGCACACCTTGGACTACAGAACCAGACCCTGCCTCAAAAAGGAAAAAGAAAGGAAAGGAAAGGAAAAAATTCTAATAACCAACTTGAAATCAGAATACAAATGTTCTAATCCCTACAAGATGATGTATAAGAATACAAAAAAATAAATAAATAAATACATGTGGAGCCCAAGTCTTTGTTAAGTGACACTCTGTGTTGGTACTCTGTGGTAGTTACCATATTGTTTTTATGGAAACAAGGTTCAATACTTCTGTACAAGCCCATTTTCTATTGTCATACCAAAATATCTGAGCCAAGGTGCTTTCTAAAGAAAAGAAAATTACTTAGCTCATAATTCTGGAGTTCCAAGAGACCCGTGTCAGTATCTCCTGGGCCCTGGGGAGAGATGCCCAGCTATCTAATAACTGGGCAGATGAAAACCTGTGGGAGCTGCCCAGGACAGAGACCATGTGGTGGTGAGACAGGAAGAGAACTGCAGGGGTTCCAACCCTTTTTCCCACAAGCCACACCTACTAACAATGTCTCACAAGAACTTCCCTGACTCCTTGTGAGGGGCGCACTCTCAGGGGCCTACACGCTTCGCACAAGGTCTCCATTTCCTTCTACCATCCCGATACCACCAGAGATCAAACTTCTATAACATAAACCTTTAAGGGACACACTTAAGCCATAACCAAACCTTCTGAAGCAACTTCAGAGCACTATGAAAATAATAAATATACCTGTAGATATGAATATTATGAACATCCATCCTCATGAGAATTAGGCCTGGGTATTCTAAAGTCATCTCAAGAACGGTTCATAAGTTTTAGCAAAGATCAGTGCCATGTGTTGTCTATGCTTGGACAAAAACTCCATAGTCTGTGTACCAAGCTTGATGGTATGCTAAAATACACATGCAATTAAAGCACACGATTGATGACAGAAGGGAAGAACTAACCCTGCCTGAGGGGTGGGAGTTGAGGGGCGCTGACTCTGTGCTAGTCAATATTACCTATTACCCATTATCTAAGTCATTCGCCTTTTTTGCTGGGGTTCGGGACTCCTACCTGTCCTGGAGTATTCGTAGTGTAGCAGAACACAAACGCACCAGAACTGTCACGTTTAGTACCTTGACCATGAGAAAGATACTGTGAGCAGGAAAACTTGCACATTAAATATGGAGACATTTTTGTATAGCAACTATACCTCGATAAAGCTTTCAAAGACATGATCGTAAGAAAAAAACCAGGAAGACAGGGCTTGTAACTAATAAAAACAAAACAAGCATCACAACCTATACAGCACATTCAGTTACATTTGAATCTCAGCTAAATAATATTTTCTTAATATTCACACATCCCATACAATATTTAGGACAGAACTGTTTATGAAAACAGACTAGAGCCTCTTTGTTTCACATGACAATCTGAGTTGGAACCTTCATTCTGAGGCTTATTTTCTGTGTGGGAAAGTTCTTACATTTCTCATGCTCTTTTTAAAAAATGTATTTAGAGATAATCTGAACAGTATTAGCTTCAGAGGATTTGTATAAAATATGAAAATGTTTATTTCACAGCTAGAACACACCTGAGCCACAATATGCATGCAGGAAATCATCTTTCCTGCTATCATCGCTGCAATAATCGGATGAAACCATATGATTTCTGAGAGGGTTTAAACGACATTTCTTTCAATAATCTCCCTCCACAGACCTGCTTCTGAGTATCTGGGGCCAACTGCTATCTATAAGATTCGAGTGTGACGAACATCGAACAGAAAGAGGCTGATACGTGACTGGCAAATTGGCCTTTTCATTTAATTCGAGAATGCTTTCAAGTAAAAAGGTGAAAAACATAAGAAACAGCGCTTTCAAATGAAAAAAAAAAATACCTCCCAATGATATGTTAGGTGATTTTAAGTCGGCTTGAGGAAAGATTAGCCAAAGCTGGTGCTGGCCTCTTTCCTAGAGCTGCACTCCACAGCAGGGAAAGCCAGCGAGGGCTTCTGAGTGGAGTAATTAGGTCAGCCTCGTTCCTGGCGGGGTAATTCAACTCCCAGCAGATCATGGCAGCCACCTTTCATTTCCACAGAAAGACTCCATCAGCACGCTGATTTCAATTAGACAAGCGACATTCTATTGACTTATCCTAGACACAAGGAGACACGGCAGACAGATAACAAACTGGATTACATAAGCATTAGTCTTATGGCCATGGCATCAGAAAGATTTTTAAATGCATTACCTCTCTCCCACAGGGATAATAGGAAAGGTTCTTTTCTTCCTGTTACAAGTTGACTCTTCATACAAGGTGATGGGCTGATACATAACCTGAGAGTGAAGCTGAGACCTCCTCACTTCCGGTGAGATTTTAAATTCCTGGCTGGACTTCGACTAAAACTGTCTGCACTGCGGACCACATCTCCAAATGCTGGTCCCGACCAAGTCTCCAAATAAAAAGAAACCTCTGGTAAGTTTCCTGGATGTTGGCCAAATAAATACTATTGAAATAGAAAGATTGACGACCCAATTGTGCAGACCGGTAGAGAGATGCCTATGACAACACACAAAGGCGTCAATAAATGGAGTGGGGAAAAAGTGAAAGGGATGTGTGAAAGGACTCGTTCCTCGGTGTAAGCACTTCTGCTTCTAGCTGCACGTGCTTCCTGTTCTTTTTCTCCCTGAGCAGTGGCTGACTTGCCCTCTCTATCATGCCCTCCCTGGGCTTCATGCACTGATGTTCTCTATCGTTCCATGAATGCTGCCAAATTCTGTATACAGGTCACTCACCATGAGCCAGGTCCCAAGGACTAGTCTGAATTGTATTTCATGCTCAGGTCCATGATAACACCTCCACGTTCCAACCTCAGAGTTTCTAGATGAAGAAAAAAATGGAGAAAGAATGCCGAAGCCCATGGAAAAACTAAATACCAAGTGGACTTTTGAAAGCTGTGGCCATAGCAAACAACACCATCAACACAGGAAAAGGAAGAATGTAGAGAGGGAAAGCATATTGGAAAATCAAGTATGTGATAAAGTTATTGTCCGGAAAAAATGCAGAATTTTAAAAAAACAGCAATAACGAATAAATTAATTTAGAAACAAGACCTAGTAGACATTTGAAGCAGAGATTTCTTCCAAGACCTGCAAATAACCAACCAGCCCATGAAAAAAGGTTCAACATCACTAATTATTGGGAAAATTCAAACAAAAACCACAATGAGTTATCACCTCACATGCATCAGGATGGCCACTATGAAAGAAAGAAAACAAAAGAAATAGTGGGGGAGAAAGAAAGTGAAAAGGAGAGAGAAACGGGAAAAGAAGGAAATACACATTGAAGATATAGAAATATTAGAACCCTTGTGTATTATTGGTCAAGAACATAGAATGTTATGGTCACCATGAAAAAAGTGTAAAAACTTTTCAAGAAATGAAAAATAGAATTACCATATAGAGTCTATTCTTTTGGATATAAAACCAAGTAATGGATAGCAGTATCTCAAAGATGTATTTTTTTTTTTGCACTCTTAGATTTATAGCAATGGTCACAGTGCCCAAAAGATAGAAGTAAGACAAGTGTCTGCTAAGGAATAAATGGAATTAATGAGATGTGGAACTGAC
This sequence comes from Ctenodactylus gundi, assembly GCA_004027205.1. Lineage (NCBI taxonomy): Eukaryota > Metazoa > Chordata > Mammalia > Rodentia > Ctenodactylidae > Ctenodactylus > Ctenodactylus gundi. The sequence continues at coordinate 319,689 of PVKB01000605.1, read as the reverse complement.
TTACACACTGGATAACATTCAGGCTCAACAAGATGGGAAATTCTGATGTAGGCTACTCTAAGTAAAGTAAGTCAGTTGGGAAAAGATGAATATGGAACGATTTAACTTATCAGAGCTATTTGGAGTAGTCAATTCAGAGGCAGAAAATAAAATGGTGGCTGTCAGGAATCTAGGCAGGGGAATAAAAACTTAGGGTTTAATGTATATAAAACTTTCATTTTGCAATATGCAAAGAACTTGATAAACTGATTACACAACAAAGCGAATGAGCTCTCCACTTAAACATGACTAAGACAAAACCACGCATGTTCTGTGTATGTTTTATCGCAGTTAAATTTTTAAATGGCTCTGACTCATCAGCTCCCAGTGGAGATGATATAACGGTCAAGTGGACAGAAGTCAATCACGAGCAGAGAAGTGAAAACTTTTTAGCTTTTTTGGGCATAAAGTACACGCAAAGTTCACAGATAAGGGTAGAGTATAGTTAGAGTTAGAGTAAAGTGATAAAATTCTGTGGAGGTGATTATAAATAAAAATATCTAAAAAGTTTTCTAATGGAGCCAATAATGAGCAAATGTTGAGAACATCTGCTTGAAACTATTACCATTTCCACCTCCCAAAAACCTACAAGAGGCTTTCTGTATCCACTTCAAATACATCTTGCCAACAGTGAAAAACAGAATTCTTTTTCTTTACCATTACCGTTTGTTAAACACTAAATCTGTCAACAGTTATCTGGCAGACCTTGCAGTACACTCAAGAGAAAACTCATTAAACAATAAGAAATAGGCTCTATCAATCCCCTATTAAGTCAAACTTTCAGTGATGGTATAGCACAAACACACAGGTCCATTAATTTAATCATATTAATTTTTCCTCAGTTAAAAATCTACCTTCCCAGCACTCAGAAGCTTTCTGGGAACTCTATACTTCCTCCTAGCTGTGCTTACACACTCCCACACTGCTTGTGTCTTTAACAGGTGAGCACCAGAGTACTACTGACGTATTGAACACAACAACTCAAAAATACAGCCTCCTCAGGAAAGCAAAGTCATCACCCCTTCCTCTGTGGTCCAAAATCTCTGTATAAATAAGTCCACTAGGTGTTGTTCATGTTTTATTTTCAATGCTGTATTAATTGTGTGCTTACTTATCTCATAAGCCTGAGTCATACAGTATGACATACAGACTGCTGGACGGACATATTAGCGAATAAAAGTGCAGGAAGGAGTTATTTTAATTCAGAGGATTGGGGGAGATTTTATGGAGGAAGTAGTTTTGGTATAAAACTGTCTCCACTTTCAAGATATCTTATTAAATATTATTTTTTAAATCCCTTCTAGGTTAGCAAACTAATACTTAGAGGAAAAAATTCAGAAATTACAGGCGTCTTCAGCAAAGCAGGGAAGAAAATCACCTCTTCTCTTTACCCAGAAGCAACTTTCATTAATATTTTATACATGTTTTTCTTTTTGCCTTCTCCTAACCATTTTTCTCTACAGAATTGAGATAATATAATTTCATAATCTACCTTCTTTACTTAATGCTATATCATGAGCATTTTCATTATCCTTAATAAACATAAATATAATTGTTAATGATTGCATTCTATTCCTTCACATGAATATACATCATAATTTGCATAATCGTTTTCATAGCGCTGGGTTTTTAGGTGGTTTCCAGTTTCTTGTTCTCATAAATAATGCACATATTTGTTCATAAATATTTATTCCCATTTCTGATTATTTCCTTGGGATGCATTCCCAGAAATAGAAATAACGGGTCAAACGGCATTAGAATGTGAAGGGTTTTGAGAAATAATGTCCACATATTTATACAAAGTTCGCAGCTAACTGTACTCCCACCTGTAATACGAAAGGTATGAGTTTAAGGACACCTAAGCAAGCCCCTTCTCTACCAGTATTGCTATCAATTATCTTTCTTTCTTTTCACTAATGTGAATCTGTCATTAGGTGCATCTGTTTCTTATTATAAAATGCTGTTATATTTCTCCCCCTTTTTCTTTTCAAGTGGTTGCCCTACACCAGGTTCTGCTGTTTTATATGCATCAAGTATTCGCACATCTCACGTTCAAGTTCACCTCCTTCATATACATGCTTGTCACCTTGAACAACACCTTGAAAGCTCTTACATGCAACAAGTGTGTATATAAAAATTCATTCAACAGATACCTGATAATCGCCTATTAAGTGCCAAACACTGTAATAAACACCAGAGATGTAACAACAGCTAGGCCAAGCTCCTAGCACCACGCATTGAAGGTCTGCTGGTGAAGAAAAGGGATTACCCAGGTGCATATACAGTTGAAAATACAGCAGTGGGAGAGGCACAAAGAATGCAGACAAATTGACGTTTTGACAAGAATAATCTCAATCCGCAAAAAAAGAGGAAAAAAACCACTATGCCACAAGACCTGGAAAGGCAAAGAAAAAAAAAAAGTCTAACCAAAACCCCTTTGGTTGCAAGGAAGAATTAATAAAGTAAAGGAGAAGAATTAGTGATGCAAAGCAATGCAAGCCAATTTAAACATACGTAAAGGGAAGAATTGAAGGACAAAGAACTCAATGTAGCATAAGGATGGTGGAGAAAGCCAGGTCCATTTGAAAGATGCTCTAAAATAAGCACGTTTCAGAAATTCTACATAAAATAAAGGATTTTTTTGAAATCAACTAAATGGAAATTTTATGATTGACTAGCCATGGTCTTTGGAAATTGAACAGCACCGTCCAGGGACACAAGCTCACGTGAAGACTGAAGCTCTGAGTCATGTTTCTACCCCCATAACCTAAGCACGCCAGCACAGCTCCAATGAGACGAGCGGGAATCGCAGGTGACGGTGCTGCAGGAAAGGTTCTGAACGAGAAGGAGTGCTTAGGAAGGCCCGAAGACAATCAAAGAATGCAAATGAGGAAATTAAATGGGTTTGAAGCTCCTACATCTCCATCTAGAGTAAGCAGTAAATACAGTACAGCTTCCACCCTGCTCGAATGTTCACACTAAATGCCTACTTACCTAAGTTGGTACTACTACTGTGTTATGTCCATGTTTTTACTAGAACTCTGGCACAATTATTTACAATATAAATTTAAAGGAGACAAAGTAGCATATGAACCAGGTTCAGATATGACCAGTTTTACAATTTGGAATTGTAGGGTAGTGAATCTTTAAAAACTATGGGGAGTTATCAGAAAAACGAGATTTGATAACAGTATGCACATGTGGAAATATCACAGGGAATTCCATTACTATGTCCAACTAATCACGTCAATAAACTGCTTATATTTGAAGATTCTCAACAGAGAAGAATAAATAAAATAATAAATGTATATGCCAAGAGTGCTGATAAATAAGCTAGAAAATAAATAAAAACAGTCAGGTAATGTAAGCAAAGAAAAACAAAAACAAAGCCCAACATTAGACGCCAACAGTAATAGACACGAAGAAGGCTATTGATAAGCTCATCCTGGGGCACACTAAACACAATTCAGAAAAGCCCTGGTGAGCCTGAATGCAGATCAGCAGAATCTTTACAAGCTAAAATACAAAATAATTGAGAAAGAAAGTAGAAAAGAACATCTAATAATTGTCGGACAACTTAAAAAAGAGTGCCATGCTCTATGTAGAATACAAAGGGAAGAAAAGCAAAGTGGAAGAAAGGAAATACTTGAAATAGTAATGTCTGAAAAGTTTCCAAAACTAACGACAGATATCGAACCACAGATCAAGAAAGCACATAGAATCATAACTTAAATATTTTTAAAAGTCTACACAAAGTATATAATATTCAAGCTGCATAAAACTAAAGATGAAGAGAAAATCTGGAAAGAAGTCTCCAGGTAAATTAGGACTCGCTGGTGAAGGGACAAATGTAAGAATCACTGCGGTCTTCTCATGAGAAGCCTTGAAAGCATGAAGATAATCAGGTAAAATATTTAATGTTGAAAAAAAGCAGAACCATATCAAATGAAATTATACTTAAAGGTAAATAAAAAGACAAGAAATGGAAAATTAATTTCAGCAGAGCTACTTTCCAAAAAGATTTTCTATCACAAGGAAAATGGTGAAAAATAAGACAGAGTGAAAGCAAAGAATATCAATACAGAAGAAATAGATTAAAATCAATTAATTTTTCTTATGAAAATATATCTATTTGAGTAAGAATAATAGAGGTATCAAGTGAAATGAAAGGCACCAATGTCATAAGACATAGGAAGTAATTGGAAATCCTCTGTTTATAACTTAACTGTAAAGTGACATAATATTATTTGAAAGGAGACATAGCAGGTGTGCTTGATAGTCTGTAGGTCACTGGATGTCTTTTTCTAAATATTTTAATAAAAATATTTTAAAAGGAAATTTTGTTACTTATATACATTAATTATATTATATACTGTACTTACATGTAGCCTAAGAAAATTCTTCATTCAATGTGGCCCAAGCAAGCCAAAAAGTTTTATATTCATGAATGTAAATATAGATCATAAAATCCAAGAACATGCTCTAATAATTTTTTTAAAAAATGAGTGATCATATGCTAAACTATGAAACAACAATCAAATAGCACAGAGTGTTTATTTCAAGCAAGTAGTTTACAGAGAGGAGATCAAAAGTAATGAGTAAAAATTGTAACATTGATGACGCTACCCCAGGGATATTAATCATTACTTTAAATATTAATAGGCTAAACACATGAATAGAAAACAAAGATTTTCACAGAATGAATAATTAAACAACCAACTATCTGTTTTTTTATGAGAAGTCCAATTTAAATATATAAAGATAGAGGTTAAAAATAAAGAGGAGGCAAAGATATATCACCCTAACACTAACCAGCACTGATTGAAAAAACCTTCATTAGTTCTTTTATGTCCGGATAAAGCAGATTTCATAAAAGGAAAATTATTGGAAGTAGAGAGTAAAATTACATAGCTAAAGAGAGGATAGTTTCCAAGACAATGGGGCAACCCTGCTTATATTTACAACCAAGTGTATTAAACCGCGTAAAGCAAAAATGGTTAAAATGTAAGGAAAATCAACAAATTAATTTTTATTGTTGACACGTCAACATGCCTCTTGCGTTCACGAATACATCAAGCCACCAAAGTGTCACAAATCCCGCCGCTCACCTGAAGAGCACCGTGGATCCAGCTGTAGAGTTGTTTATTCACCACCAGCAGAACACCACAGCTTCTTAAGTGCACACTGAGCGTTCAACGAGATAGACACCATTTGGGGGCTTAAAACACTTGAAAACATAGAAATCATAAAACATGCTCAAAGATAGAGTAGAATTGAATTGGGAACCAGCAAAAACAAAACTGGAAACTTTTCAGATGCCCGTCAAATAGCACACTGCTGAGATATGAGTCAATGTGAGGTTTCAGGTTAGCATTAAAATATTTTAGTTAATTAATAATTAAAACATAACTTGTCAGCGTATTTGTATTGCAGTGAAGGCGACACATAAAGGGAAGTCTATTACATGAGAGCAAAGGCAATTCCCTGGAGAAACGAGAGTCTTTTCAACAAACTCTATTAAAACAAATAGATATTCTTGGGGGAAAAAAAGAAATAGCCATTACATCACTCACGATAATTAACTCAAAGAGGACCCTAGTCCCAAATGTGAACTGAATATTTTTGCACATTTTTAGAAAGAAATACAAGGGAAAATCTGGAAAATCTTGGATTTGGCAATGAATTATAAGCATAACATCAGAAGTATACTTCATGAAATAAAAAATTGGTAAGCTTGGCTTTATTGAAATTTAAAACCTCTATTTATCAAAAGATAGTTATATAATGAAAATATTAGCCACAAGCTAGAAAAAGGGTTGTGAGCTACCTTAAAAAGGGCTTATATTAAAAAAATGCTTGAAATTCTTAAAATGTAACAAGAAAAATAAGTGTATGAGATAATATACATACTAAGTAGCTTGATTTAGCCATTTTATAATGTTTACATGTGTTATCTATCAAAATATGATGTTGTGGTCCACAAAAATATGTAATTTTTATGAAATTTAATTTTTAATAAGATATCTCACAGACTTGTACATTGTTTTACACACAAAACTTATGGGCAGACTGCTCACCACAAAAAGTATAAATGGAAGATAAGTAATTCAATATCATTTGGCATTAGATAATTGTAACTTAGATTAATTATAAGATTCCATTTCATATCCTGTTATCATGGCTAAAATCCAAAAATCTGACAGTTTCAAAAGTTGATGTGGATGCCTAACTACCAAAACTTTCACTCATACTTGGTGGGAATACAAAATAGTTCATCCATTTTTTCAAGTAGTATGTCAGCTTCCTATACAGCTAAATACAGTCTTATTATACAATCCAGCAATCATACTCTTAGTTTCAAAATTTACAACCACAGGAAAAAAAATGTGTAAAAATGTCCCAACTGTCTTATGCATAATTGCTCAAAATTATAAACAACAAAAATGCCTGTTAGTTGGTGAACAGCTAGAAAAATGACAGTACATTCATATAATGATATAATGTTCAGTAATAAAAAATATATAATCTGTCCAATCACCAAAACGCATGGGAACACAGCTAAATACAAATGAAGAGTAAAAGAAGCCAATCTCAAACAATCTCAAACAATCTCAGAAGGTGACATTGTACTTGACTCAATTCTATGACATTCCAGGAAAGGCAAAGCTATAATGTGGAAAGACCAATTATTTCCAGGGGAAGGCTAAGCAGGCAAAGCAGAAGGAACTTAGTAGGAACTGAAACTATTTTGTATAAAACAGCAATAGCAGTAGTAGACAAATTGATACTGTGAGTTTGTCAAAGATCTATAGAACCTTACAGAACTTTGCAAATTCAAAAACCATTTCAAACATCAGGTCTAACAGAATGCAGCTGTGACAAAGGGTTCTAACTGTGTTATGCATGTATTAAACAACGCCACTTAAGTGGTGGTGGTTAAGGGAAGATGCTAGCCTAAATAACTTTGGAAATAAGAGTAGCTTGCAAAAACAAACATAAATATAAACCATACAGCAGCACTACACTCTAGTCAGTAAACTTGTTTCTGGCAAGGATGTGGGTTTGCCATTCTGTCATCAGGGGACATGTGAACTGAAATTGAACAAACCAGCAAATGAATCTCAGAGGTGAGCAGTGAGATTCCCCAGGGGACTAGGAGTTTGCAGGTAACAAGGAGAAGAGTCTAGAATGAGCTGTGGTGATTGAGAGTGAAGAATAAAGAATTTTGGAAAGAACAAACCAGAGAAAGATAATAAATCATAACTATAAAATTATGTCCACTATTAAGTGCCATATGCATCTATTTCAATGCATAGCATACCAAATGATGTTCATAAGTGTAGACATGTATAACAAATATTTTTATAAGTACACATTGGAAAAGCCCAAAACTGCATGGCTTCTTGTGTCTGCTGAAGAAAAAAGAAACAGGTTTCAAATGGAATTTCAACTATATGTAGGTTGTATGTTTCAGCAAAGTCTGAAGCATATGCAAAAAATGTTACAACGTGTTAATAACAGGATCATTATAAAGATATTTGCTATATTATGCTGTAATGTAATTTTCTATGTGTTTAAAAATAAGAAGCACTTTTATTAGTCCAAGCGGTTGATCAAGACACCAACACAAGGGTCACTCAGAGGACAGGCATCAAAGACAGTTGATCAACAATCTTTCCCTGAACGTGGATGGTAAGAGCAGTGGAGCAATGAAGGATGGATATCGGAATTTCGGTTCAAGCAACTGCATAGCAGGAGGTACCAACTATGAGAAAGGCCTGGAGGAGGTGGAGTGACTTGGCAGAGAGAGAGATCTGGGCTCAATGCAAGGCTCATTGCAAATGCCCAAAAATTGTGCTCTTGTGTGATTCAAGAGAAATTCTTGGCATTCTGATGCAAAGACATTATTTTTCAAGTCAACATTTTCCCTCTCTCTATGTACTTTCTATAGGATACATTGAGTCCTGTGTACTCAGCACAAGCTAAGCTGGGTGAGTTGAGTGAACACCTGGGAAGTAGATTCATATAACCTAATTATGGACACTGTTAGACAAAGATTCCAAGTGAATCCTGTTCTGAACTTTCACAACATCCTGGAGAAAATCGCTATTATGACTCAAGTGGTAGAATATGATTCCCCTTCAGAAAAAAGAAAAATCAACAGTTTCCTGAGAGAAGTAACAAATGACTTCTTTATTTAGGATTTCATCACCAACCTTCCTCCCACACAGCAGTGTATAAAATCATAGCCAAAAGATGAATGTAGAGAGCCTGCAAACGCCATTACAAGATGGCGCCGGCATCCGGCCGGCTGATTAGCAAACAATTACCACTGCACGTGCGCGTAGGCTAAAGACCAGCCCCGGAGTCACGTCATTCGGACATGTCATATGGCCTGATTGGCCTCTGCAAATCAGGAACCAACACGCCACCCAGATGTAACCTAAAGGATATATAAACTGTGCCATTTTGGGGCTTGGGGTCTTCCTCTCATCAATGTTATAATAAACGATTGCTGCAGAAGGATCCTGGTGCCTGCGTGTGTTCTTGCTGGCGAGACAATCGCGCGGGCTACAGATGAACTTGTTAGAAAGAGTATAATACCAATATAGCCTGAACCATATTCAAAATGAGTGAGGCACACTTGCTATTTATTGTTAAAAGGCACCATTCCTAAGGGTAGCAGCCAAGTGAGCACTGTTCAGCGTCAGCCAGATCAGCTACAATCTCCCCCCCCCCCAAAATAGTGTACAACTTAGTTTTATTGAATTAAGTTTGAGTCTTTATTAGACTAAATAATATTCTCTTTACTATAGCAATAACACAGTAGTCTAGCTCATAAAATTGTAATTTCAAGCTAATATCAAGTAAGTTCAAATATTTTACATCCAGAACTTATAAGAAGACCCTTATTTTGAATAGAAAACTGCTGTCTGTAGAAAATTTGTCTCCACTCTACTGAATAAATTTTTTCGAAAAAATATTTTTAATAAGCCTCAAGCTCTTGATAGGGTCACAAGAATCAGGGCATCCTCTCAACTATCACCTCTGACACTGAGTCCCTTGATGGAACTCTGTAGGCTTTTAATAAACAATGTTCAACGTCTGCTTGCCCTTCGGCATTAGAGAATCTACCAGCCTCTGTAACAGCCTGTTGTACTGTAGCGTATTCTAATTACTAGAAAAAAAAGTAAATGCTTGTTAGTCTTCTTATATCTCTCAATCATGAGATAACATAGCCTTGGGTAAGACTGATCTTATTTTATGGGCTGCCATTTGTATGGGAAAAGGATAAAACTGAATCCTAAGTGCTAACTCACCGGAAACACAGACACGCTACTAACAATGCTTTGTTGATGAGCATTGAATTGTGAAGATGCCATTGACATTCCTTCTTGCCTTAACCTATGCATACATGATTTGGGTGGCAAAACAGAAGAGAATCAGCAGATGTTTTCCAGCCTTCAATTTGAAAAAGATAAAGTCTTCAGAAAAAAAATTAAATCTGAACATCTTTTACTTCAAATACAATGCAGAGGAGAAGCAACACCGACACTGACCAAACAAACACGTGCTGTCTGCCAGCTCCTGTCCACATCATCTAAAGGCTTTCCGACACCTGATGTCTGAGCCATGTAGCACTGACATCATATAAAGGTGGCTCGGAAAAATTAAGCAAATAGTTTAAAGTCACACGAAGATAGAATGATGGAGCCTAATATTTGCATGTAGGTCCTCCCTGCATTGTGCCTATTTTGTGATTTTTCCTGCTTTCAAAGTATTTGAATGAGTGTATGTTTTTCATCCTGATACTCAACTTACACACCCACATCTATATTCTAAGAAAAGAGTAGAGGACCTTTGAAATGATTTTTATAATGATCTTCTGATGTCAAAAGAGTTAGAGAAAGATAATCAATAAATTTTGTAAAGATTATAAGACGCTATAAATCTAGGCCAGAGTTCTAAGACTTAAAGTGTCCGTGAGACAAGAATGTAACCCCAACAATCTCTTGCTAAAAGAAAACTTCTGTAATGGTCATTCTCACGAAATGGGAACTTCATGTGTTGAGGTATATTTACTTTTTAAAATAAACTTTTGGTGGTTGTATTAATCAGTTTTTCTGTCACTGGTGACAATACCCAAAGAGGAGAGGTTTACATTGGTGGTAGGGGGGTTAGTTCATAATGAGCTCTTAAGGCAGAAACATCACGGTGGAAAGGCATGACAGAGCAAAGCTGTGCCGCTCGTGGCACCATAAAGCAGAGTAGAGGAACAGTGCCAGAGAGGAACAAATCAGGCACAAATCATGGTGCCTGAGGTCATGGCTCCGCGACCCATACGGACGTGCCCAAAGGTGTGCTTTACTAATCTGGTAGGTGTTGCTTTATCCAATCAAGTTAACATACCGTCACAATTGTCGCAGTGGTTAATAAACGGCTCCCTGAGGAGCATGCCTCTTCCGAGCCTTTGAAAATCATCCGAAGTATGAAGTTCCATAGGTGTTTGCTGTAGGTGTTGTATTGTTTTGATTTTTCCATAAAGGAAGAAATTTCAACCAAGCTAAATCATGTCACAAAAGTCAGAAAATGATACTTACATTTTTGGCCCATTGTCTTTTCCACTCCCATAACACCTGGTGTGAGCATCACTTTAACCTTGTATTCGTCATGAATTTCTCAATCTGTGATATTCAATTATCTCAACAAAAAAAAATAGGCTAGGAAGGGTGCCTTCTACACTCTCTATTACACTGTTGGTACCTAACATTATTAGGCACAGTATTTTCAGAAAATGTTTAGGAATTCCACAGGCTTATGATCTTTTCGAAGTCAAGAACCACAAATTAGTATTCCTGTCACTTCAAAATATACCAATGGTCTAACATTGCAAAAAAGGCTCAATTTATGTTGGGCTCCAGAATTTGCTCCTAATTTGTAGCAAAAAATTAAAATAGATTAGAAATACTGCTGTGGAACCAACTGTCATTTCAAGCACTTCCTAATGTCTGCCAGTCCTTGTGAGCTACAAATTCTTCTGTGTTTTCACATTGTGCTTCTTGTGGAGGACGTCGATAGGGTAAACACTAGGACAGTTTTTTGGTCTTTGGTTAGTTCATTGTAAAGTAACAATGTTAGTTGTGTTCTCACTGCTGGGACACAACACCTGACACCCACAACTTGCAGGCAGAGAGGTTTATTTTAACTCACAACTTCAGATTTCACTGTCTGTAGTAAGAAAGTTCTGGATATGGCAGAAAAAAAAGCAGAGCTTTTTTTTTTTAGAAAAAAAGAAGGTCCATAGGTGTTTGCTGTTTGCTCCTTAGAAGGAGCGAGGAACAAGAAACACATCCCTCCACACTGCGCTTCACAGATCAGCCCTTTCAAACTAGACCCCATCTCTTAACGGCACAAGAAATCAGCGAATGAATCCACTTGACCCAATCAACCTCTGTAATCCAAATACCTTCCAAATGCATGAGGCTTGGGGAGACATTTCAGACCTAAGACATAGCAACAACCTTATCTTTGCAATCTTGTTAAAGCTTGGATTGACACTAAGAAATAATATTCTGAATAGTTAAGCTGTCATGTTCACTAAGGCGTTAAAACTTAGAACCAATTGTGTATCACCTATATAGATTAGTAAAAAATAGGAAAAACATAAAAAATAGAATCAGATTCAAGATCAAGATCAAGGTCAAAATATGATATCAGATCTTTTGACCTAGTTCAATGTCTCTCTCTCTGCCCCAGGGATTATCGGGATCACATTTACGTTATTTCCATTGTTGTCCGCACAAGTAACACAACAACGTGCAGTCTTAAATATGGATTTTTACGGGTTGCGTTTATCAGATAGGTCTCATAAGGTGAAAGCATCTGAGATGTTTGCAAAGGCTCAAGCACTTGTGGGCACTTGGTTTCAGCTTATATTTATATTTACCGTGTGAATATTTTATTCAGCTAATCGTATTATTGATTGATCAACTGATTGGTTGCTCTTTTAGGGATTAAACTCATCATGTTTGCACTGAGCTACATCCCAAGACATTTTCACCGTTTTTAAATTTTGAAACAGGGCCTTGTTACGTAACTAAGTTGCCCAGAATAAGCCTCAAACTTGTGGTCTTCCTGTCTCCCAGAGTACCAGGATTACAGCTGTGGGCCATCACACCTGGTATTAGGTACATTTTCAGATAAATCTGCCCTTCTAATTTTATGTTTCACCTACTCATTTGTTTATTTATTTATTTATTTAGCAAATTTTGTTAACTTCTTTGAGTAGCGTCAGCCCAGTAGCGGACGCTCAATGCTTCATTGTAGTGCTTAGCTTCCTTTGATAAATGTAGATCATCCATGCCCTTGAGATTCACTGGTAAAACAATCACACTGCCAGATGAAAATTGTGGTCATTGAACATCAGAGGGCCTTCCCTTGAGATAACATGTCTTCTAGTCTCCTCTTCTGCCGCCGGATGACAGAGCTGAGTGCCAGGGAGCAAGAGTGACAAGCCTGAGTTCACACAGTGCAGCAGTGCAATGTTTTCTGCAGTTTTCCTGTAGGGCCCAGAATTATCTGCCTTATAGACTTGCGTTGATCACAAGGCCGCTAGTTGTGAGATCCCTACTTATCGTGGGAATAGAACCAAGTAATTAAAAAATACCCCAAAGCCCTGTATCATGGTTATAGTTTCTGAAGCTTTCAGCTGACAATGAACTCATACTGCTGATGCGAACAGAAATTCGGGTTAACGGGAAGACACTGCTCGCCGTAAATATTCATGACCAAAACTCATCAAGCCTTGAACAAGACCATATGTGAATAGTTAACAAGACTGTGATTTGCAGTATCACAGTAATAGATACCCTAGTTCTTAATGAGGAGTAAACGGACGTTATTCTTCCTTTAAAAAAAAACAACCAAAAATTCAAGAAAATACCTTGTAACGCTTGTTAGCACCTTTGCAGCGGTGTTTTAGAAGACGAATATTCAAGAAACAGTTTGTCTCCTGAAGGAAACACTCAGCTTCACCAGACACTGTGTTTAAAATGACACATCCTAAGCTTTTAGAGAAAGACATGCATAGGTAGAATTATGTAGTTTATTCACTCATCTCTGTGACTTTTTTTCTTCTTTTCCACAGCATATCGTAGAACAGACAGCCTTGGCTTTTTCTGTCCTTTGCCTCAGTATTTAAGCATCCAGGTTATTTACAATCTGGCTCAGTGATTTCACTTGACATCTTTATTTTATCCTCCCATCTGTGGGCTGTGATCTGTATCTTTACCAAGAGGCAGTAAACAAAGCAGAGAAGCAAAGGGAAGGGAGGAAGAGACTCAGCATCCTCCCCCTGGTTCTTTTCTCTAAGGAAAACTCCTCTCCCACCTTTCCCACCTACCACAGAAAGGAATCTGAGGAACAATCTCCTAGTTTCATGAGTAACTTAAAAAGATAAAGGCTGCCCACCCCAGCTACCTAAGCCCTTGTGGAGGAGAAGACCAATGTTTTTCCGTAAGTGAAAATTGTCACTTTGCAAACTTTTAGAAACTATCGACTTTGAAAGCTAAGCACATCTATTCTATGATTCTCCCATTCTATGCCTCAGCATACAAAACGAATATATTTGTCTACCAAAATCTGTGCTACTTTGGGCTTTTCAGAGAAATGGAACCAATAGGAAATGGAATAATATATAATGTAGAGTTACATTATACATTATACAAAATGCACGTGTGGACATGCACATATATCTTAGATGGCAATATATATTTTTATGCATATGCACACACATATACACAAACACATAGTTTATTATGAGAAATTGGCTCGTGTGGTTATATGGAGATTGAGAATTCACAAAATCTGCAATGACACAATGATGCACCAGGCACATCGGAGAAACTATGGTATAAATTTCACTCTGAGTTTCAGTTTAAACATAAATGGAAAGGGATGTCTCGGGTCAAAAACCAGAGAGAATTTGTCCTTAGTCATTTTGTGTTCTATCCATTACTCCTATTGATTTGGTGAGGCCAACCTAGGTAAGATATTAGAGAAGGCAATCTGCTTACCTAGTCTACCAATTTAAATTCTAATCTCATGCAGAAATACTCCCACAGGCACACTCAGAATAAAGCATTTAGCCAAATATCTGAGATTTTTGCAACGACTTAAGCACTATTTCACTTCATATCCTGCTATCATGGCTAAAATCCAAAAATCTGACAGTTTCAAAAGTTGAAATGGATGCCTAACCACCAAAACTTCATTCATATTTGGTGAGAATGCAAAATAGTTCAACCATTTGAACTACGGATGTAGAAAAGAAAGGACTGTGTGTTGCGTGGTGATTCTGAGCATATACAGTCCGCTGGAGCATCTTTTCCCAGATCTGCAAAATATCCCCAGCTAGCTGGTGCCATGACTGAATCTTCACAAGCTAATGAGTATTCTACCAAACTACCTTCTTTAGAATGATAAGGGACATGGTACAATCGATTAATTCCAGAAATATGGGTCCTTCGACACACTTCTTTGACTGTGAAGTGGCTTTCTGGATGAGAATCAATATTCTACAGAATACCACCGTGGAGGATAAAATATTCTGCAACTTCATTGTTAATAGGCAGGGAAAAAGGACTCTGATTGGAGAAAGTAAATCTACATCCCTAGAAAGCATCTATTCCAGGAAGAACAAAATGGTGCCCCTTCAATAATGGAAGAAATCCAATGTAATCCACCTGCCACAGGAGGTATCTGATCACTTCAGGGAATAGTGTCACAACAGGGCCTGAGTATTGGCCTCTGATGTGGTAAGATGATGGCAAGGTCTTATTCTGAAACTCTAAGAATCTGAAGGTAAGTTGAATATAAAGGCATGTGAAAGGCTCCAAACAGCGCGGCTACCTAGCACTTTGGAAACCATTATAACCGTGAACCTTGCAGGCCAAGTAACAGAGCATCGTGCACCGCAGCCTGTACCTGGTACAGAGCTTTCTCATACTTCGGGCCCCACTCAAAGTATAGAAAGTTCAAAATAGTTGTGCTCATAATAGCTAAAAACTAGAAAAGTCCAAATGTCCATTTATATTATACTGGATAATTGCAGAATATGCATCAGATGGAATGCTATGTAACAGTAAAAAGGGAACATCTGCTACAAGCAATATCAGAGTTGAACCTTACAAGCAAAGCAATGAATGAGTGAAAAAATGCTAACCGCAAAAGACTACACATTGCATAATTCAGTTATACAAATTCAATAACAGAGGGAAAAAAGTTAGCTGTAGTGTTAGAAGTCAGAGTATTTGTTACCCAAGAGAGGAAGAATGGGGTTGCGAATGGATTTATGTGCGGGAGACAGGAAGGATCCGTCTTGGGTGTGGAACATGCTTCCCATGTAAAATCCATTGATTTGTGCACTTAAGATTTGTAAATATATCTATACCTCCATGAACACTTTGTTTAAATGATAATCAACCTTTTCCTCCAAACAGCTGGAAATTGCTGGAATTACATATACAGTGAGGTTTCCAGTCTGCTCCTCTGTCCCTGGACAGCCACCCACTATGGGGTATCCATATTTTTTTCATAAGGGAGTTCCTCTTAGGAAAGTGTGCATCCTGACCACAACAGAATGTTCTGAAATAAAAATTTAAACACAACTTAACGAAAACATTTTAACAAAGAATCATTTTATTATACATGCAAATTCAGGGCAGATGTGTTCAGAAGATTAACCCAAGTCCACCCACCACTGGAGGAAAAGTAAAACTGAATAAGCATTTCTGAAATATTGTAATGATTTTCCCCTCTGGCTCCGAGTCAAGACTGAAAAGAGAAATACAGAAATGCTACAAGAAAGACCTCACTGGGCACCTGTGACCAGAATTCTCAGACAATGCTAGGTGGCTGGGGAGATTTGGCTCAGTGTTGAGTACTTAGTTTTGAAGTCTAGAAGCAATTCTTATGGGGAGAAGGTAAAGTTCATCTTGGAATGTCCCATCAAGTCTTAATTATGTAGACTCATTGTTTCACAGAACACCTCAAGATTAGCAATATTACAAAGTAAAAGTTAGAGATCTGAAGTAACTTACCTCATCCAGAATTTGAGAACTGTTTGGCTCTTCCAATGGGAAACATTTTAATCAATTTCTCATTGCTAGGACATAATACCTGACACCCACGACTTCAGGGAGGAAAGGCTTAATTGAGCTTATCGTTTCAAAAGGTCCCACTCAATTCACAAGCGCCTAGCAAGGCAGAAGGCCATGGAGGAGGGCCTAGTGGGACCTTGAAGAGTAAGAGTGGGGAGAAGTTGGGGTAAAAATATATTCTTCCGGAGCAGGAAGAAGCACATATACCAAGAATACATTCCTTCAGGCCACACCCTTAATCATCACTTTATTTGTTTATTTTTTACTTTAAGAATGGCCTAACTTGCCAGGTTCTCCTTGGCTCGCCATCAGACCTCATCAAGTCAGCTGTGGCAGGCTAGTCACCTAGCCAGACCTGGGGCACTAATCAGGTTTTGTTGTCTCACAAGCTGTCTGCAACTGAAGATGTATCTCTGGACACAGAGCAGAGCCCCGGAAGCTTATGAGAGTGCAAAAGGCTACCCAGATGTGCCCTCGGAAGATATTTGTCACCTTTATCCTTCCAAAGAAAGAGCCATGGAACTCTCATGAAACCTGGTTATATTAATAATATCATAGTTTATAAAGTTGAACAGCTATGGATAACTTGGAGGTTTATGATATGAACAAAACTTTTTTAAAAACAAATGACCTGCATAGAGATCGAGGGCTCGGGTTTTTAATCTGGAAAGATGGACCACGTAACAGGAGCTTCTATCCTCTCAGAAATATTGAGGGAAGGTGTCTGAGCTTCACCCCACCTCTCAGTCTCTTCTCTGTTCAGGGAATGTTTTTGTCTGATTAATGGAACAAGGGAGCAAGTAGCTCAGCACTGTGGCTCACCACAGGGGGCGTGGATTGTGCCCTTTTCTCTGCTCCTGCTGCCCTGGGGAAAGATCACTGCAGTGTGACACTCCGCCCTGTGATGGGTGAAGTTGACTCAAGAGGGAACTCCTTTTGGTCTTGGACCTAACCCATATGATCTGGTAACATTGCCCAGCCACAAAACTTACATTAAAAAAAGATTCTGTGTGTGTATGTACGTGGCACATATACATACTGTATATGACATTGCACTCAGACATCCGTTAAGTTTGTATGATGTTAGAGAATGCCATTTAAAAAATCCCTAGCATGTGGCTTTCGAGCTAAGAGTATTGATATAAGTAATGTTCCTCGTAGACACTTCCTTGTTTCCATCCTACTCTCGCACTTTCTATTCCTGAGAGAACCGCCACTGAACCTGTGCTTAAGATTCCCCTGAATATTACACTACAAAATAGTCTTTAAAACTGTCAGATTTGGTTGTGCCCTTTTATAAGCTTCATACATGAATAGAATAATATTAATAAGTTCTTACAAAATGTGTCTTTACTGTGCCATAGGAGAAATTGTGTATACTTGTTACAACTGGGGAATGTCCAAGGAATAGCTTTGAGGTGTGTGTTGTTTACTTGAGGGCCAGGAAGTTGGGGACAGGCACTTTACTGGCAGCTTGAATTGAGGAAAGGAGTGAGGGAGATATATCATTTCAGCATCTCTCAAAAAAATATGGCGCTGGCCTTGTGTTGGCTCTGTTCTTCGCTTCTTAGACTTCCGTAGAAGATGCACATCAGTCCCCTGTCCTTGCCTCGTTTTCTTGGCCAACCATCCAGGCAGGCTCCCTGTCTCAGACTGGCATTCTTCTGGCATGAGCCTGAGGGGCTGCTGGACCTTCCAGCTCTCCCAAGTGCACACGGCCTATTTGGACCGTCTCTCTCTTAAAACTTGCAAACCTCTAAATAAATTGTTTTCATTTCTATAAATTTCATTACCTCTGCCTCTCTTAGAACCCTAACCAACACAGTGCTCAATACTATGAGGATTTACTCACATTCAGGGGCATATTGCTGGCCCACGCACCTTATTATAGCATTCCTGTGATATAATACACTACATATATAGAGACAAATATTTCGATATTTTCTTATTTTTCACTATCAGAGATAATACTCGTGTGAATATTCTGTAACGTGTCCCCATACACACACATAAGATAGTTTATCTGGGGCATGTATCTTGGAGGAAGATCGCTGTACCCTAGGTAAGTTCATTTTCGTTGCTGCTCTATGTGCTAATTAGCTGGCATGTGGATCCCTGAAGCTTCACCTTTCTCCCAGTTCCTCTTAATCTCGTAATAAATAGGAGCTGATTCCTGGTTTCTCTTTCCTCCACCTATGGTATCTAAGTTATGCAACTCTTTCATACATGCTTAATCATTTAATACAAGGCAGTGAAGGTCCTCTGACCTCTGAATCTCCCACGACCCCCTCCAAAGTACTGGTCACCCTCTCATTTGCACCGTTCCAGGTGGCTTTTCTACATGGGACTTACCAGTTCCCAAGTCCCATAGACCTTAGCTTGCTTCTTGCTTCTACATCTGCATACATCTCACAAAGCCATAAGCAAACCAAAGAGCAGGCTTGAAAGACAGCCCCACAACGTTCTAGTGACGTCACATCCTTTAACCACTTCCTCACCTTGCAGAACGCCGGCAAGCAGAATGGTTTCCCAGGAGGAGCATCCTTGGCATTGATCCTGAGCCATCTTTGCCTCTCTAACCCAGAACATTTGGCTTTGTCATAGAAGTTGGAATGTTAGCAGGGTTCTTTGTTTTGATTTTTTTTTTACATCTAACATCTACAAACATACAGGTAACATTGTCCTCACCCGTGTTATGCTTTTCAACCATTTGACCAGAAATAGGCCAATACGTGAAACTGTTAATAAAAAAAGAAGAATCTATGTGTAGGCTTCTTTTTGTAGGGCTTTTAAAGGTAACAAAAGCTTAGAAGTAATGTCAACGAATTCTTCATTTGGTGAGAAAAAAATTGCTTCATAGAGTGATGCTCCTTCTGTCCTCACCAGCTATTTACAATGGATCGTATCATTGCTAGTGTTGTCAAGAAACTTATGTTTTATAAAATGGGACAAATGATGACTTGTGATCATAGGACAGGACATAAACTGGGAAAACTTAACCGAAGTGCATACAAATATATACCTTTTTTCCTGAAAACTATTCAGAAAAAGCCGGGAGAGGGATTTGTGGAAAGGAAGGGGTCTGTGGTTGGGGGTTGGAGAGCGACAAGGGGGGAGGGGAAGTGAATGTGAATCCGATACAGTATGTATGTGCACCAACTCAGCAAGTTGAATGTAATTATTGCATATTGCAAGTATATACTAACAGTAAGAGAGAGCTGGGTTGTGGCACCAACTCTCCGTAGCCCACTCACCCACTGCACCTTAACATTGAATGGAAACTCACTGGCTGAAGAAAAATTGAGAAAATGCCAATTTCAGGGGTGGGGGAATGCCATGGCCAGGGAGGAGCCGCTGCCTAAAGAATGTAAAGCGAAGGGCTGGGTGGGATGCAGGCCAGACCAGGGTGCAGTGAGGCTCTGGAAAGCCCCTGCACTCCCTTCTGTGTAATTACTGTCTTCTAATGAATAATCTCATTGGAAATATCAATTCTTCATATAGGGATTCTGCTAAAAGAGACCTCTGAAGGAGGGCACAGGAATCCAAAGAATGTATGTCGAATAAACTTCAGAAATACGAGTTTCATGAGTGAAAAATTAAAGCACTGTGCGTGTCCACGGAGTCTTGCTTAGAGGGAGCCAGCAAAGAAGCCTTCAGTGAATCCACAGAAATGCCCACCAGAGAAGAGCACATTGAATCCACTAGCCAGGCTCCAGTGCCAAGACGCAAGCCACCAAACAAGAAGAATCTTCTCATTTCTGCCTGCATTCAACCCGAGACAGACTGCTAGTTTAAGCTTAAAAAGAACTGATGGGCCCTGCCACAGACCTATAACCTTGTAGGGGGAGGCAGAAGGTTCACAAATTCAAGCCCAGCCTGAACAACTTAGTGAATTAGCGTGACTTATCTCAAGATCAAAAACGAAAATAGGCTGGCAACATAGCTCAGTATGAAGGCTCTAAGCTCAATCTACAGTATCACCAAAAAGAGAGAGAAAGAGAAAAAGACAGGAGAAAAGAAAGAGAGAGAGAGAGAGAGAGAGAGAGAAAGGGAGGGAGGAAGGAAGGAGGGAGGGAGGGAATAGATAGTAGATAAGGGAGGAGTGGAAGGGAGGGAGGGAGAGCAGGCTAATCACTCCTCATTCTCCCCAGCACAAACCAGCTCCCCAGGTTTCCCACCTCAGGGAGCAGGCTAGAAGGGAGAAGTACTATATTTAAATAAAGACTAGAATGTTCCCCTGTAGGCTATCACATTGAATTACGCATTCACTGGACTTCTCTGACTCAACTGTTCTTGAAATACACGAGGATTGGATAATTTTCCATTATCTAAGAATGTCCAGGAAATGGTGCAACCTCCCAGTCTTTTCCACCAGTGACTTGGGCAACTTATCTCAGTAAATAAATAAAGAATTTATAATTAACTCTCCAAATGAAACAGTGTGTTGTGATTCTACTCATGAGTCATGATTGCTCAACACATCGGTTACAAATTTTGCCATAACAAGCACTTTATATTATCTCATTGAGTTCTTAGCAAGGTCATGCAAATTGATTGTCACTCCACTCACATTTAAGAAATGGTATGGGGAAGTTACATAAATCACCTAGTGCAATAAATTGTTCTATGAGTAACGAGAAGTCTTCTTTACACGCTTCCCCTCCAAAAAATCAAGTCACCTGTGTAGGTCTGAAGGTCACTGCCAACCTGGTATCAGATAATAAAGGTGAGTGGGTTGACATAACCAGCATAACTTTACAGATGAACCTTAAACGGTACATTCCAACTTACTATCACATACAAGACAAAACATTCTGCCTTCAGAAAAAATTAGAAAGGAATTTTAAGTCTTGACTAAAGTCATTTGGAAAGGCGCAAGAGACAAATCGTATTTATAACCCAGAAAAATGCCTTAAATTTTTCTTCAAATCTAGTATAATCAGTTTCTATTGGACACTGATGTGCACTCTCAAAACATAAAAAGTCTTTCAAATTCATGCTGCATCCTGACTTTTCCCGCTGAATGCTCCCACTCTCTTGTAAGAACTAGGATGCTCTCCATGAAGGTTTTTGTCGCTCTTCACAGTGACAACAAAGCAAATCTTTTTTTCTCTTCTTGATCCTGTCTGTCCCTGTCCTCCTCATCAATCACAGCCAAAGTGCCAAGAAGGGTAAAAGAAGACAGTAGACAGGCAAAGGCCGGGAATTTCCTAAGTTAGTATTTTTATTGCTACTACATATGAGTTCCCAGAATGGAATTCTATTTGCATTTGAGTGACAGATCCCTTCGAAGAAGAGTAGCAATTACATTGGGTCTGGAAGCAAGGGACAAACTTAGGCATTTATAATATTAGCATATCAACACGATGCCTACTCACCTACTCCAAATGCTAAGGAGTTGGAAGGGTAATGAAACCAAATCTGCATATCCTCACAGCAATTTCTCAGACCTTTAAGAGGTTGTTCCTGGGAAGCAAGGCCATTCCTCAGTATAAATCCTATGAAGCCTGCAAGCGGTTTCTCTCTCTAGTTGAGCACTTCCTTGCCTTAGATTTTAGAAGAAGCATGAAAATGATTTACTGACTTAGGAACTGGGTGGAGTAGACCACAGAAGACAAATCAAAAACATCTGGAATGAACTAGTTTAGAGAAAAAGGGGGGAGAAGGGAAAAGAGTAGAGTTTTCACATAAAACAAAGTACAGATGATTTGGCCAAATTTAAGCCAAGCCAAACACTCGCATTAAACATTGCACTTGGGTTTGGTTCAATTGCAGGAGCCGGCGAGGGGAGCCTCAGCCAGCGCTGCATCAGACTCGCATTGTGGATGGAGGAAATGAGTTTAGTCAAGCCAGCTGTGACTTCAAAGGGTCTGCTCTCCCGGAGAACAGTGGGAAAGGGTTCCCCCTTCAGTGAGGATCGCAAAGTTCAGCCAAAGACGTCCAAGGGGGATGGATTCCAGGAAGAGGCAAATTACTTTCAGTGCACATGAAGGAATGTTCCCCTTCCGTGAGGCGACCCTGACAGTCTGAAGGAGGAAACTGGCAGCAAAGAAAGGTGAGAAAGGTACTCTGGTGCTTGTTTGAGGACTGTTGCTCCTTGCGTGCCATTATAAAACAGGATGCGTGTGTGTAAGGTTGCTCGGCCTATTAGCCACCTCCTCTCATGAATCCCGGTTCCAAGCATGTGGGAGGACAGAAGAGACGATTCCTCCCCTCATCTACACCCATACATTTTCCCCCATTTATGCTTTTAGAGAGCCACATATTTCTTTCAAATTATGTACAAATGTATTAAGGAGTAAACAATGGATTAAATCGTAGGAATACAAACCAAACAAGATGGCCCCTCTTCCAGCCCAGAAGGAGAAGTTGCACACAAAAAGGGAGAATTTGGGTGTAAGGTGACAAGCCTTCAACTCCTGCAACTACTCTCAAAGTGTGACCATCTAAGTAGAGAGGCAGCATCACCAGGAAACTCGTTATAAAGCAAATTTGCAGAATTTGCAGGCTCCAACCCAAATATACTGAATGTGAAAGTTGAAGTGAGTTTACCAAGATCTTGGAGGGATTCTCGTGGGGTTTAATTTGGAGAACTTAACAGTGTAAAGACGAGAGTTAGGAGCTGAAAACCAACATGTCTGACACGATTTTGAGATCCTCTGCCACCAGCACATTACTTCTCAGTTCTTTCAAAATTAGAATCTAAATATGTGGTGGTCTGGTAATTCACAGGGGTAAATACACAGCATATGCCTTCTCTTTAGAAGTAAATTATAAGATCTTCAAGGGCAAGGGCTGAGGGCATCGCTCATCAGTTTGAATGTTTGCCTACCAAGTAAAAGGCCCTGATTTTGATTCCTCAGCATCACATAAACTGGGTGTGTTGGTTCATGCCTGTAATCCCAGCACTCAAAAGGCTGAAGCAGGAGGATTGCCATGAGTTCGAAGCCAGCTTAAGCTACACAGTGAGCTCAGGACCATTTTAGACTACACATCAAGACCCTGTCTCAAAAAGGAAAAAAGAAATTTCCAAGAGCAGGGATTCTTTATCTATGATTTTCTCCTTTCTTCTTCTGATTTTAGGCCCCATTCTTAGAAAACATTAGCATAGGAACTGACTTTAAGTAGGTAATCCAAAATCAGCGAAGTTTGGATTTACCAGGAGAAATCAGCAAATACGCATTTACCAATTTTCATGACTCCTAAATGTTGGAGGACAACACAGCTGTTATCTCTTCCAAGCTCTCCTTCAGTCTTCCCTACAATGTCCTTGCCGCGAGTTTAGTCCTCTTACGCTTGGGCACCTTGGCTCATGAAGATCTCACTACCTTCTCACTGCCTTCTCCGAGCTCTGTTAGAAAGCGCTCTCTTCTTCTGGGCTGAACACTGCCATCATTTAAATTCCATTTGTTACTTATAGGCCTATCCCGTGGGAACCCATAGCAAAGATACTTACATATTAATGTGACATTTTTCAAGTGTCTGAAGTTAGTAATTATGTAGCATATGACATAGGTTAAATTCATAGACTCTAGCAGCAGACTGCCTGCATTCAAATTCTTATTCTGCCATTACTAGCTGTGTGACCTCAAGAGAGTTATTTACTATGTCTATAACTCGATTTCTTTATCTACATAAAAAGATATAATAATAGCATGACATCAAAGGGCTTTTATAAGGAGTGCATGAATTAATCTATGTACATGTGCCTGGAACTCTGTAAGTGCTCTAAAAGTTCCAGCTATTAAGCACCATCATTCTTGTGAAGATCTTGTCAGATATGTGGCCTAGGCCATCTTTCAAAGTCTGTATTCATTCACCACATGATCCCATTCACTTTCATGGCTTCAATCACCATCTATATATTCATGCAAAATCTCTTCATTTTCCTCCTGAGAACCTAATTCAAAAACGCAATTGGCCCTTTGGGGCCACATGGGTTGTTCTGGCTATTGTCATTTGGGTAGAAGTAACACCCACCACTTCTAGTTTTGGCTCCTACAAATGCCCTAATAAATCCTCCTCTCTCTTTTTTTTTAGCTTTCCAGCGAGCTGATTGTGGAGGAACCAGAGGAAGATTCCAAGAATGTCAAGGCACAATGGAGTCAGGAGGCAGAAGGAGCACTCGGAAGGGAGCTACTCAAGAGACGCACAAGAATAAAACATCCACCTTGGGTTTGTGTGATTTGACCATCTGTACAGAAATCCCAGTCCTCCCAGGTATCAGCTGTCTGCCTATAGGAGGATTATATATAGTATTCAAGGCTACATGTACATCAGAGACATTAATAACTTTAGATAACAGGTGTATATAAACCACTTAGAACAATGGCTGGCATATAGTAATGCTCAATATATGTCATATAGCATAGTTATTATAACCACCCACCACAAATTTGGTACCACAGTCCAACAGCTATTAAAATTAGAAACGTGTAACCGTAGTCTTCTTTTATTTTCCCATACAGAGCAAACCACCTATAACCGATTAATTATATTTCCTAAATATCTCTCAGATCCATCCACTCGTCTCTATCTTCTTCTGTTGTCCTTTTTTCATCCTAGCCAAGGCCACAACATACCTGGCAGTTACATCGTTGCATACTTTCTGTCATTTTTAGGTTCATTTTCGTAGTGTTAAAATGTGCTTGTATTTTGAGTATCAAAAATCCTTTCTTCTCATGGTTCAGAGAGTATATGTGATACCAGATCTAATCAAGAAATGTGAGAGAAGAGATTATAAACAAACTGGAGATCAGAATCAAACTGGGCTGTTCTTTTTCAGTATTACATTACATTGTTCTTAAGACAAGGTTTCTCCGTTGGTCCAAAATTTGACCAAGTGCATTGTTGGTGAAGGAAGAGTAGATGAATGCCCTATGGGTAGTGATCACGGGAAATAGTTTCTAGGGAAGAAAATCCTGCAAAGCCGGTGTACCGTGGTCACTAACCCCCATGAATATTCGGAGTTTTGCTCCATATGTACTAATTAGGGTATTTATCCAAAGTGTGGAATGAATCTCAGTAATATTATTTCTAGTATGCAAAATAAGCACCAAATCATCAAGTATCTTACAATAGCCTTATCTCAGAGCTTTCTGAGATCCAGAGAAGTGAAGAACTTGCCTTCGGGTACCAGCTTAATAATTAACGAAAGCTAAATTTGTGACTTGATCTAGAGCTCCTTTCATTCATTTGTAAAAGACTATATTAGTCTTCCAAAAGAAACAAA
Source organism: Ctenodactylus gundi (assembly GCA_004027205.1). Lineage (NCBI taxonomy): Eukaryota > Metazoa > Chordata > Mammalia > Rodentia > Ctenodactylidae > Ctenodactylus > Ctenodactylus gundi. The sequence goes on along the minus strand of PVKB01000605.1, from coordinate 294,258 downwards.
ATAAGTGAATAATTCCAAGAAAAAAACAAGTTCCACTAAGACTAAGTCTTGGTAAGTCCCCACATGTCTCTTGAGTTATATTAGAAGATGTATGTCAAATTTAAACTAAGAGAAGATATTCTCTGCTTACAGAGATCATGTTTTCCAGAAAAGTTTAAAAAAATAAAAACAAGAAAACCACCAAAATTCAAAATAAGTGGTCCAAATTCAGCAACACTGGTTTTTCTGCCCTCATTCAAAGGGAAAACGTTAAAAATAAAAATGGAGAAAATTGATAGGAGCCTTTTTCCTCTGAAATGTATAGGTTTTTTTTTTTTCCTTGTTTGGAAACCTGACCAGCAGTCTATCGCCTTCCCTGGTTCTAATAAAGTTCTATGATGGGTTTTGAATTACAATCACTGCAGAAGAACTCCTCGTGGGCCACGGAGTGGCCTTTGTTGTCCACAGCCGCTCGCAATGAATTGGAGGGCAAAGGTCTTCGGTTACATCCACCAGTGAAATCAGATTCCGCTACACGAGGAATGTATTACGGAATAGATTCCACCATTTGTCCTCACCGACGGAAGGCAAGAGCCTCACAGTTCTTCCCACATCTATGATTCCATAGCCCACGGCTTCTTACGTTGGAGGCACTCAGGGTTTCTCAGCCATGCTGGCCAGACAGAAAGTAAAGGAGTCAGATCTAGTCTAGAGAACGTTTTCTCCAAAGGAAGAGGTTGGATGAGTTTAAATAGAAAGACATATCACTCCCTCCAAGTACTTTTCCCTCTTTAATCATTCCAGCCAGCAGTGCCTTATTATTATTCATCCCATGTTTGAATAATGGAACGCTTAGATCACTGTATTCATTAAGAGAAGGAAACACAGTACATTCTCAGAAAGCATTTGAATAGAGCGCTCTCTCTCTCTCTCTCCATCTCTCTCTCAGGCCATACTTCTCTGACACTGAGCTTTCCTAATTGCTAAGTGCTCCTCCCTGGCTTGAAATTGAAGAATTTTAAAAATTGTAGAACACACATACTTTACCAGTGAAATCAGACCACATGACATTCCAGGGCCTTCATTATGGAACAAGCCATTGTAGTCCTACACTGTTGCAAATTGTGTCTTGATTTTGTATCTACGTACCCACACAGCAGATTACCATGAACAGTGTTGATTATACATCCTAGTACATATCTACCTACTCAGAAGCATACACATAGGGATGAGAAGAAAGAAGCCCTAGGTTCTGCTCCTCAGGCCCTGCTCCCCACTTATACAGGACCGAGTAGGGAAAAACTCCATGTCCCAGTTTCATCAATTACTAATTTGGGGGAATCGATTTGGCTCCCTTACCAGCCAAGCGGTGTAAAAACAAATAAAATATTCAGGATTTATGATACTGACAATGTTTGATAAATTCTGGGTGAAAGAGATTTTGTGAGCTCATGTGTAATATCTATTTTGAATTCAAATCAGTCCTGGGTGTTTGTTCACTGTAAAATCTGCAGGGTCTATCTTTGATATCCTCAACAGCAGCTTGTAGCAATGCTCCTTGGAGGACAGAGAGCCCTGCCCTGAGCAGGCGAGAGCCTCCTCCCACTTCCTGTCTAGAACTATTCTGAAGGTCAGTCAGTCAAGTGGGACAATCAGCCCATTGTTTGAAAGAAGCCCAAGTTTCTTGAAAATCTAATTTTCAGCTCCATTCCCTCGGGTGGGGAGTAATGTTCATTTCTTAGTCCAATGTTTCATGAGAAAAAAAAATTAGAGCCCTACTTTAGTCGTTCCAGTTGGCTTATATGGCTGTGTACACAATAATTGTGAGTGTAAATGCAAATTACTTGGAACAACCCAAACATCCCATCCCCGCAAAAGCACGTCCATGGAAGAGATCATTGTACAGTCATGACATGGTTGTGAAATTTCTTTTTGAAAGTGAAGATTCTTTCATATTTGTAATCAAATAATTAAGAAAGATCCACAATCACATAATATGTATCACATCAACTCCATATTGGTATGTTTTATTGATCACAATATTTGCCAGACTTTATAAGGAGAAAGTAGTTTTCCTTAGCTGTTTCTTTAAACTTGCACAGTGCACTTCTTGAGACAGCCCACTAACTTTGCACAGTCATCAAAGATCTTCTGTAGCAGATGCTCCTGATATTTGGATGGGATTATATCCCTGATACAAGCCTCATAAATCAAAACTATCATACATATAAAATTCATTTACACACCTAATCCTTGACAGTAACAGCTTAGCTTTGCCTACTTTAGACATGCCCAGAACTCTTACATTATCCTATATGATTGGGAAAATCCTCCAATACAAATTTTCAGTATGCCACACAGATGGTTATATACCTATATCCAAATCCTGGCCAAACAATACATTACGGAAGATTTTGAGTGTTTCTCATCATGATTGTGATATTACTGGAGCAACAGCTCAGTGCTTATTATACTTTAGATCTAAATTAACACCGAAAAGTCCAAAGGTAGAGCTCAAAGGTAGATCTTGGACAGAAGGGAAGATCGTTGGGGTGTAGCATTTTTGTTCCTGGCCCCTCCATTCTCTCCCTGCTTCTTGGCTGCCTTGGGACTGGCAGTCTTCCTCCACGCGGCATCCCATTATACCCTCCCTGCCGTGGAGCCAGCCAACTGTGGACTGAATCCTTTAAAAACCATCAGCCAAAATAAGCCTCTTCTCCTTTAAGTTATGGGAATCCGGCATTTTGTCCAGTGCCAGGAAAGTGAATGACTCGGTGCTGCTGCCCAGTACCACACAAGAGTATTGTACTGCATGAGGCTGGCCCAGGAAAACAGCAAAATTCAAAATGAAATTATCTTCTGAATGTATACCGTTTGAATAATCATAAAGCATAAAAATTATAAGTCAACCCACTGGAGCTCTCTGTATACACCTAGATACACTTATATAGTATGTCTTCAAGTCACCTTCAACATAAAACAGTACCATTTTAATAATTAAAATATCTTGTCCAATAATTTCATTCAATAATTAAAGCGGTGCATCGCACTATTCACTCATGAAATTTAAAATTTTCCTTCTATGCCAATGCAAAGTCCTACATCATATGTTGAAGTCTGCAATAAAAGAGAGATCATGATCAGATTTTTTTTCTGACCTTTACCGTCCACTCTTTCTGTCCTCCAAAGGCTGCCCTGGGCTCTGCCAACTGTCACAAAGGTAGAGAGGAGCAAAGAGAAACATTGCTGGGCCACATATAATCTGGTCTTGGCTCCCTTTGGGCCGGTGGGTCCCACTAAGAATGCCATCTTCTCTAGAAGTGTCCGCCATTCATTGGAAGCTCCCAAGAGCCCCAGTTAATTTTTCCGACTTTTATACACATCTTCAAAATAGCCAAGACCTATTCTTCGCTCCTGCAAAGGCTTGAACCTCAAATGCAGCTCCACTCTGGGCCTCTCGGATGTGTAGAGTTACACCCCATTAAGGTCTTCAGGTGGACCAGAGCCCTGAGGCTCCTTGCGTTCTGCAGTCAGTGTTTCTCTGGAAGTTTCTCCCACTTGAGTTAAATTGGGGCATAAATGTGTGCCTACCCTTGCTAGAGTATGAGTTTAGGTGATGACAAAACATGCCCGTGGATCTACAGCTGAGCTCCCATCCTGCCTGCTAGAACCTCAGCCTTTTCATATCCATGAGTTAGACCCTCCCAACTCTTTCCTGACCTTTCCTTCCACTTACCTAGATTTGGTCTATGACAACAGTAACAGTAATAGAAGTATTTTGAAGAAAATACATAATCAATGTTAAAAACACAACTGAAGGGTTTATGATTGTGAATAATTGTCATAATTTTCTATAGCCTTTTCTTTTTTCTCAAATGTATAGTATTTGTTACTTTTATAAAGGTGTTCCATTTTTTAAATAATGGTATTAAAATTATTACTTTCAAGCATGTCCCTGAAAATGTGTTTAATAATTCAACTGAAAACTTGAATTGTAGTTAAATATTATTATTTTTCTCTAATAAAATAACAAATCAGTCCTATTCCACGTCACTGGTTAGTTCTCTTGACAGTGTCTCAGAAGTCAATGTTATGGTGTCTATGATATAATATTATATCCAAATCAGATCTGAAGTGTTTTAAGGACCTGATAAATGAATCACCAAGTGCATGACTTTGGCACCCTTAGGGAAGACACAACTTGTTTATTTCAAGTGATGTCATCCAAAATGCTCACTTGTCCCCGGCTTTCTTCACCTCCGACCCTCTGCAGAGCCCACTACATGAAGATTCACCAAATCCCACTAGCCAGAAGAAGAGGGAATTGTTTGAGAAGGAGGACTGCCCAAGCATGGTCCTCTGCCTTTGCTGCCTACACAGGAAAGAAAACGGGTTTGCTCAGAAACAATCAGTGTGCTGTTCCTCCGGTGTTCTAAGAAGGTGTTGTCTGAACTGTGGAGGTGCAGCTTGGCTCCACACCCAGCTAGCTGGAGGTCTATCAGGTCCAGGTCCAAAGAAATGGACTTCTGCCAGTGCAGACTCATTAGAGCTGATGGCTATCACTTTGCTAGAAGGAAAACCTTATGTTCAGCTCAGGGCTGCCAATTTTCCAGCTGCCGTCCCCATCAGCAAACGGCAAGGACAGCTCTGGATTTGGACTAGAAAACACACCGTGTGAGCCAGGCTAGTCAACGAGCCTAATCACGATAAGGCTAATAATAGCAAAGCTTCGGTGTGCACTGACCAGAGCCAGCGCTGCTCAGAGCGTCTGGATTCATCGCCCCGTTTAATCCTCTCTGCCCTGATGAAGCTGGGGCTGTTAGGTCGACTATGTTGCGTGGTAAGAAATGATCTCTGAGAGGTTAAATCATTTACCCGCAATAGCTCAGCTAGCAACTGTAGGGCTGGGTTTGTGCTGAGGTTGCTTTAAGGCTGTAGCTTAAGACCTGACAACTCACCCTTTTGTCTCCAGAATCCAGTCTCTTGGCAGGACTCTGATCCTCTAAGATGCGGCTCAGATCCCCCCAGCCCCCCACAAACACCCCACCCCACTCCACCCATGCTGCCAGGGTCTCATCTTATCACGGTTATTTGACTACTTTTTCCCTTACCGGTTCCATTCCTCATCTAAGTACTAACCAGATTCAACCCTGCTTAGATTCCAAGATCAGACAGCTGTGGCACAATCGATTCTAGTTCAACTCCACCACCGAGCTTAAGTTTCTCTTCTATGATTCTTAGCTTTTGCTCATCATTTGAGCCTTAAAGGAACTTTTTCTTCTCTTCTGCCGAATAAACATTGTCCCTCATCAATTCACTTCGCAAACTTTACTTTCTCTGTGAATCTCTCCCAGCCTCCTCCCACAAACTCTGCTACTTCTACTCTCTCATCAGCAAACTCGCCTTGCAGTATAAGAAGAAGAGCCAATCTGGTTTGCTAACTGGTTGGGTATAGCCCAAGACCTAAAAAGTTTTTATATTTTTAAATATTTGGGGAAAATTTAAAAGAAAAAATATACATGTGAAAATCATAAGAAGTTTCAATTTCACTAGCCATGAATCAAGTTTTATTGGTATCCAGTCATACTCAAGGACTGATGTGTCATAATGGCAGAGCTCAGTAGTTGTGACAGACATGAGACAAACCTAAAATACTTGCTATTTCACTCTTTATCCAGAAACTATCTGATAATCCCTGCATTAGAGTATGGTAACATGGTGTTTCAGAGGAACAGGCACTAGTATGTTATTGATTTTATCTGCTATGACCAGAGTAGGCCTTGTCTTAACAGACAAATTCATGTGCATGCATGTAAAACTTACTAAACCTCAAGGAAAGATGCTATACTGACATCAAGGAATCTTGGGCTTCAATATCTCTATGAGTAACACTCAATTGTCCATCAGGTACACTCCAGTAGGGAGAGTTGGTAAATGCTTTCTGCAGTGAACGCGCAGTATTCCAGAGCTGCTCACAACAAAACTGTCACCATCTGTAGTAGGCTGGAGGGAGCTGGAAGTGAGAGCGATTTCAGAATTCTTGAAAATGAAAATCATATGAAGTCAGCACCTTGGAAGTAACCTGTGGTCTCCTGGAGAGACACTCAGCCGGCCCAGAGACGCTAATCAGGAAAGTAGCCAAGAAAAATCAGTCCTCTGCCTGCATTCCCCCCATCTCCTGCTGGGCCACCGTCACCACCATGAGGAAAGTTGGCTAGGGACTGGCGTTCTGTCAGGGCCACACGTACAGATTGGCTACTGGAACAGACCGCAACATGGAAGAAGAAAGCACTAAGAAGGGCCGAAACAAGACACCCTGCCTTAAACTTAGTGACAAGGCCAAACGTAGTCCTCAGCCTTCAATTGTTTTCACCTTTAAAATGAGCTAGTTTGATTATAGCATCTTTATAACAACCAAAATGGCAACAACAACACAATCTAATTACCAAGGACCCCATTATGTCCATCCACTCATTTTGTCACCGAGACTCCAATTTTGGGCACAGTTTCCCTGTAGATGAAAGATCAGAACAGCCCAGGAAGTATAGTCCCTCGTACCAAACCGCAATCTTGTTAGTGCCATAAAGACTCAGGGAGAAGTCCTAGTAACGGGGACCTCTGATGAAAGACGTATCAGTGTTTTCTGAGAAGCGTATTGAAGGCTGAACACTATAGATCTGAACCCTAGCTTGTTTGTTTATTCTGAGCAATTTGCTCAACACTAGAAGCCTTGTACATCATAGCATAGATGTGATTTCTTAATTATTCATGCCATTAATAATTGACACCATTAATAACACTGTAATACCATTAATAATTGAGCACATAAAATGGAATTCTCTGGAATTAATTTACTACCATTAGTTTTCTGTGCCAGGCCACCAGAGCTCATTAGAATGGTGGTCAGGGCCTGTGCATCAAATTATTTAACTAGTTGTCTTCAGGCTTAAAAGACCAAAAAATTGTGGAATTCACTTCAGCCATTTCCTTTTCAGGCCATTAACAATCTCTTCTTTCCTCTTTTTGCCTCTAGGGGAGGTGGGGAAATTCTTCTTGTGAGTAATTTAGCAGCAGCCAGAATACGCTCACTGCCGGCTTGTGAAATGTGGTTAAAGACCAGAAGAGGAACGAAAACTGCCCGTGGGACCAGAGAGCCTGGCAATAAGCAAGGCCTCGGGGATGTGCTTCCTTCCAGCCCAGGTCCCGAGCCCAGCCCCCTTTCTGCCATCGACACCGTGCTCTGGACGGCTCTATCTTCCCTGCGTGAAGCCCTTGCCACCCACTGGCTCTTGCGGGTCTCCGTTCCTCGAACTTCACTGAGGAAAATATTCCTGTCTCCTCCAACCACTTTTTGATGCTATTCCTAAAGGGAGGCTCACTGACCCGTTTAAGGATTTCAGAGCTAAGTATAACCAATGAAACTGAAAGAAAGGATTACCTGCATGGATAACGTAGATGGCTTAAAATAAGGTGTGATAAACCGCGGAGGATGTTTAGACTTCCTTAATTCACTCGCTAAAGGACACACTGCCCTTCAGAGTGCTGTCCCTTGCGTTGCAGACATTTGTCTTGTCATTCTTGCCACTTCCCGAAGCGGTTCTGGAAGTGATCTCCGCAAGCATCTTCCGCTGTGCGGTCATGGCTGAGCTGATGCCCTGACTTACTTGACAATGCGTCCCTGTCCTGCCGCTTTGGTCCTGGGGACGATCCCGGAGTGCCCAGTGTCCCACCTGGTGAGGGAGGCGAAGGAGAGCGCACGGTGTTGCGGAAGGCCGGCTCGGCCGCGAATGGCGCCGGCGGCAGCATTTACCCCCTTCTTTTTCTCACAGCTTGCAAAGACACGAAAGCGAATTTTCAGAACTGGTTCCCACAGTGGCAGGAACGATGGCACAAGCGTGCTCAGTTTGGGGAAGATGCATTTGGGAGGAAATAAACTGCAATGTGTCTCTCACTGTAATTAGATTTTTTAATGTAAGTGTTCATATGTGCTTTGATTACACCTCATATTTAGATTTTATCAACTTCCAATCCTAGTACAAAACACTGAAGTTACTGAGACAGATTTGGGCTCGCTCTTCAAAGCTGAAACTTGTGCACTCGGTGAGGCCAACCTCTGGGACCCTTTGGGTCCATCCTGTGGTACAACAGACTGCAGTGACGTGCTCATCCCACTCCAACATTACCAACTGAGCTGAGCACAGATGCCCAGGAAGCCCGGTGGAATGGTCTGACAGAAAATTAATGTGATATAGTCCTCCTGTGAACTCCCACAGCACTCCGTAACTTCCTAGTGGGGCCCTGCCCCTTCCACTCCTAGAGAAGTCATTGCAGAGTTTGTGCTCCTCTGCTGCTGGAAAATATGCTTCCGACTCTGTAACAAAGGCTGGCACATTTGAGTGTGAAGAAAGCCCCAAATGAGTGTCGCTCTGTAATGTAAACTTCCCTCCTCCGTATGCCCTTAAACCTTAGAACTCCTTCTAGAAGCCAGGACTTGAAAACATATATAACCCTGTGACAGTGACTCCTAGGTTTTTCTGCCACCTATTTTCTGAAATACTAAAATTTGTTTTGCTTAACTTTTAGGTTTGTTTGTGTATGGATAAATCCATTAGATGATAAGTGCAAAATCACTCTAAAATTATATATGTAATAAATAAAAGCTTACAAAAACCTCTGTGTCTTTGTATAGTAGTCTGATCTTGTCTTCGAAATAGGTCAAAAATGTGTTGAAATTACTATTCTAACTTGTACTAAGGTTTTCTGATAAAAAGATATAAAGAAATTAGCATTATCTAGAGGCAGATACTTTTTGCTAATCTTCTTTAAGTGGACTGAGTAGTTCGGTTTTTTTGCTTTTAGATCTTTGAAAATCTTATCTGTGCATACCAGAGCCTTGTCTCTTTATATCCCTGGAGGCGTGTATAAATAGACATGATCATGTACTCAGGAATGCAAATTGTAGCCATCTTTCCATCACTCTGAGCTTGTTTAACCCACCTCCTGAATTTCATCTCCCTGATTAACCAAAGGGGAAAAATTCCAAGTATCACCTGGACACGTTGACGAAGGATATGGAACTCCCGTGATAGAAATCATTTTATCCCTGATGAAACTTATCAACTATTAACTCGTTCATTCCACTGACCAGGGATCCATCTTCCCCCAATGATATTAAATACTAAAGGAAAAGGAAACATTTGGGAATTTGAAACTTTGCCTTCTGGCCACGGATGTCTGAAATTCAGTATTGCTGTAAAATAAGTCTAAAACAGCATCAGATAAAATGCTACATCTTCTATCAATACCTAACATCATCTGATATAATAAATATTCATCCATTTGTTTCTCCCTCCTAAGTAGGTAATTTCTGCAGAGATAAGGATTTTTGTGAATAGCCAAAAAAAAAAAAAAAGAATTCCTGAAGCTTCAAACTCATAACAGCTACAACAAAACACACTATTAAAGCCTTGCACGTTGCACTCCTTTGAACTGTCATTGCCTTGAACATGAATTGTTCCAGAAAAACCAACTCATGGTCTCCCAGAAAGGCAGCTCAGCCATTTATTGAATTGTAGCATCTAATGAAGTTTACTCATTCGGAACCATTTGCAGAAATCATTCTCATTTTTGTATGCATTACAATGGAAGGAACCCTACAGCCACCTCAGAGTGTTGGCTTTTCCACAAACTCTACCATAGCTTTTTATAGACAATGTTTTCCTACTGCATGTAACCCCTACTATGACACAGGTGCTTCACTCAAAGTACTTCTCATAACACAATGATGTAGAATTTTGTGTGCTAATTTTCTAGATGAACAAAATGAGCTTTATAGAGAATCATACTAGAGGACTGAGCAAAAAGGTAGCAAAAAATCTAATTCAGACTAGTTATGCGTTCACTGTTCTAAATAACCCATCTTACGTGCAGAAGCATATAAACAGCTAACAAAATGTTCACAAATCTATCTCACTTGAAACTTATTAACGCTCATTGGACAAAGGAAGACATTGCTCATCCAGAAGCCAAAACTGAAGAGGTTCATCTGGCATAGTAATCAGTGGGAATGAACTAAAAATAATTTAATTAGAAACAAACTTCATGTTGTTGACATTAACACCATTGTGCTATCCAAAAAAATTGCTTCATTTTATCAAGTCAGTCCAAAAAAGATTAACCTTTTCATTTTAATTTCTGAACTAACAGACATACCTATATTGCATTCTCTGTCAAAGACCATGAGTTCATCTTGTTGGACATAGAGTCATTCACACAAAGGTCCAGGAACATCACGGATGACAGAGTTCTGTAGTGGCTGTCTCTGGGACCTTAGGACAGGGTTGGTGCTCCATGCAGCGAGTCTTCCTAATTAGCTATTTGCATATCTCTTTTCCAAGCTGTAACTATCTTGAAGGCAAGAATGGTGCCCTGGACATCCTGATACCTTCTACAGCAGAGAACTTTGCTTAAGACAGGCCGTAATCTTGATAACATCTTACGAAACAAAATTATTTTTTAAGCAATGGAATAGACACTCATGTACTCAAGTAAATCGGTAACCATACGTGGATTTATTCTTTCATTGAGGAAATTTGTATTTGCTTCTTTATGAGAATAAGTAAGCGTTGTTGAAAGGAAGACTAGAAACCAAGAGAAGAATTACCAACAAATGAATGTTAGCCTTCACTTGCATTGCAGTAAATGGATTGGTAGAGACAGAGTTCAGGGTTGTTGACAGTGAAAGAATTTGCCTGTGCATTCCCACAACAGGGGAATAAACACAGGAGGTTCTCCAGGCCGAGGGAAAGGGATAGCTTAGATAACCTAAAAGGAAGGAGAAACAATTGAGAAGGTGACAGTGAATGCTGTGTAGTTAAATAAAAATAATGTCTCCTACGGTAACTATATGAGAAATTAAATATGTTACAACAATACCTCAATGAGATGAAATGGAGAATGTGGAGGCAAACTTTCCAAGATACTGAAAAAGTATAGTAAAAGAATATATAGCTACTAAAATAACAAAAGGGAAAATGAAACAACAGAAATGATTGTTAGAGATTTAAAATAGGAAACACTGAAGTAAGCAAAGAAAAATAGTGAAATAACACAAAAATATACTAGTCAGCATGGTGGCAAGTGCCTGTAATCCCAGTAGAAGAATAAGGTAGGACAATCTCAAATTCCAGCCCAGCCTAAACAACTTAGTGACTTAGCAAGACCCTGTCTCAAAATACAATATTTTAGTTTGTTTTTGAAGCAAGGTCTCGTTCTGCAGTCCAGGCTCATCGTGAACTCACTGTGGAGCCCAGGATGGCCTCCAACACACAGCAATCCTTTTGCCTCGACCTCCCAAGTGCTAGAATTACAAGCATGTATGCCCACGCCTGGCTTATGTGGTGCTGGAGAATCGAACCCAGGACCGTGAGTTTGCTAGGCAAGGACTTTAACTGCTGAGCTATTACACCTTTTTTTTTTGAAGCTGGGAATGTTGCTCAGTGAGAAGGCCCTGGATCCAATCTCCAAGTATCAAAAGCAGGGATAAATTTACTGAAAAGGGTAAAGTTTAACAGCAATGATTAAGCATAAATTAAAAACAAACCCACATATATATATATATATATATATATATATATATATATATATATATACATAATATGATTTTTATATATGAATCTACCCCTGCTTTTAAGACATATATATTTCACAAAAATATAGGAAGCCTGAAATTTAAAGATTGGAAAAATACGCAACACTACAACACTAACATCAATAAAAGAAGGTTTATCTCATATCTTATTTTTTTAAACAATTTTTAGACTCACAGCAAATTTGAGAGGAAGGTACAGAGACTCCCTTCTGGTCTTGACCTAACAGATGTGCAGACTCCTCCATCATCAGCCCTCGCCCTCCCCAAAAGAGTATCTTTGCAACCGGTGAACTTATATTAACACATTATCATTCCAAATCTAACAGCATTTATTCTTAATGTTGCACATTACGTGGGTCTGGGTAAGGTTATAACAACATTCAACCACTATATTAATATCACATACGATAAATTCACCATCTGAAAAATCCTCCAGGTTCTCCCAAATAGTAGATTCCTCCTCCTTCCCTCCTAATAATCCAAACAACTACTCATCCTGCTTCATTCAGACTGTTTCATTTGGCATCAGGGCTCTCCGCCCCTTCCCACTGCCTTCGTTTACTGAGTACTATGCATTTACGTTTCCATCCTGCCATTTCATGGCTTAACAGATCATTTATTTGTAGAAATAATTAACATTTTATTGTTTGCATGCACCACAATTTATTCTCCATTCACTTACTAAAAGACACCTTCGTTGCTTCCTGGCTTTAAGAATTATGAACAGAGCTTCTGTAAACGTGTATGTGTAGGTTTTTGTGTGGAAATGAGTTTCAGCTCTTGAAATCACTTTGCAAATGTGCTATAATCACTTTTAATTCTGGAAGGATTTTTCTGTAGGAATTTCTGCACAAAAAGTAATTTCCATCTAAAATAAAAACTATAATTTATTTCTTCCTAAAATGCATATTTTTTATTTCTTTTTCTTGTCTTATTGCATTACCTACGACTCCAGTATGTTGTCAGAGCAGTAGTGAGAGGGAAGGTCCTTGTCTTGTTCCTGATTTACGTAGAAAAGTTTCTATTTCTTACAATTAATTATCACTTTATTTACTTTCATGATACATATTTCTTATCAAGCTGAGAAACTTCCTATTTCTAATTTATGAAAACTTTCTACCAGGAAGAGTTGTGGAACTTTTATCAAATGATGATTCTGCAGCTATTCACAGATCATGTGATATTTTCTTTTAGCTTATTAATGTGACAAATTACATTATTTGATTTTAAAATAATGAGCCAGGTAAATATCACTGGAAAAAAATTCACTTGATTGTGGTACACATTTTTATTGGATTTTGTTGAGGATTTTGCATCTACAACATTGAGAATGTTTGTCTGTAGCTTTTTTCTCATGATGTTTTGCCTGAATCTGGAATCTAGACATTGCTAGGACTTAGTGGGTAAGTTAAAAATTACTTTTTCTTACTTCTTGTTACTTTCTAGCTTATAAAAGGAACATTAGAGAATTAGCTTAATTCATTCTTTAAATGTTTGCTGCAATTCACAAGTGAATGCATCTGCACTTGGTGCTATTTTGGAAGATTATTAATTATTACTATTAGTTATTAATTTGATTTACTTAGTATATAAACATATTCAGAGTGTTCCTTCTATTGTTTTTTTTCTACCTTGTGTTATTTAAAGAATCGCTTCAATTGAAGTTCCTAGATTTGGGGGAGTTTAGTTTTTAATAATATTCTTTTATGGGCTGGGAGCATAGCTGAGCAGTTTCAGCACTTGCCTTGCAAGTGGGAGGCTCTGGGTTTGCAAGGCCCTGGGTTGGATTCCCCAGCACCACATAAGCCTGGCCTGGTGGTACATACTTATGATCCCAGTACTCAGGAGGCTGAAACGAGAGGCTGGCTGCAAAGTTGAGGCTAGCCAGAGCTACTCAGTGAGTTCAGGACCAGCCTGGACTACAGAGTGAGGTCCTCTCTCTCTCTTAAAAAAATCCTTTATTATCTTTTCAGTGTCTGTAGGATATTAAAAAATTACAATCGCTTTAATTTTAGATATTATTCACTTGTGTCTTCTTAAATGTCTTAGTTACCCTGGCTAGAGAATTATTGATTTTCTTGATCTTTTCAAAGAGCCTGGTTATGATTTCACTGATATTCTCTTCTGATTTTTTTAAAATTTCACTGATTGTTGCTGTAATTTTATTATTTCTTTTCTTCCCCTTACTTTGGACTTCACTTAATATTTTTTCTACTTTTTGAAGATGGAAACTTAGATGATTAATTTTAGAGCTTCCTTCTTATCTGATAGATATGTATGTGTGTGTATATATGTATTTACAAATATATATGTATATATACATATTGAATGCCACAAATGTCCTTTAAAACATTTACCTTTTTGTGCCTCCCACATTTTGATAAGTTTGTCTTTATGCTTGACATCTTAGATTCAACTCACAACATCCTAAAAACAAAACTTTTTAGGGACTATGTCAAATTGAAAAGTTCCTGCATGGCAAAGGACGTTATCAACCATATAAAAAGAGAACAGATTGTGAAAAAATATTCACCACCAATATCTCAAATAGGAGGCTCATCACCAGCATATACAGGGAACTGAAAAAAGGAAGCCCCTCAAAATCAAAGATTCGACTGAAAAATGGGCAAAAGAACAGCAGTTCTCAGATGAAGAAGCTCAAATGGTCGATTAAATACATGAAGACCTTCAACATCCTTAGTCAGGGGAGAAATGCAAATCAAAACATCACTAAGATGCCATCTGACTCCAGAGAGACTGGCCTATATCAAGAACACAAACAGTAATCCCTGCTTGTGAGGCTGTGGGGAGAAAGGAACCCTCCTGCACTGCTGGTGGGAATGTAAACTGGTACAACCACTATGGAAAGCAGTTTGAAAATTTCTCAAAAGATTGGAAATAAATACCCCCTTCAATCCAGCGATACTTCTTCTGGGTAACCTTTTCCAACAGAGGTTAAAACAACACATAACAGAGATACATGTATAGCCATGTTCACAGCAGCCCAACTAACGATAGCTACAATGTGGAAGACACCAAAATACCCATCAACAGACCAGTGGATACATAAATTGCAATATTTACACACAATGAAATACTACTCATCTATAAAGACAGATAGATTAGGGGCTTTGGTAGGTAAATGGAAGCAACTAGAGACCATGATGCTCAGGGAAGTAAGCCAGAAGCAGAAAGTTAAATATTGAATTGCTCCTCTAACATGAGAAACCCAGATCAGAATCATTTCATAGAAGCAACTGAGGGGAATAATGGGAACTAGTGGGGAGAGGGAGAATGTGGGAAGGTCAAAAAGGGAGAGGGGAAGGATTTGTAATTTTGCCACGATGTACATGGGCACAAAACACTCAAGACCAATGTAAACATTACATACTGTATATATACATATTGATAGAATGGGGAAAAAAGCAAAAACACTTTCCACTTCCTTTGACATTTCATTTTCTTTGATCTGTGTATTATTTGAAAGTGCGTTGCTTAGTCTCCAAGTTGGGGAGTTTCCACAAAAGTTTTCTGTCATTCTCTGGTTTAAGTACAATGTCTACAAGCAAACATCTTATGATATCTGTTATTTTAAAATCATTACTATGTATTTTATGGCCCAAAATGGGATTATTCTGACTACTATTCCTTGTGAGCCAAGACGACATTCGTCAGTTACAGCAATTGGTTACTGGTGTTGTAGAGCTCAGTGACGTTTCTATGTATGTTCTGCCTGCTGAAGTTGTCCCCTTTGGAGAGAACAGTGCTGGAGTAATGTACTTCTCTCCCCATTTCTCTACTGTTCCCTGTGCCACTTTCTCCCTCCTGAGGCAACACTCAAAGCCCTTGCTACTTCTTTTCAAGCGATGCCCACATAATAAGGCCTCAGTCAGCCTGGTGGAGAGTTCTAGAGCAAGTGCTTCCTGCTTGAGTCACATAATTTGCTGTCCGTGTTCTCACCTCACTTAGTCATCAGTGCTAGGCTGCTGAAGCATGGATGGGACCTCAGGTGACGTGCAGTGCAGTTGAGACAAGTCCCGACATTGCTGATTGCTGGAACTGCCCATCCATCCCAGTCCACTGTGGTCAGCAGCAGGGCTACCCGGGCACCAAGTGTCTTTGGCTGCCACATCCCTTCCCTAACACAATGCTGGAAGCATAATATAAATTGAAGTAAATTTCTTTCATTACAAACAAAAAACCTGACCATAGAGTCACCATAGTGACTTACTATGTTTTCTCTGTATAATAAGATGTCTGGAAGTAAGAAATTATGTTTGTTGGTTCAGTCTGTAACTTTCTTACCCTCATTGTCACTGCCGGAAGGTGGCATCTATCACATACACATTCAAAGCAAGAATAAGAAACACCATGACAGGGCGTTGTGTCTTTTTACCAGAAAATCAAAGCTTCCTTAAGAATTCTGCAGGGAAACATCCTTTTCTAAGATCTCTTTGTCCAGAACAAGGCTCACAAGGGCTTCCAAAGTGCTGAGAGAGTGGAAACGGGATTGTCGTGATTGACTTAACCAATAAAAATTTACTGCTTGAGTATGGGCATAATGTTCCCCCTTTAAAAATAATCCCATGAGTGTGCTAGCATGAAAAAAGGGACGGGCTCTTGAACACTGGATAGAATACTAATAATAGCTGCCACATTAAATGAACATTTATTGAATGGAGAATGATTTTTGTTATTATACAGTAATTTCTCCAACAGGAAGAAGTGTGAATCATATTTGAGTTTTTTTTCAGTCTTAGTCTTTGAACTGATAGGAACATTAAGGGCCATCCATAATTAATAAAAAATAAGCGATCTTTTAACTATGGGAAATGATCCAGAGAGTGGCAAACAGTTCTCCAGCATCACACCCAGACTTGTCTGGGGTCCCCAAAGGAATCTTCAGGCAGCCATTGGCTTGCAGAGCAGAATGACGGAGGCATTGGTAAGCCCAAGAAGAAGAATAAGTGCTCTGTCTGTCCACTGGGTTAGGGAGCTGGCGATCAGCTGGAAGGCCCATGAAAAGCCTTACTCTCCACCTCTGCCTTCCTCCCCACCCTTGACGGATTCCCCCGCTCAAAATCTGACGTAAATTGTTTCCTTACCGTGGCAAGCTGCCCAAGATTTCTCGGAAGTCTGTTTAAACAGGAGCCACGCCAGGGACAGAATCAGCAGTGCTTCTGTGTAGCCTGAAACGTAAGCTGTAATCAAGGCCATAGACGGCTGTAACTGTAGGCCATAAACACACACACACGCACACGCACACATGCATTTACACACAAACATATGCACTCATGTGTTTATGTCTATAATCACATATAAATGTGATTTTTATATTTGAAATTTTGCTATTTATTAATTTATATTAAAAGACTATAAAAGATTCTGCTAGTAACCCCCTAATATCTACTTTGTTTTCTCTCTTTTTATTCATACATTTATTTATTCACTCATTTTCTTAGTCAAGAGGGGTATTCTCGTGGAGAGTAGCTACACTGTGCTCTCCTGTAGCTTACGGCGAAAGGTAAACTTAAACCAATGGTTAAAAGTGTTTCTTGATGACTTCTACATGTTCACTCCATTCTACTTTATCTACTATTTGGTTTCAGGATTGAAGTAACATATTCACCACTGGGATGATGTAGTTCAAAGAGCATGAAGTATGGAACGAAAATACTTTGGTTAGAATTCCAACCAAACCACTTACAAACTATGGGACCACCGGTTACTCACTAAACGCATGGCAGGTTGTTCACCACGCCAGCAGCTAGCAGTCTCCTCCTGCACCGACACTCTGCCTATTCATTGCTGTTCATTTCCACAACCATACTTTTTTGAGTAAGTGCTCCAAACATTTGTTGGTCAAAAACTAACCAAGCCACCACTCTACTGTTCACAAAGTCATCCTTCTTATCGGTGTGCCAAGATATTCACTGTCTCCTAATGTCTCCAGTTCTTTTTTTTTTTTTTTTTTGGCTTTCAGAAAATTTTGTTTAGGAATACCATACATACAAAATTGTGCACACATGAAGGTAGCTTAGTGGGCTTTCTCCAACTCATCAGACCTGTAGACCCAGCATTCATATCATAAAATCAAACATTATTAGCATCAGAATCCTTTGTACCATCTTCTGGTCTTTACACCTAAAGGTAACTACTGCCTCAAGATTACCCTCTAGATTGTTTCTAACTATGTCAAAACTTTTATTTTAATAGGACTATAGTGTGAATGCTCATTTGTGTTCAACTTCTTTCTCTAAATTCCATGATTGTGAGGTAAATTCATCTCCTAACTACAGTTGTGCTGTTCATTCTCATAAGTTTATTACATAAATACATGATAATTTACTTGCCTATACTTTTATTGATCAATATTGATGATACTTGAAACTATGATAAATAGTACTTCTGTAAACTTTATCATGTGTAATTTTTTTTTTTTGAGACAGAGCCTCAGTCTGTAGCTTGGGCTGGTCCTGAACCCACCGTGTAGCCCAGGCTGGCCTTGGACTCATGGCAATCCCCCTGCTTCAGCCTCCCAAGTGCTGGGATTGCAGGCATCTACCACCACACCTGGCTTTATGTGGTGCTGGGAAATCGAACCCAAAGCCTCAAGCTCACAAAGCTAGCACTTTACCGGTTGTGACATTCCTCCAGTCCTGATACTTTGTTTGTTTATTTGTTATCAACACACATACATTTTTCTTTGGGTGGCTAGGATTGGAATTACCGGATCATAGTATGCGAAAATGTTCAACTTGAGGCAAACTAGATGGTACCTGGCTTGAAATAGTTTGACCCATGGTTTTTTTGGTTCTACAAAGGCAGGAAAGTGATATGTAATCTATAGAAAAAGTAATTCAGAATGTGAATTTGGACTTTTAATGGATAGCAATATGTGCTATCACACTCTCTTGCAGTGGTGGGCAACAGAAGTGCCCACTCATGAAATCACAGGTTCAAAATCAAGGACAAGGCTGCTCTGTGCCCTGTCCCTGACTGTACGCCACTTTACTCATTGTTTAGAATGGTGTGAAAAGAACTGGAGTGGAATCTCTTTGATCCCTTGCAAAGATTTGTCTTTCACGATCTGGTGAGGTGGTTAACTTCTCAGCATTTCAGTTTCCTATCTATAAAATGGGAGCAGTGACCTTTCCTAGCCTGTTGTTCTAAGAAAGAAGATATGAGATACTACTTGTCCAGGTTAATACATATAACTATGGTTTATCACCAGTACAGATTATTTTCATTACTATTAGTGGTGATTAAATTGTCTCCAGAGAAAAATAATTAAGTTTTATGCTGGATAGAAAAATAAAACAATATAAATCACTCATGAGAATAGTATCTGGGCTTCGTATCCATGGGACAAGACATTTTAGCTACACGTCCTACACAGGAAAGCACTCTCAAGAGATGGAATCCTTCCAGATGGAAACTCAGAACCTATGTAAGCATTTTAGAACCTAAGATCTCTTATTAGCTTTTCCTCTAAGCTCTCTTACTTTTTTTAAATAACCTTTTTTTTTTTCCTCATGTAACCAACACAGGTAGTCAGCAGCAATTCAAACAAGTTGAGGTAGCCTTTCTTTTTTGCTACACCCCTCCTTTTTTTGAGAAAGAGTCTTAAACTTGTGATTCTTCCGGCTCAGCCTGCCAGAGTGCTAGGATTATATTTGTGTGTGATCCTCCCTTACTTTCCATTTGGTGTATCTAGTCAGGCAAAGATCTCTTCCCCAAGGACATGGTGCTATTTTTTTAGAAGCAAAAACCTATAAAGGAAGAGAGTTTTTCCCCCAAAATTGTTTATTTTATGCATTTGTGATACACAATAATTAAATCCAATGTGAGGAGCCATTACATGAACTTATTGTATCTTCATATTTCTACCTCTTCCCCTTTCCTACATCCTATTATCCTGCCCCCCCATGTCTTTCCTTCACCACAAGTCTCTATCCCTGTTTCTTGCTATCATTCATTTATTTTACCCTTTTGTTTATCTATACTTTGGGCTTCTCACAATAGAGAAACTGTGTGATATTTAATCTTTATGTCTGATTTATTTCTTCAGGCATAATAATCTTAAGGTATGCCCATTTTCCAATTTAAAAGATTCAAATTTAATTTTCTTTGTGGCAGAGTAGTATATACTAGTAGCATATACCCTATCAAATTACTTCAAATCAAAGAGCATTTGACTTTTTTAATGAGAACTTTGTGCCTTATTGTGTGCAAGGAATGTAAGAAATAAAAGCTCAAATGCTGATGCTTTGTGATTACCTCACTTTACCTTCTAATTTTAAACTTAAAGAAATTGAGGCTTGCAGAGACAGCATTACTTGCGTAGAGTAAATGAAAGGAATTAAGGACAGACGACTAGAATTTTCCACTAGAAAGTCTAAGTTGTGAAGCCTGGGGAGGTGTCTGATTTACTCACTGTTGTAGGATGTAGCACACCAACTGGAATGCCTTTCAAACACCCTTCCTGCCGCTTTCGCACATAGAAAGCACCCATTCCTAGAGAACTAACTGGAAAACTAAGTGGACATTTGACACTTGAAAAATATAAAATAACTTAAGCAGATGATTGACTGTTTAAGACATGTACACAGCTGGAAAAACTTGTACGAATGATTACTTGTGGGATCTTTCTCATGTTCCCCAGCGAATCCTTCCAAAACCATCTACTCTTTAGATAAAGTTGATCTTTGTTCTCATAGCAAAATGGCCTTCATTCGATTATTCTAGCTTGTATCATATTGCTTCATGTTTCAGATAGCTGTTCATGTGTTGAAACCTATCACACAGTGCCCAACACCAACCCTAGTAGCTAGTGGGTGATCAGTAAAGAGTTGTCAAAGGACTGCCCCGATCAGTCAACAAAGGTTAGTGGCTGCTTTGTATGTAATTCTAGCACGCACACCTGTGTTCCCAGTGCTTCTGAACAAAGACTTATTTTGCATCCCATGGGAGATTTAGAAATATCTGTGGACATTATATCTTTCACAACTTGGTGGGGGTTATTGCCACTAGCATCTAGTGAGTAGAGATCAAAGATAGCGCTAAATATCCTACAATGGATGGGCCAGTTCCAGCATCAGATATTAATCTTGTTCAAAGTGTCAGCCTGCTGTATATTTATTGTTGCTAAAATGTTAGCCTTTATCCAAGAAAAATACAGAAGAAAGTCTTTAATTAGTTTGATCATAAGAGAGCCCTGGTCTCGGTCTTGAGGACATGAAGTATGCAATTATGCCAGCTCTTCTCTAAATGTTATAGAGAATAAGCCAATTACTCCTGTTCACTTATGGAGAATCAACAATGGATACTTTCCTCTAATTAAAAGATCATCTTCAAAATCTGGATCACTTAAATTGTGTAGCAATCACTTACTGCGCGCTTCATAGTTGCCTAGCAATGTGCTCAGGTAAAAGAGAAACAATTCACATAGAACCATTCTTTTCCATTATTCAAAACATCTTTAGGCATGATCTTGCTATTATCCTTTAAGAAAAGGATATCATGTGATATTAGCCTAATCCAACAGGTAAGGAGACTAAGGCACAGGGATATTAAGTAGAGCCCTTGACCCCAAAAGTTAGAGTTCTCTCAGCAATGTAAATGTGAAATTGTTGCTTGTATAATACTGGCAATACACAAAACAATGCAACCCACCACAATGGCGGGTGCATCCTGCCATTGCCTATCTACGGGTCAGAAGGCTACAAAGGAGAGTGTGGCTAATGCTTCCTCAGGCGCCTTTTGGTAAGAGTGCTCATCCTGCCTAGGGTCCAGGAGCTCATTTGAGCTATGTAGTCATAGAAAGATCTTAATCTTTATATCTGGACAGATTCATAGGTCTACTAATACAAGCACACCTCGGAATAGTTTGCCTAGTGTCTGTGTAAGCTGTCCTATTTTAAAATAAATACAAAAATACATAAAAACAACAATGGTTATTTTACTAGAGAGTATTTTTATTTCTTACTTTGAGACTTTAAGAAGCAAAAAAGTTTGACTTTATTTTTCTGAATTTCTTGATGCCTTGTACATGGTCACATAGTTGCATAATGTTTGTTGTTGAATGGCTAGGCTTTCCCCCCCCCCCCCCCCAGGGACGCTATGGTCCCAGAGCATTCTCCTCTTTTTAAGTCGTCATTTTTACTCCTCCATTCCCCACCTTGATTTTGTCTAGGAAAAAGAAAGTTGCCCGAGAATCAGAGGGAAGCATGAAAACTCAACAGGTTTGATACCTCCAGGGAGTTTTCATCAATCACTGAAATAACTGGACCCAGCCTCTGAGAAACAGTCAGAGTAAGGAATGTGGGAAGATGCACTCCTTCCTCTGAACTAACTGGGTGTGACCGTCTCTGACTGACATTCTCACATTCCCACGGGAAGAAGAAAGCTCTTTGTCCCTCGAGTATGGAACGCTGATCTAAGGAAGTTCTTTATCTTTTCCAAGAAAATGGGATCTGTGTGACCAAAAAATTATCTGTACCAAGAGACACATTTGAGCCAAGGCAAAAATTTCTTGGAAAATAAGCAGCACCCACAGATTTCAGGCCTGACGGTGATCAAGTGGTTCCGGAGCATTGAACTCTAGTCATTGAATCTGCCCTGGTAGACAGTCCTTGATTTAATATGAAGTCATTTTTATTAGCCTCCACTAGAATTTGGCACAGGAAACACGTACCATTTCACAATCAGTTTGCTTTTTGTGTGGAGTCACTTGTCCCCCCTCCATTTTTATTAGTATACGTACGTTATACAAAGTGGTTTCATTGAACTGAAATATTTTGCAAGCATATGTATCATGTCAACATTATAATCTCTTCCCCTTCCCCATTTTGGCCCTCCTGCTCCCTCCTCATCTGACTCCCACAATCACACTCATTTGATTCTACAAAATGCCTGTGTTCTGAGTCTCTCATATTCGAGAAATCACAAGATATTTAACCTTCTGTGTCTGACCTACTTGACTAAGCGTGATGGTCTCCAGTTGCCACGTATTGACTCACTTGTACTAATACATATTTCCTAATCAGATTTTAACAATCCGGAATGTTGACAACACAGCCATGACTGTTCTTTGCAGGCCCATCTCTGGTACTGGAATACAATTAAATCCTCGTAGTTTGGGTAATGATGTCAATAACAGTCATGTTTAGAGAGGAATTTACATTTATTGATTCATATGGTAATCATATCAATAATGATCGAAATAATTCTATGAAGCTATATTTGTCATGGAAAGAGGAAAAGCATCAGATAAAATTCTACACATAAAATAACTGGTTATTTGATTCTATTAATGCCAATTTAACATTTGTTTCGTTGTATGTTTAATTCTGTACCTCACAAGAGAGCCATTGGTAAGGATTTAAGTAGCAATCTTCTCTAAAAGAGAGACAGATACATTTGTAAGTGATTGAATACCACGGTGATAGCAAATATGGGAGTAGTCATTTGTAGAGGAGATTCAAAAATTGTGAAAGAAGTCCAACAGACATGTGAGGCTTTGGGGATAGCCAATAAGATCAATCTCAGCCATCTAATATGGTTCCCAAACCCTAGCTTGATGACCAGTAGTTGATTCAGAGACCACAAGACATACAGACTATTTAGCCAGTAGCCCAGTTGAATGTTATGATCGCTTTCCTTGGATAAATTTCCCTTAAGACTATTGAATGAGGTTCTATCCTTCCATTTCATTAAGCTGAGGTCAAAGAGCCTGTCCAGAATATGACTAAACTGGCTTTTAAGTCTTACAACGTTTCACAAGAAGAAAAGATAATTACAGATGTGTACAGAGTTATACTTCAGGGAAGTAATAACCTTACTAGTCCCAGTGGAGGCAATGACAAAAAAAAAACCTACTACTCAGACTACGCACAGCCAGTCAAAAGCATTCTGATATTTAGCCAGAGATGGGCATTATTTCCTCCAGCTGATCAAGAAATACATGAAATGATGTGGTTTCTATACTAACCATTGGTCCCTAGCATCTTAGGACCAATTAAGTTCTCTGCTACCCCATGATCCATCAATAATATCCGTGCCAGGTCTTACCTTGTGATGAGGAACAAATAATCAGCAATAAATGAGCCATAATACGTGTCTTTGGGCATTGTATACTTTGGGGAAGAAACAAGTGCCTAAACTGGCCTTTAAAATGTAATTCCAAGGTGCAGCATGAGCTGAGCAAAGGTTCGGATTGCAGGTCCCGGGAAGGTAGAATGAGGAGGAAATATTTTCAGAAATGTCTAGGCTAAATCCTCAAATACATGTAGAAGTCACCCAGGTGAAGAAGGGTGAGAAAAAGGAGTATTTCAGACAAAATAAGTAGTAAAAACGAAGGTCTGTAAAGAAGGAAAAAAGCAGTGATGAGGACCTTCGAGTCCGAAGTACATGGAGCGTGGTGATGAAGACACGAGAGAATGAAGAGCAGAGAGGAATGTGCAAAAACTAGAAAGGTGTATGCGAGCCACTGGGGTTCAGGGCTACATGGGGGGCAGGACAAACTTTGAAGGTTTTTAATGCAATTGTGTGTGTGTACACATGCACATACATGTGCAATTAAAGAGGACATCAAAAGCTGCTCTAAAAGTGGATTAGAACTGGTCTTATATTTATTGAAATCAGCAAAACTTAATTTTGTCTTGCTTAAAACGATATTCTTACCTGAATGATTTAGCAAATATTTCTTTATTTGAATTAAATGATCTTCCTACAAAAAAAAAAAAGATTTTGTTTCTAGGGCCTGATGATCAGTCCTGAGATCCCAGAATTCTGAGAGGCTGAAGCAGGAGGATCACAAGTTTAAGTTCTGCAAGTTGGCAGTTTAGTGAGACCTGGCTCAAAATAAAAATGAAAAGTGGACTAGGGATGGAGGTCAGAGTAAAGGCCCTGGGTCCAATTGCCAGTGTAGTAGGAACAGAATTGATTTGGCAAAATATTGCCTTCCTTAACATAACTAGTCAGCTTGGCTATATAGTCAACGAGTCAGCTGTGGAACCTCTATGTGGTTACACAGAGGGGGATACTGTGGCCTGAAATTGCATATAGCCTATTGTGCTGTTTTATAAATTGTATTAAGCGGAGAAGCCATTAAATGACATACGTAAGTCTCTGAGTGAGCTTTTTCACACATATATATTTAACTCAGAAGAATATAAAATTTTGTGGTAAAATGAGTTATGTAGAGGGCTTCTCTGCTGCCTGTGCTTTGGGGTCTTATTTTTAAAAAATCGTTGTCCAGATCAGTACAGTGGGTCATCTCCCTGTGTTGTCTAATAGTTGCATAATTTCAGTCTTCAATCCCTGTTAGTGGGTATTTGTACATAGTGTGAGACAAGGATCCAATTTCATGCCTCTGCTGATAACCAATTTTCCCAATGCCACTTACTGAAAACATTGTCCTTGGCCACTATGTGTTCTTGGCACCTTTGTAGAAAATCACTTGACCATAAATACGTGGGCTATTTCTTGACTGGCTGTTTTGTTTCATTAGTCTGTGTGTCTGTTTTTAGGCCAGTGCCATTTGGTTGTCATTATAATAGTTACACAGTATTTTTAACTGTTTTCTTAATTTTAGTACTTAAGTGTTCAGTTTGAGGTATTAAAAGGAAATATTGCATCAAACCTACTTTTGTAGCTCTTCATTGGCTCCATTTTTGACTCTAGTATTAGGGAGCAAGCTAGGTCAAGAATGATTCAGAATGATCATTTCAGTGCATGCGCAGGTTATATGTACAGCCAAAGAGGAGAAACTAATAAACAAAAAATAGAAACAAAATACAGAAACGGCCCCATGGGTTGTAGAGCACATCTACCTTCTTGTTTGAGCAGAGGTTGAAAAATTGACTGTTTGTGTGATTGGCTGGAATTCTGAGACTTGTTTCCAGGATAGGTTACAGCCTATTTGCTTATCAAGATAGATTACAGTTCACTATAGACAGATAAATTTTTAAGACAAACTCAAAATATGTACAGAAGGAGGTTTAGAACAAACAATTAAGTTTAATAGAGGCTTTCCAGAATCTAGGCTCTGGAACCAAGTTATTTTTTCACCCAAATTGACGCCACCTAACTCTTATTTTTTACACAAATATGGAGAAAGAAGTCAAACGCAAGAATTCCCATAGTGTCTGACTCCATTTATACGAAATCCAAAACAGACAACTGTAGAGAAACAGAAAGCAGAGTAATTGGCGGTTGCCTAGAGCAATAAGAGACGAAAAGTACCCGCCTGGCGATTCTGATGATGCGTTGAGGAGTGACAGAAATTTTTGGAACCAGATAGAAACTGTTGCAATATGACATCGTGAGTACGCTAAACATGACCGACTTGCTTACTTTCTACAGGTTAATTTCCTGCTTGTGCAAATGTAACCTCAATAACCATGTTCCAAAGTGAAGAGGAAAAAGATCACACGCAGATCACGAGTTTCCACTTTACCTTGGCTTTGGTTTCTTTTTAGATCTGAGCAATATTTGATCCCTCCTTTACACAAGCCAATCAATGTTAGTGATCTTTAGTTCTGCTTGATCGACTTGAAAGAGTTGAAAACTGCCTAGCAGATGAGGAAGATAGACATGACCGTCTACGGATAACCGACCTGCAGGTCAGCAAACTGAGCAAAGAAGACCCATCTACGAAGGGGCAGCACCAACCAACCAATAGTCTTGTGGCCTGAACAGAAGTTTTCCTCTCTTTCCTAGAAGACTCCAGTGGCCTCTGGCCAAGGGTCTTCAGCACAGACTTGCACTGGCTATCCCACAGTGAGCTTCCGGGCCTTCCACCTTGGACTGGTGTTGTACCACTGATCGCTGTTTGCCGCTTCCCTCTTCTTGTCTAGGCAGCCTCTAGATCTTTGGGCTTCAGATCTCCTGCATTCTGGTGTTTATTTTTGGCTCCTCCACCTCTGGTTCTGCAAACCTACCTAATCATCCCCCTACATAATTTTACATACATTTTCTACTGATGCTATTTTTTCTAGAGAACCCTAACACAATGCTGAAATGAGGTAAATGAGAGAACTTTCAGAATAAAGTCCATAGGACATCCCTTTGATCTTTAGGTCTTTTTGCTAGTCGATCTTTGATAGTTTCCTATTTTCATGGGAGGAGAGGCAGCCACAGATATCTTGCTGTTTCTAAATTGTCTTAGGTTTATTTTCTTTCCCTTGCAGTCATTTCTTCCATTGACTTACAGGTCTCGAAGGCAAAGCCAGGGCAGTGGCAGAGGGGACAAGCTACAGCCTCCCCTCCCACAGCAAGCTGTCACAGTGGCTCTCCAAGGACTTGACGTGTTTACAGCATATCCATTTCAAAGATTGGCTAATTGCTCCCTAGGCTGCAAAAAGTGCGCTCTGAAATCATAAAAGGGAAACTCTCTGGCTTTTCCCAGGCCACACAGCATGACCAAGTTGATTAGGACTCATAATTCACACTCCCGATACCTCAGCTTGATTCTCTGAGAAACAGCTGCCCTATAAAAGCAGAGACAGAAAGCATATATCACACCATTCAGGCAGCCGTAGTCACAGCTTCGCATCCACAATAAATGACCTCTGCCGTGACTGGCCAGGACTACGCTGGAAATGAAACAGTAAGAGTGGAACATGGCCTGTATTTATCGACGTCGCCTTCCCTTCCCATCAGAGCAAACCCCAGCCTATGCAGTTCACAGGACTCAAAGAACTGACGATGGAAAACACTTCACTGGGCACGTGGTCCATCCCAGGAGCAGGTCCTGGACATCCTCCACAGGGCACGCATCAGTGCCCAGCGCCCCATTGGAAGTGGTGAAACAATCAATCAGTGCTTAGCCGCGACACATGTCCTTAGGGATGAAGAGCCACACACCTGCCCCTTAGTGTTGTGGTGGCTCAAAAGAAGCAAGTGCTGTAAGGCAGCACAAGCAAAAAGAAGCATCACGGTGAAAGTGACGCAGGAAAACTTGGTGCGGCCATCCTTGTCAAACTGAGAGGCACCGTGGGAAAGGACGTGCTTCAAAGCTTGAACAAAGGTCACACCCCAGGATAATGGTGAGTGGGTGGGTGCTGTCTGGGGAAATGAAGTGCCTCTCGGACTCTGTGTGCTGTGACACATCTTTCTCTTGTTGTAGCACCCTGAAATGTCCCCATATACTGTGAGCAGGGGAAGGCGAGCTTGGAAATTGCCTAGAAATGGCTCTGAATCCTAGCTTGGTTGCTTCTTTCAATCGTTTGATCATCCAACAGGTAATTCTAAGTGATCATCGTGTGCTAGAGGATCAAATAGTGGGTGAAACAGGACCCTCTCAAGATATTTATGGGGGTTTATTAAACAAGAGATATAACATCATAATAAAGATGGGGATTGCCCTAATGAGAGGGGATCTGAAGCAGGACCATATGAGGAAAGGAATTGTTACGTGGGTAGGCCAGGATTCTCGGACTCAGCACCATCCAAGCCAGGCCTGAAGGCGAATTGAAACGTGTATGCAAGCATGGAGAGGTAGAAGGAGGGTGAAGCATGGACTAGAAAATAACCAGACTACGGAGACAATTGAGAATTTCAATTTTAAAAAATGGAATAGACCTACGGAGAAAGCATTGTGGGAAAGGGGTTCTATGCACACATGGCACAGGTTAAAGACTTAGGGAATTGATATGACATGGATTTTAGGTAGATTTTACTAATCAAATTACTTCAGACAAACTACTTAATCATTCGGAGCCTCAGTTTTTAGCATGACAAAAACTACCTACCAAAAATAAAATAAAATAAAAATTACTTACCTTACCATGCAAACTACTTGGCTGTGTGTATGCAGCACTCAGTACCTAAGTCCTAGTAGCTAATCATCAACTGGAACTATAGCAAACGATCAAAAAATAAATTTCTAGTGACTTTAGTGTTTCTCTACCTGTACGAATTCAAATGTTGTATAAAATGTTTCCAGTAAATTCACGTACAAAATGATTAATTTAATATTCAATGTGCTTATTCATTTAATTCTTTGAGCTAGCATGTTTTCTGTGCCTTTCCCTGAGCTTGTCATTGGGGATGTAAGGATGAAGATGTTGACTGAGTGGTGATTCATTTAGCAGAAGAAACGATTGCTTAAGCATGTATTCAGCAAATTGCCATGGCTCAGTGTGGTTTGGGGTTTGTGGTAGTGGCTACCAGTTACCACTGAGTATTCATTCCCACTTTTCATACATGACAGTAAGATTCACGCTTGGCACCAATAACGTTGTTTTATGGTCTAGATAGTTTGTCACAGATAAACTTAGTTTGAATGTTATGTCAGTGTTCACTTGTCTGGGCCTGTGTTTGCCCAGATGTAAAGATTGTAAAACTCCCTTGCAGCTAAGGAGGTAATACCACTGAGATACACTCAGTGAAGGGTAAAGCCAGGTGCAGCTTGGTATTGCCAATAACTCTCTTTAAAGGAGACTAAAGGTCATCTTCTTCACCCTGGGAATACTCACATTGTACAAGTTTACTCGAATCATGAGATCAAGAGCCCAATCCTAGGGGATATTTGAGAACTTAGTTAGAAGTCAGACTTTTACTGACAACTTCTACAACTGCTAAACATCCAAATCTAATTTACACAAGAATAGAGAAAAACCATCTTATTTGAAACACGATTACCTTGTGTTTTTCAGTTAATTCTGCTAGAGTCAATATTAATTTATACAGGGTTCAAAGTTGAGTTCTAATCGATCTTTGCCTTCCCAGCCGGGAAAACCCAAGTGGTATTTTAAAAGAAAGAATTACCTAAAAGAAAGGTAGAAATGGATAACAGGACAATCAGAATCCTAAACTCAAAGGCTGGCTTAACTTTTTTCCTATTGAATTACAATGACATTCTCCAATGCAATGAGCAGTTAAGTCTACTGTCTTTTCGACATTTGCAAGAGTTCTTCCCTGACAACAGCACAGTCTGAATTTAGCTAACATTAAAAAAATGAAACTTACTGAAATACTGTCAACGATCTCACAAAACACATTGATAGGTTAGCTTCCAGGTTGAAAAAAAAAAGCAAACAACACTTTTTAAAAATCAGAATAGGGTTCAAGGACCAAGTATTACTGTCCTAACTCGCCAGAATGGCACTCCTGCAGTGAAGGATTCCAGCCAGGTTTCCGTCCCTGCTGTGAGGCACTTGGCTCGACAAGAAAAGTCCTGGGAGAAACCACCTAACGGACTAAGTGTAAGTACACCACCTCACCCCAACCTGAAGAAGTGAGAAATGAGCCGGTAGGAAGGAGAGTGTGCCCGCCTGTGGGATCTCTGGCTCTCTATTAGGAAAATGGTGCACAGTGATTTATAGTCCCCTGGAGAATGTAGGGAACGGGGGCTAGTTAGGTCCCAAAAACTAATGGATGCTGGACTATCATAAATCAACAAATGCCCACTCGTCCCTCCTCACAAGGTTGTTGGAACTGGAATAAATTAAAGGCAAATGCTCCGAAAACTGAAACCCAGTATGGAAATACTTCTTGCTGTGTTTATTATTATTATCACCAACATCATCACTATTGGGATTTATGAAAAAATGAAGTATGATTTATGTCATGTCCATTTAAAATTTGAAGGAATTCCTTATTTGACTAAAGAAACCATTTCATTAGTTTTGAGCTCTAAATTAATAGCATATCTCTCAAATGTGCAGTAGGAAATGTGTGTCAATTAGATTGGCAACCAGTAAAAAAAATAATTCTGCTTTTCGTAGTTTGGAAGGCCACGTTTTCTGTTATGTGGGCTTCCAATCGTGGGAAAGGGAACAATGTCGCCACCAAGACAGGCGTCATCATCTGGAATGTGATGCTTAGCAATGATTGCTGGGTTCATGAATAGCTCAGAGATTTACAAAACCCTAATTAGGCACAAACATTCGTTTTGCTGCGTATAAATTGTGTGTGTGTGTGTGTGTGTGTGTGCGCGCGCGCGCGCGCGTGCACGAGCGTGCATGCGTGTGAGGGTGTATATTAATGAAATGGTCAATACTTTTATCAGTTCTTGAAAGATACATGACCCTGAAAACACCGTGAATCAATATTTTTAAGGCAAAGGAGACTTTTGATCTATGGAAACAAAAAGTATATGGATTATAGACAGACAAAAATGTGGACTCAAATTAAAAGCATTCACCAGGTGCTGTACTGTGTCAATCAGTGTCAGTACTTATAAAATTCTCTCTCTTTCTCAGGAACTTAGAAATTCACCCAAGAGACAGAAGCAGACATATCAGTTATAATAGTTGGGATGATACATACTCCAGTTAAGCAAAACAACTTTAGTTTAAATAATATAGAAATCATTCATGGATTTTATAAGAAGAATGGACACCTGGAGGTAGAACAGATTTCGAAGTTGCCTAATCGAATGGTTGCTGCAGCATTTCTGCATGGTCTCGTAGGCCAAGCCTCCTTCTGGTTCTGGTTTCTTCTCTAGGTTAATGTCTTTCATGGTTGCAAACTGGGTAAACAGGAACATGCATACAAGAAAGCATCAGTCATGGCTTGTATTTATTTTCTCCCCTCAGAGTCCTCTGCACGGATTGTGCATCCAATAAATATTTCTTAGATAACCAAGTGATAATAGTAATTCATGACAGGCAGGATGAAATGGGTCCATTAGTCATCACACAGACAGTCGAGCAAAGAAATAAATTATCACCTGAGTGTTCTCAACAAGCTTCTAAATTATAGTATGCCTTACGTAGAAGGGGAGGCACAGAGAGAACAGGCCAGGCATACAGTTGGCAGTTGGTTTGAAATAAATGAGTTTGTAAACGGAAAATACACCCAACTTCAGGGGAACTTTCTGTCTCTTCCAAGGGTTTCATATTTTGAGTTGCAAGATCATAAAGTTATTGGGACAGTTGACGTTTCCATGGGACCTGGCATTCTGCAGAATTTCAAATTGCTTCATGCAGTAATGATTATGGTCAACTAAGGTCGTAAGATTAATACATCTGATGAAATGAAGGGTTACATCTTCTCACGCAATAAGAAATGTTTTTAATCTTCCACCATTCACTGAGAATTCTCCATACTCAAGCCTGTGTGCTGTGTGCTTTGAAATGTACTTTTCAAATCTTCTTAAATATGCTTTCAAAATAAAGTTTGTGTCGTTATTTTGACTTTTCCAATTTATCCAAGTCACCTACGCTTACTGGGTAAATGAGTTGGCTAAAGTAACCAACTACTGGGTGTCAAAGCTAGAAGTTTAGGTCTGTGTGACATAATGCTAGCTGTATGCAGTCTGTTCAAAGGACTAAGCTATGTTTAAACCTTCAAAAAGTAGCAACTTAAGTAGGTGAAAATGACAAAATGATTAAAAATCACTTCATAGTAATTTCACCAGCAAACTCACTACCTATTCCCATTTCTCTTGTGATATTCAAAAAATATGCAAAAACTGAAGAACAGCTACAATTATTTTCTTGGAGACTATTGGTCTTTTAGATTTTCTCTTCTTAACTGAAGAAATATGGTGTACCATGAAGCGTCTTGGTCATGGTGCAAAAAGAAGCCAAACCCAATCTTGTATATTCAAGAAATTAAAGAATTTATTTGAGCCATAGTTTTTTATAACTGTATAACAGAGTTCTTAGTTACTACCACATAGGGTTATTATGGTATTACAATGAAATTCGATTAAAGCGTTTTATAGATGTGTATATTCCTAAGAATTAAGGCCTCTTCTGCTTTCTTTAATTGGTTGTTTTCTAAGTATTTAAGGTGATAGAAAAGACAAAGAAAAATTAGAACAAACTTTCTCTGAGGATTATGATTAGAACTTTATCATATTAAATAGCCAGGTTGTCGGTTAATAATATATTGCTATGTAGGGTTCTGGAAATGATGAAATTAACTAGCTAGTTTTAGGGCTAGTTAGTTTTATAAAACTCCTGAACTGGTACTTATTTCTTGACACAGGTATTGGACTTATTTGTAGTATTTTTCAGGGTACTCTATTTCAAAAGAGAAAAATCTAACCATAATGACTAAACTAGAGAAAAAATTATTTGCTTAACTTAATTTATAATCCAGTAATAAAAATAGATTGTCATTTTAACACTCCAAATAGTTTAGGTTTTGTTTTTAAATATTTAATACAAATATAAAAGTTTTGAGTATTCAAGATATAGAGCGTGATGATTTGTTACACCTATCTGTGCCTTGTACACTGACTACCACAATCAAATTAAACAACTCAACCATACCGTTCAGAGTTACTATTCTGCGTGTGAACATGTGTGCCCAATCAGGACTTCGGTGTGTGTGTGTGTGTGTGTGTGTGTGTGTGTGTGTGTGTGTGTGCGTGTGTGTGTGTGGTGAACATACTTAGATCTGCTCTCCCATCA
Source organism: Ctenodactylus gundi (assembly GCA_004027205.1). Lineage (NCBI taxonomy): Eukaryota > Metazoa > Chordata > Mammalia > Rodentia > Ctenodactylidae > Ctenodactylus > Ctenodactylus gundi. The sequence continues at coordinate 261,255 of PVKB01000605.1, read as the reverse complement.
ATAAAAAACCTACAGTATCATATATTAGGTCTCCCAAACTTCCTCCGTACCAGAACGGAGGAAGTACTTTCTTTAATCGGCATGTCCCCGCTTCCCTTAACTCTCCCCTACCCAGTCATTTTTTTCTTTTTGTTTCTGTAACTCAACGTTTTGAGATTTCACAAGTAAATGAAGTCACTCGGTATTGTCTTTCTGTGTCTGTCTCATCTCACTCTGCCTGTGTTCCAAGTTCTATGGTGTTGTCACAAATGGCAGAATTTCATTCTATTTTGTTTTCAAATTTTCTTCTGTGTGTGTCTGCATGAATGTGAGTGTGAGTGTGTGTCTGTCTGTGTGTGTGTTTGTGTGCACCACAACGCACACCCTACTTTCTTTGTTAATTCATCCATTGATAGTGACTGGATACCATGATTTTCCCCTACTTTGGTTATTGCGAATAGTGCTGCAATGAACAGGAAGAAAAACATCTCTAAGATACTGATCTCATGTCATTTGCACATGTACCCAAAACGGAGGTCACTGGATCATAGGATGCCTATATTTTAAATTTTTTATTCTCTTCCATACTGACTGCATAAGGTTACATTGCCTACAATAGTGTACAGGTGTTTCCTTTTCTCCAAGCCCTCTACACATGCTTGGTTAAATACAGATTTTGCTGTGTCACCCTAGTCTTGCACATTATGTGCTCGTGGGTATGGATAGAAATACCGTATGTTTTGTGTCTTTGTATGTGTCCGCTGCTTTTCTCTCACCTCGATGGGTTCAGATTATCAAAAAGCATGGGAACCCTTGAATAGACGCTTGTGGAAAATGCCAAAGTTCACATTCAAACATCACATCTTCCAGGAAAAAGTAAAAACACTCAGTAGCTGTCTGAGAATAATTGGCAAGATTCTTTCACAGAGGCCACTAGTAAATACACTAAGTAGCTTAAATTCAGTCATACCTACCCAACCAGAACCTTAACTATGCATATGATAATACCAAAAGCTGTTTGGCTTTGGTCTGTATTACCTAAACCAATCAATTCACAAGGAGGGAGGGATTATCCTGATTGGTTCAAACCATTACAACTTCCCCCAGGAAGCTTGTCAGAATTTAACTTCCCACGTTGTAAATGAACTAACTGGGAGACGTCGGAACATAAAAGCCGTTTCAAACCAATTGTGCACAGAAGGGAAAGGAAGGTGCTGCCAGACAGACAACATGGTTTATCATGTGAAACTCCAAAATAGATGTAGATGTGAACATGGTTATGAATATAGACATGGATGTAGGTATAGACAGAAAAATGTTTTACCTCATTACAAGAATGTATGTAACTTCACATGCATAAATATAGCCTGTAACTATAAAAAACCAATAATATGACCCAGATCCTACTCTTTTCACATAAAAAAATCTTAATTTATGAATTAATACTCAATATTTTAAGGACTTTGTACACATACACCTTAGAAAATAAAACCCTTGCAGTTATTCTTTAAAATTGAAACTACACTATAGGTCTTGTGTCCTGATTTTTCAATCTAATCAATACATTATGAGCACTTGTATATTTCTGATAAGTCCCTAATATCATTGCTCTAAAATGTAAGTCATAATAGCTACATAGTAATGTATTATATGTGGGTGTGTCACCTTTTGCTTAAACACTTTTTTATTACCCAACTTCTCTGACTATTTTTTATCTTTTCTTCTGTAGCTTTTCATAGTTAGGCTTTCTATTAGCGTGTGCTTGTGATACATAATAACTACATTCCGAGGGAATTGGCGTATATACATACACAATTTGATCGTTCTGCTTCCCTTCTCCTCTCTGCCCTCCCACCCCTCACTTTCCTCAGAACCCCTTCCCATCTCCTAATGTCTGCCTCCCTGTTTGCTGACATCTCTCATTTACTTTGTTCTTTATATTATTTATATTTTGGGTTTCTCATCAAAGAGAAATCATGCACTAATTAACCTTCTGTGTTTGTATTTATTTTGCTCAGCATAATGATCTGAAAGTGTACCTATTTTACTAATCCTTTCTCTTTTAAATTCTTTTTCTGTAAGCACTAACTTCAACTGAATTCCTGAGTTTAAGACTCTAAAGGCAGAAGAGGCTGTGAGCACGCCACTGGTAGCTGTGTGAACATGAGCACATGGCTTATCTTCCCTGACCTCAGCTCTGCGAAGACACAACCATAGTTCCCACAAAAACCCCTGGTGATGACTAACTGAGGTAATGCGAGGAAAGTGTCTGACACATACAAGAAACTCAATAGTCACCATCATTTTCATCACCATCAATCAGAATAGAGACTTTTTTATGTGACAAGAAAGAAGAACTTTTTCCTGGAGCCAACCTCATTTCTCGGAGATCCTGGAAGGACCGATTAATGACAACTTCTTGACACTAGGTGTATTATTCGTTGTCAGAGTAGATCTTCATGTCAACAACAAACTTGAGAAGGAGCGTGATTGCAAAGTCAAAAATAAATGAAATCTCTCATTTCCTTAAGTTATTTTGCCTTTAAAACACAAGTCTATTTTAGGAAGACAACAGTGATATTCTCTTATTTTTAAATAAAATTGTTGAATAAGACATTATTTGTGATCCTAGAGACTCACAGGCTTCAGTAGCTGAAAAGCAGCCTGAGGTTGGCTACTGCTCTTCCCTGCTTTTAGATATGGACGACACGGGGTGGTGTGCGTTAAGCAGGCTTGAGTTTCAAGTTTTATTTCTTCGTGATTCCTACAAAGCCTATGAATGAGAAATTGCTAAGTGGATTCTACAGTCAAAGACTCCAAATAAGTACAGAGATGTTCAGAAATTGTTCTTAAAGAAACTATGAAAGGCAAAGTCTCGCATTCACACGAGAGTTTCTACTCTTGCCACTTCTGAATTTTGGGACCAGATGGCCCTTATTTTTTGTGTGTGGGAGAAAATTATTCTGTACCTTATGGGACATCTAGAATTCCTAGTCCATACCCACTGCATGCAATCTTTCCTCAGTTGTGACAATCAAAATCATCTCACACATCCACAAATGTCATCTGAAGAGCAGAAATCCATAGAAATTAATACAGTCTCTCTTTTCTTGTGCATACGTAGATAATACAGAGCAGTGAGAATGTTGCAAGAAATACTCTATCTCCTCCCCGTAGGGAAAAAAACAGAATCATAAAAGGGAACCATGTAAATCAAGACAGAGAAGAATGGAGGGGATTTTTATTTTATTAATTGATAGGTAATTTTTGAATAAAATGTCCATCGGTTCAGCTCAAATGATTCCTCAATTCCTTTAGGTTTCCACTTACAAGATCCACTACCCATTGCCCATCCTACTCAATATATACTACAATAAACCAAAACTCTGTGGCCAAGACCAAAGAGTGGAAGTAAAACCAGGACAGGAGTAAGCTGGACCCACAGCCATGTTGATAGAAAGTGTGGATGGGATGGAAAGAGTCCAAAGAGGGAAAGTTCCAGTAGAAAAAGGTGCTTTTGTGAGTTGAAGTGTGACTTCCTAAAAGTTTATACGTTCAAGTTCCTAGCTCCAGTCAGCCTTATTTGTCAACAGGGTCCTTGTACATATAATCATTTAAGATGAGATCATACTGAACTAAGATGGACCACTTAATCCAATATGAATAATATATTGTATTTTAAAAGGGGGGAAATTGGGCAGAGACACATACCCAAAGGGATTAAACATCACATTAATATTGAAGTTTTGCTGTCATATTCCAAGAAAGTAACAGAATTAAGAGGGGACACTACAGTAGTACCTTCGTGGGCACCTCCGGGGGAGCACAATCCTCTCAACACAGATATTCCGCCTCCAAAATGTGAAACAACAAAGTTCTGTTGCCTGAACCATTCAACTTGTCGTAATTTATTATGAGACTCTTAGAAAGATCAAGTGGCTTGGTTGTCAGCAAAATTTACTTGCCAAGAGGTTTTCACCATCTTTCTTTTGGCTGAGTATTGCTTTTTAATATTTGCCAAAAACCTTAAGATTGTAGCATCTTATTTGACTATTCTGGGTTTCAACATTCGAGGTCTCCTTCAAAGATCAAAAAAGTCAAGACAAACTTTTACATAGCTACCTCAAGGAGAGAGATTCAGTCAGAATGAGTACAGTACACCAAGGGTCGAGGCAAGGACATTACTTTCTTTGGTTTTTCTAGTTATGACCGACCTCTCAAGTCTTGCTCTCATCTCATAATCAGAAAAAAAAAATACCTTCACATGCAGGCGTTTGTTTCTTTCAGCACACAGAGCATTCAGATATGAGAAAACAGGCTTAGAGAGATTGCATGGCTTCCTCTAGGAGGTGGACACAGCTAGAGAAAAACTGGTCCTGTTCCCTCCTCCCTATACCAGAACATCCGATCACCAGGGAAGAACTGCAGCACAAGCAAATCAAAGTATCACTTGATCCATTCTGTTTAAGAGAAGGACATCAGATTTACCCTCCTATGCTCCAAGTATATGAGCCAATGTTAGGATTTGGTTCAGACTGAAAATCTTGATTTCTACCATGATTTTTGGCTTGTTACTCCTCTTGCTAACTTACCAGATTTGAGTCATAATTCTGGATGATCTTGCATGGGAGTTTTGAGTCAGGACAGCCTCATAAAAGCCCTTCTGGGAAACTGGGCACTAATTCCAGGTTTTCTCACAACTGAGATAGCCTTACAGACTTCCAGATCAACTATACCAGAATATTATTTTCCCCCAGACTCCTGCCTGATGGTCCTAATATAAAAAAGATGCATTGCTTATTGAAGTGTGGTCATTTTCACATCTCCATTTGTCTTTGCCAAACATGACCAGGACACCAGCCCAGAATGTAGGGTTATGGTTTATTTTCTTAGACCTATAAAACATTAGTGCTGGAATGACCTGAGAGGTGGTCTGTTTCCTAGCAGCACTGGGCCCCACAAATGACAAGTGATTGGCCCAGTATCTTATGAAGTGTTAGTAACAATACTGATATTAAATGCCAGGGTTCTTAATTTCTAATTCAAAGCCTTTCCAACATGCTATCCTATATTTACTGGCAGAAATGTTCCTAATAGCACATTACTGGCTCTACACCCATTTCATGGATCAATACAATAACCATTGAGAAGTGTGATTCACCCAAGCACACTTGGAAACATCAAAAATGATCCTAGGTCCCACTCATTGCAGCGATTCCCACTTTTTCAACATTAATTATGACCTTCTTGATTTTTTTTCATGCGCATGTATTTACAGGTGTTTGGACTTATCTTCATCTTCTCTGAAAATATGAAAAGCTGCAGTGAAGCAGAGAAAAAAGATATAAAGAAAATTACAGAAAGACCACTAGGTAGAAAAAATACATCTAAAATGTGATTTAGAGCATAAAGGAAAGAACAACTCACTGTGATGTAAGTTGTAGGCGTAAATGGGAGTGGAATGCTGGAATCAGGCCTAAAATCCTAGGAAGGAGCCTGTTGGATGTAAAAGGCAAGAGGATACCATGTTAATGGCAGGGGTCACTTGAAACCGAGATTATAAATTCACAGAAGGGGATAAAAGGGGGAAATAGGATTTTAAAAAAAAAACTGAGACAGAGCCAGACAGTCAGCACCTTGAAAGCTATAAAACACTTATTTACTTATTTATGAAACTGTATTTTCCTGAAACCATTTTTAACTCTTCAGAGTCACCAAGTCTTTGAAGAATCTAGAAATTCTAGAATCCCTACCCAGAAAGAGGCACATATGCGCAAATACAGACAATTCAATGTGCAATTTCAGAGAGTGTTGTGGTTTGGATCTGAAGTGTCCCACAAAGCCTCATGTACGTAGGGTACTCTGGGGAGGTGGGGCCTGGCTGGAAGAGGTGGATGCTCAGGGCTTGACATGGAGAGGGTGTGTGCTGGCTCTGCCTTTCCTGTCTGACTTGTCTTCCCCCTCCGCCAGGCTGTGAAGAGCTTGCAGCCCTGTCCCCACCTCAGGTGTTCACCATTTCCAGCAGCCCACTGATGAACAGACTGTGACCTTCTAAAATTGTGAGCTAAAATAAACCTTTCCTTCCTAAAGTTGTGGGTGTCAGATGTTCTGTCTCAGCCATGAGAAAGTAACTAAGACAGGTGGCATGTGTGCTCTCTAAATCCCATTAAAGAAATAGGATTCCAAATAACAAACCTTTGTTCTCAAGAAAAAAATTAAATGCATGAATTCTATAAAGTTTAAATCATCAGCAACTGATATCAGAATGAATTCATCTCTCCTTTCGACAGGGTTCCCTGTGAATCTGCATTCTTGCTTGGAAACTGGATAAGACTGAAAATGCTCACCATGTTTGTGAGGTAGGGTACCCCCAAGGTAGAAACAGAACAGAGATGGAGACGACAAATGCTCACTACCACTTGCAAAGTGTTTCAGAGTCGATACAGACTCATGGTTCTGAGTGAATCAAGTTTATCCTTGGTTTCACGATCTTTTCACGGTGGGACTCTATTTAGTGCTTATGAGAACCTTGTGAGGTTGACAGGTCATCACCAGAAGATCCACATCACAAGCTGGAACAAAGCTCAGAGAGATTGTTTCCCAAGTTTATGTACATTTAGCAGCAGAGATGAACCAGGTCTTTTCTCTCCCCTCCAGTGCTAGATCCTTTAAGGACAAGTATGTCTGGTATGTCAGGATGAAAGATCTGCTCCCAGTTGTATGCTGATCCCTTCTTTCTGACCTCACATTGTGAAACAATTAAGAGTGACTAGAACTCAGGACGCTGGTAAGGGCAAGGCATCCAGGAGGAAGTGTGGAAGCCGTGACTGCAGTCACTAAACACATTAGCTTCAGTTTTAGGAAGACTTGGGTCCAAATGCCCATGCTACCACTTACAATGCGCAGCCTGGCCGACCTGCGTAACTTCCCAAGCCTTGAGTTTCCTCATCTGAGATCTACTACTTCAAAAGTGAGTCTTTAAGATTTAATGATAATAATCAGAAATAGAAAACAATAAAACTTTGAATACAGAACATTCTTGATGATAACTATTATTTCAGGCTCATGTCATGGAATTGTCCAGCTGTATTCCTTGTCTTTATAGCAGCATGAACCTACTTCTGTAGTGAGATAGAAGTTTGTGACATTCAAATTCTCACTGCCTAGAAAGAAATAAAACTTCTAATGCTTTGTCTTGTTCCAACAACGACTTTCCCACACACACAGAGAAACACACATACCAACACAAGCAACGGCTTTTTGCATTGAAAGAGTTAATGATAAAGTACATATACATCTTGCCATAATGAAGGGGAGAATTTTCCCAAACCAATAACTGAAGAAAGAAAATGAGAAAACCAAAATATGCAGTCTTTGATGTACGACGTCCATTCCTTTGCCAACTTCATGACATTAGGCAAACTGTGCATGCTCTGAAGTTTCTGAGCTCTTTATTTTTCAACTGGAAATAATTCAGACCCATCACCTATGCCTTCTCTCTATGAGAAGGCTGTAAGCACCTATGTGCAACAGGGATTACCATCCTTCGATTCAGCTCTTCCCCCCCATTCCATCGCTTCCCAACGAGACCCTTTGTCCTCAAGGACACAGAGGACACAGGCCTTGTGGTTGCCTCCCCTGGCAGCAGCCATTAGTCTGCCTTGTAGCCACCAAACACAAATGATGAGATCCCTAGGTGACCCGTTTTTCTTTTTCTTTTCATTTTTTTACACTTTTTCTGTATGATCCACTTTCCAAAATGTACAGATTGGTCATAAAACATGGAGTCTATAATTATCTAGAATCTTCTCGCCATCGTGGCTTGACCAACTGTAGTTTATGATACATCATTTTTCTCATCTTCTAAAGTAAAATCCCTTCCCCAGGGCTATACTGGAAAAGCCTTGCCGAGATATAATGTATGAGTACATAGCATAAATTTTTTTCCCTTAGGTGTAAAATGCAAAGGCTTTAATATATCCACAGAGTTGTGCTGTCATTGGTACAAATTAACTTTAAAAGTACTGATTGACCTTCTGTCCTTATAAATCTTCTATTTTTGTTATGTCACATAAGTGGAAAAAAACCCATTTATGACCTTTCCTTATTGGTGTCTTTCACTTAAGATGATGTTCAAAATTCTAGGTCCATGCATGATGTACTGTTTACTTAGCTTCAGGCCTTTTGATTGCTGAATAATTTCCCACTGCATAAATACACCACATTTTATATTTGAATTGTGTCTACTTTCTGAGCATTATTATTAATAATTTTACCATAAATATATTTACACAAGTGTTTTATTATTCTTGGGAGTATATTTGAAATTGAAACTGTTGGGTCATATGTTAACGCTGCATTGAATATTTTGAGAAGCTTTCAAACCATTTTCCAAATCAGTTCCATCGTTCTACATTTCTCCACCAGCAATAGATGTGTGTTCCAGTTTCTCCTTCATTATAATTCTTTGTATTTCTCCATTGACTCGTGGTGCTAAGCATTTTTTTTTTTGTTTTTCTATTGTCCATTTGTGTACTTTTCTTTGAGCAACATCTTTTGCTTTTTTATTTATTTTTTATTTTATCGGCTGTGTGTGAGTGTGTGTGTGTGTGTGTGTGTGTGTGTGTGTGTGTGTGTGTGTGTGTGTGTGAGATATACTATGGTTACATACACTTGAGAATTTTGTGCACATATATATCTCAACATCATGATAATCCTTTCCCTTCCCCCCACACTCTACCCCTCCCTTTCCCCAATAACTGAGAACGATCTGTTAAGTACTTTTGCCCATACAATTTTTTTTTCTTTGCCTGTATTTAAAACTGGGCTTCCTCTCATTGAGTTTTAAGAATTTCTTTTCTTTTCTTTTCTTTTCTTTTCTTTTTCTTTTTCTTTTTCTTTTTTTTTTTGTATATTCTGGGTACATAGCCTTTAGGTGATAATTTACAAATATTTTCTCTTATAAAGATTGTATTTTCTTTTCTTGGTAGTATAGTTTACAATGCAAAAGTTTTAAATTGTATAAAGTCCAATTGGAATTGTTTTAATTTTTTACTTATTTGGGCTTTTCAAAAAAGTCATTGCACAATGAAAGTGCCCAAAAATTTACCCCAACATGTTCTTGTTAATTGGACTATTCCATGATTGGTTGTTGAAAACTAGATTTATTTCAACTAGATAGTGAAATTTTAATATTTTGTAAGAAAATGAGTTACTGACAACCTAACCATGGCTTACTGTTTCCTTTGCTTGTTGTTAATTTCTTTCCTTTTTTAGTCATTTAACTAGGCTAATATGAATCTTTTTCTCCTGCATTGTGTAGCTTTGGGCTCATGCTGTAGTCTGAGTCATCCTGCTAGCCTACTGGTAATCTCCATTCATTGCTACCTGAGCGCTCTAGTGCTTATGGCAATGTCTTGGCCTAAATCACTCCAAAACTTGATCTTTTGTAATGGCATACGGTTTCCAGTATTTGAGAATAGTTTAACCATAATAGAGTTCTTCTTAATTGTCGCTTTTCCTGATTTTCTCTGTTAAGCTTGAGGTTGTTCATATGTTTCTTTTCACCTTGGGTATCATGGAGCTACTAGCCTTCTCTTAATCATCACTGGTGTGACGATGCCTATGGGCACACACTTTCCCAAACTCTATTCTAAATGAATCAGCTACCTCATGGAGACCTGTGGAGTTCTCCATCCTTCAGATCTGGGTGAAAGCCTGCATAATTTGTATTGTGCCAGAGTCGTGCATGGGAATAGAGGTTCTCTTTTCCCATGATACTCCTGCTATACAGGACAGGTCTGGGCGACGACAGTGGCCCATAGGATTCTCAGTTTGCTTCTCTGAGCATGCAACTTCTCCCTTATATGGAAACTTGGGAAGTGGTCTTCAGAGTCTAGTGCTTGAACTATAATGGTTGATTTTCTTAGCGAATTAACTATTGCACCCCCATGCTGCTGAAGGGTGAGCCCGGTCGGGACGGCAGATTACTAGACTGTGGTGGATCCCTGAGGATATGGCACCGAATGATGTGTTCTTGGCCTAGCTTTTTCCCTATGCCGCTCTTGCCTTCCTCTTGTGATGCTATGAGCAACTGCACTTTGCCAAACTCTTCCACCATGTCACTACTGCCGGCCAACCATAAAGGGACTGAGACCTATGAAGCTAAGATAAAACTTTCTTCCCTTAAGTTTTGCTTGTCCAGTGCTGTGTCCCAACCAGGAGAAAACAACTCAGATGACGATTTTGGTCAAGTTTTTTGTCATGAGTAGGAACTGATCGGTGGCTGGGCTTCCGAGCTATGCTTGCCTAGAACAGGGCTTATGCAACATGAAGACGTGGGTCCAAGAAATGACCACTGATGTTTCCCCTTATAGTGAAATCATAGATGTCCCCCGGGAAGCAGGTGGGTATAGAGGCTGCCCTTACGAGTGCATATGCCCACAGTGCAGTGTCTAGCATATAAAATGGAAAGAAAGCATGGGTGTGGACCATCTCACCGTACTATAATTTAGCAGACTTCCCGAAGTAAGTATTTCTCCATTTGTCTTCTGCCCTTACAAAACTTTCCAAGCACTTCAAGTGACTGGGTGTTCTTTCTTAAATGTAATTTCCAGTAGTGAAAGTTGTTTCATGGAATGAGTGACCTCTCGCATGCTCCACAAAGGTGTCCAGCCATGGTAGCTTCGTGAATTAACTGACATAATCCATGCCAACTGTCTATCATATGACCTGCCCTGTACATAGAACTTAAAAATAATCTTAGTTCTTCATTGTCATAGGATTTCACCAATCTGGTGACACCCAATTGTCCAACCCTGTGGAATAATTTAATTCCTGTAAGATTACCCTTAAGTGTGGTTCATTTTATATGATGTTTATTAACATAAATCTCAAGTATATAAGCAGGTGAGTTTTGATAAATGTATACCCTCATGTAACCACAATTTAAAAGCGAGGTACTTCACATTTCCATCAATCCAGAGAAGTTTCCACATATCCTTAAATAAACCTAATTTGTTTATAGTGCATGTTCAACGTCAGGAAAGAAAACCACTCTTCCGATTTTTGTGATGCTCAAACACATTTTCTGGGTCTGGGTATTAATATCAATGAAAGACTGCACAGCTCACATCTGCCTCTTGGCTCACTGATCATGCTTCTGAGAGCCACTCACATTGCGTTTGCCAGTGGATCGGTCTTTTACCTGTGAGGGGGTGTGTCATAGTGTAGACATGGTGCCCTTTGTTCGCCTATTTGTCTCTTGACTGGCGTTTCCAGAGTTTGGCTATTAAGAAGATAGCTGCTATAAAAATTAGCGTGCAAATCTTTTTGTGGACATAAATCTTCCTCTCTCTTTATGTAAATATCCAGATATAAAATTTGACTTTTTAATGTTCATTATTCTGATGCATATGCAAAGGCATTTCATCATAGTTTTAATTCACATTTCATGAAAACTGAGAGTGTTGAGCTCTTTTGCAAATATTGATATATATTTTTGCTCATTAGGACCTTTTGTCCATTTTATTTGGTTGTCTATCATTGTTAGGGACACATGATGTTTAGACTTATTATACTCTTTTGAATAATTTCTTATTGCTATAAAGTGATCATTTTATTGCTGGTAATTTGTCTTACTGCAAAATCCTTATGGCTGGGCATCCACTATTGTAACTCTTCTGGTCAATGCTATTACAATTATTGGTTCCATTCCTTTACTCATATCCAATTTTTGTCTCCATAGTTAACATATTTACTCCTTTAAGGACAATATAGTTAAGCTATTTATTTATTTATTTATTTATTTATTTATTTATTTATTTTTGCATCCAATATGGCAACCTCTGCCTTTTAATTGCATAGACCACTAAATTTAATCTAAATATGAATATGTTTAGGTTTTTACCTATCATCCCACCTGTCTTCTAGTTGTATTCTATGTTCTCTGCTTTTCTTTTCCCTTTCTATGGCTACGTTTTACATTCCGTTTATCTCTTCTGTAAGCTTGTTAGGTATTCTTGTTTTTGTAGTCATCTTACAGTTTAAGGTGTACACCTCTAACTTATCACGATCTCACTTTCAGTGATGTGAGTCAACTTCCCATATAATACAAAACATGCAGAATGGTCTAATTCCATTTCTTCCTTCACTCTGGCGCTACAGTTATCATAAATGTTTCTATGTTATAAATCTCACACAACATTGCTATTATTTCCATTTAGATAATTTCTTTTTAAGGAGACTTAAATAATCAGGGGAATCCTTACATGTCGTTTACTCAGGTAGTTAAGATTTCTGGGATTCTTGTTTCTGTTCTTGGGTATCACTCTCTCTGTGTCTGTAAAACACGCTATTGCCTTTATTTTAACGAAGTCCTGCTAGAGAAGAGCTCTTTCAGTTCTTTGTTTAAGTAAGTCTTGATGCTTCCTTGCTTTGGAGCGAGATTTTCACTGTTTAGAGCTCCAGCTTGACCTCCTTTTGGTGTTTTGATTTTTGTCTTTCGGTGTCTTAAAGGGGCTCCATTGTCTACAGATCCCCACGTGTTTTGTAAAGCAATGGACCACCACTCGTTCTTTGTTCACTACAGAGTGCGTTGTTCTTCTGTCTCCTTTTAAGATATTTTTCCTTGTCACTAGTTTTAGGCGACTTCATTATGATGTTTCAGTTTCTAATTTTCTTTGTGTTCCTTGTATTTGGATGTCATCGCTATTCTGCAATTGGTAGTTTTATACTGTTCATCAAATTTGGAATATTTTTATCAATTATTTCCACAAACATCTTTCTATTGTGCTTTTTTTCTCTTCTTTGGCAATTCCGCTTTTTTGTAAATTATGTTACTTGAAGTTGTTCTACAACTAGCTGTTGTTACTTTCTTGATTTTATTTTCTTTTATTTTTGCTTCATACCAAACAAATTGCTGCTGTAAGTAGTTCTAAGCAGTTTTCAAATTTACTGATCTTTTATTCTTCAGTGTCTATTCTTGATTAATTGAATTTGCCATATTTTATCATGCCACACACAATAGATTTGTCTCAAGGAATTTAATTTGGATTTCTTAAATATCTCCCATATTTTCATTTAATTTTAAACACATGGGGCCATGTTAAAATAATTGTTTTAACACTCTTACATGACAATCGTAACATCTATGTCATTTCTGGGTTGGTTTCAATTGGTTGTATTTTCTCTACAGCAAACATTGTGGGTTTTTTTTCTTCTTCTTTGAAATGCCTGTTTGTTTTATTTTGTCGTTTTAATACTTGAAGTGAGTCATTGTGAATTTTACGTAGTTTAATATTATATAGATAGGTTTTTCAATAAAAACCTTGGACTTTGTTCTAGAATGCCCTTAAGTTACTTGAATACACAGTCGTCTGGCATCTTGCTATTAAGTTTTGTTGGGTGAGACCAAAGCAGTTCTAAATCTAGGACCAGTTATTCCCCAATAGGAGGCCAGAGCATTCTGCATACTTTATCTAATACTCTGTGAGATTTTTTAGTCTCCCTGGTGAGAACAGCACTGAATCCCAAGACATGTTTGCCTCTTATCTCTTATCTTACCAGAGATTCTTTCCCAGGCCTCACACAGTAGAATTGACCAGCACTAGGCTGAATACTCAAGGGAGTATATTCCCGCAGATTTCCTGAATTCTGTTTGTACATTTCTCTCCCTTCCAGGTCTCCATCCTACAAACTCTAGCAGCCTCTTTATCCCAAAGCACCAGATACATTCCTTCAACCTGGGCATTCCTCCCAGCTCCCTTTGCATTTTTCTTCTGTGCATTTCAGCATGGAATGTTTGTCAAGGAAGCAGAAGACAGAAATCACACAGCCCATCTAACAGGTTCCGTTCTTCAGGGTTTCACTGTACTGTGTTAACCAATGTCTAATTCTTCAAAACCTTATTCTAATATGTATTGCTCCTCTTATATTCTGATTTTATAATATCACATCTTAGAAAGTAATATGAGTCTATGTCTTACTGTTGATTTTAGGAGTTACTTATAGTGTATTTTTTGTCAGATTCACGGTTTACAAATATACTCTCACATTTATTTTCTATTTCTAATTTTCCTAGACATACCTTTTTTAAGCAGAGGTTTACAGTTGATTTAAATCCAATTTATTACTAGCTTACATATTAATTGACAAATAATAATTGTAAATATTTGTGAGCACAAAGTGATATTTTGATACATGTTTACAGTGTGGACTGATTAACTCAGACTACCTAACAAATCACGTAGTCAATATTTTGAGTAGTGAAAGTAATTCAAATTGTACTCTGTTAGCAATTTTGAAATGTAATGCATTTTATTTATTATATTTACCTTTTTCTCAATCAATCACTGAAGTTTATTCCTTCTGTCTAAATGAAACTTTGAATACTTTGACCAGCATCTCTCCTCCTCTTCTCGATGTCCCCCTCCTCCGCCTGCGGTAGCCACTGTCCTGCTCTCTATTTCTGCGATTCAACGTTTTGGATTCCTCTCATAAATTTGATTGTGCAGTATTTTCCTCTATGCCTCTGACTTACCTCACTTGACACGTTTCCCAGGTTTGTCCATGTTGTCCCAAATGACAGAACTTTCCTCTCTTTAAGACTGAATTGCATTTGACTATGTATATGCACTGTATTTTCACCTACAGAGCTCCCAGGTCTTAGGTGTTATGAGCAGCATAGCAATAAGCTTGGAAGTTCGAGGTATCCTCGGCATACTGATTTAAATTCCTTGTGAAAGGTAATCCTGATTGTCAACTTGACTGGGTAAATAGACACCTCAAGGATTAGCAAGCCACACCTCTGGGCGGATCTGGTTGGGCCATGAGGTATGACATGGGGACCATATCCAGTCCCTGGCCCCTTCTCGTCTGATATTCTTACCCTGTGTTATGCTTCTTAACAATCATGAAGTCTTTTGCCAAATGCGAGCTGAAATTTCTGACAAAACAAGCTTCTCCATCACAAAGTCACAGATGTCAGATATGTTGCTTCAACAATGGGAATATAACTAGTATTGAGAGTGCAGAATCATCTGGTGATTCTACTTTTAGTTTTGGTGTGGTTTGGTTTAGTTCAGTTTGGTAATTTTTTGTGTACTGGAGATTGAGCCCAAGGTTTTCACACTGACTTGCATCCCCAGCCCAATTTTTGTTTTTCTTATGAGACAGAGTGTCTTCAATTACTAAGTTACCCAGGCTGAGTTTGACTTGAGTTCTCCTGCCTTTGCCTCCCAAACGTTGGGGTTACAGGCTTGAGCTACCAGGCTCAACTTGCATTTTCAGTTTCACACGGAGCCTCCATGTTTTTTCTGTAATGGCTATGTTCATTTATTTTCCCACCAACAGCATCTAAGAGCTTTCTTTCTTCTACACCCTCACAGAAACTTGATTATCTTTTGTCTTTTTGATAATACCCATTCTAGCAGGTGTAAGATGATATCACATTGTGGTTTTATCTTGTATTCCTCTGCTGGATTGTGATGGTGAGCACTATACCTTCTTTCCTGAAGTGTCTGTTTGGGTCATGTGCTCATTTTTATTGTGCTATTTCCATGCTCTTGAGTTTCTTGAGTTGCTTATATGTTTTACATATGTTGTCAGATTACAGTTTGCAAATATTTTCTCCTAACCCACCAGTTGTCTCTTCAACTTATTGCTTCCTTTGCTATGTGAAAGCTTTTTAGTGTGATAGAATTCCATTTGTTTATTTTTACTTCTGTTGTTTGTACTTGGGGAATTACATTCAAGTTTTGTTTGCTTTATTTTATTGTCAGGATATTTCTCTACGTTTGTTTCTAGCGATTTTGTAGGCTTGGGTCTCATTATTTTATCCATTTCGAGTTCTTTTTATTGTATGGTGTGGTAAAGGCTCCAATTTCATTCTGGTAGGGATATCTAGCTTTTCCAAAAACCATCCATTGAGGACTGTTCTTCTCTGCTCTATTTTCTTGGAAAGCTTTGTCCAAAATCAGCTAATCATAAATGTGTGGATTTATGTGGGAAATCCAAACACTTTTGCTTTGGTCAATGGGTCTGTTTTCATGTTAGTACCATGTTGTTTTGACTGCTATATCTTTGTGGGAGATTTTGAAAGGCAGGTAGTATGATGTTTCCAGCTTTGTCTGTTTTGCCTACAGCTGTTTTCTCTATTTGAAGTCTTTTGCTATAAGAAATTTAAGATTACATCTTCTGTCTCCATGACAAACGACTTTGTTCTTTTGATAAGTATCACCCTTCTGTTTCCTAGGTTTTCTGTGGTGTTCACATTCAAGAGACAGCTCCCACAAGAAGTTTTCTACTTGTGCCAGTGAATGCATAATTTTATTTCAACAGTGAAATAACACATAGGCACTCACTTCCACATTTACATCTATCATTTATCACTAATAAACTTAACCATTGGCTCTCCATAACCTTTCTCTTCTTGGTCTATCTCTTCACTAAATTTCAAGTCAAGTGGAAAATGGTCATACTGATTAATCACCTCTCTTTAAGGTAAAACCTTATTGTAAAACCAATAAAGCAAGTTGAACCACCGTTTCTTTTGCTCAAGCTGGCCTTGTTTCTACTAACATTCGGATTGTCCATGCTAATGGATTCGAAGCAATGTTAAGATCTTCAACTTGACATTTTTTCTCAATCATGTTCATAAAGATGCTTCTTAAAGAAATATAGACAGTGTTGAGGGACTCATATCTATTGAGTCATGAACCTCATATTTAATCCACATTGTAGATATTTGAGACACTATTTTTATTAGATAAGGGGTTAATATCATTTGAGAGACCACATAAATGGAGGATGGAATTTACACAATGAATTAGAGCACTGAGAAAAGACATATTAGCTTTTTACATAAAGTGTTTATAACTTTCCATAGTTTCACACACAATATTTTATGTAATGTTCACAGTAAAGAAAGTCAGGAAGTTATCCCCAGTTGATAGATGGCAAAACTGAGGCTCAGAGGGCTTAACTATCCTGTTCATGGTCACTAGCCTCCCACCAGAAGATAATAGGTCTTAGGACTCATAGTGATATGATCTTTCATATCATGTTACTATGTCACAGCAGGGGTTATGCCCAGCCACTGTTACAACATTTAACATAAGATCTGTGATCAGTTCCATTATTTTTAGACAAGTAAAGCCTGAGGAGAAGAGACATGAGTGTTGATTTCATAGCACAAGAGAAAAAATGACCATGATATTGATTTACTTCAGTCAAAGTAATGGATGTTTAGGACTGGATAGGTGGAAATCTATAGCAATTCATCCGGCTGCCTTCATGTATGTGACTAGTAGGAAATGCCCTGCTTGAGCGACTGTCTCCTCTCAGGCCCTATAAAACAACTAACGATATTTTAACTTTATCTCTAACTCGTTGTGTGATATTTTTTCTCACCACTGGTTCTACATAAACAGACTAAAATAAAACATATTTATAATTCTAAAGCAAAGATGTCAACCCGAATAAAAGAATAAATAGATTGATCAAGTCTGGCTGTTTATCTTTTCAGCTAATCCTTACTTATAGAGTCAGAGCCCTTTAAATATTCCCATTTTGTCCTTTACAAAATAATGTTATTATTGTAGATGAAATGCAATGAGACTGTAAACTGTAAAGGAAGTCAATGTCATAGAGATGGGGGAACAGTTGAAGCACTTGCCCAGGAAGCACAAAGCCCTGATTTAAGTTTCACAGAAGCCAGGTATAATGGCACATATCTGTCATCTCAACACTAAGGAGGCTAAGGCAGGAGGGTTGCTTTGAGTTCAGGACCAACCTGGGATATATAGTGAGTTCAAGACCAGCCTGGACTACAAGGTGAGATTTTGTCTCAAAGAAAAAAGAAAAAAGAAGACAATGCCAGTATTAATGTGGGGAAGAGCTCTCGTCCCTGGTAGATGCTGGGTGCTCAAGGAACAGTTGTGGGATGAAGAAATATTCTTATCCAATAAACGTTCGTGTAATTGAATTGGGAGGATGTTATAAGAGGCAGGAGACAACAAAGGGGAGAAATTAAAGATGATTTCCATGTCTCTACTTTGGCGATCACCGAGACAGATAAGCACAGGAATACAAAGAGATTGTAGGGAAGCGATGATGAGTTTTCCTTTAAAATTAATCAGTTTGAAAGGTTGATGGGACCTTCATGTGCAGATGCAATAGATCACTGAAAGATGAATGGTCTGGAGCACAAGAACGCTCTCTGTGCTAGATGTTTATGCTACCACATCATTTGTTTACATACAGAAGGCAAAAGCTAACAGGGTGAAGAAGACTCATTCATCATTCATCGAACGTGTACGAAGGCACGAGGCTACTTCTTGGGATAAAAGACCGTAAGTCACACTGTGGTAAAATCAATACTTAATAGATAAAAGTAGAGGAAAGTCAATTTTAAGTACTGAAAAACTTAAGGTCAGAATGTGTCCTATTGTTGAGAGAATTTGGGCATATATTATGAACTCAAGTTATTCCTTATACTCATGTACATTTTTTCACAGTTTAGAGAATGCGATCCCTTGAAATCTTAGAGCATTTTTCATATTCTTATCCTGTTGTCTAGCTACCTGCGCTGTATATCAGAATTTAGATTTCTTTGAAAGGCATTGCTGTTTGCCTGCACAACATCTGTTCATACTCCCAAATACTCAGTCGAGGTTCTCAGTATCCTTAGGTCAAGAGTGATGTCTCCTGACTAAGCTAAGTTAGTGACACTGTCTACAGACCTTTCTGAAAGCTAAAAGCTGGAGAAAGGAGGTGAGCCTGGCATCTAATTGGCAGAGGCCAGGGATGCTTCTAAACAACCAGTAACATACAAGAACAGGAAAGCACCCAGCCCAAATTGTCAATACACAAGTATTCTATGTCTCCATATAAAGATGAGTGAACAAAATTGTAATTTGAATGAAATTGGAATGATGTCTTGATACAAAGTTTCAATCATGAAACGCAGCATAGTGGCAGCAAATAAACAGACTCTACGGGAGAATCATTTTCACCTCGTGGCTCAGTGGTCTCCCTTTGTCAGAAGGGGGTGACTCCCAAGGCTCCCACTAGATGCCTCACTGTGATTAGTTTTAATCGTGTATATACAATTGGCTTTCATACATACATACCAATGGTAAAGTTTCTTTTATAAATTAGGCACCATAAGAGATTAACAATAACTAATAATGACACAGAGCAATTATAGCCACATACAATAATACAAGTTATAAGAATGTTCTCTCTCTCTCTCTCTCTCTCTCTCTCTCTCTCTCTCCCTCCCTCCCTCTTTCAATCCTCCCCCCCATTGAGGTGTTCTCACCTCCCTCTTGGATGACATGACATGAGATGGTGCCATCCACACGTGACACTGTGAAGGGAGGCGGATGGTGCCCACACTGGTACACCGCATTTAGCCACGACACACAAGATCTCCTCATGATTCTTGGGGTGGCATGTAATTTCAACTTTATGAGTTGTTTATTTCCAGAATTTTCTACTTAATATTTTAGGCTAGATAAGAGGAGTCCACTGCTTTCCTACATTTATGTGGTCCCCTTTTCTCAGCTTAGGTGGAGCCTTTCGATTCCACTTCTGCTGTACACACTATGCTGTGGCATCGCATTTGAGGTTAAGGTATAAAAAACACTACAGCTTCCATGTGAGCGGGTCTCTGTCACTCTGAGGCCAACCCCACTGCCATGCAGTGAGGCAGGATGGGAAGGAATTGAGGCCTGTCAGCTGTTAGGGATTCAGCTAAGACGAAGGTGTCTCCCTAATCTAGGCACCAGATAAAACAGCTTTTGTTGACAACTCACCTGTAACATCACAAGAGACCACGGGTCTCAAGTGCTAATGAAAAGAACCCAGATTTCCAACGCACAGGACTCTGAGATGATATTTTGATTTTCTTTGAAGCTACTGTGTATTAGAGTGATTTCTTACAGAACAACATATGCTTTATACAGGCTATCAACTGATTCGCTGCTAGGATTGTACATTTATTGGAAAACCCTATTGTCGTGTTTTATTAAATCGACATGCCATTCTGCATTAGTTCCGGGTTTTTTAATATTATTTTACATATTGACTATTTATATGTTAACTAATGTTAACTAATACATTATTTTCAGTATTAGCTATGTAGTGAGGATAAAAGAATAGTAGAAAGAAATTGACTACTGAATTCAGATAGACCCCAACTCACAAATCAACCTCTCTGTTTACTAGTGAGTCCATGATTAAATCAAATAATCTCTTTTTTGTTTGTTTTTGAGACAGGGTCTTACTCTGTTGCCCAGGGTAGTCCTGAACTCACGGTGTAGTCCAGGCTAGGCTTGGATTCAGGACAATCCACCTGTCTCAGCCTCCTGAGTGCTGGGATTACAGGCATGCACCACCATCCCTGGGTTATGTGGTGCTGGGGAACTGAACTCAGAGCCTTAAACATGTAAGGCAAGTGCTTTAACCGCTGTGCCACTCCTCTAGCCTCTCAAATAATCTCTTTGAACCTGGGTTTCCTCTCTTGCAAAGTGCTGAGCAGAACTTGAACAAGGAAAGGCCAAGATATAACTGAATCCTGGAAAAGAAGCCAGTAAGCTCACCAGGAGCCTTCAGACCAAACATGGCCGTAGAAAGAAGGATGAGGCAAATTTAAGAAGGATGAACAGAGGTTACCAAGCAAAAGGGAAGGAAGAGTGCTCTTGGCACCAGCAATAACTTCTGAAAGAACCTGGCACTTCTGACAGATGGAAAGATTACGTGACTGCAAAAGAAAGCAGCAAAGGGTAAGCCTGCAGAGACTGATGGGACTCTGGTTGTTTCTTTGACTGCTTGAGATCCTGAACTTCTTTATGGGAATGATTGGAAGACACTGAGGATTTTATGCAGAGATAGTGAAATGAGAAGATTTATACTTTGGAAATACTGTTTCTAGTAAAAGGCAGAGCTCAGCAAACTTTTTTATAAAGGAAGAAATGATTAATATTTTGCATTTTTAAATCTATGTTATCGCTCTCATAACTACTCAAATATGCTATTGTAATACAAAAGCAAAAGTATGCAATATTTTGTGGGTAGGCATAGTATATTTATAGCTTATAGAAACAGGCTGCTGGCAGGGTTTTGCCCAAAGGTTAGTTTGCCAATAAAACCAGAAAATATTTCAGAAAATATTTAGCCAATTAATTAATTCAATTATTAAACAAATCAATAGGGAATGCCATCTATGTGCTAAGATTCTTCAATGCTTGGAAACACGAATGTCAAGAGAGACACAATTCCTTTTCTAGTGGAAGTTACAACACATTGAATCAGAACAATTAAGTGGAATCGCTTTAAGCATAGACTTTGTAAGATGACATTCATGAAATGCACATAAATCATTACTATTATAATGTGAATTTGATAGTTAATATAACTCTTTACCAAACGGCATTTAAAATCATGATCTGAAGCACATATTTACTGATAGTTGAATGTAAATAAGAATATAAAGTCCAAGGCAAATAAATCCAGTATAGAATTTAAGAGACATGGCAACTGCTGACAGTGTTTTCCCATGTGCTCTCATGTGACACCTCCAACGGCCGCTCTTGGTCCCATTTTACCTGCTTAAAAATCTGACCTAAAAATACGTGATCGCTTCCTCGGTCTTAAAGAGCTAGGCTTCACTCTAAAGATAATTCTCTTTACCTCCTTTCTTATGCCCACTGGAGAAATAACCCAGGCGAAGCAGCAGGAGTTGGAAGCTGGAATTTTACAGCAGGGAAACAAGCAAAGATGAGCTCTTGAGACTCCCACAGAGAACGCAGGATAGGCCTGGGAACCGGAATCAGGAACCCCGCTTGCCACCTCCTGCTTCTAAATCACTCTCCCAGGAGAGCGGCCCCAGCTGTTCCTGGGTGGAAGGAAGGGAACTTTTTAAAGCCCAAGCACTTGTAATAAATTTAGTCTTCAGGAGAAGCAGAGAAGGAAAAAAAAAAAAAGAAAAGAAATTGTTGGCTTAAAAGAAAGTAATGTTTCCCTTTCATCAGATCAAGGACAGCAGACAGAGTAAGAGAAAGTAAATTCAGTCACTTTGCCCGGTAGCCCCAGGCACTGGAGCCCCGCGTGCCCTGAAAGCTCACCCACCCTACTTTGAGGGATTTCGTCATGCCCAGAATAGCGGGGCTGTACAAGGAAGGCTTCTGTTTCTCCCTAATGAGTTGATTATATCCTGTCAGAAGAATCGTGAGGCAATCAAATGTCAAGTCAATTTTCTCAAACATATTATTTTCATAGCAGCTGGGTCTGACTAACTCTGAAACAGAGCATCCCATTGTTACGTGTTACTGAGAATGTCAGAGCGAAACTCAATTAAAAGAGGAAGAAAAGAATCGGGCAGGACACATGATCCTGACTCATACAAGTTTACAATTTACTATTTAGAGGCCAATTTTATTAAGATGATTTGGTCACTTAGTTCACAATTAACTCATAATGTCAGAGGAAATAAACGTGGAGTGTGTTGCACACCCAGGAGCTAATTTCTCAGGCGGCGGGCAGGCCAGCTGTCTATAGTGTATGACACTATATAGTTCAGAATCGGAGGCCCTGAGTCACGACACTTACCTTTCCCACACATGCTCTTGAACAGACCTGGCTTATCACACTAATCACAGGTATATTTCTGAGTAGAAACCAAAAGATCTAAACTCAGACAAGCAGAGCTTGGGTTACTTTAGTGCTAGGCGACGGAGTATATTACACTAATGACCATATAAGAATTATTAAAGAGTTAAATGGCATAAGATACTACTGCAAGACCACAGAAGAAACGTTCAGTGAATGGTAATGATAAAAATTACGGTAACAACAAAATGAAAACAGAGAAAGGTATTTGGAAAACACGTGCCCAACACCAATCAGAAGATGTGAACAAGGACTCGTGAGACCGAAGCAGACACTAAACACAGCCCCAATGTATACTTTCCATGTAACATTGTGAGAGTTTTGCAGCACACATGACAAGCTCAACAGCTTCAGAGCGTTAGGTTTTCTTCACAAACCCAATCCCAATCCTCATCACAATTTGGGGGGTTGGGGAGGAGGTTGATATCCTATGCTGTTTTCACTTGTTTACAATTATTTGTGTGAGTTACTGATGTGTTGGAGTTCTAAATGACCCCGTGATTCCTGCCCCTGTTGACCACGTGCATCCCATTTATTCAACCAAACACCGATACAGGCACACTGTGAGATAATTTTGTGGGTACCATCAAGGTCCCACACCAGTTGGCTCTTGCACGAAGGGAATGTGAGGTGAGTCTGACCTAAATACTCGGGGCCTTTACAGGTAGACATTTTTCTTCAGTTGGAAGCAGTAAAGAAATCGGAGAGCCCAAGCAATCAGACAACTTGGCACCCTGCTGCTTTTTTAAAATGAAAAGGGCCACAAAGCCAGAAACACAGGAGGCCCCCGGAAGCTTTGTAAGAGCCACCAGGGAAACAAGAATGAAGTCCTACTTCCATTGCAAATTCTTTTCTGCCAACGCCCAGAATAATCTTGAGAGAGGATTTCTTTTTTCACAGATCCTAGAAACAAGAATTCATCTTAATATCAGCCTTTGAGTGCCCTAAGCAGAGAACCCAAGTATATTGTGCTGGAGTTCTGACCTACGAAAATGAGAGCTCATAGGTATTGTTTTAAGACACGAATTTTGTCACATAGCAATGGAAAGTTAATACTGGGTATCTGAGAGTCACAAATGCTAAAAGTTTTACTAAATTATCCAGCTTCTGAATGAGCCTGATTTATCTAGCCAAACTTGGATAAAGAAAGATCAACGGTATAAACACTACTAATCACTCTCATCTCTTGTTAAACATGCACACACACACACACACACACACACAATACACACATACGTTCTCAGGCTTTCTTGTGAAACACCAGAATAACTGAGGCAAATGTACATACTGACTTAAAGTAATTTTGCGAACACCTCCAGCTTTGTTCTTCCTGTTAACATGTCATTTCTCTTTAAATTATTATTAATTTTAATTAATTAAAAATATTTTAATGCAGCCTTTAAAATACTCCTTTTCATTTGTAACACACTTACATCATTTTTGCCCCTTCCCAAAGTGGTTCTGGAGGTCTCCTCTCACGAGCGTCTTTCATTGTGCTTTCAAGGAAACTCAGTGTCCTGAATCAATGGACAGGTTACTTTTCCAGGTCATTTTGACATTTAGGGAGAACCAGCTGTCTCACCGTGCCACAGCCAGTGAGTAAGGCAGATGAAGACACCGCAGGCTGTAAGAGCCTACCTTTCTTTCAGACAGCATTCACCGTATTTTTGATCATATCTAATAGAAATAAGAAAGAAGACTGCCAAACTTCTTCAGAAAGCAGCAGAAATGGTGAGCGAAGTGTGCTCAAAGAGGAATATTTTGAAGGAGACTAATGGAAATGTGTTTGTGTAAATTCCTTTAATACTTTCTTTAAAAAATTAAACCATTATCACATATTTTGATTACCCCTTGTGTAGTATGCTAGGCTATAAAGATGCAGCATGACTAATGAATCTGTGAACATGGACCTTGCAAAGAGACGACGGTGAGAAAGCACTTGGAGTACGGGAGGCCAGAAGGGGTCTTAACCCAGACCCAAAAGTCAAGGAAGGCTTCCCGGGGCAAGTACTGTCTGTGTTGGAACCTGAAGAACTATTCACTCGAAATGCCCAAGAAGGGAAGCAAAGGTTTTCAGATAGTCAGAATATGATGTGCTGGAAGATAAGCAGTTATTATGTCGCCTCTAGAGAGTCCTGTCTGAGGATTTTGACATCCTTCCTGAAGTAAAGGCAAAATCCTAGAAGTTGGTAAGTAGACCACTTGTTTGAGGGACAGGACAAGTGGTAGGTGATGGGTTGGTTTTGGTAATACTTGCTGGGTATGTGGAGTAGAAAGTTTTTGTGGTAATCTCCATAGGGTCAGGTGTGACTCTATCACCTCTTAAGTTTTTAGACTGTAAGCACTAAAAGTGCGAATTCCATACCATCATCATATATTCTTAGTGATTTGTTTTGGGTTGATTTTTGGTCCTGGTTTTTTTTTCCCCCAAATCCTTTTTCAGTCAATGGAATTTGTTAACCCTTTCTGGTTACACAGTTGGTGAAAACTGCTGTCGCCCTAATGAGCCCTCTCCCAACATAAGTTACGAGAGGTGAACGTAGAAGAATGGAGAGAGTATAAAATCTCAAAGAGAATTGAATAAGGTGTATAGTACCCGTTTTGCTGGCTTTAGATCTATGTTTTCGTATTGTTAAATAGTTAATAACAACACTTGTTACTTACGTTTTGAAACTGAAATTTGGAGATAGAAATGGGAGAATCAAGCTTGCCTTAGAAGAGAAATAATCTCTTTAGAGAAATGCTCATCGCATCTTCCATCCTGAGTCCTGTAAAAGTGAAGGAGCCACGCGAGAGGCCCATGACTTTGGTAAAATAGTGAGTGGAAGGAACGGCTTCCGTTACAGCACTCCACCAAGCCTTTCTTTTGGGAATTTATCTGTTGAGCAAACCTTAATCTATGAGCTAATTTGTGAACAACAGCAAAGCGAGGAGGAATGGTAACCTCACCTTAGGGCTCAGCATCAGAGGCTAGTGCAGGCAGGGATTTATATTCCACGACAATAGTCACCAGATTTTGAACTCTGGAAAATTATATATGCTTTTCAAATATTGGTTTTCTGACCTCTATACTGGCAGGATAATAGAATTCATCCCACGGCTGGCATCGGTATTCAGTAAAACAAACACACAAAAAACTCTGAACAGTTTCTGACACAGTCACTTGACAAATAAAAAGTTATTTTGAGTGTCATATCCATCATCATTAGCCTCACTAGATCCTCAAATAAAGGCCTTCTGACCTCTGTTATTATCCTCTTAGACTAATATTCTGAAATTCTCACGTACCATCACCATGTACATTGAGAGTAAATGTTCACAAATGGAAAATAAGACAGAAAAAAAAATGATGTTAGGCAACATTTTCCACTAGTCACTTTATGACTATTTATTGCAATTGTTTCTCTGATATTTCACTGTGCGACACACTCATGCATACTTGGCACTAAACAGAACTGTTTTTTCAATATTAAAAAAGCACATTGTGCCACTCTAATGTGATAAACATCCCAATGAGGTACATCATCTATAGCTTTACATATATTTTTTCAAATGATTACACTTGTCAAACATTTCATCCTTGAGTTTCTGGTTCTTGGCACTGAGCCTGCTTCTACCAGCATGCTTGTAAAATCTACAAACCAATATACTTATCCAAGCCACAATAGTTCTATGTCTTTAAACAGCTTATGATAATGTAATCCTAGATATTTCTCAAAATTTGTACAAAGCAGTGGCATCAAAAGAGTCATCAAACTGTAATCAGTGACTCTTTCACCTTAGCTGGTATTTACTGAATGACGTGCCACAGGCTAGGCACTTTGGCAAACATTTCATGTGCATTTACTTCTCTTTCTTAATTGAGCATAGTTATTATTTCTTTCATTTTACAATAGTAGGCTGAGATTTTAGTAAGGCTGAAGGGAAAGCATCCTTGGAGTAGGAGACAAGGATTGTTTCAGAAGTCAAAAATAATTTTTCTACTGATTCCAAAAGCCCCTCTATTTAAAATCGTTTGATTATAATGCATTGCTCTCCCACTTTTAAATTTGGATAATTTTAGACTGGAAGTAGCTCAGGAGTAGAGTACTTGTCTAGCATATCCCAGGTTCGATCTTCAGCATGGCATAAAAAATGAAGTCAAGAGTGTAAGTTTTAAATTACTCAGTATCAATTTGTTGGCTTGGAAATTAGTTTAAAAGTCTTTGAGAAACTGATTTGGCGTATTAGACAAGAACAGGAAGACGAAGCAGAGATGGAGGACAGAAACCAGCTAGAAAGGAGACGAGAGTGGCCCTGAGAGTGTTTGGCAGACGGCATCGCACACGTACCAGGGTCCAGAACACCTTCCTTCCTTGTCAACAGAAGCTGGACTTGCCCTGAATAATGATGTGGTCACTCCTGGGTAATTAAGCATTGTTGATATTTTCAATACTTCTGTCACTAGGTGAATTACGTTTTAGCCTAAAAAAAAAAAAACTGAGGAAGTCTTCTAGGACTTGCAGAAGCCCTTGATTTTCTGATTCAAACAAACAAACAAACAAAAAAGCCCTATCACCATATTGTCCTTTCCCACCATGTGAATAGAATATGGAAATAATGCTTGCATCTACAGTGACTATCTGAGCCTCCTAGGGAAAAGCCAAGTAAATTGTAGTTAAGCCTGGACATACTTAAATTGCTGAAATAGTAGTACCTTCAAGCTTCTGGTTATATGAGAAAACCCCACAATCAGTCATGTTTTCTGTTACTTGAACCCAAATACAATTACATCAGCTATAAATAGATGGAAGCACTGATGTGAGGAGGCATCCTAAGTAAACAAAATCAAAGGATTTACGGTTATATTTTTATTTTTAAGAATTTTACTATTTTGTGATATTTAAATGGATTTTCTAGCAAGAGGTAATAGGTTACTCAAGAAGTGAAAATTAGTTATGAAAATGATCCAATAACAGATACATTCAGCTTCATATTTACTTATTAGTAGAAGAATCGGTGCCAAACTAAGCACGTAGCCAGATACCTCAGCGTCCAAATGATGACAGAATCACACAAAAACTTGATGGAAAACTGGTTTCAGGTCCTCACGTGAATCCAATTCTCTGCCCCTGGGGACTTCCACATGGAACTGGCACAAGAAAATTTCAACGCGGTAGAAGCAGCTCAAAAAGTTTCCGTTTCTACCAGGAGCTTACTGAATGTAAAACTGAGTGCCCACCGACATATTTTCTGCCTGCACGTGTTAAAACTGTGATTGAAGCTGAGTGTTACCAGCATTCCCCACTGGTGCTGTCATCTGGATTATATAACAATGTGTGGATTTTATAAACAGCAACTGCTCATTTTTGTGGTTGGCTTTTCACTCGATGTGCCCAAAAACCATCTGACTAAATAAGTGGGTGACAACGCGATTGAACACAGGGAGCAGCAGCGCTCCCTGGCACATGCGAAAACAAGTCCTGCAGGAACTGGGAAGGCTACCAGAAAAGTTCCAGTACTCCAGAGCTATGGCCAAAGTACCGCAAGACTATGTGTGCATTTTCTTGTGGATTGACTTTGCTTTCTGGGAGCATTTCACATGTGTAACCTACAAATCCCAATTTTCCCCAATAGTACCATTGGAAAATAACACTAAAACGTTTGGTAATGGTGTTGTCTAAAGGCAAATCCCTCTTAGAAGGTAGACGACAAGTAATAAGTACTTGTTTTATTCAAAAAAAATCACTGCTATGTGTATCGATTCCCAAGAATGAAGTGCTTTACCTCTGACTGGTACATTATCTATTATTTCATGGGATGGTAGAGTAGTTTTTAGAGATCCTTTTGCAGTCCTGGTGCTGAGAATTTAAGTGGATATAATTGTATCACAAATACAACTTATGGACCTTGAAAGATGAAAATAATTAGCCAACAAAATAAAAATGTATAAGCAGCAGCACCAAATATTACACACACATTGCATAACAAGGCGGCACTAGTCGGGGCAGGGTTTTTATATGTATCACTGAAAGAAGAGACTCTGTTGAAGATACTTTCAGATACAAAAATACTCTGCATGCCCGCTTGCAAAACAAGAGAAAAATACTTTAAAATGTACAGGTGCGGAGAAGTCAATCCGCTACTATTCATTGAGCATTCAATTACAACTCTAGAGTTCGTGAACTGAAACATATGAAGATGTCTCCACTAGTGTTTCGGGTCTTTTCATTCAGTGGGTTGGTCCATATGCAGACTATTCAAGAGCTACCAAACAAGGTAGGAATAACGTGGTACCCAAAACATCAAGGAGAAGATGTTCTACTGGAGAATGAAATGAAAAAACAAACACAAGCTACTGCCCTGTTACATCATATATGTTATACATGGGTCATAACCATTTGATAAATTTGAATAATATTCAGTTCTGGGCTCATTGTGAGGGCTAAGACAGTCCAAAGAAGACTCATAACATGGAATGGGAGGAGCCGTTTGACTCAGTAAATTCGAGTTGTGACTTTTTCTTTAAGACAGGATCTTTCCTCAGCCTCCCAAAGTGCTGGGATTACAAGTGTGTGCCACTAGGCGTGGCTTATCTTTTTGTGTCTAGTCCCTGCCTCGGGGCCACTTGTTCACAGTTTCAAGATTTCAGCTTCCTCGTACATCACTTGTCTTGTTCTCTTGTCGTTCTGACTCTACTCCCATCTCGTTTCTCATACTAAGGTATCAAAAACCTGATTCTACCTCCTGATTCCTTTCTATGCATTAGGGCAATGTGCTAGTTGTCTCTGCACACTGTTGGATCCCCTCCATGTGGCCTATTTTAAAATACAAAGAGAAAGAAAATCGATTAGGCATGGTTATAATTCCTGAGCAGAATATATCATAGGGTGCTATTTGTATCTTGTGGGCTAACACTTACTGAACAAGTGCCCTCTCTGGTCCCTGAGCTTTGGGTAGGCCAATCACCATGATGGACATGGTTAATATAAATGTAGAATTCGAAGACCTGTCCGGATATCTAACTAATGCTGTCTACCTCAGTGTTGGCAAACTTCCTGAAAAGAACAGGTAGTACTTGAGGCATAATGGACAAAAAGAAGCATTCAGGATACTCAAATAATGATTCATACAATATGTATAAGTTACATGTAGGCAGACACAGATGTATAGCTTATATAAATCACATAATAATTTTATATCATAAAGTGCTTGCATAACAATCATTTAAAAATGTAAAAATATTCTTAGGCTACCAGTTGCAGGCCATGAAAACAAAAAAGCAGAAGATCAGATTTGGTCTACAGGCTGTCATCCACCAAATTCTCATGTACCTTGAGATGTGACATGACAGAACACATTTGTTTGGAAAATATCAATTGGGAATTATTTTCATATGATAGACAGCTTCATTGAGCTCTGCTCCTCACATGCCCCCACGCATTTGTTTGTATTTGAGTTATTTACATGTTCTATCAAGTGGCACTATCTTCTGGGGGTTCTCTCAAAAACTAGTACTAAGACAAGGATTTGACAGCAAGCAGCTTATTCAAGAAATGATGCCAGAAAAGACATGCAGGAAAGAAAGTAGCTAAAGAAAGATGGCACACTCAAAAGGTCCACTTTTGCGGAAATTGTGGGTTTGGGGCCTGAGAAGCATAGAGTCAGGGCAGGACTCACGTCCCGGAGTTTCCTGCCTCCGGGTGAAGTAGCGGCTCCACCCACTGTCTCCCTCCAATCATGGGTTGGGATGCTCCCAATATCATTATTTCTCTAACATTTCCAACATACCCAACGTGTGACTAAGCAAAAGAGGCTTCAGCTGCCAGCAATGAAAAAGTCCTCCAGGCAGTTGGAAATTAAGAGGTTCAGAAATCAAAAGCTTAGCTAAGTAGGTTTATAATGTCTACACAGGAGTAACATTAACAGCGTAGAACAAAACAATTCAAGTGATGTAGCGCCGTCTTCAAGGAGGCATCTCGTTGTTTTCTACCTTTTCTCCCTATTTATTCTATGTGATTTGATGCCAAAACATTGCCCTGAGACTTGCATGCGCATCCACATACACAACATTCCAAGGAAAAGCATGGGTTCTGTCTTTGTCACTCCCTGAGTGACCATAATTTTTGTTCCATGTGCATATTAGGGTCTTAAGAGAAACCAGACCAATAGGCAATAATAGGTAGGTAGATGGTAGGTGTAGATAGATGGATAGATGACTGATCGGCACGTAGATGACTGATAGGCACAGACACAGAGAGATAGATGACAGAGGAATCGGCATGCAGTATTAATGAGGCTGAGAAGTCATCATTTGCCTTCAGAAACCTAGAGAAGCAGTGATGCCAGTGCAATCACGCTTGCTTTGAGGCAAAAGGCCTGAGAATACTGGGGGTGCAGGTGCAAATACCTGAGTCCAAAGGCTTGAGAATCAAGAACTCTGGTGATGTGCATGTGCAAAAGATGATAGATGCCCTAGCTCTGCAGAAAAGAGATTATTCACCTTTGTTCCATTTTTTTCTGTTTGTTTGTTTGTTTGTTTGCTCCAGCCTCTCAATGGATTCAATGATGCCTTTCCTCATCAGTGAAGACAAATCTTCTTTACTGGGTCTGCTGATTTAAATAGCAATCTCTTCCATAACTAACCAGATGATCATACCAGAACCGCACTTTGCTCGGTATCTAGGTATCTCTTTATCCAGTCCAGATTGCACAAAAAGCATAAGCACAATGTTTTTGCTTTCATTTTTTAAATCTTCGGCTTGTATATTCTCACCTGAGAAATCACTTGACTTTTTGGGGATTGTCGAGTGATATTCAAAATCGTGTGTAGAAATCTGACTCCTTATAGTCCCTTGCGAATTGCTCTTCCACTTTATTTTTCCCCATCCAGTCATCATAGGGCACGTCTATTATTTCCTTTTCATATGTGATTAGGAGTCCTTTTGTGAACCAGAAACCAGAAATCTTGCATTGATTGGAATGTGGAAGCCATTCAAAACTCTCCCCTGTCCGCTCTCCAGAGGGAATGGAGAATCTCAGACATGAAACCAGCTGCTTCGTGGGTCACTCTGGAAAATTCCAATTGAAGCATTTTTGAGAAAGGAGACATTACCTCAGAACTTCCACATGTAGTTCTTATGGAGTTTCTGTTTATGTGAATGGATATTTTTGCCAGATATTGGAAACATTTTAAAGCTGCGCTCCAGTGCAATAAAGGCAATTCAGTTAGGCATCAGCTCATAGAATTACTTAAACTGTAGTTGAATTAGACAGAAGCTCCTTCAGGAATTGGGACCAAACTGAGTGTCATTTCAAAAAGAAAAAAAAAGAGCTAAATAAACAGCAGACAGCAGCCGTTTTTCTTCTTGCTGATGTCTTTGGACAATATGCTTACAGTCTCAAATGAATGCTTTAAATTCCAAATGGTCATTAAGGGAATCCCAGTCTACTTGTTGACTGGATGGATGGATGGATGGGTCGATGGATGGGTACTGAAAGTATGTCTTGTGTCTTATGTGTACGTCAGTAGTAACCAGGAGGGAGGGATGCAGGCTTCTTGAAGGAAAGTCTTCAAAAGGAAAGATGAAGGATAAGTAATTACAGTTGAAGCTAGAGAAAAAGATAAGTTTTGCTGAAAGAAACGAAAAAGGCACAGACACAACTAAAACGCAGCTTTACTTCCCCCAGGAAGAACAGCAGCCATCGTTCGCATTTTCACACACAATAAAAAGAAACAAGATTTTAATTTTTCCAAAGAGCTATCAAGAAAGTTCTTAAAATAGTTTCTAATAAATATTACTATATTATTTATTAATTGCTCAATTTCTTTGTAAAGATATATTTAAAGTAGATACTGAGCATAAGTTTAATTTTTCATAATATTATACAACAACTTTTTCACACACCTCGACGGTTCTTGTCCATGTATATTTATATTGGCATAATTATTAGCTGAGATGAGAGGATTGCCATGAGTTCAAGCCCTGAGCTACATTGTAAGTTCAGTTACCATAGTATAAAGAACATTTAGTATTCCTTTTAATATTGTTTTATAAATTGGGTTTATTGGCTTCCTTGTGACTACTATGTAAAATTCTCCATGGCATTCCATTGAGGATAAACCATTACTTAGTTGAATCCTTCAACTATTTTTTTCTTTGTGTCACTATTGGATTTGAACCCAGGACCTTAGCACTGAGGTACCCTTCCATGTTTTTTTCTTCTTTTTTCTGCTACTTTCTCTATCTCTTTCTTTCCATGTTGGATCTTTAAGACAGGGTCTTGCTAAGTCACTAAGTTGTCCAGGCTAGCCTTGAACTTGCTAACTTCTTTTCTCAGACTCTCAGAGGATTGGCATTTGCCAGAATACTCAGTTAAAGTTTTTGCTAATACATACACATATGTATATATGTATTTCTACAAAGCAAGTCTTTTTAAATCTGTTTTTAACTTCAATTGGTTAATGTCTTAGGTTTAATTCCTATGAGCAGCATTACTAGATCAAACCATATGATCTTTCTAATGGTTCTTGATACATAATGCCAATTGCAGTCTCAAAACAATTACATTATACACCAGTCAGTAGTATATTTGTGTATTAATTTTATCAAGCCCTGCATGCATTGGGTGCTACTGTGTTTGGGGATTTTTTTTTAATTGTTGAATAATTTAGCAGCTCTGTTTTTTAAAATCTAAAGAATTTTCCATTTAATGAGCTATTCCACTACTTCTAATGGAGCCCGCACAGAGATTGTGGAGACAAGTCAGTCATTTTTTGAGCTTTATCTGTGTTACGTCTCTCACAGCAAAAACAGCTTAGAAAAAGGAACCTAAGAGGTGGCAGGCATGAAGTCCTTGACTCAGAAGCCCTCTGAGTCCTAGTTAAGATTCTGCAATAATTCTAAGTGCTGTACACAGCTGCTCTGGAGAAACCGACCATTTTACGTGATCCATGTCCTTTGGGATCTTTTTTTAAATCTCAAGAAAGAGATTGGAGTCCAGAACAGCTCTCCATCCCCCTCCAAGGCTGTTGTTCGTCCCACCTCTGGCATTTTAGGGAGACCAGAATACCACAGTGAGTCAATGGAGATGTCGCTCTGCGTCTCTCAGTGGGAAGGAAGAAAGGAAGGCGTGTTCATCCTCCCGGGTGACAGAAGCAAAGCTGGGTGTCCCAGGGACCAGGGACTTTGTATCCTAGCTACAGTTCTGCAAGGCCGGGTTCCATTTCTACAGATAAGAAGCATGAATCTTGCTGTTTGTCTTCACTAAAAAGGCATGGAAAGTTAAGAGCATCTTGAAGGAGCTTCAGTAGAATTAGAACCACATTCATGCAGTGTTTCATACTTAAATTCCCATTGTACTTCCACTGTTTCTAATCTTGCGGAAACCGGGACATCTCATGCTTCCTAAAGTTAGTACATCAGTTAAACAAATCACCCCATTCCTTCCGAGGGAGGTTGGCTGGGTTCTAGAAGACTGAACAGGGAAGGAGCGATTGGAAATTCCAGGCTATTTTGTGTCTTGTGATACTGAACTGTTCTTCTCGATCCCTGGGTCTTAAGTCCTCGAATATGCAGGGGGGTGTGGGGAAATAAACAGGAGGATTCCTAGAGTCTATTCCTGCTCCACTGACCTACAACGAACTCTTCCCGGTGGACTACCCAGCCAGCAAGGGAGAAGTCTGAGAGCTCTTTTTCCCCAGAAATATGACTCTAGTGTCTCAATTTCCTGGAACAACTGATGAGTGTGGTAATCGAATCCATGGAGCGATACTTCATGTGGCTAATATTCTAAAGCTTCCTAAGTGGAGTAATAAACAGAGAACATTTGGTGACACCGAAATTACGAGGCAAAGACCATTAATAATAACTCACGTCTGCTTCTGTTCACTGCTGACAAGAGACACTTCCACTCCCAAGACACTGCAGCAGCAGAAAAAGAAGCAGCAATTCATCAGTTGCTACCACATTGGGTTTGCTTTACGCTGGTTTCTTTTCTTTCTTTCTTTTCTTTTCTTTCTGCTCATTCTGTGCTACCCACAAAGCGAAACCCAGTCATCTGCAGAAGCTGCCCGGTGTCTAAAGTGGCGGCTCATTAACCGTCTCACACAGAGCCAGGCATAGGGAATGTTCCACACTAGAAAGCAAACTCTTGTTTATTGCGTATCTGGTTGACGATAGCCATTTAGTAATTGGCGAAGAAACCTGACTACATCACATTTACGAGTTATTTCCCAGAGTCTGAAAGCTTAGGGAAACCGCACATCACAGGACCCCCCTTACATCCTTGTCTGCCTGCCACATTCTTCACCTCCTGAAATAATACCTGAGAGATCCTTACCTAACTTCTGCTGAATCCAACAACAGACGCGAAGCTTTGTTTATTTTTTTGTAACAATTTCATGGTTTTTGTTTTCTGCAACAGCTCCAATTATGATGACGTTAGTCACCTCAGTTCTGTTGAGTCAAGGTAAGAAACCTTTATTCTGCGACTGGGAGACAGTTCTTCAAGAAAGTGTCTTGAGCCTCATACATCTTCAGTCTTCTTTCTCTCGTGTGATGCCTACGCAATTGGTTCACGACTCCTGGCTCATTGTAACTCTCAGATTCTGTCCCACCTTGTTTATGCCTCTCAAATTGGCACCATATTAGCCAGAACACTCTTTGAAATAAGACACCCTAACCCTAACACAATTTCAATGCGCATTTTCCCTGAGAAAATGATGAATGTACACATTTTATCATCTCCATTAATGTTGCCTCAGCATATTTTTTGATTTTTAGCAACCTAATTGGCTTAAGTTTAGGCTTATGGTCAACGTGTGAGTTCTGCTCTCCCTCCAATGCCCTCTAAGCTGGGATAGAACCCATGTGTTCACTGTTAACTGCATGTGTTGACAGAGCAATATCTTTCTGAAGTCACTAAGCCAGCCCAGCTTGTACTTTAGACATAGCTATCCTTTCTCCCATCCTCATACCCTCTGGGGTCTCTTCTGCCTCCCACCATACCTGCCACCCTTCTACTCAAAGATAATTCTAGTCTCCTGTATTGGTTAATATCTTGGCCTGTGGAGCTGGTCCTCTTCCTGGAGTTATATTCTAGTTATAATATTTGGCATCTCTGTAGGTTTTAGAAATTCACCTGTCACGAAGAATTTTTGCATCATTTCTGTATCACTATGATGTTAAGAGAATTTGATGATTTAATATATCCGAAGCACTTGAGGTAGTGGCTAGCACACATTAAAGGCTGGTTGACACGAGAACAAAGTACCACTGTATTAGGCACAATCACCCCAGGGGTTCAGGGCACCAGGAGCACAGTCATTACCCAGGTCCCGATTTGCCATATCCTCTCTCAGACCTCCAATTTTTCTACCTATAAAATGGGATAATCGAACAATAAAACATCTAAAGTCCTTTCCTGCTGTCTCCTGCTCCAGACTGTGCTTCTCTGCAAGTTTTTGCACTGAGTAGCTCTCCCCACAGGTGGAAGGAGCAACCCCCGCTTAGGCAGCAGGTGACAAAAGTTGAGAGTGTGACTGTGTTCATATCGCTGCTATCATTAAGCAAATAAAGATGAAAGGGCAAAATGTTTCCTAATCACGGAAGGTAAATTTGGCGACTTACAAGGACAGTCGTATCTCCTCAGAGACCTTTCCATCACTCCACGTATGGAGACTTCCCACGCCACATGTTGCTGTAATTAGCAGCATGGTGGAAGTATTATTAGGAAAGGCCTGGGCAGTCAGGGATGGAAGATTGTGTCATTTTGAGGGCTGAAACAGTGAAAGGAATCCATTTTTTTTTCATGGAAATACTTGGCTTTGCATGGACCTTTGAAAACCCACACAGTAAATGCAGAGAAAAAAAGCAATGGTCCACGGCAGACAGCCAGAGCTCTGGGCTTGCCTCAACTACAAAACCAGCACACGGCGCTTAATTGTGGCCATGTGTGGGAGGCAGTCTGAGATGCAGCCCCTTTCCCAGTCGAGAGGGATAATAATGATTTCCCTTGAGTTTCTTACACAATGGCAAGTATGTATGGGAAGGCATTTTGGAAGAGGAAAGCTCATTTCAAATGCAATGTGGTTAGTGACACTGAGGTCCCTGACACGTCAAGGCCGGAATCTGTGTCCTGTGTGACTGTTCCATCATTTGATTCCTGTACAAAAATTTAGCTGCTCTAAAATTAGAAAGTGTAAGATTCGTTTTCTTCCCCTACTCAGCACCCTTAAATTATGCCCTTGACATCTATAGCACTTTGTGGTAATAATCATTGCCTCTAGATGTGGGGCTCATCATAATGCCTTTTGTGATCTGACCATGGTATCTCCTCGGTCTTGTCTCTCACAGGCCCTGCTTTAAACTTGAAGATCTTGTGGCCTGAGTAGCTCCTTTAACATTCACATTCTCTCTCTATGCTGTCATTTCTGCTTGCCTGGCTCAGCTATGGCCTTTAAATCTCAACTTTTTAATCTTTACAATATCCTTCTCCCTTACTAAGAAAATTAGGTAAGTTCTCCAGGCTCTGTGCTCACAAAGCATCCTGTACTTTCCCACCACGGTCTTTGGCGCGTTTCATCAGAATTATTAGAATTACTTGCTCAATTTATTATTCTCGACTCGGAACTAAAATAAAATTTGGAGGGCAGAAGTCAGATATATTGCTTTAATTTTCAGTGCTTTAAATGTTTGGCAGTATTATCTTTAGATATTGGTACTCAATAAATATTAGTGAGATCCACATTAATGTTAGATGTTGTCTGTTGATGTTCCATGAAGCTCTTCTCCCCTTACCTCACCCTTCTTCCCTTCGGCTTCTCTTGCCCTTTTGCCCTTATTTCCAGGGCTCGTCACCAGTGAAAGAACTTTGCCTTGCTTCTTCCTGTGATAATTAACTCAAATAAGACCCCCCCGCCCCCGCCCCGGAAGTTTCCCCAACCCACTTTTCAGGCAGTGAGGCATCTCCTCCACCTTGAGACCTTCTTACAAGTCTGGCATAAGAGTGACCACACTGGTTGGTTTATTTTTTATATGTCCATCCCCATAACTCAACTCTGAAGCCTATGAGCAGAGTCTGTCCTGTTCATCCATTTACCTCACCTAGAAATGTCTGAAAGACAGTAGCGATATTATGAATGTTGCATATGTGTTAACGAACCTCTTTTTATGCAGATGAGACCACACGAGTGTCTGCGTTAGTAACGAAATGTTACTGACCAGCGAAAGAGTCCAGTGCCTTGCCTGTATCGACTCCGTAAATGACAAACAGTTATCAAATTTGTTCATCCTAGTTGATCAAGTCTCAGTGGAAAAAGGAAATCATTCAGAACAATTTTAAATAGATACTTTCTATTAGCCTTTAATGACATTTCCGCTTGTTTATCCTCCTAAAGTTAACAATAACTATTGTTAAAAAGACCTCAAAGAAATGATCAGTTAATTTTTCCAAAGAGGAAATTCCACAAAGCGTAGGCATTCTATAGGGGTAAATGCCTTTTTACCAGAAATTACTGACAACTGTGACATTAATAACCTCTTCGTGTCAATCTTGATTACATTATGCCGTCTGACAAAAACTGCACTTATTTAAATAATCTGCATGTCCATCAAGAAAAAAATCAGTTGGAAATATTTAAAGGTTTGAAGTGAGGATGTGGAGACCCACAGCCTCACGAGGCCCTCCAATTCTCCTCGTGGCATTGTTCCCATCGTCCCTCACTCAGGCCTCTCATGAAGACTCATCATACTTTCTTCTTTTGGATTCAGTAATTAACTATCCCTAAAACCATGAGTGAATTAGAAAATAATGTGCCATTGAATTGGAAAACTCATTACTCGCTTCCAGGAACCAGATTCACAAAGGAAGGGATCAAGTTGCGCAGAAATGGATTTCAGATTTGTCTCAATTTTACTTGAATTAGTCAAACTCAGATTACAAATTAAAGCTCTGAAAGGAAAGAAAATAAAATTTTAGAAACTGTCACTGAAATTCTCCTAACTACCATAGCTCACCATGAAATCAGCTCATCAGGTATCAGGTATTTATGGGTCGCTGGGCTATAGATAAAGAAGGAAGAGGCGTGGACAACATAATTACTCATGGGAACTGAACAGCAATGTAGATCCCTTCTCTGTCACTTGCCAATTGAGTGACTTTGATGACTATTTTTCTGAGCCTCACAGCCACCTCGCACAGCTATTGTGAAGCTAATATGAAAAATAATGTAAGTTATGGGTGTATCAATGCCAGGCACATACTGTAATTAACATCAGTTCCTTTAGAGTCTCAAAAAAAATCATTTTCTTCCCAATGATGGGTCAGGATAAAACAATTCAAACTTAAAAACAGGTCTGTATATTTTTGAAAAGCTTTGTGGGGTAGTACACACTCAATAAATGCCTGTTCTACCCATCCCTCATCCAGTCCCAGTTTAACTCACTGGTGACTTCTTACGGCTCAATTCCCTTATCCATAATAATAGCTGTAATAATAGGTGTTTCAAAGAATTACTGTGATGATCCCACAAAGTAGCTCATAGGCAGAATTTAATACTGACCAACACAGTACGTGCTAGATAATAATTAGCTGTTATGATGATGGAAAACATCTGTATCTAGATTTCTGTTATCCTAAACAAAGAATTGAGCAGAACACACGGAGAACTGGTAATGTCTCAGTTACTTTCTCATTGCTGTGACTCAATACCCAACATTCACAAGTTTAGGGGAGTAAAGGTTTATTTTACCTCACAGTTTCA
Source organism: Ctenodactylus gundi (assembly GCA_004027205.1). Lineage (NCBI taxonomy): Eukaryota > Metazoa > Chordata > Mammalia > Rodentia > Ctenodactylidae > Ctenodactylus > Ctenodactylus gundi. The sequence goes on along the minus strand of PVKB01000605.1, from coordinate 221,861 downwards.
GAAGGTCACAGTCCATTCAGGGGCAGCCGGCAACAGTGGAAGTATATGGCAGAGACAGGTGGAGGTAGTTCTGCACAACGTCACAAACAGGAAGCCAAGTTGAGACTAGTCCTCCAAGGAAGGCAGGAAGCAACTTATATCTCCTTCCAGGTCTCATCCCAGTGATCAGCCCCTCCTGGATCCAGGTGGGGAAGGTGTGGCCAGCCCCCACTACATACCTATAATCTAATTTGCATGCCTGTAATCCACCTCTCCAGACTAGGCCCCAGTCTCCCAACAGCACACAGTTCCATAGACTATAACTTTCAAATGCATGAGATTTTTGGGGGACATTCCAGATCCAAACCACAATAGGTAAGAAAGGAAGAGCTTTGTTAAGTTTTCCCACTTTTGGAAAGTGAGAGCAATAAGGAAGGTTCACAGCCTTGGTAGAGGCAGGTGTTTGATCTTCTGTGGTTCTGGGATTGTAGGAGGATTCAAGGCTGGAGACTGATAGGAATCATGGCTGATTGGGGTAACTGACTCAGTGCTCCTATCAAGAGGGGGAGTTCTGTAGTGTCTTTGCAGAAGTGCCACAGCATCCTAAAGCCCACTGCAAATGGGATCATACTGGGACCAAGGTCAGGTACTTCTGGTTGTGTACACGCTGTAGTCTTCTGGTGAGCAGAATGAGCTTTATATGTCAGCTTACTGATGTACCTTGACAGATGTCTTTGCCCAGTCTGGGTAATCCGTTTTACCCCAGCAGGCTTCTAATTACTTAGCTTCACTCTTTTCTACCTCATGAATACTTCTGATTTTTAATCAGCTATTCCTGCTTTATAAAATAGAAACACAAATTGAAATGTAGATGTGAATGATTGTTGGTGATCTCTAAGGATCTTCCTGGTACCAATAACTAAAGAGCTCAAGGCCACGTTTAGACTGCATCTGAATATCTGGCTCCTGACAAGCACCTTACTAAACATCCTCATATCCCAGCATTCTATGTGGAACCAGAAGTAGGGACAAGAGAAAACCAGGCTCTTACCCTCAAGGAACTCACATTGTGAAAAAAAAAGAATCACATCATAACACAACACAATCAGAATCTGCCTTTCCCTTCTCATTGCTTAAGGTAAAAAAAAAAAAAATTTAAAAATAGATCTCTACTGGAAACTATAAAAATGTCCACAATTCTAAGACTCATTTTTTGTATCCATGGTAACAGGTAAATTCCAGAACTGCTTTTAAACCTGTTCAATTGATCAACAATAATTTATTTCAGTGAACCTGCTTTTACAAGGCAATTATCAGCGACAATCTTTTCTTTGGGGAAATGGCACATTAAGCAAGCAGTGACTTACCAGAAGAGGCATGCGTCTCGATGTCAGTCAGTCTGGAGGAGCCTCCCAGGTCTCACTCTTGTGGAGACCAGAACACATTTACCACTAAAAGTTCACCAGCCATTGGCCTCACCCTGTGGCAACACCCTGTGTCAGACCGGCTGCCTGCTCCTCTGCAGGAAACTGTCTCATGACATAGCTCTCCTTAACTGGGAGCAAAAAATTCAGCTCTTTTAAACTCAGAGAAAGAGCATATCAGGATCCTTTAACCCTAGTGCACATTTTATATCAAATTAGCTCCTGGTATATGAATGACAAATTGTTTTAGTGTGTGTATGCGTATCATAAGAGAAGTAGAACAAGGTTTTTAAGAGATTCATGTCCACCCAGGTTTATAGCAGCACAACTGACAATAGCTAAATTGTGGAAGACACTGAAATATCCATCAACAGACCAATGGATACAAAACTTGTCGTTTATGTACACAACGGAGAACTACTTTCTACAAAGACAGGTAAATTTGAGGCTTTTGTAGGTAAATGAATGGAATTTGAGGCCATTATGCTTAGTGAAATGAGTCAAACACAGGTTAAATATTCCATGGTTTCTCTAGCATGAGAAATCCAGAATATAGGCATTTTATAGAACCAAATGAGTGTGATAGTGGGAGTCAGGAGGGTTTAGGGAAGGAGTGAGAAGGCCAAAATGGGAGAGGGGAAGGGATTATAATGTTGACACGATAGTATGTGCACAAAATACTCAAGATCCAGTTAACCATTGTGTGCCAATGAGAGGGGAAATTAAAAAATAAAATGAAAAAATATTTTTACCATAATAAAAATCATCACTTTTTTTCATGTAGCACCAGAAGTAACTACTGTAACTTGAAATACTCGTAGAATTTAAACATCAATAAGGTAAAATGCACAACATCATCACCATTATTACAAACAACAGTAGCACCAGTATCACCTTCATCACCAAAACCAACAGTGCCACCAACAGCAGCAATTTACCAGCACAACCAACAATAATAATAGAAAAATCAACAACACTAGACAGAAATGACATGGTAAAAGGACATGGCAGAGGAAAACTGTTCTATTCAAGGTAGCCACGAAGCAGAGAGAAGGGAGGAGTCAGGGACAAGACTGGGCCCCTAAGTGACCAGCCCCCTCCGTCCAGGCCCTGTCTTCTAACAGCCCATTCTGCCACAAACTTCACAATGAATGAATCGCTCATCTGAGTTACTTTCTCCTTGATGGGATAGAATATCCGACATCCACAATTTAGGGAGGAGCGATTTATTTTAGCTCACAGTTTCAGAAGGTCACAGTCCATTTATGGGTGAGAGTCTAGGAAAAAGATAAAATCACATGACAGGGTGGAGGTGGGGACGGGGGCAAGATCCAGAGCTGGAGACAGGGCTCCTCACAGCATGGCGCAACAGAGACAAGTTTGGGATGAACGGGGGAACAAGCACACACCCCTCCAGGTCAAATCCAAAGTATCCAACCTTTTCCCCCAGCCCCACCTACCAGAAGTACATAGTATCCATAGGTACATGAGTCTCTGGGGGAAAACCTAGATCCAAACTATGACACCACTGATGAGGAGAGGGTCAGCATGAGACAATTGTCCTTCAAACGGTTCATCTTTGAACATTAGAAGTTTTGAGGGAATATTTTAAACTTAAGCCAAACAATTAGTAGCCTAAATACCATCACCATTGGTACAATTATAAACATCAAATGAAATATTATTAAGTGAAAAAGACTAGAGTGCATAATAATATATTCTAGGTAAAATCTGATCTAATTTTTGTAAAATATAATCCGTACACATACATTCATCAACAAAAAAAGTGTGCTTATCTCTTTTGTTTTCTAGTTGTCATGTTATACCTACAAGTCTGGTCTTTATTTTATAGAACTTTACTAAAAACAAAGTTTTTCAATAATAATTAATCATTCAGAAAAACACACTAATGGGACAAAACTCTTGAAATTATTATAGATGCAGCTGAAATGTGGCTCACATATGTATATACATAAATCAAAAATGCATCCTATACCATTTGCTCTTACCAATCACACCTGTGTGAGAATTGTCAGTGAAAAATCATCCCCGTCCCTCAACCTCAGTCTGACCACTGAAGTTCTTCCACTTATCCACCTTGCCTGCATTCCTGAAACCATTTGTAACACCATTTTGAATATAAATTCCTTTGCTTCTATCAAAGACAGAAGTCAACTGACCTCATTTCTGATAACTGGTGGCTTTTCACAGGACCGTCTTCTACAATTTAACTGAGTAATGGTATGGAGATGATAGGAAAGGGGCTGATGACAACCCCGATGTGTGATGGTCAGGGATAAGATGCCTACCTTCACTGAGAGACACTCACTGCCTCCCAGAATGTAATGTTTCCATTGTGTGGTAGTCATTTAACACGGGTGAAGGCCAACAGGCTGTGATGGAAGCATCTTGGGCATCTTCAGGCCAGTGATTAGAAAGCTAATGCCACTATGCTGAGGAAGGAACCCACGACAGAGCCTTGACTAGCCCACCGTGTGACCATGTAGAGAACATGTCTCTTCTGAACAGTACAGTTGAAAAACAGTTGTTCTGTCAAATCACTGAGATTTGAGAGTTGTTACTTGCAAATTTACCCCCCGGAAACAGGGTCTGAGTCTGAGATTGGCTTACAAAAGATTCATCAGAGAATGTTGCCATGTGACACACAGAGGGAGGAGAAAGGACAGTGCTGTACTGGCAGAGAATATGGGCTGGAGTGCTCGTCACAACACGTGCTCTGCTGACTTCATGGGAAGTCCTGAATCTGTCACATTCTCTTAGAATTATTTCTGGCTAGGGACAGGGAATTGTGCCGTTTCACCTTAGACCAATTTGTCACTGGATGAAAGCTGCCCTGACGATGTAGTTGTGACCATAGAGAAGGTGATTCTTGTGCCAGGGACAGTTCTTGGTAAGCATTGATACCTAAGAGTTCTCAGCTATGAGCACTCTCAGAAGCTAACGAAGGTAAATTCTTCAGTCCTGAAAATAGATCAGTTTCCACCACAGCATCATAGCCCAGTTAATTGTGATTTACTCAGAGAGGTATTTTTAAAAAGTCCTGTCTCCAAATCAACCATGGAATATCAAAATATGAATTTGAGGGAAAGACACAATTTTTTATGCACAGGTTATTTCATTCTTCCCAGGAATCTTTAGGGACCTAAATAAACCAGGAATCCAAGGTAAAATAAAATAAACTTCTTGTTGCACAAAGCATCTGGATGTAGAATAGGTTCAAGAAAGGTAAAGAATAGATCTAAATTAGCCTGAAGACATCCTCTGCAGTAAGACAAAAGAAGTGAAGAAATAAATTACTGTGTGTAGTAAATGAAGTTGTAAATGTTATGCAGTGTTTATTGGGAGGGGTAATAATGTTTCAGCAATGAAGCTGAGGTCATCAGGACTTGGATGCAGAAGAATTTCTATGCCAGGTCATGGGTTCTAGACTTCATCTGAAGGAAAAAAACAGAGTAGAAGACATATTCAAGAAAAAAAGATGAAGTCTGGTGCATATTTAAATTGAAAGTCTCAGCCTGGGGCTCAAACGATACAGAAAACGTGGGCATGAGATAAGTTAGGATTAACTCATTACACAGTGCGGGCTTTCTAAAAGACAGTGTACATGGAGAGATTTAGAGTCAAGTATTTAAAACATGACCTATAATCTGACAATTTTAGAACAAATAACATAGGCAAACATATGCAGATTTATCTGGAGATTAATGCATAGATGTTTTTAGGCTCCGCATTCATGGATTCATGCAAACACAGGCTGAAAGTGTCGCAAAGAATTACGTCTAACTACACATACAAATATTTTTCCTGTCACTATTCAAAAGTAATATAGGTAACAATTGTTTTTATACTATTTACATTGCACTGGGTAGTGTAAATAACCTAGGAGTGATTCAAAGCACAGAGGAGGCTGTGGTAGACGTATACAAGGGCTATACTATTTATAGGAATCGTGTCCTCCAGGATTCTGGAGTCGATTCAACACAGATATTGAAGAAAGAGTATCACCAAAATTACCTATATTCTATACAAGTGGTTAAGTGAAAAACAGTGAATTCAAGGCCAGCCTGAGCTACATAGTAAATTCAGGACCAGCCTATAGAGCAAGACCCTGTCTCCAAAAATTAAATAAACATAAAAAATAAAGACTGAATAAAGAAAAAGCATTAAGGACAGAAAGATAACTTGAAATAACTGAGATTACCTGGGTTTTTATCTCCTCTTAACATACCAAAGCAAAATGCATTAAATTTTTATTTTAATAATTACTATTGGAACATACACCATGAGTTGAGTACTGTGCTGAATAGTATGAATAAAAAATGTATTGAGATTTGAACTATTTTTCTTTTTAAAGAGATCACAGTTTAATGGAGACTCGAAGCAAATTCTAATATTGAGTTAGTGTCAACAGGATGTTCCAAATGGAAGCATTGCTTCACTTAAATTTGCCAAATGTGGACCAAGTGTGCAGGCAGGTGCGCAGAGGACAAATGAATCTGGGTCATCTTGGAAGAGATCTGACAGCAATGCAACTGGCCAGGGCCTACAAACTTGATCTTAAAAAGAAAACAAACTACAAAAAAATCGACCTAGATGTTTCCATAGATACACAAATTCCTCATATAACAAGATCTAGAAGTGGCTAAATGTGGGGGATTCAGGTTGGGTCGAGGCCTATCTAGCACATGTCCAGGACACTATGGTGGAAGCCGGCTTCACTGCAGAGATGGGGGCTGAAGCAGGCCTCACGCCCCCTCATCTAGTGACAAACAGATTGGTGGTCCTATCCTCCTTCCTCCACTTCCTCCCTCCTTCTGGGCAACCCTGTTGATTAAGGGCATATTAGGAAAGATTGTGAGTCTCCCTCGCTGATTGGCCAGAGATAATTCCGCATTGTTGCAGTCTATATAAGTCCTGCACTCCCTGACTAAGTCAGACTGCCTTCACCGAAGCAAGCCTTTGGGGTGGTTTCTCTTTCATCCAACCCCTCCTCAACTGTTCTAGGAGTTCCTGAGAGACAGAGACCCCAACAGCTAATAAGAACAAGAAAATACTTTTTTTACAAATTTACCAGGAAATAATTCAAAACTAAACTAGGAGATACCTCTACATATCATATAACCACAAGAGTGACTAATTTGCGAGAGAGAAAGAGTGAAAGAGAGAGAGAGCCATTTTGTTTTACTGAGAGAATATACCGATTAAAAAATAGAGATAGAAACAGAGACAGAGAACAAAAGCAGATACGGATGCAGACAGATACAGACAGATAATGGCATATACGCTTTCGACAAAGACTATTTATCTTAAAACTTTTCAAGTCCATTGCTATTTATTTACCTGAAATGAATGAAAAAATATGTCCACAGAAATACTTGCAAAGAAATGGTGATCACGTGGCCCATCCAAGACAGCCAAAATTGGGGATGGGGCGGGGCAGTACCCACCAACAAATGAACAGTTCTGGCATAGCCTTGCAACACCATTACTGTGCCATGCCAAGGCACGAATTACAAATTCAGGTAACAACATGGATGGATCTTAAATCCACTTATACTCCATGGGAGCAGGCAGAAACAGAACAGCATATAGTGTCGTGAACATAAAATTATTGTGACATTCATAATCTCATTTTTTAAAAAGTTCTACCATCAGAAAATCTAGTCTGTGGTGACAGAGAGTGGATCGGCAGCTGCCTAGGCAGAAAGCTGAGGGTTCACCGCAAAGGGCTACTCGGCAGCATCTCAGGCTACGGAAGACCTTCTGTGATTTGATTGGAGTGGTTAGTACGTGAGTGTACAGAATTATCAACTCTCACCAGTGTAATCTTTGAAAATTTTGTTACTTGCAAACTATCCTGTGATACTTGGTAGAAACATTTTCGCCATATCATTTAAAATGTATTGGCGATATTGTGTTAAGTGCGGAAGAAGGAAATGTTAATCAATGATGACGCTACTGATAAAGGCAGCTGCATTCCAGTTAAAAACTAAGTTACGAAAAATGATCTAAGCCAATTTGCACGTGATGTCTAACATGCATCATTTAAAAAGAGAGAGAGAGAGATGGTTAACAAAACTATCCCTGTTTTGCATTAAAAATCCTGAGGCTTAGAAACTGAAGTTGTTCAACTTAAGGTCATACAGACCCCAAAGACATGAGAGACAGTGGCACAGACTGCCCTCCTGGTGCCCGTGTGTCTATTGCTCAGGAGCACGCAAGGGAGACAGAATAGGCCCGTCTCTACTGGCCATGGTGTGTGGCCAAACACAACAATGTCTCATCCCCACATTGTGCATTTCTGTTGGATTTTGTTAGCTTTCTTCACTCCGCTTGTTCTGATTTACTGTCCTGACCCTGTTTCGGGGAGCCCACTGGTTGGTTTGCTCTCGTTGTAACGACCTGCATGTTGGGGTTTCCGGACACCTCCTCCTGTATCTCCACCACTCACCTTCAGTGCTTACTTCTTGAAATATCCGGTGGCCTCTGCCTGGCAGGAATGTCTGAGGGAGCCCTTGGGAAAACACTGAAAAGTGGGACTTCCTTTTCTTCTGCACCTCTGCCCTGTCTCCTCCAGTGAGGCAGATAGAATGCTGCGGGCAATGAGCCAGGCTGCACGCGCATTCTGTTTAGAGCGTGGAAAAAGAAGCATTGTTCAGAGACACACTCTGGGTCGTTATGCATGTAGAACATATGTGCAGGGAAAATTGTCCCACCGGCTGCATTATTCCAGAGTCTGGGTGTCTGGGGCAGTGTGAGACCATGCTGCAGAAAGGGTGAGGGGCACGTGAGTCCGTGTTTGTTGGGTTGCAGCAGCTGCAGTACTGCTTTCCCATCTGCAATAAAGGACCTCCTTAAGTTGACTGATGAGTCATAAGAGACACGCTTGAGCTGGCTGTTTTTTATCTTTTCTTTCTTTCAGAAAGAGTGGATTTCACACCTGTAAATTTGTCTTTCCCAAATGCAAGGTGTTTAACAACCTGCTTAATCCACATTAAAACTCAAACCTGTAGCAGGGAATTGAGACCAAACTCTGTCACTCAAAGGTTGGTATTATTGTTTTCTCAGCTTTCGTTTCTCCAGTGGTTAATGGGAAAAAAGAAAAGAAAAGAATAGGGTTGAGAAATGATGAGGAGAACATTCAAGGCCATAATGCACTCAGAAAATGGACACAAAGTACTAGAGGCCAGAATATAGGAGGTAATTATTGTTCTTCATAAACATTCCATCGCTCAGACTCCTTTCCCTAAAGAATTGCCCATGCCTTCTATCTCAGAAAAAAGTCTCTTAAAGATCACATTAACATCATAAAAGAATATGCTAAGAAGAAACATAAGATCTAAACCTTGCAGTTTTCACACAGGAAACTGACCCCAAGGAAAGGAAATGAGTTGACCGTAACTCTGTACTTGCTCCCTCTTACCTGCTTCAATACTTGACATTTGTTTGGATTCTAAACCTTAGGTGATCAATTAATACATTATCATCAAGACATGTCTATATAGTATTTCCTAATTCTTTGTTTTCCTATGCCATTGTTTAAATTTTCCCATGAGACACACTTTTTCCTGGACAAAACACTTCATTCACACAGAGCATAGTATCAGTACTGCTCAGGTTCCACATCATTCAAATTCCAGCCCTAGAAACTAAATCATATCACATCAGAATTTGAAGAAAGCCAAGTCATTATACTTGTGCTTTGTGTTTCTTTGTTTTCTAGGTGTCCAGAAAGACCAAACTGCCAAAGAGCTGTACCAAGAGTTGGGGGAGGAGGCAGCTGTTTGCTGGGATGCATGGGAGTCATGCCAAGCTCCTTATGGCACAAAAAGGATATGGAGTGGGAAGAGAAGAAAGAGGGTTCTGACTGAGGAGCTCTTTCTCCCCCAGACCACCACATAACACCCACACCTACACATCCCCGTGCAGGCGCGCGCGCGCGCGCGCGCACACACACACACACACACACACACACACACACACACAGAGTCTAAAAGTGCTAGATCCAAACCTGACCTCCCAGACTGTTATGACAGTGTATTTATCAAGGTAGGAGGATAGATCTAATCTGGGTTTATTAGCTTGATTTGTAATGTTTAAATATTTAGACATGCAGCTCACAGGCTTCTACTTGCACTCTTGTCCCAGGACCTACCAACATCGGGGGCAAGCAGGTTAAAAGCCGGACATGAAAATTGATCGTTCAAAGTATTTTCCAAAACCTAACTCACAGAAAATCAGTCCAAGAGATGTTAATACATACTCCTTAAAATAAAACAGCGGGACTGGAGGAATGGCTCAGTGGTTAAAGAGCTTGCCTACCAAGTGCTGAGTTAAGCGCTCAGTACCAGAGTTCAATTCCCCAGCACCACATAAACCAGGCATGGTGGCACACACCTGTAATCCCAGTACTCAGGAGGCTGAGACAGAAGATTCAAGCCCAGTCTGGGCTCCATAGTGAGTTTCGGACCAGCCTGAGCAACAGGGCAAGACCCTGTCTCAAATGAATAAAGAAATAGATAGATAAATAAATAAATAACATGAAAAATAAAAAAACAAGACTTGTGGTACTTGAATGGATGCAGCCCAAATTTCTATTCTATAGTTAGCCTCTCCTGCTGTTGCTGGCTGACCTTGTGGTCAGGACAGCAGTACTATTTTACAGCCCTTGTGGCATGTGTGTATTACTGATTTGAAATCGGCATTACTGATCTTAATGATCATGGGTTTCTACAACTCTACTAAAATGTATATCCAAGAAGAAAGCAAATTTTGTTGATCTTAACTACTTATCCCTGGAGGTAGAACAGTATTTACTATGTATAAGCATTTAATGAGTATTTATATGTACAATATCAAATCGATGATTTTACTTCATGCTTGCAATAACAGGCTCCACATCACACAGAGTCGTTTCACACTGAGTAAAGCCAGGAAAAAAATGAATGCATCAGTGAATGAGTTGAGCTTGAACCAAAGCCATACAACTTGTTACCAACATGGTCCCAAATGAGCTCCCTGCGCTCTTCAGGCTTTAACTTTACACCTCTCACCAGCACACTCTACTTTGTTCTCAGTCTTTTCATATGAAGCAGGGAAGATCACATTAGCAAATACATAGCATTTGCCACAGAGGAGGAATACTCTTATCACTTTTATAGTTCATTTTATTTCATCTGCACAAAACCTCTTCTCAGGAAGGTAGTCATTCCCAGCAAAACTTGGGCCAACGGGTTAAATGACTTGGGCAAGTTTACCCAGTTTATAATTGAAAGAAGCTAGATTGGAAAGCAGTTGTTTGTCTACAAGGTCCCTGTTTGGAGGTCTTCATTCATTCACACGTGTGGTAGCGTTTTGTCAACTATAAGGCACTATTTCAATATAAGAACTTCCTATGATTACCCTGTCTTTAAAAGCCAATACGTCTCTTCTGCTTTTGATCTCCTTGCCCCCACAATCTCTTTGGACTCTGTGCTCTTGTCATTAGCTAGCATTTCGACTTTGCCCTTGAACCTGTTAGCTAAGCTAAGCTTTGTGTTCATTTTTTTCTCCATGCAGCCCAGCTCCGGTGGCGCATATCTAGGTTTTCACGAACAAAAGAATTTGGAGTCTGTCTGGTTGCCTATTACGGCTCTGCGTCCAGAATTCAGCATTCCCAGCAACTCCCACGTAGCCCCAGGAGCCATGTGCTTAGGGCCTCATTGATTGAAATCAGCCAGATGTTCGGAAATTGAGATGCATGCCCATGCTGCCGCCAAGGAGCCTCGGCGATGCGAATTCCTGATGGCAGCGGGAGGGGAGGAAGGGCGGGGAAGACCCCGTAAAATGAGCAAACAACAAAAAGATGATTAGAGGTGTCTCACTGCAGCGCTCTGGTTGGTAACTGAGTGTACCTGAATGGAGTTTTCAGCATTAGGAAAGGATTTAGTTCTCCCGTCTGGGAAATGGCAGTGTCAGCTTTCAGTATAACAAAGATGATATTACTTTAAACAAGAAATTGAGAATTGGAGAAACAGAGTCACTTGACCATAAGAACAGGGGCATTTGTGACTCTTGAGGAAGCAGCACACTGTGTAGAAAAGACCTGATGTTGAGATGCAAATGCTAGTTCAGCCATGGCCACCTGCAGGGCCTTTCCCCTTCACTCTAAATCTCACTGTTCTTCTAGGCAACATTGAAGTTATGCATCTATCTTAGGTGGTTTCTGTGAGTTTAATAGAACCTTTCTCCACACATCCATGGCTGTACTCTAAAAGCTCACCAGATACAAAGGGCTGAAGGTGAGGAGGAAAACGGGTATGATGCAAAGTTAGTCAAATTTAAAAGTTACCAAAATTAAGTCATTTTAGAAACACCTGGCTGTTTGACTGACTGCACCATCGTGGTATGACATATTTCTCCCCGTGTTTTCACAGATTTTTGTCATATTTTTGAAACACTCAAGTTCATCGATTTTGTGCTTTCATAATATTTTCCAAACCAAAATCTTGGGTTGACCAGGTCAAAGTGTCAATTACGTTATTTGTGACTTTTGTGACTGCTGTCAATTCTTTTCAACTATGATGATTATGGATAAAGAAAGAATAATAATAATACCTATCTCATAGAGTGGATGTGATCATTAGGAGGGCTATTTATATGCAAAGTATCGATTATAATGTTAAATGCTCAAGAGATGATTGCTGTTATGGTATTGTTTCTCTTACTATTATTTCAAAATCTAGACATATTGAAATATATGTAGGTTGTAGGCTGCAGGTTTCATTGTTATTAAAGCACTTAGTGACCTGCAGTATTTCGTTAAGAACGTCTGTACATGCGTAACAGTAACAACTAGTATGTGCTCCTACCATGTACTTCTGAGGGCAAAAATGACTACACAACGTAGCAGAATGTGTTAGCATCGCATGAACTGAGCTTCAGGCTGCTAGAATAGTGCATGGCAAGTCCCTGAGAATTTGATTCTAGAACATCCTCCTGGCTGCCCCAAGTCACAGAAGTGGTTTGAATGACTTGACTGTCCATGCTTGTTAAGATTTGATTCTGCCCCACCTTTTTGTCTCCATTTTCACTATGTCCTCCCTTCGTATCCTAAGCTCCAGTGTGGAGAACACCTGGAGACTGTCCAGTGCACTGTGTTATTTAATCCCTCCAAACCTTTGCACACGACGTTTTCCTGTCCAGGATACCTTGGTGCTGTTAGGCTCTGGCTGCCAGTTCTGGAAGAACTTCAGCTTATCCGGTGGCCATAGTCCTGAATTAACCACAATGGCCTCTGGGTTGAGTTTGTAAGTAGGTCAGTCATGTCCATCACTGTCCTAACCAAGTATTGCCGGGGAGAACCCTTGTTGCCTTGGTCCCTCAATTAAGATCATGTCCTGCTGTCTCTAGGTCACAACCTCCTAATCTATGAGCTAATTTCCGTTCAAATGCTTAGGCTCAATGTCCAGTCAGCTGTAACCCAGGGTGGAAGAAGAAAGTCACGTGTTCAACTGCTGATGTGTCGGTGCTGTGGACCTAGCAGGGTCCTGTTAGGGATAAATTCAAAAGGGCAAGCCACCATCTCTACTAAAGCATTTGTTTTCAATATCCCAATAAAGTAATTTCCTTTCTATGTAAAAAAAAATTTTTTTAGTTGCAGAAGGGACCTCAGAGCCAATTTCACTTGACATATGAGGTATGATTTTTCAAAAAAAATACAATCAATATTTAATTTTTTTAAAAAATCACAGTAAAAGACATTTTGCCAGTAATCCTTCTCAAAATACTCCCCCTCACTTCTAACACACTTATCTCATTCCTTTCATCGCTTTCTGAAGCCATTCTGGAAGTTTCCTTTCCTGACAGTCTTTAGTTGTACTGTCATGGCTGCCTCGACATCCTGAATTGATTCAAAAACTTTACACATAAAGTCATTTTGACTTTGGGGAAAAGCTAGATGTTATACAGTGCCATATCTGGTGAGTAAGGGAATAAGGACACATCATAATGTTTTCAGAAGCCTGCTTTTCCATTGGATGACCCTCTATAACAGCATTCACTGTGTCATGAAGACATTCATGACTGAGGACTTCCAGAACCACTTCAGAAAGTGACAGGGATGACGGGACAAGTGTGTTTAAAGGCCGGGGACTATTTAAGGAGAATTCAGAGCAATATGTCACTCTTAGTTACTTATTCATTGCTGGAACAGAAAGCCCAACATCTGCAACTGAAGGGAGGAGAGAATTTATTTCAGCTCACAGCTTCAGAAGGTTTCTCACGGTCCTTTCATGGGTAGCTGGCAACAGAGGAAGCACATAGAGAACTTCTAGCTGTGAAAAACTCTTCGCTCTTCAGGATATGGCTGACAGAGACAAGTGAAAAGGAGTGAGACCATGTGCAGAGACCAAGAAAACCGCCAGAGCCTTCCCAAGAAGAAGCTGTAACAATATTTCTTCTTCTTTCCTTTACTAAATTCAAGCTGGCAGTTGGACCCCCACACCCGCTAGGCAAGTGGCCCTTTTTTGTTTCCTGGCCCACAATTCAATAGTGTACACCTGAAAGCTCTGTCCTGGGTGCCCCTCCGTCTCAACAAGTTGACACACGATCCCTCCAGGTCAAACCTCAAGCATCTGCCCCTCCAGCCAGGCCCCCCTGCCAACAACAGGGTTCCATAGGGAACCCACTACATCCTCACATGAGGCTTCTGGCATACATTGAAGATTCAGACCATAACAGTATCCTCCAGCATAATAGGTTTTTCCTTAATCTAAACATTCACCATATGTGCTGATCACCTCTTGTATGATCTGTACTATGGCGCAGAAAGTCAAATTGACGTCTAAGACCATCTCACAAAAAAAAAAAAAAAATACAGCAAAGGTGAGAGCAGAATTCAGCTTTCCTGGTCCCACAATCCACTTCTTTTCTCCTCCTGGGAGTGTGGAATCTAAAATGGACTCTCCACTGCAAACACCTTGAAAATCATTTCAGCCTCCCCGCTTCCCTTTCTTTTGTAGTGTCCTGTGCCTTTGAAAAACCGGGGGTCAAAAGAACTGTTTGCTTCTAATTGTCTCCATAAATTTTATAAGTGTTATTACATGGTAGTGATTAAGAACTGGTAAGAGTAGATGCAATAAGATAAGATCAAGGCCATGAAGCTTAATAGTCCTTAGCTGATTGTCACTTAGGAAAAAAAAAAAAAAAAGGAATAATTCTACCCATGACTCGAAAGCTCTACGATCCAACAGCACTTTATATTTCCTGCTGTAAAATCCCTGGACTGGAGCAGCTGCCAGCTGAAGTGAGGATTGCACAAACAAACCCTGGGGTTTGAATCCCCACAGCAAAGCCAGCTGACCTGTGAGCCCAAAAGATACGCAGAACAAATTTCTGTGCGAAGAAATATGACCTTTCACACACTGTGAAACACTCTGATCTTACTGCTGTCCAATACCTTCTTTTCCTTTCTTTGTTCCTCCCTCCTCTCCTTTTTTCTTCCTTTCTTCCTGCCTTTGGAGTTGAAGGAAAAGAAAGGTGCTGGAGAACAAAACTTCCACGGTTGTCAGTGGAACGCTGAGAGCCTAGGGGTCTAGTTAAGGAGAGAAACGTAACTACAAAGCCAGCCACATACGTAGCATCTGCTGTGGCTGAGAACTAGACTTAGTACTTTACCGAAGTCATCTCATTTGTCCTGAAAGGCGGTTGTTATTATTCCAATGATATAGATGAGAACTGGGTTCTAGAGATGTTCTTAAGTTATTCCCATTACATTACATAGTTAAGGAATGATAGAACCCATTGGATAGCTGGAACAGAGGAGAGATTTCATTATCCACTGATGGGTTTGTCACAGCCTCAACATCACCATAAAAAATAAGTATCGATGATGGCAAGAACTCACCTACGTTCAAAGACGTTTCCGGGAAGGACAGATTCATGATTTACCCAGATTTGGCCCATGACTATGTTTAATCTGAAACAGCAAAGCTCCCTTCATTTACGTTAAACTGAATTAAATGAAAAACATACTCATACAAAAATCCTATTATCTCTTGTAACCCAGGAGTCAACGCTTGACATTCTGTTACTTTCAATGCCTTTTGCTGGCAGCACTTTCATTCTGTGTAGTTACTTGAGAATATTGGTAAAAGGATATGGACACTGAGGACTGCTTCCACACACTTATCGTCCTTGATTGTACTCCAGAATTCATGAGACTCAGATAGAGATGTTATCCCTGTCTCTCAGGTACCTAACCCAAGTGCTAACCTTTAATGCAATGTCGACCCCCTGGAGGATCATCTCCTGGAGAAACTTTGCCCCTGAATGTGACTACTTTACTATTCTAATTATTTGACTTTCCTCAAATATAAGGTGCTCTGCCTATGTAAGACATTGTCTTGAAAAAAAACAGAGATAATATTGGCAGATTGTATCATGTCCCCGAATTAACAGTCTAGGACCCCCACCAGGACCTCTGCAGCAGGTCTTCTGCAGGTAGAAGAGCTGCGGTGGGGTGGGGAAATATGGCTGAAATAAAAGTGTCCAGAAAACTTGCTGAAGTTGCACAAAAGAAATATATTTCATATTCTTCTCTTGATTAGCATTCTAATGGTTTCTGACTCAGGTCGAACAGCTTGGAGAGAATATTACAGGCAATTGTGTAAATAATACAGGTTTTTTCAGTGTGTCCAAATGTATAATTAAATGTATAATGTTACAGCTCCCCAAACCCACGAAGGCTTGCTGCCTAAATGGAGAACTTTTGAAATTTCATCTCAATACATGGCTACATGATACACCGC
Source organism: Ctenodactylus gundi (assembly GCA_004027205.1). Classification (NCBI taxonomy): domain Eukaryota; kingdom Metazoa; phylum Chordata; class Mammalia; order Rodentia; family Ctenodactylidae; genus Ctenodactylus; species Ctenodactylus gundi. Next base: position 205,648 of record PVKB01000605.1, on the reverse strand, counting down.
TTTTATGGTCCACTGGGCAAATGACTAGTGGTTTGGAAAGGGGTTGGATGCATATTTATAGTGGAGAGCACAATAATGTTTGGAGGGCCAGTAAAATTGCCCTAGTAAATAACATGAATTATACAAAGGCATCTCTTAATGTATCTGAACTTTTCAGATGCCGGGTGTGTATGAACAGAAAAGGCACTTCATCTCCTTAATGTTTACAGGTATGCCTGCTCCAAACTCTATGCAATCAAATGTCAGGATTAACCAAATTTGGAGGAGAAATTCTATTTCAAAAATTCCTCTGCTACAGTCAACTTGTCTAGAATTCTCTGGGGATGTAACTTCCATTATGTATAAAATGTACCTGGCCTTGAACTCAAGGATGTGTGCCTGCGTCTAGCTTTCTGTTCACATATCAAGGGGAAGCTTCCAACAATAAGGACAAATCAGAGAGAGTTCTGAGATTTTCAAGTTCATAATAAGAAGCCTCCATGGGTGTGAAGGGTGGTGGTCTTAAGAATCCAAAGCCCAGACAGCTGGAAAACTTCCACAAAGCTCCTCACCTCTCTGAACCTCAGTTTCATAAGCTATAATCAGCAAGTAATCCCCTCCACACTTCACAAGGTTTTCTAAAATCAAAAATTGAATGAATAACAGATATGAACCACATGGCTCAAAGGAGTAAGAGCAGCCTGTAATGAGCAACTTATAAAAGAAGCATTTTTAAAACATATTCATCAATATTTTGGTCATTATACTAGGTAAGAGCCAAGGGCTAGGAAGTGGGGGTAAAACCATAACAAAAGGTAGGTTCATGCTCTTTCTTGAGATATAAAAAGAATTAACTCAAGTACAATGCTACAGTGGGATGATATCGTGGTCGGGGCCGGGTGTGGTGCACATGCCTGTGCGCCTAGGCACTCTGGAAGGCTAAGGCAAGAGGATCATCAGTTTGAGCTCAGCCTGAGCAAATTAGCCATTTAGTGACACCCAAGTTAAACTAAAAAAACTTTAAAAGGACTGGGGATGTAGCTCAGTGAGAAGGCCTCAGATTTCATCCCCTGGAGGGAGAAGAAAAGAGGGGGAGAGCAGGACGAAGTGAAGAGTGAGGAGGGAGACTGAGAAATGCCATGGGCTCAGCTCTCTGAGTCCTGCCTATGGAAACTGGGACAGGCGTGGGGAGCTGGGGTGGGGTGCAAGGGAAGTTCCAGGGAAGTGAGGAATCGTGCCCTTGACATTGGAATGAGATTTCGAGCTGAGACATGTGCACATGGAAAATCCTGGGCAAATGAAAGCTGTAGGCTGTTGCCAAGGTCAGAGTGGGTCAGTCACATGAGGCTGAGTGATTCTAATGACCAGGCTGTGCGAATACCAGGAAGGTCCCAACCGCCTGGGGTGGGATGGAAGCAGGCAGGTCCCCAAACCTCCTGTCTGCTGTCCATTAGAATTCCTTCCAGGAGGCTTCAGTTCCTTTCTTTCTTCCCTCTCCCAAGCCTAGGATATAGCAGCTGCCTCTCCTCAAACCAGGCAACATGACCCCTCCTAGGCAATGTTTGGCTCACGGGCTCTTTGGAGGTTACAGAAGGTTCTGTTTTCAGACACACTTGAAGTGTAATATAAGAAGCACCTCCACCTGGGAAAAAGAGCACAAGCTCCAGGCATTTCCTGGCTTAATCCCGGGTCTTTTTTTTTTTTTTCAAACTGAGGGCACTATCTATTAGTGGGTCTAGAAATCTAGTGGGCTTTGGTCAGCATGACCCTGGATGGGCTGGGAAGGGGTGGAATAGAGCAGAAGAGGATAGGATAGGATAGGATAGGATAGGATAGGATAGGATAGGATAGGACTGCTTGGTTTTAAGAAATACTTTATCTTAATAACAAATATTTGCATGTTTGTGTAAACCAGATTGAAGGCAAAATGAATATTTCTCTGTGATTTTTTTGTCCAAAAGTTTGAAACACATCACTTTTACTGAAGTAGCATGCAATGTTTAGGCAACTAATTTTTGTGGAACAAGATAGTGACAGATATTTGACAAAAGAAAACTAATGCTAACTAGGATATGTTTCATTTATATTTTAAGAACACACACAGATAGAAAATGTATAAATAGATAGATGATAGATAAATAGTTACATTTTAATATTATAAGAAATTATGTATTTTCTAGAGAATTAAAAAAAATACCTGAGACCCTAATGCATGATACTGAAGTCACTAGAAACACCGTTTATAAGGTTGTCACAGGCTATGTGATGTATCTTTTTTACACATCTGGCAACGTGTTAGTGTTTATTCTGTATCTAACATACACATCTTCAAGGCTGACTATCAATTTTGTCAGTATTCTATAAATTTTTAGTATTTGATGTGACTATGTACATTTAGGAAATTTTATCACAGGTGCTGTGGGTTTAGGAGAGAGTTGAGTAAATACTGAGTTGTCCCACTTTTAGGTAACATTACTGAACCCTTGGACTGTGAAAATTTTTGTATCCATTGGTCTGTTGTTTATCAGGTTCCTTCAGAATGGCCAGGGTGTTAGCTGTGGCCCCCCTTAAGCTGTGCAGGGATAAAATGGAGAGAGTTAGAGACTAAGAGAAATTCAGCAAGTGGTAACATCAGTGTCTCTCCTGTCTTGATAGCCCAAAGAAGTATCCTCTTCTCCAAAAGGCAAAATCTTTAAAACAGATGCCCAAATCCCCAAAATTGTTCTGTAGTGTCTTAAGTGTCATAATTTTCCAATAACATGGCACTTGAGTCCGTATGTTCTACCTTTGGACAACTCTCTCAATGTATGTTATGGACTGAATGATTGAGTCTCCTCCCCAAACTTTACATGTTGAAATCTCAAGCCACAATATGTTGCTATGAGGGAGACTTTGGGGGTGCTCATCTTGTGGGAGTCGTGCCCTCATAAATGAGGTCAGCACCTTTGTAGAAGAAATGCGTCACCCCTTCTGACACATGAGGACAGAGCAAGATTGTTCTTGTTGTGAACCAGGAAACATCAGATATTGAATCTCTCCACAGCTTAATCTTGTATTTCCATGCCCCAGAACATAATAAATATAAGCTACTTTCTCTGTGGCAATATTAAAAAATAGCAGCCCAGAGTAAGGCACCAAACGTCTTGTGCTCAACATCATTCCCCCAGGCTGCATTTAAGACTCCATGTAAATACCACCACGACAGCTTCTTTTAGAAACACCGGAAAGACCATCTTACTTAACAGCAAACTGATGGCACCTCCAGAGACAGAACTGGATGGAGACAACAGATCAGATCCTGCGATGCCACGGTCCCTAGAACGTGCTATCCAGGTGGCTGGCCATGCTTCACCTTCCTGGCATACTGAAGACATTGCTGTAAGGTACAGTCTCTGTTTCTAGCAATCCCTCATGTTCTGGCAGTCCTGTGTCCCCCCGAAAAAGAGAAAATAAATTTTAACCATGGTCACCATGATTTAGAGCAAAATTCATGGTTTTTCACGTGGAATAAACAGATTCTTCAGAGAACATTTAAATAAAGGAGGACTCCAAAAGACAGAAAAAAAGGCTGCCTATTTACATCAAGAAAAGGCGTTTATCCAGTGTACACTTGACTAGAGGGAAACCTGTTCTTGTTGGAACACAAGTTTAAATGATACCAGCCGACTGACCAGGAGGAGGAGAGTCACTGTGACAATGAGCAGCAGCCCTTGCTTCCCCAAAGAGGACACCAGAATCTGTGCTCTCACGTTATCTTCTCTTTTTTAAAGAAATTAATTTAAATGTAAATTAGGTTCAGCCTGAGCTATGAGACAGTCCAATTTTGAAAGTTTGAGAAACATTGGGAAAGTGTGTAAATAATACTATAAACTTGTGGGTGAGTCTTTTCTGTCTCTGCATTTGGTATTTCTGGTTGGCCTGGCTCAGTCAGTGTGCTGTATCTTTTCTCCTCAGGACTTGCTGATGCAAAGCAAAAGTGACATTGATCTCTGCGCTCCAGAATGAAGCAAATTCAACTTCTGCATCCCAACTTCTACTAAAGGCCCCATAACTACTGACTTATGCAACCAAGCAGGTGCTTAGTGAACCAAAAATGCACCAGTACTTCAAAAGCATCCAAGAATGGGGACATAGCACTAGAACACATTCGGGGGAGACCCCAGTACTTTTCTGTGGCTGAAGAAGTCTGTTAACAGGAGGCTCCATCTGGCTGTGGAAGACAGGTGCAAGAGACGCACAGACCTTGCACACGTGCTCACACACTTGCTGATGATGGGTTTCCTTACTATTGTCACTTCTGCTAATGAAGAATTTGCACGACAGAGGTGAACAGACCCATTAGGCTCAGTTCTTTAGTTTTGCCTCTTTGCATTTAGCACATAGAGGAGATCATTGAACACACATTCAAGGGACACCAGCAAGGACATTGCTTCAAAGTAGCCATCAGAAAACATCCTGAGATATATTGAAGTAGATAACATCAACTCAGTTTTTCACATTGTTGTTTTAGATAAACCTCATCTAATAAATTTTTTTCAAAAGAAACATAAATTTGGAAGATACAAGTGTTCACTAAAGAACTGAATAGAATACCAAGAAGAATAAGGTAAAAATGGTGACAAATTTATAAATAAACATATTAAAAGCCCAAATTACCAGACAAAGTGCTACTTTGAACATGAAATAATTAGCGTCTTGCTTAAATGATAGCGTGCATTGAAGTGAAAACTGAACTTGAGTTATGTTGTTAAAAATACTATTTTTTGTTTGTAAATATATATTCCTAACTCCTGCCCACCACCATCCTCTCCAAACATACTGATTATTCTTCTAACTCTTGAGAAAATAAACCACCCATATATCCAAACTTCTACTTTCTTTAAGAACTATAGTTTTCTATCACCCTCATAGACTTGGATTCAAAAACTATGAATGCCGTCTTTCTCTTTGAACACACGAACTACAGTTTTGTTTGTCTGAATACTAATGAGTTTTACATAGTGAATAAACTGGTTATTAAACACAATTTGCTATTGAAATGAAGGAAGACTTAAGCCTGTCATTTACTATGTCTGATATGCAGATAATTCTGGTGCATACTAAGCTCTTTTTATTAGTTCTTGGCGGCACCGAGTCATTATTCCCTTTTTTCTTGTATTAAGCAAGCAGGCTCAAAGAGATAAGTGGTGCTATACTGTCAACACCGAAACCAAAACCTAGCTAGCACAATTGGTTTTTTCCATGCCAACATTAAGCGAAAGAAAGAAGGTTGAGAGAAGCAGGTAAGAGGAAGAGGCTGATGTTAGAAATCGGGGGTTGAGGAAGAGGGTGGGAGGGTAGAACGGAGAGAGGGGAAGTGAATGTGAGGTTGTAGTGATATCCAAGTGCCCAAAATTCTCAAGTTTCATGTAACCACTCTATCTATATATTGCATTCACATACCAACAAAAACGGGGAAAAATACAAAAATTACTAACATGTTGAAAAAAATAGCAAAAGAGGCTCAGGTGAGCAGCTATGAGATAGCCTGATAGAAAGCTAAGGCCTAGGGCTTGTTCAGTTTTAAGAGTTCAGGAACTTAAATATGAGTTCTATTTCTCTTTTATCCTCCTCGCTTCTAAAGCGTGGAGAAAGCCTGTTCAGCATTCTGGCCTCCTAAGTCCTTATAACTGCTCAAAAATTAAGTCAGAAACCAACCTGTCTCCTGCTTCGGCTTCAGGCGGTGCTGAGAAGTGATTTCTGTGCTGTGCCACCGCTGGCCTCAAGCAGCTGGGTGACATCCACAACCCACGCACGTCTCCATTTCATTTGTGAAATTTGTTCCTGGAAGGTAAAGAGTGAGCTCCAGTCACAACTTAAAAATATTTTACCAGAGTGATGTGGGAGAGGAATATTAAAGATACATGCAACCTTTATGATTTATGTAAGCCTACCATAAATAGAATAGCCAATCAGTATTTTATATTGTGTTGATTTAAATTTCTATTAAACAAAAAATATATTGCGCAATTATTAACATACATAATTATGCCTAAATGATGAATCCCCTATCTCAGCTACAGACTGAAAAGAGGAAGATAATGTATTCTCAATCTTCTAAAATCAGACTTCCATGATGGTTGTATAATCCTGTGAATACAGTAACCAAGGGAATGAAGTTGGGGGAGATGAAATTTTGCAGACATAAATAAGATCCCTGGGCAGCCATCTTTGAGTTACTCCAAAGGAAATACTGGGTCTCTCTTTTTAAAAGGGAAGAGCAGGCTCAAAGAAAGATAGAGGCTCTGCTGCTGGCTTTGAAGAAGTTGTGCTATGAACCATCCCTGGAGAAGAGTGGCACTTAGGAGCTGAGAACCTCATTCCTATAACCACAGGAACTGAATTCTGTCAACAACTTGAGTGAGCTTTAAAGTGGATCCCAAGATTGAGATTTAAAAATACAACCTATCCAGGACTTTGACTGAAGTCCTATGAGACCTTGTGCAGGGGAGTCAATTAAGTTATCCCTGGATCTCTGATCTGTAGAAACTGTGGACAACAAATGGATGTTACTTAACACCACAGATTTGTGGCAACTGATACGCGAAAAGGAAAAAGAGCCCAACTAGTGCTAATGAACTGCGCACTCCAGGGGACACACTTTGCAGTACAGAGGCCTCCTGGGCTGGGAAATGTGGGCTCTACAAGCTGTTGTGTATGTATCAAATGAGACCCGGCCTGTGGAATGCTCCCTTCCTTTTAGATTTTCCCAAGCCTCACATCTCAGTAGAGGGGATCAAACAGTGACATCAGGTTTGCTCGTTTTACTTCTCAGAAACCCTGTAAGTTCAATAAAATTCTCAGACTTGAAGGTTCTCAGTTACAGCTCCTGAAATGAGGAGTCATTAAGATGTTATGAACAGGTGGTAGAGTGGGGGAGGCAAGCCACAGACAATGTCCTGGAGTTCACACATCAGGAACAAGAATTCTGCCACTTGTGGAAACAAAAACCCTCTCCCAACCTTTAGTCCCTAATCCCAACTCCTCATTCCTTTCAAATCACACACAACCCCAATTCACACCAACTCCACATACATGTACATACCTCGTGCTTGTCTCCCACACATCCCCACCCAAGTCATACTCTGCTGCTTTTGGGTTTTAGGTCAAAATCAATAATTAAAAATAGTCAGAGGCCGCCAGGTAACCACCCCCACGCCACCACCTACACCTTGGAACCGACTCCCACCTCATCCTTCTGCATACCAGAGTCATTCAGAGCCAACCAGAGCCATCCAGGTACCCAGGTAGCTGCCACCAGACCCCCACCTGCACTTCAGAGCACACTTGACTGGGCCTACTCTGCATCCATCATTGCTACATGCCAAAGGCAAGCCGGTAGCCTCACAGAGACCACACCTGCATGTGGGAGCCCAAGGGACTGGACCTTCTCAGTACCTGTCCCCGCTGCACACCAGAGGCATCCAGACAGCTGCACCAGACCCTGTCCTATAACTAAGAGTCTCCACAGTCAGGCCTAATTGCTTAGACCCACACCCCAGGCAACAGGGCCTACTTGGCATCCTTTGCAGCTGTGCTCCAGAGGCACCGAGGAGGCATCCAGGTAGCCGTACCCACACCCCTGCCTGCATCATGGAGCTTCGGTGTCTAGGCCTACTCGGTACCTGTGGATGATGCATGCCAGAGGCACCCAGGATACATCCAGGTAGCCACACCCAGACCTCAGTTCTCACTTCAAAACATGCAGGACTGGGTATACTCAGCACCCATCACTGTTGCGTGCAGAAGACGTCCAGGTAGCTGTGACCAGATCCCCACCTGCACCTCAAAGTTCACGGGGCTGGGCCTAATTATTAGCCATAAATGCTGCATGCTGGAAGCATCCAGGTCGCCATGCCCAGACCCCAGCCTGCACCTTGGAGCCCACACAGCTGAGCCTAATCAGCACCTGTGACTACCACATGCTGGAGGCACCCCAATAGCTTATGGAGGGACCACCCACTAGAAGCCACCATGACTGGCTGGAAACAACACTTGGCAATCCGAAAAATTCTCCAGCAAAAGTGACTGGCTAGAATGCCGTCAGACTGAAAGATCTAGAACCCAGAGCCCACTTCACATAAAACATGCAAGGAGTACCCCTACACTGTACTGTCCATCCCTGCAATTCACAATCCTGCAGGATTCAACTGAGAGTAAGAGGGAAAGAGGATAGATAACTTTATCCCCAGTGGATGAGCCTTTCTAAGGTGGACCAAGTAGCACCTGTCAAGCCTGAAAGTAAGAAGTAGATGGGCTGCAACAAGGAATCTGACCTCAGTGACACAGCATATTACCTAGCCAAAGGGCAACACTCTCTACTGCCAGCATGCAGAGATCACTTAAAGGCTACTACCACAGCAAATCAAAGGGACCCTCAATAGGAAGATGAGAAAACAGAGGGCAAGTTGCTACAGAAAGTCCCCAGCTCACCAAAGGAAACTCAGAACCAGAAGAAGAAAATTCCTAAACTTGGAAAATAAAATATTTAACCTGCTGGAAGAGTACAAGACAAATTTAGACAATAAACCATGTAAGACATTTAAAGAACTTTAAAAAGACTTAGCCAAAGAAATTAAGGAGAAAACAAATGCAAACCTGACAGAACTCCAGAAGTCAATAGAGGAAATGAAGGACAAATTCACTAAAGAATTCCAAAAACATGAAAAGATAAAGAAACAGCATCAAGAGATGAAACCCTCCATGGTAAGTTTAGGGAACAGAATGACACAAAATGAGGAGAGAACTTTTGATTTAGAGGACAAGATTGAAATAATTGCCTGAAGTCATAAGAGAAAACTTCCCACACCATACCTAGAAAATGAAATAGACACACAGTGAAGGAGGCATAACATATACCCACTAGATCTGACCAACAGACACTCCCCTATACATATTATATTAAAACTCACTGAAATTCAAAGAAAAGAAAGAATTCTAAAAGCTGTAAGAGAAAAAAAGCAAGTTACCTATCAAGGCAAACCTCTCAGGGTAACAGCAGACTTCACAACAAAAATTCTAAGGGCCAGAAGAGACTGGAGTGAAGTCCTCAGAGCCCTAACATAGTAACTGTCAACAAAGACTCCTGTACTCAGAAAAAATATCATTTAATCTCAACAATGAAATAAAAGCTTTTCATGCCAAAGAAACCTTAAAGAAATTTATGACAATCAAACCAGCACTACAAGAGATTCTCAAAGATCTGCTAGATAAGGAAACAGAGAACAACCACAACAAAGAACACAGTGGTAGGTTTATCTTTAATAGAAATAATATCCAAAAGAAACAAGTAAACAAAAAAATTCTATATTCACAGGATGACAAAATGGCAGGACCTAAGACTCACATATGAATTATAATCCTAAATGTTAACGGCCTCAACTCACCAATCAAAAAACTTACATTGACTAACTTAATTAAAAAAATAATAATCCAACCATATGTTGCTTTCAAGAGACATATTTCAAACATGAAGATAAACAGACTCAAAGTGAAAGGCTGGAGTTCTATATTCCCTTCAGCTACAAAAAAAAAAAAAAAAAAGCAGAGGTAGCGATACTCTGTGCAGACAAAATGGACTTTAAGCCAAAACTAATAAAAAAGAAAAAGAAAAAGAAGGTCACTTCATCCTTGTAAAGAAAACAATCCAGCAAGATGAACTAACAATCATAAACATTTATGCCCCAAACAATGGTGCACCCAACTACATAAAACAAAAGGTACTGGACTTCAAAAAAATCAGATAAAATCCAACTTTATAATAGTTAAGGACTTTAATATTCCTCTCTCCCAAAGAGACAGGTCAACTAGAAACAAAATCTATAAAGACAGCAGCTCTGAACTACATCGTAGAAGAAATAGATCTGACATACATATACAGAGTTTTTAATCTGGCAACAATAGAATACATATTCTTCTCAGCTGGAACATTCTCTACAATAGTCCATATTCTAGGCCACAAAACAAGCTCAAACAGGTACAAGAAAATTGATATAATCCCATTACCCTGTCAGATCATAGTGGAATAAAAATAGAAATCAACTACAACACAAACAAAGGATATAACTCAAACAAATGGACACTGAGCAGTACCCTCCTAAATAAACATTGTACTACAGAAGAAATCGAGGAAGAAATTAAAACATTCACAGAGACAAATGACAATGGTAGCACAACATAAAGCAACATTTGGACCCATAAAGGCAATGTTAAGAGGAAAATTCGTTTCCATAAATGCACACATAGAACTGAGAAAGCCCAAATAAAATAAAATCTAACCTCACAACTCAGAACCCTAGAAAGACAAGAACAAGCCAACCTCAAAGCTAACACAAGAAAAGATCAGAGCAGAAATTAATGAAATAGAAACTAAAAAGCAATACAAGAAAATAATAAAACAAAACAATGTATTGTTGAGAAGATAGACAAGATAGATAAACCCCTTGCTAAACTCACCAAAAAAGAAAAGAGAAAACTGACATCAGTACAGTTAGAAAAGAAAAAAGGTGAAATCACAACAGATGTCATAGAAATCCAAAGCATTATAAGCTGCTATAAAAATTTAAATTCCAATACATACAAAAATTTAGAACAAATGAATGAGTTCCCAAACACATATCAGCCACCAACACTGGGAAAATAAGAAATTAAATCTCTGAACAGACAAATATCTCCCTATGAAATAGAGGAAGTAATAAAAACACTTCCAACCAAGAAGAGCCCACAACCTGATGGATTCCCAGCAGAATTCTATTCAAACCAAATCAGGGAAAATTTAATACCAGTATTCACCAAACTTTTCCAAGAAATTTTAAAGGAAGGAAAGTTGCCCAAATCATTTCTGGAAGCAAGCACAGCTCTACTTCCAGAACCAGACAAAGACCCAACAAGAAAAAGAAAAAATAAAACTATGGGCCAATATCCCTAACGAATATAAATACAAAAATACTCAATAAAATCCTTGCCAACCAAATGCAGCAAGTCATAAAGAAGATTATACACCATGACCAAATGGGCTTCACTACAAACATGCAAGGATGGTTCAATATACACAGATCAATAAATGTAGTACAATACATTAACAGATATAAAGATAAAAATTATACGATTATCTCAAGATATGCAAAATGTATTTGATAAAATCAAACATTCATTTATAATAAATATTCTGAAAAAATAGGAATAGAGAAACACCAACTCAACGTGATTCAAGCTGTTTACAGCAACCCCTCAGCCAATATAATTCTAAATGGAGAAAGACTGAAAGCATTCACACTAAATTCAGGAACAAGACAAGGATTCCTACTGTCACCCCTACATCAACATAGTGCTTGGCATTTTGACAAGAGCCAGACTTCGAGCCTTTTCTTTCCCTATTCTGAGATTTGGAATACTCTTTTTCTTTGCAGAAGTCTCTTCATTCTTTAGAACACTAACACATTTTTAATATAAAAGGGCCACCCTGTCCTCTGTTCCCATCATTCTACTTGTTATATTGCTTTATAGTTAATTGAAGGAGTCTCTTCTCCATATCTAATTAACAGTCCATGGTTGCATGGACCGGGTCTCATGTAGCAGGTTAGGCTCAGAAACCGGATCAGGACTGGAACATGTGTATACTAAACGCTTACTGGGAGAGTTCTAAGTAATAAGTATTACAAAGGATAATCACTCGTTCCGTTCTCCACTGGTGAAGCATCAGTTGTTCTTACACTTTTGCCAGAATGACAAATGTAAATAAGCACCAAGAGAAATATTCTAGAAGACAGCATGAGAAACTCCTAAGGCCTGTCACCCTCATCTTTTCTGAGTAACATGGTTCCGCGTATATTTGCATCACTTCCTATTTCTTTGAATAAAGCAATTTTATGAAATCAAAGCAGTGGAGACTTTTGACTTAAGAGCCTGGAATCTGCCATCTGTCATTAGCCAGAGAAAAGATGGGTTTAAGATGGGTTCACCTTAGAACCAGTCTTTGTAAAGTTGTCCGTGTGTATCTATATTATATCTCAATAAAATTCTTGTTACTTTGACAATTCTGAGAGCCTTCATTTAAAAAGGATAATATTGGGACTAGAGGAATAGCTCAGTGGTTAATGCACTTACTAGCAAGATCAAGGCCCTGAGTTCAATTCTCCAAAGCTGGGTGTGGTAGTGCATGGCTGTAATCTAAGCACCTGGAAGACTGAGGCAAGAGGATTGCTGTGAGTTTGAGGCCAGCCTGGGCTCCATAGTGAGTTCAGGACCATCCTGGACTGCAGACGCTAGACCTTGTCTTAAAAAAATGATGATATTTAGCCCCTGTTTGAGTATTAAAGAAGACACTGCCAAGGTGAAGCCATTGATGGCATCTCCCAGGGGCTTCATTAAGCAGGTGAAGATGTAGCAATCACCTAACAGGAGGCTTAAAGGTTATAAAGTCTGGGTCCTAGAAAAGATGTATTCTCTTATTCTAGCTCATAAAAGACAAGGAGCCTGAGGCTATCAGGGAAGTTGGGTAATTTCCTCAAGTGGGTAGAACTCAGAGTTTGAAACCACAAGCCTTGAATACAAGTCTTAGACCAACCTCTTAATTGTTTGTCTAACCCAGATCAACAGGTTTAATGAATCTGTGTTAGGTTTCTCACTGGAAACCTGTAGTAGCAAAAACCCTCATTGATAAGACTGATACTAGATACGAAGTGAGCAAGTGCGTAAACTGTGCTCAGAATGGTGACTGCCTTACAAAAATATACAAGAACTTGGTGAATTTCTCTTGTAGAATTTTTTTTAATTTTGCAAAACTTTGGAAAACCTACAGTGCTCTATAAATATTAATAATTATTCATGCACATTTGACATAATGAAATAATATCATCCCCTCAGGTCTGCTTACATTAAACCAAACTCAACATAAGAGGTCTTGTGGAAGAACCCACAAGGAACAAGCTTTTGTTTCAGAATATTCTAGCATTCATATCTTGCATACTGTCCCAAACTCCAGAGCATAATGTCTCAACCTCCAAATTTATGTTTCTTCCCCTTTCTAATAACAAATACCATTTTCTATTCCAAATTCCACTGTGCTGTATTCCAAAAGATGTATCTAACTCAAAGTCTCACAATTATAACACCATCGATATTATGGATTGAGTAACTCTTTGTCAGGGAAAGCTGTCCTGTGCATTGTGGGAAATTTAGTAATACCCCTAGTATCTCATCTCCAAAAGATAGTTGTAACAATTAATGTGTCTTCAGACATTGCCAAATATCCCCCAGGGAACAAATGTTCCATGCAAACCACTGGCCGGTCATACGTACTCACATAGACAACACTGACTGATACCAACTCAGATCAATTCTCCAAAGATCACTTCTTAGCTATGATGACTGCTCTAGGAAAACAATGACTTAGTATGAAGGCTAACATTCTAATATCAGGGTCCGCCAAACTCTTCCAGGAATACCACAGAGTCATAAGTTAATCTCCTGAAGAAGAAACTCAACTTGACACTTTTTATAAAATTCTTAAGTCAGATCTGATTTGAGCAACATCAGTTTATGATGTTCCAAGTACTCTGGGAAAGGGGGCAGGCAATTTAGAGCTGACTGCAAGCCTGTAATCCAAGGGTTACATTCACATACATCAGCAGGCAAGAGTAAGTGACTTGCTTTGCATTTCTGCCTAGGGAATTCTGGGACATGAGATGAAGTTGTCAAAATCCTATAAACGGAACCCTATGAAGCCCCCAATATTTACCTTCCTAAACCGTTAAAAATGGTAATTTCAAATAGTTCAATCTAATGTTTGTCTAGTAACCCACTCTAATTAAAGCTTGAGAAAACAGAATAAATAGAGCTCTGGTATATTCTCTTTACTACAGCTTCGGGGGAAGATTTTTAGATTCCATTCCGATTCAAAGGGAAAAGAAGAATTCTCTGATCAATGGTGCTATTTACACAACACCAAAGGAAACGACCCATCTCCCCATCTCGCTCCTGGTGTTTCCATCTGCTTTTGGAAGGGAAGAATATTAGCAAGTGTTTTCACAAACCTTTGGTCAAGAAGGAAAATGTGGAGACGATGGATGTGTGAGAAAGACAAAGACATAAGTGCCCGGGGTTCCTTTCTTGTCCCCTTGAGTCACGGTGCTCTATGTGGCCATGAGATATCACGGTGAACTGGGGCAGGATTACCCAGGTAACAAAAATCCCCGATGGGCCAACCTGGACTACAGAATCCCCAGGGTCAGGGCATCTTTTCCAGGTGCTCTCTTCATCTAAAAGAAGCCTCTCTCCGCTGGTAGTTTAGGGTCAAGCACAAGGGGGAGACACCCTTTTTTTGCTAATCCAGCTGCTTTCTGGTCATCACCCCCCCAACCCCCATTAGCAGCTGAATAGCCTGTTCACAGCTCCTCCCAGGAAATGCTCCAGTTTGAAACTTATAGATTCTTTCTTTGTAATTCACACATATAAGTACTGATATACACTTTTATACACACACCACCTCACACACACAGAAGCCTGAGTTCTTAATAACAGCCAAGTACTGTGCTTTGTAATGAAATCAGTTACAAATTTGGATACAATATAGCCCTAACTTTTATGGAAATGAGGATTCTAGAAAAAAATGAACTATTTCTTGAGTTTATGCCAGAGATGTACTGGGGAGTCAGGAGGATTCAATGGAATCCTCAGATCCACTAGTAATACACATTGCACTTGGGAAAGGTGGTAATAATTTATAAATATCTTATAGGAGAAAGGAAATTTGGGCTGAGTTATGAGAGAGAGAGAGAGAGAGAGAGAGAGAGAGAGATTTGCCATGGTGATGAGAGTGACACAGTTGAGAGAACATGTCGGCACTTGAGTCAAAGCGAACTAAACGAGGAGCGAATGGCAACTGTAGCCAGCCAGGATGCCCTAAACCAAGGCAAGAGCAAAATGTCCCACGGGTGTGGCTGTGTGGGATGCCATGTCACTATCCCTGCACATTTCTCATCTTCTGCCCTGCTTTCTGACTGTCCACTGCCTCCAGGTCAGTAACCCACGGGTATTTTACATGTTCCTTGCTAACAGCAGGACAAATTCCAAGACAAGTTCTTAAACAGAAGTGAGACCCTTCATCATCTGTATGCATACTGTTCCATCCTGCATCTCCTCTCATTTTCTTGTCCTTTCAAAAAAGATTTAGACCACAGCAACTATATTCAAGGCTATACATCTGCAGCATGAGGGAACTATGCAACCAGAGAGACCTGTTCCCTACCCTCATACCAGCCAGTCACTTTATTTGTTAACATCTAAAAATATACTCTGTAATATAGATGCAATGAGCTGCATATGGTTCACATGAGATCCTTCAAAGAGCCTTTACATATCCTTCAGTCTTTCCCGAGACTGTTCCTCCTCCTTGGCAAATTGATGAACCCTTCTTAATCTTCTCCATCGAACTCTACCCCGTTTCCTCTGGACACATCCCCTGCATGAGCTTCCTGCTGTCAGCACACTGTCCTTATCTTTTGGTAATTCCTGCTGCATGTTTCAGTTATCACTGCTGGCATATCTGAAGGCAGGATGTGGAAAAGACACAAGATGCGGTGTGGCAGGAGTTCCAACCATCCTTGCCTGATGTTGGCCAATGTGGCGATGCATCGGGATTTCAGTTCTTCTTTTCCCCACTAGATTGTGATTGCTAGGCTTTTGACATATTCATGTGTGTTCCCAGAGCCCCGCACATAGAAAGTCTCTAAAAACTTGCTCAGTCTTCTCTACCACGGCCAAGAACCCTTCGTTCTGTCTCCTTTGCTAGTAATTGCTCTTGAGTAAGAAGAGGTTATTTGAGAAAGTGTGAGAAAATTACCTGATGGGTTAATCGTGACAGTCTGGAGTATTACTGCTCTGGGAAGGATGAGCCTAAATTAGGGCATGATTCTGTTCTTTGATGCCTCAACTCTTTCCTGACTCACATTTTTAAATGTTTCCCATAGTAGATAATCATGTCTATACTGAATGCAGAAGCCCAAGAGAAAAAAATAATAACAAGCCCCAGGTTACTTCTCATTACTAGTGACATCACCTGTTTTGCACACAATAGTTTTTCCTCTCATGTATTTATTGTCATAAAATGTGAAACTTTTTACTGAGTACCTACTTTAGAGGAGTTACAGTCTGCACTTTTGGTGGGTATGGTTCTACTTGTTTGTTTAATTGGTTGCTGGCTTTGTGTCATGTGATTTCTTTTTAACAAGTGCTAACTCATGAGGCGACTTCTGAATGAGCTATCAGTGCTTTATGTTAACAGGAGCCAGACCAGGCATCTTAACTGATGCCACAGAGCATCACAAATCCCTGGTAGTGTGAGTGTTACCAGCTGCTTCTGCTCTGTCACTGTGGCCTCACATTTGAGTGACAATTTGGAAAGGGATCCAACAAGAGCGGAAATAAAGAGAGCAAGAGCAATTTTCACACCCAAAATGTTTTCCTTGTTGTTCCGGAGATGCATATGGTGCTGGATGGGTTAGGAATCTTTGGTAGGATCATATGAAACAGGACACACATGAATTGATGACGTCTGTCCAGGAGATGGCAGAGAGAAGCAAGGACTTGTTTCATTTCTGACTCACTTCTGACCCTTTGCCTGAAAGATGGCTGAGCTAAGATCTAAAGATAGAAATGATTGGTACATGGCCCAGGACAGACACTAATATATGTCGACACCCATCATATCTCTTGAAGCCTAGGCCAGTTCACCTCCAATGACGCTCACTTTAAGCAGAGGAAGAATCTCTGATAATACCATCTTCCTCGATAACTTTGGGTAGAGATTAGGAAATAATATTGAAGATGCCCAATTTGTTCTTTCTACTGCCTGCCTCTGAAGACAAAGTCACCACAGGTGACCACACAGAGGTGTATGCGTGTACCCCCACACTGGTACAAGTCTTATCATTGAAGTTCCTATTTGTTCTTCCTCTGCCTCATAACTGTCCCAACGGTCTACCCTTATCTCGACCCAAGCCCTTTCTCATTAAAGTTTCATTTAGAAAGAATGATCAACTTCTAACCAGGATGCTGCCAGCTAAGCCAGAGCTTCATTTACAAGCAAGTGCTTGGTCCAAGCTCCATGTAGGCCAAGACATCCAAGAGACAAGTGATTACCCACAGTCCCACACATCTATGATAAAAAATGACTATCTGAAGTATTACTGCTCGGGGGAGGATTTTATATCTCAAGGTGCCAACTATTCTCTTAGGTACTTAGGTTACAAGAATGCATGGGAGGCATTCCCTGATCTGATCTCAAATTTCTTACTGTGGAAGTGTGAGAAAAAGCAGGAAAGAACCGCAATCTGCCCAGAAGTTTGTGAACGAGTTGACTTGAGTTCGAGATCCAGGAAGGAGGTGGCAAAAGCCACGCTTTCTGTTGTGGGACTGGACTTCGGCTGGGCACAATGAGCATCTTAAAGGTTCAGCCTTCTATGTCCGCCACGCCCTGCTGGCAGTAGTGCAGGGCCTGGAGGCAGAGAAACCAACCCTCTATCTGTTGCAGCTCCCCCTCGACAGGTGACAGAGCCCAGTCTTGGACAGAGACACATACATAAGAAAGGATATTTCTAAGTGGTATAGACCCACAGCAGCTACGCACAGAGCCCTTGGACCCCGTCATCTGCGTTTTTTCCACTTTGTGTTCAGGTCATACGTAATGATTGCTTGCATCGCACGGATCACAAAGCTCTTGAAAGAGATACGCACTTAGCAAAGTGACTTAAGGCAGAAGATAAAATATCGTATGATTTCCTCTCATATGAGAAACCAGAATACAGGCATTTTATAGAACTAAATGGGAGTGATAGTGGGATTCGAGGGGATGAGGAAGGGAGTGGGAGGGACAATAAGGGGTGGGAGAAGGGATTGAAATGTTGTCCAGATACATATGTGCAAAAAATTCCTCAAGCTCAATGTAACCATTTTGCATTGTGTAATATATGAAAAGTAGGGCTCAGCACCTACTGGTTCTCATGCTAAACAGTAGTAAATCCACTAGTAACTGGGAAAAGGAATGTTTTGTTTCTTTATTTTCCTTGTGACTTTCTTTCCCTTGCCTCACCCAAGCCTGTGGCTCAGGGTGGGTTCCACAACAAGCCCTCGGGAAATTCTTCTTCAGAGCAGCCACGGGAGGCTTCAAGGGGATCTTGTGTGTCAGTCTGTGTTGTTGGAGTTGCGGACGCAGGAGGAAGTGGCTCTTGGCCACAGCATCTCCAATAGCACCTGGAGCAAGTGTGTGGTGCGCTAAGCTGCCACAGAGCAGAACACCTGTCGCTAGACGTTGCTTTAAAGTGGCACATTTCGCAGCACTCCCTTGGCAAAGCCCCTTGGAGAGATCCGTCTGCCTCTGTGGTGTCTGTGCAGGCCTGCCAGGGCCTCCTTCTCATCCCTGCGGTAACCTCTTTAAGGTTGCGCACTCTCATTTTGCCAGCACTTTGCAGCTCTTTAAAAGGCTTTTTCTCACAATATTTTGTCTGTCTGGCAGAGAGCGTATGCTGAAGGCCGTTAGGGCAGGCGTTACCTTCCCATTAACTGCGACAATGGGGAAGCCGAAGCTGGCAGGGACTGAGAATTGATCTCAAAATAACTGTTGAAATATTTACAGTAACTGCCAAGAATAGCTTGAACCTGTCCGGAAACACAGAGAATGGCAGTGATCCTGCTTCCAAGAATATATTCCTGTAAAAACTGTCATATACGCAGGCTCAACAATGTTTCTTCAATTTTTTATAGCTAAAAAAAGGTAAAAATAACCTGAAAACCCTTTCAGTTGGAGAATAAATAAATTTTTAAAATGCACTGCATTGGTTTATAGAACACTAATTAGCCACTAAATATTGATATCTGCTTAGTCATACTATACCATATCTATGTGATGTAAGTCTATGTATCTGCTTAGTCACATATCCACATACATATACACACACATATGCATATATATGAGTCCTTTGATACACACAGATGGATAGAAATAGTTGATGGACATCATACTAATTCAGAGCTTAAAACAAAACCCTATTATATGTCAAGCATTGTCAAGATTTCTTTGTAAAAGATAAATAATAAATATGTTAGGCTCTGTGGGCCACATGTGTTCTCTGTCACATATTATTTTTGTTTATTGCCTTTACAATTTTTCAGTTTAAAAGCCATTCTGGGCTTTCAGCATCACAGAAGCAGGTCACGAACCGGATTTGCCCCGTCAACCATATTTTGTGATTCTTACTAGGTAGAATTGATGCATATAGTTGTATGAAAAAAATATAAGAAGACATAAACATAAAACCCCTAACGGCACTTGCTTTCAAGAAATAATACAGGACTGAAACGTAGGACAAAAGGTCACATCTATTTGGGATGCTGACTTCTTTCATTAAGGATCTGATTTAAGTATTTAAAAATATACTGCCAATAGTTCGTTTTTAGATCATGGGCACATGCTACTTTTTTATTGTCCTCCCCAATTCTCTGCTTTTTAAAAATAGTTCCCAAATGAATATGTAAGGAAAAGGCAATCACCCCGGCTATTCATCTGCTGCTGGAGCTACTGCTCTGCTTGGATTAAAAATGTTACTCAGAAAACTCATTCATCCTGTATTGTGCACAGTGCGTATGCATCGAACATCTGCTCTGAGCCAGGAGCACTGGCTGGTGCTGGGAGAAGGACCAGACCCCGTCAGACCCACACCCGCAGAAGTAGCCTTCAGGAGGCTCACTAGGCAATGCCCCTGCGTGTCCGAAGCCTCGTTGGAGCCACCCCTTGGCAACTCCACACACTTCGTCCAAGAGGATATCTTTCTGAGGCTGATGCCACACATGTAGAGTGCTGCCAAGTGTCCTGCTTGCTTTATTCTCAAGATTATGTGCTTGAAGTTATTGTTGCATTTGTTATCATGTATGTTTTGTCTGTCCTTGTTGAAGGTACCATGTAGCCTCTGTCACTTGCTCTGATTTCTCTCAGCTGAACACAAAGTCATTGATGTAAGAGGGAGACCCAGGAAACAGCCAAAATGAGACAGTTACTACACAGTAATATTCACATCTCAGGGCTGCTGGCAGGAGACAGGAAAACACTTTATAAACAGCAAAAGAACATCCCCAAAGGTGCTATTCTAATAATTATATGGCATAAAGGCAAAACCGCAGCATCTCTTAACACCGAGCTCTAACCAAATAAAACCAACATACAATAATGAAGTCAATGTCAAGGTGCACATTCAACTGAACTGAACCATGTCTGAGGGCAAAGACAGGGGAAACCCTACCTTGGTAATCCAGTTCTCGTAACAAGAAAAATCCAGTAAAAATCAATGATGTGAACACATCTTTACAACATGTAGAAGTAAGATGGGTCTCATGGAAAGAAAGGCTTGGAAGAGAACAGGCAAACAGTAGTGCTTCCTTCAGTAAGGCGAAATCAAGATGGCCTGGCATCTGGGCCAGGTAGACAGCTGGATGCTCAGGGCTGAAGCCAAGGCCAAAGGGGCTGGCTGAATTTGTATCACAGAGACACGGCCCCACGGAGAATCGAGGTTAGACCCGAGTCATCCAGGATTAGTACAAAGGCCAATAAGAAACGAAATATGAAGTACGTGAATTGGAAGTGATAATGCAAGGGTCTAAATGCAGACAGACTTCATAAGGAGAGAGTCAACGCTAGAAGATTTTCAGTGCTGGCCTATCTTAACTTTCCTTGTCACCACTGGCACAGCATAAATACAGGGTCACAAGGACAAATAACAGTAATCGAAGAGTTTCTGACTCTGTCCAAAGAAAGGGCCTTTTGACCAAAAGGCTAAATGTCCTCCTTAACGTGTACCTGTTTATTGTAAAGGGTTGTATCCAATGTATGCATTGGCACACCAAGAGCTGTTAAGATACCCTAAATATATTAAGAACCTCCCAAATTTGTTTTCCTCACTATTGCATCAAGAAACATGTTCACTAAAAGACTCATGAATTTGTAATGCCATAATACTGGTTTTTTTTTCTATTTTAAGCTAGTAAATGTAAACCTCAGTGTTTGCATGGGACAGCACAGGTGAATGTTATAAATATGACAAATTTCCAAATGTGAAAACCTGAAAACTAAATACCAACGCAAGGACATAAACCACACAAAGCTAAAGCCCTCTGGAAATCCTGGCAATCCTGCTAAAATCTCACAAAAAGGGACTAGAGGAATAGTACAGTGGTTAAAGCACATGCCTAGTCAGGGCAAGGCCCTGAGTTCGATTCCCTAGCACCACGTAAATCTAGGCATGGTAGTGCATGCCACTAGTTCCAGCACTCCGGAAGCTGAGGCAGGAGGATTGCCATGAGTCTAAAGCTAGCCTCGGCTATATAGTGAGTTCAGGACCAGACTTGGCTACTTGGCAAGGCCCTGTCTAATTAAAAAAAAAGAGAAGATTTCATACTAAATCAGAAAGGGCGAGACTCACTTTCAGTGGGAGTCACAGTTAGTCAAAGACTAAGTAAGCTTCATGGAACAATAAAAGTTCAAATCAAAGCATCAACTAAGATATCAGTGTTTCGTTCTGAATTTAAAAAATGCTAAAGGGAGAAGTAAGCCAAAAATAAGTGAGTTCAAGGAGGAGAAAAACCCACGTCGCATAGTAAGTTTATATGTCCAGAGTTCATGAACCTAAAAGGTAAGGGCATAGTTTCCATATAAGCTTAAGCGTATGAAACTACTCACCTATCATTTTTAAACATCCCCAGGTAATATTTGGGAAGTCACAGAGACTGTGAGTTAAAAACCAACAAAGGCAAGAATTCTCAAATCTATTGTACCAATCAATCTGAAAAAAAGTACCAGGTCCATTGTTTAGTTTCAGGAATTTTGGATAAAGCAGAGGTTTCAAAATGAAATTATAAGACAGGGCAGGTGGCACAGGCCTGTAATTTTAGTGATCCAGGAAAATGAGGCAGGGAGATTACAAGTTCAAGCTCAGATGGGGCAACTTAGAGACTTAGCAAGGACCTGTCTCAAAGTCAAAACTCAAAAAGAAAAATGGGCTAGAGATGTAGCTCAGTATGAAGACCCTGGTTTTAAAGCCACACATTAACATAAGCCATCCTGGGATGCTTCTCCATGATTCCATTGTATTTTCTTGACCTTTCTGTACACCATCATCTTCCAGTGCAAGACTTCTAATGTTGCTCTATTTCTTTGTTGAGTGGCCAATAAGACCTTGCAATATTATAGGTGTTTAAAATGTCTCCATTGTCTATGACTGAGTTAAAGGATCACCTGTTAATTTGGTGTCCAAACTGCTAAGGAGATGCAAAATTGTACAAGTCCACTGACTACCTGGGTAACCATTGCTCAGACTGGCAGGTCCGATTAAATGTAATGAAATCTTTATGTTAATTGTGACATAATATAATGTAACCAAACTCTTCTTTCCATTCTATGACGTTCACCAATATATCTTACAATGATTAGAATACTAAATCTGCTAGCTAATTAGGGACTAATTAGTCAACTTGTATATTTATGAATGTTTCCAGTTTCTTAACTGCAGGGCTGTGGAGTCCTGGGAAATATACGTGCCTGTCAATGAGTTGAAAAATAACAGAACATTGGGTTGCAAAGTAGTGATATTAAAGATTGGATAATAATAATCCTTCATGTCTTAATAGCTTGCCAAACATACATGTAGCTTTTCTATCTACATTAGCTTATTTGATCTCACAATATCTCACGGGATAAATATATATTAGGACTTTTGCAACTTGGCATTAGTGCTTGGCATGTGGTATGCCTTCCAGAAACATTGACTGAAAGAATCAAATTAATGAATATTAAGTACATAATAAATGTTGAAAAGACAAATAGATGAATGAATGGACAGGTAGATGTATTTTACTCAAAGAAAAAGGGCTCTACACTTTGGTCTGCTAGGATCATCTTATATTTCCAACTTGACTGCTATCCTTCTGTAGGTATTGGTTCAATTTTGTATCTAATGGGTATTTTAAAATGTCTAGCTAAGTGCCTTTGTCTCAATAAATTGAGAATGTCAACGTTATTGCATTTGTAAACCCATTTTCAAAACAATGGCATCATAGAAACTGTCTCTGGAAGCCCTCCACTCATCCCTTCACAGCATGCACTTTGATCCAAAGAGACATGATTATTTTGAACATAAAACAATAGTAAAGAAATGACTGATACACAAGGTTGAAGGTTGTTAAAACTAGTTTCTTCCCTTGTGCTACTCATTTCCTCTGAGTAGATCTTCACTGTACAATGACGGTTAAGTAAGACACACCGTCTCTTATTTGCCAAAAACCTATCACTTTGCTTCCTGAGCCAGATGACTGAGTTGCTTTCAGACTTCTTCACTCTGGGAATAAGAATAGAAATTCACTTCTCTATTCTTAGCCGTTGTGCAGAGCTTATTTTTCCTTTCCCTCCAAGTTTCATAATCTAGTACTTTTTGTTAAGACATGGGTTTGTTTTAGCAACAGCTTTTATCTGTGAAGGATCCCGATTTCCTTCCCTCTAGAGAAGGTACTTCCAACCTGCAGCCTATCATTTCTTCTGCCCTTCACTTTTTAATGTTATAATAAAATTTAAGAGAATTTTTAGCATTGATACATATTCAATATATTTTATAGTTTACTTAATATGAGCCTCAAGAGAAGTCCTCCTCGTTCAAAAACTAAGGTAAGAAAATGGCAGGCTGTGTATTTGTGTAGAGCCTGCTCTAGACTAATGGCTCTCACAATTGTCATTACTTCACAGACCACTAAAGAGCTTCATAAGAAGCAATGTTTGAAACCTCCACTCCAGGATTCTAATTCACTTGATCCTGAACATAGCCCAGGGGTCTATATTGTTTTAATATAGGATGTATCCCCCAATGATTCTAATGGGCAGCCAGAGTTAAGAACGATTAAGAGCTTAGAATATTTTGCAGTACAGTTTTAAGTATTTTAAGGGCTACTATAATAACAAATGATTTTATCGAGTAAACCAAATAAGCATATACAACATTATACCATTCAGCATTATAGAAGCCATGCAACAATAATTGATCCCAACATATCTCAGTGGTTTATGATATCAAAGGTTCAGTTCTCAGCCACGCTTCATGTCCTGTACAGTGGACTGTCTCTGATCCCCAACTTTTGCATTTCTGGATGGGCTAAAGCAATACCCCTTACCTGGGACTCGATGCCCCATGGGTAAGAAGACCAGAGACGTGACAGGACTCTACAGTGGTCCCCAAAGCTTCTGCCTTGGCCTGGTCTGTGTGACTGCTCACAGTCCGTTTGCCAAAGCAAAGTTAAATCCAGCCTTGGACGTCAGAAAGCGGAATATTCTCACAAGAAAGCTTCAGTTGTCGAAGCCATAAGCAGAACTTGACAAAGCAAAAGAAATGAATGCAGGTTTTTTTTTTCTTTTTTCAAGAGAAAAATGATTCTTTGTACTTTTCAAGGTAAAAACAGAGCAGAAGGTCGAAGAGTGAACTTTCCGGCATCCATCTCAGTCTCCTAAAGATTACTCACCCGAGTCGTATTTCATGACGGGCTTTGAGAAAGATATCAAGGAAATGGAAGTTGTACCAAGAATAAAAATGCGAAGTCCAGGCCAGAATGAAGATTTGTTCTGTACCTTCCTCAGCCTCTTAACAGCTGCAGATCATCCATGTTGATCAGTGCATTATAATATTACATATTCCTCTCTCAGTGAATGGTCCTTCCTTAAATGGGGCGCGGCTCCAGAATTTCTGCAGTAGCTAATGGATAATCCAAACGAAGACAACGTGAATGAGACAAGGTCGGCTGAAGGGTGAAAACTTCTGTAAGATCATCCTGGATATGGGATGCACAAACATGTAGAGGGCTCTCGTGTTCAGAATGTAACAGAGCACAATGGACCAGGCTCTGGGGCTATCACCCAGCTGCCCACCTGCTGTTTTTCATCTGGAAAATGGCTCTTCACTTACTTTGTTAGATTGATAAATTTATCACAATGAATGATAAACATGTGTGAGAGGGTTTAAGATAAGTAGGGTTTCAACTGCAGCAATTTGCTCACCAAGGTGATCGTCATAATCTTGTAACGTAGGCAAGGCAGACATGATATTACATATACTTTACAAAGACGCAACTGAAAAAGAATGACTTTCTGAAGACTATATAGTTTAGTAGTTTTTGCAGAAGAAATGAAATGATTCTTCAACTGTATCTGCCCGGTATGTTTTGTCTTTTTTTTTTTTTTAATTTCCTTATTTTTGCAAGAAACACCGATGATATAAAAGTAGGCAAAGCAAATGTCCAGGTATACATTATAGACTTAACATTTACATGTGAGATACATCCATTTCTCTCTAGCTACATCTACTAAGTATAAAAATTCAAAGAACTCAGTCCAGATCCTAGAACATTATAAGCAAAAAATAAATCAGCTACCATTTTTACCATTGTTATGTTAGCGGCACAGATTAAAAACTCAACAGGTTATCAAAGTCATTTCTCAATAAAGGATTGGTGATCATTATTTTTTATATTTTTCACTATTTTCCCATATTCTCCTGATGTGTATATCCTTGAGAATAAAAAATAAATATGTATTTGATGGAACACATCTAAATTCCAAATTTTCATATAAAAATGGAATGAGTGTAGATAACAAGAAAGCTATGAATTTCATTTCTGTCAGTATCATAGGTCGAGAGAAGGAATTGTTAAGAGGTAAGCTGTCTGTCCTTGGCAATGAGCCAACAGCAGCTGCGTGGCTGCTGCAGGGAATTTAAAAAATCGAAAGCTTAGCTAAATAGCTTTGAGATGGCCTAATTCTTCAAGTTACATCTAAATGTTGGACTTTTATATTATGGCAGGATTATTTTCATAATTTGCAGGGCCCAGTGCAAAAGAGAATGGACTGTTTTGTCCAGAAAATATGGGAAAATTCTTCACAAGAACAAGAGAGCATTAAACTAAACCAAGAACCTTTCTTTCTCAGAGAAGGTCCCTGGGACAGTACATAATTCACCTTACCCAAGAAGTTACCTTGCTTCGGAATCTGCATCGTGAAAGTCTTGCTTAATCTATGTGCATTGGACAACAAGTTGTGTTCAACCTTTGATTAAGAGGGAAAACTCGGCAATTCAGGAGGACAAAGAACCTGAAGCGTGTCCTAACAATCAAAACCGCACTGTGTGATCTCTTTACATTACCAAGTAAGTCGAAGAAGTTTCCTCTCTAAGAGACACTTCGGGTCAAAAATGTTGAGTAGATTACACACATTAATCCATTCAAAATGAAGGTACAATAATGAAAGGAAATATAGGACAGATAGATCGAGAGAGGAAACAACAGCAAATCCACAAATTCTCCCAAATTCTAGACAAATGGAAGTGAACAGAAGAATTACTACCAGACGCTACCGTTTAGAGAAAGGTAGCAACACATTCATAGATGGAAATGCAACCAACGAGGGAAAAAATTTGGCGAATGGAATCCCTGAGTCTCAATAATTAGAAACACCAAGGCTGACGCAAAGGCTAGTCACTTGAGTTTTGTTCTAAAGGCAGCAAAAAATAACACACAGACTGAGTACAGAGGAACCTGCAGGACCCCTTCCCCATCAGAGGTTTGTAACTGAACCGAGGTTCACTTTGAACTTAAGACCATCAGACACAGAGATGAGGTGAAATGACTGTATACAGGAAACTGAACGCAATTCTAAATCTGACATGCAGGGCTGTAAGGGCATATCTGGAGTAAAGCTCATAGATGATAGTGGCCCCTAGAAACGAGAACAGCTTAATGCTGAAAACACCGGTAGAACAATAAAGTGCTCTTAGAAACTATATTAGAGTCAAAAGAAAGGGTTTCTGGAAGGCAAAAAGGACAAAATGAAGGGTAGGAATTTGGTTAAAATATGACTTAACAGAAAATTAGCTGAGAACATGAGAATCCAGAAAGAAAAAGGAAAATTTCTCAACAGTTTTACTATATAGTAGGAGAGCCAGACATGGTGGTACAGGCCAATAAACCTAGCATTCTAAGAGGCTGAGGCAGAAGGGTTAGAACTCTGAGCCCCGGATGGGCAGTTTAACAGCTCATCAATATGTGCACGAAATACTCAAGTTCATTGTAAACATTTTGTATTACATATGTGTATTAATAAAAATAGTGAGGGGGAAAAGAGTCTATTTCAAAATAAAATAAATTTAAAAATAAAGGAGCGTAGTTCAATGTGAAAGTTGTGGGTTTAATCCCCAGTAGACACTCATACACACACACACTCACACATACACACACAAAAGAAAGATGATTTATGAATAATCAAAATAGTAAACTTCCAACAAATCTATAATACTGTAGTCATTCAAAGCCCCAGTTAACTCTTAAGGAAGACATTTTCACATGTGCATGATCTCAAACACTTTACTCTTCACAGGCTTATTTCCAGAAGCTACCTGAGAATGACCTGGAGTTTGTGTCTGTGATGATAAGGAAAGAAAAGCATGTGGTACCCAGAGCAGGAGTCCCCACATGAGGTAGGTACGAGCAAAGAGAAATCTTAGAAAGTGGGTAGCTAGACAGCAAAGAAATCCAAATGTTACTGCAAAGACAGAAGGCTTTGGGAGACAATTCTTTAACGCTTTTTTTTGAATTGCTGTTTTGGAGCTTTTTGGTAGTCCGATAGCAAAAATATTCTGCCTATAGGAAATGAAATACCATGCTAGAACTGTAGGGAAACGGAAGCAGCTGGGGAGATAATATAGGCCTAGAGTTATTGGCTAGGAAAAAAGAAAAGATTGTATGATGAAAGAGGCAATGTTATTCGATACTACCTGGCTTAGCAACAAAGGTATTTGCATAGAAATAATGAACAAAACACACGTTAACAGGAAATGGCAATGACAGATGTTGGAACGAATGGAGGATCTGAGTCTTCCACCACCAGGAAGAAATCTGTGGAGCAGGAGACTTTTTTTTAAGTTCAATATTATTGACCTCTATTACTTCTATGCATTATTTTGATGAAAATTTCAATTGAGACATTAAACTATGAAAATAACACAAATGTCATTCTATTATCTGGGACATGGTAACTTCTATTAAAGAGTCCTCAAACTTCTGTTGAGTTTGGCCACCACTCTGCAACCCTGTTACCCAAGAACCCATTCTTGCCCTGTCCCTTTGCTCCTTAACCTTGAAACTTGCTCCTCAGGTATGCCTGAAATGAAAAGGAAACAGAAGAGAGTCATCTATGACAAGAGGTCAGAGGAGAGATTTAAGAGCCAGGTTTGAAGTGGTGTACATGGCTTCTACTCAAATCTCATCCATCAAAACTCATAATAAAATTCAAATAGACATCAGTGGGCTGACAACTGCGATCTTTCTTCATATTCAAACTTGGTGAGTATTTGCATGGTTTTTGCATGAGTATATATTTTTAAATAAACGAAAATTCTGTTAGAAATGCCCTAAGGCAGGGATTCTCAACCAACAGACAATTATGTCCATCAGGGAATAGTGATCTGTATCTGCAGACATTTCTGACCATCACAACTTGGAAGGCACTGCTGACATCGGGAGGAGAGGCCAGGACTAGTACAGAACATTCCACTGTGTTCAAGACCCGCCCCCTTCTCTGCCATAAAGAACTAGTTGGTCCAAAATGTCAAAAATGGCTGCAGTGAAAAACCCCAATAGAAATCTGCTACTCTCTGGGGTTTCCGGCTAATTGAGTGTTCTTCATTGAGTGCCACAAGCTCTAGTTTAAGAGTCAGACGTTCTTGGCTCTTAATTACATTCTTCTGCATGCCTTTGTCCAACTCATCAACACTGACAGCTACCACCTTAATAATACAGGAATGGCGAAACCTGCCCACATCTTCATGATTTTCTGCAAGGGTGTGCTGCAGATGTCTGTGACTATTTAAAGATCAAGAATCCCTTAATGCTTTAATTACAGGGATCATACTTGAAAAAATCAATATTGATATGGATCATTCTACTTTATCTATTTTTAGACCTCTCTGGTAATCATTCCTCAATTACACCATCGCTTAATTCATTCTCCCGATCAAGGGCATTAGGGTTGCTTTAAGTTTTACTTCTTTGTTTCTTTTTCCTTATATAATGTTGCCAGGAACATTCTTGCATACGTTTGACAGATATTAAGTGGTAAATTCTTGGAAACATAATTATTAAAGTATAAAATATGCATATCCTCAAACTTGCAAGATATTAAGCAATTGCTATAAAAAATGGTGACACAAATGAACATTTCTGCCAAGAAGTATGAGTGTTTGTGTTGCTTCACATTTTTATCAACATTAATATTATCAGATGTCTTAATTTTGTCTGTGAGATGGGTTCAAAAATGTCTCTTTTCCTATTAATATTAAATATCTTTTATAAATGCATTGAATATTCCACTTTCCTCTTCCTTGAATCAGTGGACTATGTCTTTCTTTTCATTTTAATTGATTTTTCTTTTTCTCATTCCATTAGGCACAAATTATTGTTTGTATGATAATTCTTAAAGAATCTGTTTCCTATCGCTTTACTTTCATCTGAAGAAACTTCAGTTCACTTAAGAAGATTTTAGGGCTATTGGAGCAGTTAAGTGATCAGAGTACTTGCCTAGGAAGAGTGAGGCAGGCCCTGAGTTCAATCCTTAGCACCACAAAAAAGCTTGGGAGATTGAAGCAGGAGGATTGTTGTGTGTTTGAGGCCAGCCTGGGCTACATAGTGAATTCAGGACCAGCCTGCTCTGTGGAGCAAGATCTCACCTCAAAAGAAAAAAAAAAGATATTTTTTAACTTTCTACTAGCTAATATAGAATAGTTTGTGTACAAATAAAACAAATCTTGAATCCAGAAACAGTTTAAGCAGCTGCCTTGTGACACTTTACACTTGCAGGAGTATCCAACTGGTATCTTTCCATTTCTTTGCCCTTTTTTAAAGTTATAATAAAAAAATCAAAGGAAGTTTTAGTACACGTATACATATATATACACATATATATATATGCTGTTGTATATCTATATGTGTCGCAAGACAGTTCTCCACTCAAAAAGAAATAGAAAGGCAAGTGTATCTGCAAGTTGGACACAGCTGTTTTCACGCTCTTAGTCAGGGGCCCATCCCAGAGCCTGTGGCTGGGGTTCAGAAGCTCCCTCCTGATTAGAGTGCAGGCAGAGTCTCAGCTTCTCCTCTCAGGAAAGTTTAAAGTTTGTCCCATAATCTTGCCTTAAAGCAAGAGACCTGGCACTTCTAATGCCTAAAAATGTTAGGCGTTCACTACAGGTCACTGTGAACCCTCTTCCAACCCAGGCAAAATAGAATCACACCCAGAAACTCTCAATGAATAGAGTTTAAATGAGCAGAACTCAGAAGCACGTGGCCGTGAACTGTTGGCATCAAAAGTCACAGGGGCTGGTGAGTGGGCACGCCCACCCAACAAAGGAGAACTGGGCACGGCACCAAACAGTGTTGCCACACGGGAGTCAAACGATTAACCTCACTGCCACCTGATAGCACATGTAATGCCATCTGCATTTTAGATTGCAGACATTTTCAAAGATCATAACCAAACAACAGTGAAATTTAACATTCATACCTAGATTTTTTTTTAATTCCAAAACTTACATTCTCTATAATTTACCAGAGGGATTTTTTTTTTTTTTTTTTTTTGATGAAGCTCACTATTGGGTACTTTCATTGGACAATGGCAGAGTAATCTAAACAAGCTTTCTTTCACCCGGAGCAACCAAGGTTGCCTTCTTTTATTATCAGGGAAGGACCTAGGGTGACTTGGGTACCTGAGCCAAGTGGGTGGGACATGTGCCTTTTCTCAACCCTTCATTAGTGCAATAGAGTACTTCCCTTCCAATAGCTAAAGCTCTCACCTCCTTGCCAACAACATAAGGAATCCAGGATCACTGTAAGGAACCACATAGCAAACAGCTTAAATTAGTTTCATATCCTAATGTTGTAAAACACTTGATTTCATACGTGAGTTTTTTTCTAGTACTGGAAAGATGTGGCTAAGGAGAAACGGCACCACCTCTCTCCCCTTATAAATTAAAGGTCCATAGAACTGCGGTTTTAACCCTAGCACCTTACTTCAAATCGAAAATTGGCACGGCACTCTGAACACGTCGGGCTACAGGGAAGGTCCGCATGCTTCAATGAGAAACTGTTCGTCTTGTGCTTCTGTGATGAAGATTCGAAGACGCCTCCCATCCATCCAGCCTCTAATTCCACTTGCCTGCTCCGCCAGGATCTGTGGTAGGGGCTCTCACATACGTTATCTCATTTAATTCAGCGAAGGATCGAGAAGCCCTCGGTGTTGTCAGGGGCTCTCTCCCCTGACAATTTGCTCACCAGCCAGGCTGCCATTTATAAAAGCAATAGACAAAAGGCTTGCCAGATGGCTTGGGGATCTGAGAGAGCAGGAAATGTTTTCACACAATATGTTCTGCGGGGTTCCTGACGACAGAGGCACTAAAGCAAGGTGACTGAGATGGAGTGTTGGCGGGGATGCAGTGCGTTCCGCTTGTTCACTGCAAGCGATGTCCCCCGAAGCACAGTGAGGACCGTGAGAATCAGATTCACCCTTCCTTCTCCACATGACATGTCTGTCTGTGCGGCAGAGGAGAGGGAGGCATTATGGTGTTTATAAAGGGGGCCGTTCCACCGTCAGCCTCTACAGCCGTGATTGTTGTTCCAATTAAACAATGGGAAGTTAAGAGGCAGTAAAATTGAAATGGGGCTTCAGAATGGGTAGGAATCTCAGATCAGGTGCAATTACACTCATCTTTATAACCGTCTCTTAAATTTTAATGCCTTTTATGGGCCCCTGAATTAATGAATTATACAAGATTCACAAATACTAAGTATTTCAGTTTTCTCCAAAATTCCCTGATCTCACGGAAATGGAGCCACAGACAAGGGGCCAGAGAACTTGAAAATGCAAAAGAGTCACGAAACAAGACAGTTATAATTACTGGACTGAAGAAAGCAAAGGTCAAAACTGCTGCAGATACAGAAGAGTCATGGAAATCAAGCAGGTAGGAAAGAATAAAACAAACTTAATACGTCTGTTCTTAGGCAAGAATGCAATTTTTTACTTCTAGTTTCTCCAAAAAACTCTTCATTTATAGGACTTCCGACTGCTGATTCCTTCTGTTTTTCAACCAAGGACCACAGATGCTAATTAACTCTTCACGAATGGCATTGGTCCAGTCAATCCACACCCCTTCCCCTCTTGATCCATTTATACTCAGGGCCAAAGGGGAAATACAGTTTTACCAATGCATTCACATATTGCTGTATTCCTCCATCCTACCTCTGGCGGAGCACACAGATGTTCTTTTCACTAACCCAGCCTCTTCTTCAGTTTCTTCAGCATTAATCTCATTATTTCTTTCCTCAGATTATTGTAAAAGTTAAATATGATAGTCTATGTGAATTTCCTGATTGCAACGTCTGTTGGAGAATGACCATACAATGTGAGTAGCCATTAATATGCACTAATTCAAGAAATTCTTGAACATCCCCGGTGTATCAGGCAGGCACCATCCTAGGAGTTGAGTCAGAGGGCTGAGGCGGTCAGGACTCACTTGACCCCTCTCCTGGCTCTCACAGACAATTAAGCAATAGAGAATTGTGCAAGAAGTGATTCTTTTCATGGGCAAACTTCATTTCAAGGAAATTGAAAGAACAGAGTATATACATGTGCATCAATATTACTAGTTGTGATTATAATCATTGTAATAGTTTCCACTTAATGATAATTACAGAAAAGTCTGACATTATTTAGCCTTCACTTAAACCATCCGTGTGCTAGGTTCATGATACATAATTTTGGTGCCATTATTTTTTTAATAATTTGTTTCCTTAAGTTAGATACTCAAGTCTTCAGAATCGTGAACCAGACCTGACTTCATTATCCAGTGTCAACATCTTCCCACAAGGTTCTAACAGGAACAAGGGGTGGTCAGGTCAAGGTGCATCCTGTGCAGAGAATCTCAAGCTCTTCTCTTCGTGTGGCCGCTATAAGCACTCTGAACTCCTGTCCACAGGCTTAGAGCTCAGAAGACTCAGTGATTACATAAACGAGCAATATTTCTTTCCAGTACTATGTTACAAAGCTTTCACACGTCATTTCTTGTTCATTCGTCGTTGCTTTTCCCTATTGTCTCTGTTGTTCTTTTACTAACCCACTGCAAATGAGGAGTCGGGACCAGAGTCAAGTTTCACAGGCTTTCCCAAAGCTGTAGCTGATGCCACTGTGCCTAGAATACCACGCTCCACCTCCACACTCCACCAAATCAATACTTTTTTCTACCTCTAAAAATTTCCCAGAATGTTATGGCAAATATTAAAATGTAAACATGTTTGTAATCCTACCATCTCTGAGACAGCACAAGCCCTTAAGTACTTGACTTTGAGTCACAGATCTTCAGATTTTCAATTATGCTCCCAGAATATCCCTTTTTCATCTCTAAGATAGAAAAAAAAATAATGACCGGGCATCCATGTTGATATGGAAGTCATCAATAGTATTCATTAAGTC
Source organism: Ctenodactylus gundi (assembly GCA_004027205.1). Classification (NCBI taxonomy): domain Eukaryota; kingdom Metazoa; phylum Chordata; class Mammalia; order Rodentia; family Ctenodactylidae; genus Ctenodactylus; species Ctenodactylus gundi. The sequence continues at coordinate 172,044 of PVKB01000605.1, read as the reverse complement.
CCTGGAGTATAGTGTGCATGGAACAAACAGGAACAACTGCAATTATGATTTCAAATTACCCGTGACCTACATGGTGCAAGGTGACAATGTCTCTCTATGGCTCCAGTTAGGACCCAGAAGAATGTCGGAAGCTGCTCAAAACATCTTGGATGAAAGGGAGAATGGGTAGAGGAAGAGGACACTTATGAAACACCAGCTAAGATCTACAATATTTCTTATTTGTCTTGTGGAACCGCTCTAACAACTCGATATAGAAGAAACTATGTTTTTCCCAAAAAATAAACTGGAGTTTAGCAAAATTAAATGGCTTGTGCAAACTCCCATAAGCTAAGAGTCAGAACTGAGATATAAATCAGGTCCCTCTGATTCCAAAACCACTGCACTAACAAGCCCAAGTACATCTCAATCAGAAGATGTGCTCAACAGTGCACAATTGGATGTCTCATGTTTTTTGAAACTGTCCCCAGGTATACTGGACAGGTAGATTCTGTACCCATCTGGCACTAAGTAGCTGCACCACTCTAAGTTACTCTTGGTCTCAGTTCCCCCAGTGCTAAAATGAAGCAGCCTGCCTACATTATTTCTAAAGCTCTTGTCAGCTGTAAGATGTTGTGATGATTCTTCCCCCCCAAAAAAAACTCTGTAGCAGCCCAGAGCAAAGACACAGCACATATGTACAAAAGCTACTCCGTTTATATTAAATTCCACATTCCTGCAGGGATATGTAATGTCTGTTGCCCTTCGGTCGACTCCATACTCCGATGTTTGTTTACAATCATCGGAGCATGAACAGCTATTTTTAAACCTGGCTTTTCATGTAAGAAGGTTAAAACTCAAACTGAATTTGATTTGTTAGAGAATTCAAATCCTCAGGATTATGACAGGAAAAAAGAGAAATGTAAGTCACTTTAATTACCCTTTGACTCTCTTCTCTCCACTCCCACCCCCATAATTCTAACAAAGATGCCATTGGTTAAGCTCCCTGTATCCAGGGCAGAGAAGACTTTATATTGGCTGCTGGTGACCAAAGGTCTTAGCGTTGTTTACTTTACATTTTTGTTTGAAACAACAGGAAGTAATATTTCAGGAGCAGCTGGGTTAGGAGGCAACAAATCCAAGGATTTGCACAGCCAGTTGAAGTGAAATATCCAGTAGACTTATTCAACTGAGTTTTTGTCTGTTATGCCTGAAGTCAGACAGATGCCAATCCAGCCCTTACTAGCGACCTGTCAGAAAGCCTGGCAGAGAGTAGAAATAAAAATTCCTCGCTTCTTTCTGTGCGACCATGGCTTTGCTCCTTTTTATCCTTAATTTACAGCCCATCTGTAGACCTCAGCATAGAACAAAAGCTCCCACAAGGCTGGAATTGCTTGGTGGTCTGCTTGGTTGTTTCCCTATTACTAGATCCTCAAATAGTGTATCCATAAGAGTTTCAATAAATAGTAGATGACTTACTGAGGTTTTCAATTCCTAGAGCATTTATATAGGGACTTGAGAAGTATTTTATACAGCTTGTGCATAGGACAGAGAGTGACTGCAAATGGATATGGGGTTTCTTTTGGGGGTTGATGAAAATGTTCTAAAGCTGATGATAGAAATGACTGTGCAACTCTGACTGTATGGCGAACCATTCAGTTGCACCCTGTACATAAATGAATTGTGTTAGTGTGTGCATTATATCCCTATGAAGTTGTTTTTAAAGAAGCTTCTCTACTGCTGCAAATGTACATGTTCATGAGCGCCCATAGCCAGACTGAAAATTGGCATCAGTGGTGGGAATAAATTTTGGAGCAGTTGGTAACCAATTGAACTGTGGGAAAGGAGGTGAGGATGAGAAGGATACTGCATCCCATTCAGGAAAGCACCGTCTCACTGTTCTCTAACTAAGCCACTCTCTTTTCTTCCCTGTACCTAGATTTCTCTCACCCCAGCCTAACAAAGTCAGTGCACATTGTGAAGCACCCTGCAAGTGACAAGTTTAAGCCGCCTCCCTATCGGCTGACTCCATCCGTGCAAACCCATGACAAGCCGTCGGTGAAAAACTCTCAAACCCCAACATGGCTTCTGAACTCATGAGGTTTTAGGACTGCCAGAAATTTCTGGGTCCTGATTATCTGATCAGCCCTTTCCTATCAGAAGTCACATGCTTTGCATAAGGCACATATACACTCCGGGGCATATTTTAAAATAGTTTATTCAATATGCTCAACAAATATTTGCTGTCTAGTGTTGACCAGACATTGGGCCAAGCTCAGGAGACAGAAAGATAAAATTTAAGGGTCTGAGTTAACTCTTACTGAGCACACCATGAACTGGATGATTATTGACCTAGTTAATTAGCTTAACAACCGTTTAAGGAAAAAGCTAATGTTATCATCAACCTCACTTGACAGAGGAGAAAACAGAGGCACAGGAGTAAGCAGCTTACCTAAGGTCACACCACCAAAACAGGAAGAATGTGACATTGTACTAAGGTAGACTGGCCCCAGAGCCTGTACTGCTACCTCTATTCTGAATAATAGTGTGAATTTTTTGCATCTGAAGCACAAATAATTAGATAAATTATAGTTACTCGTAAAGTTCCATAAAGGCAAGAGAGCGGATGAAATGATCTTTGATCCCTTAGGACAGCCTATCCACAAACATAAAATATCCTCTTCAGACTCTCCTTCTCTTAGACACACAGCTGTAAAATGTGTGCTCTTGCACAGCCAGCTGCCATGGAGACCTGAGAGCTAACGATCTGCCAAGCGATCTTATCAAGAATTTTTAATGAAGGTTTCTTTCCTGAATGCCAAGTATAGGAGATAACTCTAAAGTGGACTTTTTAAATGTTCAAGAAGAAAGCCACAGATATCTTGAGGTGCTTAGATTTCTTAATATGTACCGTGTTGGGCCATGGCACAGGTTACCTTGAGAAAGTGTCAAGCTTTTTAGTGGATTGGGGCTTTCAGAAGATACATTTTGTCCTCATGTTCTGGCTAAAGAATTTAAGTCAATGTTAAGTCAAGTACACCATACACAAAGCTGATGAACTTGTATTCACATAAAAATATGGTAGCAATGATATTCTAATTAAACTTTGCAGTAGATAACTTACTTTGGCCTGTTTCTGCTGTTGTTTAACTCAGTGGTTCCCTAGCTCAGCCACACAGTGGACTCCCTGCCTGTGTTCCACCCCTGTAGGGTCTAATTAAATTCTGGATGTAGGGTGAGATCTAGAATATTTAAGAGACCTCATATGATTTTAATGTGCAGACAGGTTCATGGACTTCATTAAATATCGGTCTCCTCATTAAGTAATTCACCAACTGTAGGACGAAAGTAATTTAGTCTTCTCTGTGCAATCCAGACTTGCTTCTTCTACAACTCCTCAAAGCCCAAGGCAGAAAACGAAGGAAAGCCCAAAAAAGCACTCCTGAACTAACCCTGCTTGTCTCTGTGATAAAGGAGGCTGTGTGAACAATTACTTCTTAACACAGTGCATGGTTGGAGGAAGAATTGCTCTCCAGCCCTGGGTTTCACAGAGCCTCAGAGTCAAAAGGGAGCTCACATAAGATCCGAGAACAGCGGGGGTGGGGCATGAGGTAAAGTGCTATTGGGCGGAAGTCAGGTGAAGCTGGCAGAAATCCACAACAGAATAGGTTGCCATGATCATAGGTTGATTAAAATGAGTGACCACAAACCTTGAGATGAGCAAAATTGTGAGGATCTTGAGTGGATTGTTTAGAGAGGGGGTCAAGAAACTTTTTTTCTGCCAAGAATCATTTATAGCATCAATTGTAGGCCATACAAAACTTCCTAATTAAAATATCAGTCTGCTATATTTGGTAAAACATTTACTCCATTCACTCTAATAGGATGGCTAAAATACTTCTCTTTCTGAGGCCTGGTCTGGGTAGGATGAAATGCCTTGTGGACCATATAAGGCCCATGGGCCAGACATTTCCTCTGCTTTAGAGAAAACCAGCACTGTAGAGAGGTTGACTAATATAAACAATATAAACAGTGAATGCCAGAGCCATTGGTTGGTGTACAACTCTGGTTACATGGAGTAACTGTTAAAATGGAAGCCTCCACAGGCTCTCTTTCTCTTAGGATTTTTGTTTCAGACCAAGAACTGCACTAATCATGCGTGGTTGCTTAGTTAATCACTCTTCTACTCATTCTATTTGACCAGGTGGGCATCTAAACTGAGAGCTTCTCATGAGATTTGGCTTTTGCCCTCTGTCTGTAAACCCAAATGTCTGGACTTCTCATGTAAACTCAGTGTGTGAACAGTAGTATACCTGGGCTGGTAGGAGTAGAAGGCTTCACATCAGCTTTGATTTTAAGTCACCAGCTTCATTGTAGCTTTGACCAGAGGACCTTCCACTGAGGGCAATCCAACACAAACTCAATTGTATTCAGGAAGATTTCAACTGCTCCACTACAAGGAAGGATAAAACTGAGTCATTTGTAGGAAAATGAATTCACCTTAAGACCAAAATGCTAACAGAAATAGATCAGATACAGAAGATTAAATGTTACCTAGCTTCTCCTATAGGGGAATCCCAAACATGAGTTTAAGAGGAAAATTTAAAAGGAGAGATGATCAAAGACAGGGAGTCAGCAAAAGGACTTGGGGAAGGGCAAAGCAGGCAGGCCAAGGGAGGGAAGAGGAAACAGGAAAGATTAAGACACAACGCGTATGTGTACTGACTCCACAAGATGGGTGTAACTATTAAATATCAGAAATATGTAATAATAAACAAGTATCAAGGCAATGGAAGATAAGGAAAAACTGAAAAACTGTCACACTTGAAAGAGATTTAGGAGATAAGACAGCCAAATGCAGTGCAGTGTCCTGGGTTGGATCCCAAAGTGCCAAAAGAATATTAGTGTTAAAAATGAGTCGATTTTAATAAGTTCTATAATGTGGCTTTTTAAAAGATTTTTATTGCTTTTCGTTCCTTCTGCTGAAGGATTGAAATGGTGATCCACTGGCATGAATTGAAGAGTTGAATCATTGACCATAATAGGCCTAAAATCTCACCCTTTAATTGTTGCAAATATACGATAGCATCAACTACATGTCCAGGAATTGTACCGGCTGCCAGTGCTTTAATAAGAACCAGGCAGAGTTCTTGCCTTTAATAAAATTAAAAATAATGGAGAAGAACAGACATGCAAATAGATAGTCAAAATATGGAACATACTTATTCTGTTAGGAGTGTGAGGTTTTGTGGAAACACAAAGGATTTTAGCTTTTCTAGGACAGTTAGAGATAATGTCCAAGACTGATATCTGAACTCAGTCATGAAAGATAATTTTAATAGTATTTTCATTTATACATCATTCAAAAAATATAAAATCCATCCTCTTAAGATGTAAGCTTCACAACAATAAGGACTTGCCCATCTTTCCCAACACTTTATTTCCAAAATAACTGTATGATACTGAATCTATTGCTGGTTTTGATTCTCATAACCTTCCATACTTCATAAAGGAGGAAAAGGGAAATTAGTCCAGAGGGCAAAAATACAGAGACATGAAACTCACAGTCCAAGATCTCATGGAATTTTTGACCTGTAGACATCCCAAGAAAAAAAGCCCAATAAATCCCACCAGTGACTCTCCCTAGTGGGAGAGGCTAAAGGGAAAGTTCAACAGACTGTCCAACAAAGACTTCACAGAGCTGCCCATAGCAAATTCATCATAGCTCAAGGTCTGGTCCATATCTTTGTAGGTTTATTTTAAAAGAAAGCAAAATTCCATCGCTTTGAACTATAGATTGGCTGAGCCTGTGAAAGTGCCAGAAAGACAATTGACCATTCGCAATGAGAAATTACCACCACAGAAACTACAATATTCACGTTTCATAACCAGCATGTCCTACCTTAGCCAATTTAGAGAATTACACTTACAAATAATTGTCATATTGAACAGAACATTCATGTCCCTATCGTAAGACTATTTTCTGTCCGTATAAATGCAGACATCATAATCAGCCAACTGTTTGGTAAGCACAGAATCAAATATGAAAAACAAAGTGAAACGGGAGTAGGGTCAGGGAGGGATGGTGGGGAGCGGAGGGGTAGGGACAAAAGGAGAGCGGGAAAGTCTGTCATCTTGACAAGATACGTATGTGCGCAAAATCCTCAACTTCATTGTAAACCTTAAATCTTGCACTAATACATATCAATAAAATGGGGGTGGGGAGAAGGGGCTGAAATGCTTAACAGAACTCGGAACACCTGGTACACTCTCCTCTCCATCAGGACAGTGGTGCTAATAGAACCTGAATATACAACATGCTTTCCTACGTTGCAGTGGCCTTCTAGAAGGAACCGAAGTAATCAAAGATCATTAAGTGGTAGTTTATTTAGGCGCTATCTGCTGGACAGTGTTTCCCCTTCGTTTCCAACTTTCATTTGAACAAGTTGCGGTCAGAGCTCATACAAGTGAAAGGCACGATATTCTTTCTCGGTGATTGCGACAATTTTCTCTGACAGTCTCAAAGGGCTAAGTATCTGCATTATTTATTTAATCCTCACAATGATGTGAAGGATCTGGTAGATTTTGCTTTGTTTCTTTTTTAATTTTAATTTCTATTTTTTGCAGAAGAATTTTAGGTCTTTGACATGTTCAATGGCTCACCCCAATGAAAACAGAGTCAGACGGTAAAAGGAGGCATCTTTCTGTCTCTGTCATATGAGGACATCCATTGAAAGTTCATCATTCACATGAGGAAAGCAAACATGCATATTTGACCAGACCAGTTAAGACCCTGGGGAAGAAGTGTCCCAATGAACCAGACAGTAATGCTGTGGCGTTCCCAGAAGACAGACTTCACTGTGGGACAAGGTGGGCAGAGGAAGGGAGAAATGATATCCAGTTGGGAAACAGTTTCTTCCTTCAAACGGCAGAACATAAAAGGCGAATCAGCATAGAGTACTTGAACCACACATCCCTCTTTGCAAACCATAACACAAGAACCGCGGGGTCTTTCAAGGCACAGCAATTCACAAGGCGTGGATGCTTGCTCACAGTATGCAAGGTATAGTCTGCGTTCACCATGCTTCGATTGTCAGCGAACTAAATCTTTAAGGTACCAACGAGCTCAATGGCTTGACCTCCCTGGTAGAAAAAAAAGTGATAATAAATTAGATGAAGCCATCATTGGACATATTGCTTAATGCTACTCTTTCTGTATTAGTCTATCTCTCTTTATGTTTATGTGTATGTCTATACATGCCTACATGTCAATATGTTTATATTTATATATGTTACCAAAAGACAGTCAATTAATTACAAAATAATCATGTAATAGTCTTCACACCCAGCAGGAGTACAGACCCACTAGCCACTTAGCTGAAGCTTCAAACTCGCAGGAAATTGACATGTTTTTCTAAAGATGACCAACAGTTTTTCCTTTTGGTAACAAATAAGATCTGCATCATTAACAAATAACATGTCAAAGGATATATTTAAAGTGTGTGTGTGTGTGTGTGTGTGTGTGTGTGTGTGTGTGTGTGTGTGTGTGTTTTCTTCTGTTAGTGTACTTTTGCAATATTTATAGTAACATTAATTTTAAGGCATTGACACATGGATGTGCCATATCTTTCTAAAAACAGTTCATGCTTGACTCAACCTTTAGGAGGACAAGTAGTTCTGGGGAAAGAATACAATGATACAAAGGAAATATTGTTGCTAAATCATGTCTCTAGCATACCATCAATCCCACCGAAAAAGGAAGTCCAATGGAGATGAGCCAGCAAAGCCTACCCAATGGGTGCCTGGAATCCAGGGAGGAAGTAAGGTTTCAGTCCCTTTGTTCTGAGATGTGAGCAACCCAATAGAGTCATTCATTCAACGTTTTTAAAATGCAAGTGTTTGTGCATTTATTCAGTCACACATTTATCAATCTAATAATCCATTTAGCAAGCATTTGTCAAGAGACTATACTTTTTCAGATATCAATTTGGCAGCTAGGTATACAGACAGAAGGAAAATTCCTACCCTCAGGGAACTCAGTACACAGCTGAGTAGATGATGATGTTTTAAAATGATTGACAACTGAACAAATGCTTCCAGTACTGTAGAGAAATTCTGATCACAGAATTATGCAAACATCATAGCAGGGGGCGCAAAGGAAAGAGCTCACAGCTCGCACCTAACGCATTCACTATGCAGTGCTCTTTACAGGCATCCAAGCTTCTCCAATCCATGTTACAATTTACATGTTACAGCTCTGGATGGAGGCTTGGGAGAAAAGCCATGGCCGCCAGTCCTGTGTGAACTCCAGTTTCTGTGTCGTGTCCCTCCAACAGTGATACGAATTTGGTTCCAGTCCACCCCAATTCTGATCTCTTTCACCCAAATATCAGAGGACAGGATTGGCAGGAAAACAAACATGTTGAAACTCAAATAAAAGGAAGAAATAAGATTAGCCTTATTCTTAAATATTATGACCCTGTTCATGTATCTGAAAAATCTGAAAGAATCAAATGATATATTGTATCTATGGCTTAAAGTTGGCAGGAGAATCCAGGAAGAATATTGAAGAGTTTGCTACATGCAGGCACCAATGAGAAAATATGTATTATCTATAGATAATACAGCCACACCAAGATAACAAATAATGCTAAGATTTTCTAGTTGGAAAACTTTCAGTGGAACTGAAGGCTTAAAATGATGCATTGTAGATTAGTCTACAATGAGAAACTAAGAATTATAAAGGCTTGCCCAATGGAACACAAGGTAGAAACACCAGTCTCAAAGAGATATGTGGATGTAATTTTTGTCTTAAATACATGAATAAGTAACTTTTTAAAAAAATTATTGCACCTGGAACTGGCTAGGACAGAGCTCATTCAAAAATAAAAAAGAAGTCTTTGTAATCTTCCATGGGAACAAAATAAAACTACTTCCCAGCAAACAAAAACTCATTGATTGTGGGATAGGCAGGACAATTTGTTCTACAATGATGAATATTCAAAGCAGCATGCAATGAAATGCTTTTCAAGAGTGTTGACTGCAGCATTCCTAGTCATTGTTAGTGCTAACAATAAATGAAAGCCAATCCGGTTTTTTTATCAATTACACAATGTTTAAATATGTCATGATGCGTGACAATGGTGAAATCTTCTGTGGCTTTCTACAATATAGTTTTTACCTGTGTCATAATATGAAAAAATCTCAGTGATTATATGGAGATCTTTTACAAATATCCCTCTTAAATTTGATTTTCAAATTTGCAATTGTTGTAGGTGAAGGTGTCTGGGAAGTAGACACTATGACGTTAAAGACATTATCTTGTTATTGTTGTCATTGTAATGTTGTTAATGTTGCATCCTCAGTACTCAGATTGTGTCAGGGACATCGTTGAGGAGAGAACTTGCTTAAAATGCTTAATTGTCACCAGGCATATCTTAACTTCTAAATTGTATCCACGATTGCTGTTGTTTTGGAGAAACTTAGCTTTATGAAACTGGCAAAGAAAGGCACAACCACGTGAACCACAGCCAGACAGAGAAAGTTACTTTCAAAAACTGCTGCTGAAATAATTTGGGGCGTGGGTTCCAGGAACTTCCCTTCTCAAAAAGCCCTTTCCTGGAAGACAGCTCTATGAAAAGGCTTCCTTACTCAGCACCACCAAGGGCATTGCATTTCCTCTCTCAGCCCACTCTGGAGACCCTTTTTAGATGTCAGGCCTTACTCACTTCCTATTTTCTATCCGGCTATCACTGTTCCGACATCCTTCTCCCTCCACAAGGGGTAATCAGGACAGTCATTTCACTAACCTCTTGCCCTTCTTTGAAGCTTTGCAATAAAGATCACATTGTCCATCTATGTCACCATCAGACCCCTAGTTGGACCTAAAAGATTATTCAGAGTTTCTTTGGAGTGCGTGTTTGTTTTCCTACTTTTAGGTAAGTTGAGTGTTTACATGAGCCCACAGTTATACTAAAAACATCACGTATTACTGCAGTTAGTCCTCACCCCAGTCCCATACGAAGAGACTAGGGGCCCAGTCTAGAGAGATCCCAGGTCTAGAAAGATCCAGGCTAGAGCAAGGCTTGACTGCTGGCCCACCTGACTCCCAAGCCATGCTTTAAACTAGCCCCAGAGATGATCCTATAATCACAAATTCACTTGGAAACGCTTACCTAAGTCTGATTATAATGCCCAGCATCGGCTTCTTGGAGACGGCAGGAAGTGAAAAGAAAAATTATCAGTAAATGGCAGTGATGTCACTTGTCACGTGTGACAAAGAAAAACCAAATAGCCCAGGTAAGACAAAGGTCTGCAGGGAAAGATTGCAGGACAGACTTTGCTGACTCAAGACAATTGACTCAAGAATCTTGAGTCATGGTGGGGTCAGATCCAGCCAGGCCAGAGAATAGAACTTGTGGCCATTTCGCATATAGTTGGTAGACATTTAAACGGGCACAAATTCTTGGGAAGCAACGGTACAGAATGTATTGAGAACATTATATTGTCCACACCCAGGAATGCAGCGATTCAATCACCATAACAAAAACCCCAAAGCTTCCACTATCTATTTGCCCATCAAATACCAATTGAGCATCTTTTGCTGAGACACTTGTGTTCTAAAGCACTAGAAAAATGACAAGCAAGGCTGGGGAAGTAGCTCAGTGATTATAGTGCTTTCCTAGGAAACATGAGGCCTGGGTTCGATTCCCCAGCACCACATAATAGCTGGACGTGAGGGCACACACCTGTAGTCCCAGGACTTGGAAGGCTCAGGCAGAAGAATAGCCATGAACTCTAGGCCAGCCTGGGCTTCGCAGCCAGTTCAGGACCAGTGTTACTACAGAGCAAGATCCTGTCTCAGGAAGGAAGGAAGGAAGGAAGGAAGGAAGGAAGGAAGGATGAAGGGAGGAAGATAAGGCACATATGAGGCACCAGAACCTTGTCCTCATGGGAATTAATTTCTACGGAAAGCAACAAGTATGAAATGCATCAACGAATGCATAACACAAGCTGAAAGTTTCTGATTTTGCAGCATTTTGATTTTTGAATTTTCAGATTAGGAATGTTCAGCCTGTCATGACATCTACTATACAACAATATTACAGAGAATCGAACTTTCTACCTGTGTGTCATAATATGAAAAAATCTCAGTGATGATATGGAGATCTTTTTGTAAATATCCCCTTTAAATTTGATTTTCCAATGCGTACTTATTGTAGGCGGGGTGCCCATGAAGTAGACAACAATATGGAGAATGGAGCCGAACTCAGGGCAGGGACCTAGAGCTGGTGGATGTGGCAGAGAAGCGAATGGCAGGAGGCACCAGCTCTGTGCTATGTGGCAGCACTGGGCTCCGGGTGAAGGGCTGAGAAGAACAAAAGCCCCCGCGGCCAGAGCCCAGCTCATAACAGCAAGCAGACAGGATGGAACAGCAAGTAAGAGAGTAAAGGGTAAACAGCGGCCGGCAGGTGCGACTCAGTTCGCGTATCTACAGCAACGCATTCCAGGAAACTGGCTCAATGGCTACTAACCAAGGCTTGCACAGAGAAACTACCATATAACTACTTTATAGGGAAACGGTGATCCTAGAGTGAACTCTGCCATTGGCCACTTGCATGACCTAGGAAATTCCTGCTATTGATCCCTTCCTGTGAGGACTCACCTTGCAAATGAAGATAATGAAACCCTTTGTGTACCGAGAGGAGACAGGACTGGAAGAGCAGGCTTCACCGTTCCTGGCATATGATGATGGTGGTGACAGATGTTTAAATGCACAGGGAAAATTTATCTTTATAAAGTTATCAAGATTGTTTTATGCATGAACTGAAGACTGTGTGCTATGTATTATCTTTAACACAAACATACTCGCATAGAACATAGTCTGGATCAGTAAGGAATGTGGATAAATAATAAGAATAAAAAAGCTATCTTTATTCAAACATGAAAATGATGTTTGGTTTCTGCTAATTCATCTCAGGTTACTGGACTCTCAGAGTGGTTTAAAGGGGAGTGAAAGTATTTTGCCCCGAAATCTTTACCCTTTTAGCCCAGTCACATTCATAAATGTAAGATATCATCTTTTTTTCAACCTAAGTCATTAAGTTGGTAATTTTAGGAATAGGAGACCCACATACTTCCTGAGCCCCATCTCCACAGCCCCAACGTCCGCCTCTAGACACACCCCTCATGCCAACGTTGACCTCAGCTCCCACTGAGCCTCGTAAGGTGAATCAGGGGCTTTTTCCCTTGGCACTAGAGGCCCACAGCGCAGCCACAGAGCCCTGTGTCCAAGGTGTCCGCCACCTCTGGGCTACATTCTAATTTTGAATGAGGCATATCCTTGGGACAGGAAGACGGCAACTATAAAAAAAATGAGGAAGGAATCTAGGGGAATCTCACACATGCAAATCATGATGTCATAAGAAAAGATCCATTTTCCCCTTCAGAGATATGATGACAAGGTCAATTCGGACCGACAATACGAGCGCTGGTTTGCAGAGGGAAGCACCTCCCAGACAGGCGGATGGAAAGGAGAGAGTGAGCAAGAGCTGGGAACCTGTGGCTAGCCTTCAAAAGTCAGAATGTAACTGAATTGAAAAAATTTGTTTTCTTCTTATTGCATTTTCTGTAAATATCTAAGTTATTTTAGATTTTAAATGAGTCTAAAGCACATTCTGGGGGAAGAGTTTATATTACTGTAATTAACAAAGTATTCATAGTCTCATATACAAAAAGCAGATAAAATCAATCAAGCAAAATGCTAAGCTTTCATAAGCAGATGTAAATTAGAATTTTACAATACCTTTATATAAAATAATTCCAGTTATCCAATCATGACAAACATTCCAATTCCTTTGTAATCAGAAAAAAACAAGTTAAAATTAGAATTAGCTTACTTTTTTTCATTAAACTTGCTAGAAAATGATGTAAGACATACACTCTTGTTCAGTGCAAAATATTCACACAGTAGTTAACATTTATTGGCGAATAGATGCATCTTATGAGCTGTCATAAGTTCTTGGCATGGGGTTGGGACATAACTCGGTGGCAAAAGCATTGCCCAGCATGCGAAAGGCTCTGGCTTCTATCCTTCAGCATCCCAAAAAAACTAGCAAGGCATGGTAGTGCATGCCTGTCCTCTTAATATTCTGGAGGCTGAGGCAGGAAGATGCCTTGAGTTCATGGCCAGCCTAGATTACAGAGCAAGACTCTGTCTCAAAATAAATAAATGATAAATATATAAACATAAATAATAAATAACTTCTGTGCACAGGTCATCTCACTTTAATTTCATAGCAACCTTGTGAAATGGCTGATATTTTAAACCACACTTTATGATGAAAAAAATACCTTAAAGCTGAGGATATTGAATCATTGGCTTAGAATTACATAGATTATAAGATGTCCAACATGATAAACATAAAGTGATTAGAAAATAGGTGTCAGAAACTTTGAAATATAAGTGACATGTGATCCATAAATCTAATTTTAGTAACTATTGGCACAGATGTAAACTATAGAAAAAGTTACTTGCACACACACACGAAGTGTCTTTGAAGAGAAATTTAAAATAGCAAGCATTTGAGGAAAGGATGTTTAAAATATTTCAATCAATTGGGTAAAATTTGCCCAATATAACTTTTCATTCAACTCTCAAAACACAACAAATGGAGAGTTCTTAATGACATGAGAAAATGTTTCTATTATATGTTTGGGAGAAAATTGATATACAATATACCAATATACTATTTTGTATTAAACTTGCATATCAAACCTTTGTAATACAAATGCATTATGTAAATGTATCGTAATCAATTATGGACTTGTTGACTATTGATACCTAAATTTTAATCCATTCTGTGAGATGATAAATTTAGAAGGAGTTAAGAAGATTGTCAACTTCTTGTCAAACTGTCAATGTAGACCTCAGATAAAATATTTCTGATTCTAGAGTCAAATTATTTTTCTACTATTAAATATTGTTAACGCCACAAATAAATTCAGTGGGTAAAGCTTAGCAATCATCTACAGGCAGCAGTATGGCTGAGGATGAATACTGACCAATGTTAGAGGTAGTTCATTTTTTAAGATGTGAACTATTTTATATGTTATGATCTGCTAACCATTTGTTTTTTAGCAATTTTACCGTTGTAATATGTGTGTTCCTCGTATTTTAGAATAAATTCAAACATTAAATGCAATTAGTATCCTTATTATCTTTCCCCCAATACTTATTAGTATATATGTGCAATATGCAATGGATAGAGTGAGGATTTGGTTCACATATATATCCCGACAACATTACAGTCCTGTCCGTCCCCTTTACTGGCCCTCCCGCTCCCTCCCTCATTCCCCCACTCCCACTATCGCCCCCACTTGGTTCTGTAACACGCCTGTACTCTGAGCTTCTCATATTAGAGAAGCCATGCGATATTTTACCTTCTGAATTTGACGCACTCCGCTAAGCATGATGGTCTCAAGTTGAGTCCATTTCCTTTTGGAAGATATTCAAAAAAGGTTATCGCTGGATCTAATGGAATATTTATTTTCAGCCTTTTGAGGAATCTTCATATTACTTCATGTAACTATATTCACTCAGTATCACATTCCCGATACTTATCCATGTAAATAGATGCACCTCTGCTGCAGTTATTAATGTTTTTAAATGGTGCTTAATAACCGCCATTCATGTATTCTTTCTCCCATTGACTAACATTGAGTTTTCTTCTTTTTGTTTCATTTATATTTCCTTTTACAAACATATAAGTCCCCAGAATGTGTTTACTGGGTGTACACATCAAGCTGAGTTGGTAGGGTATAGACAGCAATATCCTCAGTTTTCTTGATGGTCATTTTTCTTGCACCTGTGTTAGCAAGAGGACTCAAAGAGACGCAGCAGCCACGGGATCACAGGAACTCTTTTGCTATTATCTTTGGGGGGGGTGGATTACTGGGTAATTTTTTTGCACACTCTGGGTATCTTCACATTTTTCTATAATGAATATATTCAAATAATAGAGTTGTAAAAATAAAAGTTGAAAAAATAAAAATGCCAGCAGGGTCTAACTGGTATGTTGACTACCAAGAGTGTCACATCCAAAGGAGAAGATGGGAAAGGTCATTTACATCTGACCTATAGTGTTGCTCCCAGCACCTAGGGCTGCAGAAGTGAATTGGCCCTTCACAAGGAGCTGGTATACACCCGTTCTCAAGGAGACTGGCTGGAGACTGGCTGGGCAACCATCTAACCTAGCAACCGCTATTCCATACCCAGTCACTCCTACAAGGGCACCGGCAATTTTGTTTCCTCAGCTTCATCTCTACTGAAGACAATCCGGCTTTCTGTTTTGTGAGTTCCCGGCACTAGAGGTTCTGCTTTTTGGTTATTACACAGTAAGGATTTTTCAAACCTTCTTGGGATCGTGAATTGTGACAAAGATCATGAGTTTCAGATCTCACAAGGAAAGAGGAAAGCTAAAGTTCAAGTGGAGTAAGAGGAATACATCTGACCTAAAAACCCCTTTGCCAAGCCTAAGCAATTTCAGACAGATGGCCTTTCCCGCATGATATATAACTTGAAAGACTTTATTCTGGAATGGAGAAAAATAGGAAGTTGGTGACACGTGGCCTTTTCTAAGTCTGGTGGCCTATGTTCTAGTTTCAACAAGGGCATGTAACAATTATGAGACTTGTCGTTCGCACTGCCAACCAGTCATGAGCAGAAACTTCATTTTTCTGAGTATATTTTAAATACTAACTTTCCTGTTTCATATATATATATATATATACAGTAATTCACAACCCCAGTGTCTAGATTCAGCCACAGACCAGCTGTGTGACCTCAGGCAAGCTAATTCTTAGTTTCTCTCTCTTTCTGTAAATGACAGTTTTGATTGTTGTTTAAAAAGCCCTACACAGCTTAGGCATTCTGTGGTCACAGACATTCATGAATACACAGTGCAAGCCAATAATAACAATGATCATATGCTATGACACCACGTGTGCAAGCGCATTTCATGCCAGGTCTTGGCATCTATTGTCTCATTTGCTAGTGTTTCTCCTGGGTAAGCGCAGTATTGTCTGCACTTAACAAATCAAGAAACTGAGGCACAGAAAGGCAAAAAGGCGGAAGAAGGATCTAATGCCTGCAGGAGACAGCTGTGCCAATGGTCTTCTTCAAAGTCTACTGGACTGCAGGAGATATTTTATAAAGTAATTCTGCACATGTCACTCTCATATAAATCTGGTAGAGCCCTCTCATAAAAATGTCAATCTTCCTTTAAAAACTCAGCAAACTGAGGCTTTTAGCAACTACACAAACTTCCTAAGTGGACGTGATAAAAACAGAAAATGTCTATCTGTCTCTCCATCAATCTATTAGGAAGGCAGAGTGTGTTA
Organism: Ctenodactylus gundi; assembly: GCA_004027205.1. Classification (NCBI taxonomy): domain Eukaryota; kingdom Metazoa; phylum Chordata; class Mammalia; order Rodentia; family Ctenodactylidae; genus Ctenodactylus; species Ctenodactylus gundi. Next base: position 155,667 of record PVKB01000605.1, on the reverse strand, counting down.
CGTCACTTTCTCATTACTGAGACACAATACTTGACACCCACAACCTGGAGGAGGAAGGTTTTTCTTGGCCACAGCTTCAGAGGTCTCAACACCATGCACAGTTGGCCAGTTCCAAGGCAAAATCAGCGACGGAGAAAGGACATCTGGTGGATCACCAGAAACAGAAAGAGAAGAGCCAAGGACAAGAACAAGCCCTTCAAGGATGCCCCCAATGACTCGTCTCTCCAGCCAGTACACGCCTTCTAACAGTACATGAAATCACCAATGGGTTGTTCCACTAAAATGTCAGCACCCCGTGATCTAAGCACCTGCCAAGCACAGAAGATTTGGGCGACATTTTTATATTTAAACTACAACAAAGTAAAGCAGGGAGAAGTTCTTCTTTGTTATGGTAATGCAGATAGCAGACAGCACAGAGAGGGGAAAAAAAACGCTCAAATGGTCAAAAGAAAAAATCCTTGGTCTGTTACTTTAGAAGTTGTACTCACAAGGACAAATTGTCTTACCTCATCTCCCAGGTGCTCAGTGAGTGGCGAGCATCTGCCTCTCTATAAACAGCCTTGCATCTTACTTCAAGACAATTTCTTGTTCTTGGTGCTTATTAGTCATATAGACTCATAAATAATTTGATTCTGTGTATATAGGAGTGAGTGTGCATGCATGCAAACATGCACGTGCATTTGTGTATAGTGCCATGAATTGAACCCAGGGCCTCACCCATGCTGGGCAAGTGATTTACCTCTGAGCCACAGCCATCCCTCAAATAATGAGAATTTAAAGTTTCAAACCATCCAGAGTCTTGCTAGTTTACTAGTTCATTTTTCAAGTATTTTAGTTTATTCTGCCCAGAAGCTTAAGATTTTCATACTTTAAAAAGTAACTCATGCTTCCAGATTGGCGAATGTCTTTTCAAATAGACAGGAATAAGGCAGATCTTGAACAAACCGTTGTTTACACTTGGTGTTGGTGGGTCCCATCCTTTCTGGGTGCTGTCTTTCTGCCCTTCTCTTTCTACACTTCTTCTGCTCTTAAATTTTTACTGATGATACATTTAGACTTCACATTGCTTTGTTGTGCTATATAACAAACACATTAAAAGTATCTCTTTTGTTAGCTCTATGGTTTGGCGGTTTGAGCTCAGCTCATTCTCTGTAATGCATGGCTGTGACTGACCTCGCTCTTACACTGACAGGGTTCTCCCTGCAGTTGATGTGCTCAGGGTATCTGCCAGGCAGTAAGCTACTAGCAGAGACAGTGGCCACCGTGTTTCCCACAATAGCAAGACAGGAATCCCTGGAGTTCCAGCCCTTTTCCAGCCTCTTCTTATATCATTGGCAGGGAGCAACAGGCCATCACAATGCACAATTTTTGCATACAATCAGAGCCTGGTGAGAATATCTCCTAATTTCCTTTCCTCGTTCATTAAGAAAAAATTACCAATTTCTCCACTGCTCCTTTCAATTCATAAAATCGTTTCCCTTTGTCCTAAAAATAACCTGAATAAACGATCAAAGTTATGATCAAAGGAAAGTGGAATGGAATTGAAAACAAGGATCTCAACTTTCTCAATGCAAATCTTATATTGACAAATCCCTCAGAAATGACCAAGTGAAGGTGTGAATACCTTTTCAAGTGCTAATAAAGCAGCACTGCTTAAAAGAAAAAGATGGGGTCATTCATTCAGTCAACAGTCAACTGGCAAACATCTATTAAGTACCTCTTGTATATCATGACTCTATTAAGCATTATAAATAAGAATATAAACAAGATGAAGTTCCTTCACTTGCAAGCTTGCATTTTAGTCTACGAGACAGACAGTAAACAGAGAATGTGATAGAATACAGGAAAAAGAGACACCAGGCTGGGGAGGGGAGAGAGAGGTTAAAAATGACAAAGATGAGATAGGCATGTGCATCAATTTCCCAATTTGCGTTCAATTATTATACATCAGAAATGTTTACTAATAAAAAGAACGGTTTAGGAAGAAAAAATAGAGTAAACCAGAGCATTGTAAGAGAAGAGGGAACGGGAAGAGAGCTCATGAAAAGTGTCCCTGAGGAGGTGATTCCCCAGGGGGATCGGAGCAAAAATGTCACCTGCACTGAAGGAATGAGCCCAGCCCACATTTGGGCAGAATAGCTTTCCAGAGTGAAAGAACAGCTGGCACAAAAACCTAAAAAGAGAAAAACTCCAGTTGTTCCAGTGACAGAAAGCCTAGAAAGCCCATGTGTCTTGAACACACTGGTAGAAACTTGTTCAATAGTTTGTTTGTTTTTTTTAGTTGAATCAAAGGCAAACTTTCCATCATTTCTGCCTAAGGAACTTAGTATCTGTTCATGTTTGTTTAATACTTTCATCAAAAAATAACTGAACAAATGAATTAATATGTGAGTACTTTGTCCTCAAACAAGTCCTCTGAGAGGATTTCTCATTCCTAGCCAAAAGGCACCATAAACTAGCAGGACATTCTTACCCTAGACTCCCGTAAGCCATGAGACTGACACTTCTGAAGAGGGCTTCTAAAGCCAGACCACCCAGGCTTCCCTCCACCATCCACAAATAGCCCCCACAAATGGAGCTAGCTTGCCTCAGGTCCGTTTCTTATTGGATAGTGCCAAACTGAAGCCACACCTTGAAAGTCCAACCTTGCTGCTGCTCCACAGCCCACCTTTTTATTTCTTATTCCCATCACACCTTTCTGCTGTGTTCCTGAAAATGCAGCTTCATGCCCAGAAAAGCCCTCTATGACCTTCTTGCCTGGACAGAAACCTGGCTGTCCTCAGAGGACATCCCTGCTCACTGCTCCTACGGTTCTTTCAACAGCCTTTCTCCTTTCCACAGCTGTGAAGCAGGTGAATCCTCGACTCTCTTTCCCCTGGTGTTTCCTGAGGCCTTGAAAAAAAGAGTTTTCTTGAAACACAAGATACTCTTTTGACCATTCCTATGCATTTATTTTGTCTTTTATAGAGCTTCTACTTACTACTAAGTCTGAATCACCAAGGAATTTGACAGATGACGCAATAATATCTTCCCTCAAATTCCAATTCCCATCTCTGTCATTGGTGCTTTCGGTAACAAGGTAAATGAGTTACCCAGTGATTTGGCTTCTCACCTCTTTGAACTTCCATCTCCAGCTACATTCTAATCTACCCATGAGTGCGGCCCAGTACAAGGCTGTCACCTGACACCTTCTACTTTGGAAGTCACTGACATGCCTCTTCTGTTTCCTGATCCCAACTTCCCCTCCATGGTGCTAGTCACCTCTACATGTGACTCTTCATTTTCAGTACTGAAGCTTATTATAACTGGCTTCATTACCTGAAACCAGAAATAATTTTTTCCACTTATTTCCCACTTTGGGCAGTTTGCATAACCCAGAATTTCAATGACTTTTGGATGAAAAATTAATCCCCAAATATTTTGTTCCCTCCCTCTTCATCTGCCCCCTTTTTCCATTTTTAACTATAAAAATATTATCCTTGAACTTATTTCTCTATGAAAAGTTGAGAAATTACTGAAAAGAATATATTAATTAAGGTCATAACAAGAAACAAATAGCAAGCTCAAAATTGGGTAAGTTAAGAAAGGATGTATAGACGGCTATTCACAGAGCCATGAGCCATGCACTGGGGACCCCACAAAAGACAACACCAGAACTAGCATCAGGCACAGCACATCTCCCACTCCAAAGCCTGAGAGGGGATCGAAGAGGAACAGTTAAGGGATGCCAAGGACACATCAACTTCAGAGCATCTGTGACTTCCATTTGAAAGATGCAACTAGACTCACGCAGCCCTTGAGATGTTTCCAAGGAGGGAGTCCAGGAAATGCACACACAACCTGCCAGCTCTTCCTATCGACCTCCTGCTGCTCCTTCCCATGCATAAAAACTTCCCAGAGCCAAAGGAGACAGTTGGCCTGGCTGTAGAGTTGGCTGGGAGTGGGAAGCTAAGAGTGGATTTTGAGAGCCCAATATCTATTATCAAGTACCTAAGCACATGAGAACAATCTACAACTCTAAATTAATAATCAGCGACCCCCAAGTGAACTTCAAAAATATTAACGTGTTTAGCCGGCCAACACTTTCTACAGCTTTGCACAGTTATTTCAAAATCTCCCCGGTTCTCTTTAGAACCCCACGCTTCACCTTTCTCCTCATCTCGCTACTAGCTGGTGGCCTGCCACTGGGCCTCCAGATTAGACAAAAGTCATGGAAACACTCAGTTTTCCAGCTGTAGATCTACAAAAGCCACCTTAGCCATTCTCTTAGCCCTGCTCCTGCGGTGATTGACAGGCAGCTCCTCTGACACAAGGCAACTTCCTTCCAGCACTCGGGGCTCCTTTCCTCCCTGCTTCTAAGACATTCCACCACCAACAACGTGTTTTCTTCCTACACAAAATCTCATCTTCTCAGATCCTTTTCCATCCATACCTGAATAGACTCCATTAGATCTCATCCTGGAAAAAAAATGTGGTCCAAGCCACACACACGCTTCCAGTTAAGGGCCCATTGTCACTTCTCTGTCTCACAGCTGAGCTTTTCAGGCATTTGTACAGACTTTGTGTGTACAAAGATTAGAAACACTCAGTCATACCATATTTTTACATTTTTAAAATCTTAATTTAATAATTTTCCTTTTTATTTACATACATACAAACATGTGATATATAATAATTACAATGAGCTTGAGTACATATATCATGTCAGCAATACGGTCCCTTCTCCTTCCCATGTTTGGCCCTCCTGTACCCTTCCTATACCCCCTAACTTCTACTATCACACCCATTTAGTTTTATAAAATGCCTATATTCCAGGTTTCTCATATTAGAGAAACCATGCGATATTTAATCTTTTGTGTTTGGCTCACTACACTAAGCATGATAGCCTCCAGTTGCAACTATTTACCTACAAAAGCTTTAAAGCTATCCTTGAGATAGACAGCTCTGGGCTTTGGCAGAAGCGGAGGTGTAAGGACCAACTATCTCTACCACCATGGCTTCAATATCTTGGAAGCTGATGGGTGACTTACGTGGAGAGAATATTCACAGTTTCATGAATACCTGAAAATATCTCTTCATTCACATTTCTCGAGATAATAAGGAAAATAATGTTTCCACAAGTTTGCACCTGATTCTCAGCCTCAAAAATGACTCAATAACCTCCATTTCCGGGCCCCTAGTTCAAGTCGCTCAACTCTCACAGAGTCTGCTGCAAAATATCTGTACCAGAGAGGCAGCAATCTGCTTGTGGCTGAGAGTTTAAGTTCCATTCAGCTGACCCTTTACATCCCATGAAGTCAAAAACAGTTGTCCATTTTCAGTACTGCACCTCCTCCACACACTTCCAGGGTTCGTAGCCAAGGGAAATTCAGTACCAATTTGAGCCTCCACTTCCTTCTTTTGTTTCCTCCTTCCTTGCCTTTGCCACAGCCTCCTTCATGTGTGTTGCTTGTTTTTTTTTCAAGAACAGTTTGATTCTCACCTAAGTTTGAAGCATCCTCAGATCTGCCAGGTTTAGTCGGTGCTTCCCAAAGACTTCTGTTAGAGTTGACTGCATCACACCAGTTACTTTATACTGGTAATTATCCCAGCAACCACTACGTGCCCTGGTAATCATCTATAGATTCTACCACAAAACCACTGCCTTGGTCATCTAGCACCCTGGATACAGCATGCAGTTATGAAGAGATATGTTCAGAATTGTGAGACAATTAGTCACTGGGACAATACTTACATAATAGCTAAGAATCATACTTTTATGACCTCCATTAACTTCTGTAAGCACTATCTACGAATGCTGTTTTGGTGTATATTTTCCATTTCCATAAAATGTATTAGTGCAAAATACTTGAACTTGAAAACCAGAATCTTGTTGGTATAAAAGTTGCACAGGACACCTAGTGAAGAACACAATGTTAGAGAACTCAATGATTCATGTTAAGGATGAAGGCTAGGGATGAGCAGTGACTTGCTCATGGTCACCGCAAGTTTTGGTCCTAACATTAAATCAGATGACCATAGCCTCACCAGCCTGGGTTTTCCCCTCCCCGTCAAGCTACCACCTTCATTTGACCTACCCTGAGAGTTGTAAATGTGCTCACATTTTGAACGTATTCCTCACTCTCATAAATTGTATTTAATAGATTGTATAAAACAAAAAAGTAGTCAAGAAAATGACCCAGGTGCTATAAATCTGGCCACATCTCATGTGCCAGGGGCGGAGGAGGCAGGTTGGGTAGAATACAGGCAATATTAAAGTTCAATTTTTAAAGGGCAACACTTGACTTCAAAGATCTTTAGGTTCCTCTCTTAATGTCTCAAGATCTCTCATAATTTAAAACACTTGTGTCAAAGAATCTTCAATCTTATTAAAATATTTGCCTACATTAAAGTCACATGACATTAGCCCGTGATAAATATTTCTACTTGCCAGGGCTGATTTATGTGAACCAGCTAGTAAATAGTCTCTGATTCAAACAGTGATTAACCGTTATTCACAAGGCAAGATGAGCCTGCCCCATCACATCATAAATTCAGTGTAATGTTATCTTGCTTCACTTTTTTGCCACAGTTTTTTTTTCTAATTTTCATCTTCTCCCATCTCACTACAGATTTGAAAAGAAGGGCTCAACAGAATTTAAAAGAAGACATTCCTGCCAAGCTATTTCTTTGGGAAATGGTGAGAATGAGTCAGGGAAATGCCATAACTGACTGATGCTAATATCAAACCATAACCAGAAGTGGTGTAAGCAGAGGCCATTGATGCTGTGTCTTGAATCAACTCAAAAGCAAAAGGCTATTAAAAAACAAACTCAAACCATCTATGAAAAGAAAAAAATTTGACTATACCGTGGCAGTATAGACTTGGGAGATCAATGGTAATTTGTAAGGCTTCTGAATTGTAGCGGTGCCAATCCTGAAAGTGAGTCATTGTTCAGGGTAATGGCTGTTAAGAGTCATATAGTTAATTCCTCCCTCAACCATGGATTTCCAGTCACTGAAGTCATCACCTTGGCCTGACGACCTCTCAAAATAATATGGTGCTACTGTCAAAGGTTTCCTGTGACTCATGAAGATCACATTTCATCTACTTATTCAGCCCCATTCCCCCCAACCCTTGCTCACCTTGTGGTCAAGGCTGCCGGCACTTTAGCACCTCTGACCACTGACTTATCTGCCTGGAACCCATGTTCCTCATTCCTGTATCCTGTAATTCTTCTCAGAGAGTGTCTCAGTCTTGTTCCAAAATTCATCTTAGGTATTCTGCTTCATAGGGAAATGTCCCTAGGTATACCCTTCTCCGTGTCTTCTATAGTGGATTTTCTCAACCTATAGTGTCAAGTTAATCACCAGGAAATTTTGTCAATCAGCAATTCCCATTCCATGTTGCAGAAGTGAATGTCTACATTTCAGAAAAGTCTCCAGTGCTACTGTGCCAATCTCTAACCAGAGAGACTCTGGGTAAGAGGCATCACTGGCTGAGTTCTGATAACACCCTGCACACTGAACTATCTCTAGAATTCTTTTGCAATGGTGCAGTTATACATCTAACTTTACCACCAGGCAGTGGTTCTTGAGCTTCAAAACATTTAGTCTTTCCATTGCAAGAAACAGTACAATTGAGTCTAGAATAAGAAAAAAGAGGAGGGATAGCTTGGCTCAATTAGCCAATGCAAGAAGTCTAGAGATGTCTAGCTTAGGATTCTGATGGATAAAGGTGCCATCAGTACTTCCTTTTTTTCCTGTCATGGCTCTACTTTAGTCAGTGCAGTTGCCCTTACAAGGAAACACAAGTTATAAGCTTCAGAAGGAAGAAACCTCTTTTCAAGGTGACCACAGACTAACAGAGAAAATGGCTTCATAAACAATCGCTATTTAAGACACAAACATGTTCAGGGTGCAATGGTTACTTTGATATAATGAGAAATCTACCCAACCTGCAGACTTCAGGAAGGAGATTGTAAGATTGAGAGGAAAAGTCTCAAAAAGCCTTTGAGGAAGTGACATCAGCTGAGGCGCTTGGGATCTTGAAGAATGACTGCCAAGAAAAAGCATCTACGTGGGAGGCACCTTGCACATTTGCTTAGACAGCAGCTTCATTAATAATGTGCATAAAAAATTAGCAAAGTCAATTTGGTATCCAAATAGGTGATCGTTGAGGTACCAAAAATAATCAAGGTGTCGTTAAACATCTAAATGATCCAAGATTATGAATGCTAGTTAAGTGTCATCTAACACAAATTTCTTATTTTACACACAAGAAAATAAACTGAGACCTGGAAATTTTATTTTCATCATTTTTAATAATGTGTGTGTGAGTGTGTGTGTGAGAGTGTGTGTGTGAGAGTGTGTGTGTGTGTGTGTGTGTGTGTGTGTGTGTGTGAGAGAGAGAGAGAGAGATACATAACAGTTACACTGAGCTTGAGGGGTTTGTGTACATATATACCGCATCAATATTCTAATTCCTTTTGGCCCTCCTGCACTCTCACTCATCCTTCCTGACTCCCAATATCTGCCCATTTGATTCTATCAATCACTTGTATTCTGGGTTTCTCATATTAGAGAAACCATATGACATAATGGTCCGAGTCTGATTCACTTCACTAAGCATGATGATCTCAAGTTGTGTCCACTTACCAACTGTCTCAGTTACTTTTTTATGACTGTGACTCAGTATTCAACATCCACAACTTTAGGGAAGAAAGATTTATTGTAGCTTAAAGTTCCAGAAATTCACAGGCCATTCACGGGTGGGCAGCTGGAAAACGCTGGAAGCACATGGTGGGGCTGCAGCTCGAGCCAGAGCCGGACCCTGTGCTTCAGAGACAGAGATCCTCACAGCGTGGCAGACAGAGACAAAAGGAGAAAGGGCAAAACCAGCCCACTTCCTTCCAGATCAAGTCCCAAGCATCTATCGCTACCTGCCAGGCCTCACCTCCCAACAGCACACAGTATCCATAGGAACATAAGGCTTTTGGGGGATGCTCCAGATCCAAACCACGACACCCACTAAAGCCTCAAATCCATCTGTCTTTATGAAAGCGTGTATTCCACTGTGTACACACACTTCAATGTTCATATCCATTTGAGACTTGGAAACTGTAAGTGACCAAAGACTCACTGACTCTTCTTAAGACACTGGCATTTCCTCTGCTTAGTCCCAAGTTCCCAGGCAAATGGAGTGAGCCTAATATAACCATAACGTCAGAGACCAATAAAGTATTCTGAGGATATCCATCTTCCTTCTAATTGAGCTTGTTGCAAGCAAAGAAGGCAGAAAAATACATCTGTGAGCTTCTTCAATGGACTGCAAAAATGGCAATAGAAACAAGGGTCAGAAATAATTCCTCAAATATATCATGCACCTCAGTTCTGGGGCAGGCTTAGTGTTGAAAGAAATGAAAGCGTTCCAAAGACAAAATGTCTCCTAGACCCTGAAGAAGAAATGATTATTGAGAAATAATGTTCGAAGGGATTAAAAACTTCCAAATCTAGGGTCCTAAAACAGACACGTGAGGATAAAGTTTTGTTGTAAGTAAAGAAAGTGAATGTAATGAGTTCATATTTGCTGAGCGTGTACACATGGAGAGTAACTCAAACTCTCATGCTATCAGTGTATACTTCCAGAGGCATCAGCTCGGTGTGCTTGTTTATTAATCCAGATTTTCTGGATTAAAATAGCCCCACTTAGGGCTAATTGGATGACAGAGTATAAACATCCAACCTCCTCTGCTTTAACTTTCAGACGTAAAAATAGGAACAATTAGTCACATACCCTTTAGAATTACGATGAAGACTAGATACGATTCCAAAAGCGAAGTGTCTGTGGAGATGGTTCTGACCTTAATTCTACCACTTAGAGCCTGCCCTTTTAAGGGTAATGAAGTAAACCGTGCTCATCTTCAGTTACCTGTCCTTCTCAGCTCCAGCTCCAGTACCCGGGTCTAAGGATTTCAAACCCCTGGGAATGCAACCCTGTGGTCCAACAGTACTCGATGCCTTTAAGCACAATTTTGGGGAGGATCAAGGCCATGTTGAGTAGATACGATATCCCCCGTAAGTACTCACTGTAAAACTATGCTATCCAAAGCTGTAATTCCACTAACAGGGATCGGGAACCTTCTTTCCGCCAAGGGCCATCTGGATATATATGACATCATTTGCAGGCCATACTAATTACCAACTTCATAATTGGCCTGGTATATTTGATAAAACATTTAATTAATTCACCCCAGTGTGATGGCTGAAACTGCTTCTCTTCAGTCAGGCCTTGGCTGAGCCAGAACAAATGATTTCATGTGCAAAATATGACTAAGGAGCTGCCATACGTTCCCCATTTCTTAGACTCTAAGAAGTGGCATGATTACCGAGGAGAAGGACTCTGAACCAGGAATCTGGGTTTATATTTTTGCTGCAACTCAGCTATGGCCACTTTCTATGATCTAGGGCGAATCATTCAACCCTGTGTTGTTTTCTTCTCCTGTTTCAATGAAGATACTATCACTACAACTTCCCTCTCCTGATGTGTTTATTATGACCAAACAAATTTGAACATGTTTTGAGAATAAAGAAGGAAAGTAGTGAAAAGAGAGGAAGAAAGGAAGAAAGGTTGAAAGAAAGGGAAAAAGAAAAGGAAGGGAAGGGAAGAGAGAGAAAGGAAGAGAAGGAAAAAGAGAAAGAAAGAAATGTTGCCCCAGGGCAGAACTACAAGAGTTGACATCAATGAATTCTACTTGTCCATTAAACATATTCCAAACACGATTATTGTGATATAGAGAAGAGCCAAAGATGTCAAAATAACACTGTTAGGGAAAACTGAGCATCCTCTTTTGTCATGTCCCCTTCCATGAGAAGGGGCATCCATCGTAGCAGTCCTGGACTCTTTCCACATTCTCCCTCCCTCTCCTCCCTTCTCATTACCACCTGTCTCCACACAAGGACAGTATGAAGGACGCACCTGAGCTCGAAAGACAAAACAGCCCAACATGACTCTGCCTTTCCGCTTTTTGACTCATGGAAATATATTTTTTTTTTCTCTGCGTATGGGGCTGTTGAGGAAAAACCCCTCCTGGTCAAGGACTGCCTGAGGAAAGCAGCTAGTGCAAGCCCGTGCAAGGGCCTGCGTCACCTTGTTGGGTAAATGGCCCACAGCTAACGCAGCACTAGCTCTGAGGCCAGGGCCACCTGTGTGCAGAGAATGCTTTTCCCCTCACTTATGCAGAACAATTAAGAGTAATATGTGCCAACACTTTTTCTTGGTCATTCTTACTAACAATAAGAATTGCCATCACCTTACATATCCACTATAATCTTAATAATCACTAAAACAATACTTGATTTTGACATACTACTTTACTGTTATAAACCAGTTAACAGTCATTAACTTATTCAAATCCTGAAAGTGCTTTATCTGGTGATCAGGAAAATTATGAAATCTTCTCTGCCAAAATATATATTTTAAAAAATTAAAGCAAATTGGTAGCCAGTCCTGGCCTTGGGTCAGTCTCATTTCTAAATATTTTTTCTCAAATGGCAAGTTCATCTCACTGTCTGTTCCTGGACTGAACAACCCCAGCATAACTAATATAAGAATACCTAGTAAGTGCCTTTAGATTACATTAACCTAATTCACTGGGGTTTTGAAAGGATTACGTTATTTATAAGTTTAAAATGCTGGATGCATGGGAGTCCCTAAGACTCCATTGTTCTTTCAGATGGCTCAAGTTCCTAAAATGCATCAGAAGCCTTTACAGTGCTAGTGGAGTTTGGGTTAAGTGAGCCATTGTTTGTCCGTGGATTTCACATTTGTCAAGTATGAGAAAAGCCAGGCTTCATGGAGCAATTAAACCATCACAAGCCAGGTCAGAGAAGATGTTTTGCTGGAAGCGAGGGGAGCCAGACATATCTAACTACATGTAAATTATCCATGTGTCTACTTGGGAGATTGTATCACCATTCTTTGTCTGTTCAACTTGACCTTAACCCCTTAGCCTTGACTTCTCCTTCAACCGTTAGCCTTCAATTCTGTATTCTACAGTTTTGGACAGTATCGCAAGTCCTTGTGCCTGACAGAGATGCTGGTCATCTTGACCTGGGCAACACAGTTTACTGAAATTTATTCAAAGATAGATCATTTGTTTTCCTTAATTAAAAATGCCCAACTCACAGGGAGCCTTTAACAATAAGAGGGTTATATTCTACTGGGTTTAGAAAACTAAAATGACAAACCTTGACCTGTAAAGTTAGAAGGTGTGGAAAAGGGGGCATCCGGGGTTTTTTTGTTTGTTTGGTTGGTTGGTTTTGTTGCTTTTTAACAGAAAGACCAGATTTTCAATCTCACCTCTGTAGTTAAAAACCTTGAAATCAATTATAGGAGTTACATTTCATTAAAGGTTGACTCTGTATTAGGTTCTATACTACTCTTTTACCTAACTATTAATATTTTCACAATGGCTCCAATTAAATATGTAGTCATTCAACAAATATTTACTGAGCCACTAGTGCACTCAGTACTGCAGCTGTGGCACAAAGGCTGGAACTTACACCCTATTTAGAAGATGCACAATGAGCAAGAAATTAGAAAGGCACATGCACACCAGGTGGGAGCAGAGACATAGCTTGTGTTTGCTTCCGCAGCCCTGCCTTGCCCAGCCTGTCCCCTCCTGTGTTACCTTCCTTCCATCCCCTGTGCTGTCTGCTCACTGCGTCGATAATGCTGAGGACCAACATTACTTTAAAACAACGCACAAATTGCACCAACAGAGAGACAGCATGTCTCCAAATGGTGACAGCTGCCCTTTTCAAAACCCATACTGACCTCCTATAGGAGTCATCCCTGAACCTCCAGGCACCATCAGCCTCCTAGGTTCCCAGAACTGTGGGCTTGAAATGCCCACATTGCAGATATCTATCCCTACTAGGCTTCACGGTCTATTGTTACTTAAAGGCAGAGAGGAGTCTCATCCCCCTCTGCATCCCCAAGGCCCTCTACAGACCCTGGTGAATAGAAGATGCTCAACATGACTTTGTCTTCTAGGTCCTTCAATTCTGCAGAGCCCCAGAATCTCTGTGAACTCCATATTCTATCATACCATATTGTATATTATATATTATATATCACACTATATGATGTAGCACCATGACATACTTTACAGAGGAAAGAGATAAATGTGTATGTCAATTAGCACAAGGAATCATTTGTCCTTTACATATTAAAAATTTTTAGAAACCCTTTAGAGAGATCACAGTCTCTGAAAGAAGAAGAATTAATAATATGCAGAAACTAATTCTCTTCACTTCTTACAACAGCGATTTTCATGACTAGAGTCACAAGACCAAGGAAATGGCTTATATTTTCAACTAATGAAATCATTGCTCTATCTACCAGATTCAAGGACTATGACTTCCAGCTCTCGTTTCACAGTGGAAAGGGGAAGAACAGGGAGTCAAAGGAAGCCAAGTGTCACCAGGAACACGGCAGGCTCTTGGCAAATGAACAGATCACTAGGAATCTTCAGATTCTCTCAACTCCAATGTCACTGCTGTCAGGGATTCCATGGGACCTTTGAGCTCTGAGCTCTTTAGACAAACGGCTCTGGATTAGTGTCGGGGAGGTGCCATGCCCCCACACATCTCCTAAAGGCTCAGGGCAGCCAAGACCTCACTCTCCCCCCCCCTTTTTTTTTTTTTTTTTTTTGACTCCTGACAGTTTCTTTCAGCATTTGCGCACCTATAATTTGATTAAGCACCAATCTGTGAGAAGCCATTGACTCTTTGCTTTCACTCTAGATACCTGGCTAGCTTACTTTTCTCACCTAGTGTTGAAAAGTTCATGTAGCATACAGATGACCACGTTTGGCTGGAAGGTAGACGTTCCTTCTCCACATGTGTAACCTAGGGCAGGTTTGCCAATTCCCTGTAGCCTCAGTTTCTTCAAGGACAATAAAAGCACAATGACCATTTCCCTGTCTGCCTCACATGGTTATGATGAAAGTCATATGAGACTATGAAACCACATTCAGCTTCACAAATATTATTACTACATATTTAAACACTCTGAGGTGCTACAATGTTAATGTGCTAGAAATATTTATGTGTTAGGTGGAATAATAGTATAGATCAAAAGTCAAAAACTGGTGACTCATGGGACCCACCCAGCCGGTAGACGTGTTTTCTTTGACTTACATGCTGTGTTGATATATTGGGGCCGGCAATTAAAAATAAAGAGATTTTATATTTTAAAATTTAAAAAAAAGAAAAACAGAGTTCTAGTTTCTCCTGAAAACTGGAGATCTGGTGTCAGGGGACTTGTTTCTCTGTGTGGTAACATTTGGATAAAGTCAGGTGGTGGTGCCTGGTCTCTTGGATAAATCATGAGCTGGCCAGTTTGCTGCAGTCCCACCTCTCACACAGGTAAATATGTGCTTATACACATCTGTTTCATTCATTTTTATGACTTGGTCAGGGTCCAATTTTTTGAGACCTTCTTGATGTAGGAACTTATCAAGGAAGTGATCTACTGCTAAGTGGAACAGTCTCGTGATCTACTCAACTTCCAAAAGCACCAATTCTGAACACATGAGATTTCTGGAGGACGTTTCAGGTACAAACTATATATTGTGTAAGGTAATAGTGGATGAGTAATTAAGACTCCAGTTTTCTTCTTTCTTTTTTGATATGGACCTAAAATTATCTTACATAGATATTTTCATGAAAGTTTATATGTAGTATCAACACAGTGTTGGACATACAACATACTTTCTTTTAAAAATCCATATTAGTTGAATTGGAGTTCATCACCAAAAAATGGTAAAACAAAGGTGCACCTCATGGTAGAAATGTAAGTACTGGAGCAAAGACATTTTCAGATAACTCAGCTTGAATATGTTAAACATGAGCTGCACAACTGATAATATGCTTTCTACTACAACTTCAGAGATTAATTCAAACAAGTAACAGTCTACCACAAAAGCCAGCTGGTCTTTAGCAACCTTAAACTCCTGGTGATTACAGTAGCATTTGAGTGTGTGAGAGTCAGTGTGTGTGTGTGTGTGTGTGTGTGTGTGTCTTCATTTCTTCTTTCCAGCTCTCAGTATTTCTTATACAGTACGTTTTCAATCTGGCCCAGACATCATGCACCTCAACCTTGAGGATCCAACTCAGACGTCTATGTTTTGAGGAGTCCTTCCTCAGGCTAGATTAGCTAATCCACCATCAAGCTAAAATAGCTGCCCCCTCCTTTATGCCTTCATAGTACCTGAAATTTCTCTCTATTGTGAACAATTATGACACAACAGGAAATTTTTCCACGTATCTTTCTCACTCAATATTCTGAGGCTTTCAACAACAAGAATGATGTTTTGGAAGATTAATTATATGTGTGTCAAATTGGTCAGGAACCAGTACTCATATTTTTGGTCAATAGTTATTGCAGATGTTTCTGTGAAGGTATTTTTTAGGTGAGATTAACATTTAAAACAGTACACTTTGAGTAAAAGAAAAGGACCTTCCAAAATGCTGGTGGAACTTATCCAATCTGCTGGGGGGACTCAGATGGAAAAAACTGATCTTCCCAAAATAAGAAAGAACCTCTAAAAATATAATGTCTTACAAACATTTTCTTCTCCTACAACTGTAGGATACACCAGGCATTCATTTAGGAATCATACAACAAATAAGCAAATAAATTTATGATGACACTATAACTGAATAATTTTATGGAAAAAAATTTCTAATTGCATGAGAGGTTAGATGATGCCACCTTTGTTTGTCATATTTTTCATAATTGTTTTAATGCACTGTATTGATTTTTGCATCACATTTTTAATAAAAATCCTTTCTGAATAATGTCAGTTACCAGAAATGTTAGAGTAGATGGAGGTTAGTTTGAGAGTCATTTTTCTTTTAATTAATCGAACAATGATTAAATTAGTGAAAAACACTGAACTTTCTGAACAGAAAGGTTGAAACATAAAAAAAAAATAGATGGGTTGAATTAGTTTCCATTTACTTAGTTCTTTTCTATTTACAAAACACTATGCTACTTCTTGATGTTTACACAACTGAGCGGCATGAGATACCATTATCAATTTTATTTCATAAATCATAAAACTAAGATCTAGAGTTAGTACTAATTAATACTTGCATTCTGTCTGCAATGTAGTGGGCACTGTTACCCCTTTTAAATACTTAAACACATTAACCTTCTTAGTAACTCCAAGAGATAAGTAGTATTATCAGTTTCATCACTGAAGATGGATGATTCTGATGACAAGTTAGCCAATGTCTTAATCATTTTCTTGTTGCTGGGACACAACACCGATCACACACAATTAATGGGGGAAAGGTTTATTTTAGCTTATGTTTCTCTCGTGGCAGAAGGATCTGGAAGAGAGTATTTGCTCATAGCATTACAAGAGGAAGGAGCGGGGTTGGGAGAAGCCAGGTCATGATTACATTCCTCTAGGCCACACCCTCGGCTACCTAACCCTCCATGTGAGGCCCTGTCCCTTCACGGTACCTGAAATCCACAGGTTAATCCACAGCATCCAACTAACTCCCAGAATTCAATCACCTTCCAAACACAGGAGGCTCTAGGGAGAACATTCTAGATCTGTAACAGGCAGTATGTCCGAGGTCAGATAGTCTATCCAAGATCAGACATCCCAGAAGTACTTAGCTAGCTAATCTGAAGCCAAATCACACCAGACCTGTGGAGATCCAGCTCTGTTCCTCCTGTGCCCATCTCTTCCTTGATTGCAGGATTGCACAAGAAACCTTTTTGCATCTGTCTTTGACTATGAATGGGCTTGAGTGGCAATTCCCGGGACCTAAGGAGCTTGGAGGCATCAGATAGAATTCTGATCCCCTTCAATATTAGATTGTCTTTGTAGATGAAATGCAAATGCTATCTTTATTCTCCCTTCTGCTTTGCTTGTATAAGAAGCTTGTTTTTGCAGCCACAGGTGGAGTCCTGAATCCAGTTGGCAAGAGCATACCGAAAATGCAGGAGAAGCAGAGGAGCCCGGCCCAGGCGTCTGACATGGAGAACCCACACATGGGCCTCAATACTCCGTGTGCTCACGGCCTCGATTCCTCTGGGATTCCTAATCCTAATGTTAAATGAGTTAGCACTTTTAATTGAAAGGCATCTGAATTCTTTTTGTAAAAATACAAAAACAAAACAACAAAAAGAAAGATTTTAGATTCAAGGACTGTTCTATCTTCGTGAGACCGTTGGAAGTCTAAAATATTTCCCAGCAAGACCCACTTGCTCAGCTATTAATACACTTTATTATTTTTCCACTATGGCAAGAATCTAGTTGGTATTTCTCTTAGATGGAAAAAAGCAATCAGTATCATTTTCTACGTTCCCTCACATGAACAGGATACGGAAGCCAGAGCAGCCTTTGCTATGTGAAAGGTCCAGATCAAATGTGTAGGTTAAGCCATATTGTTCCATTTATAAAACCGCAAAAAAAAAAGAAATCAGAAAATACAAATTACAATATTGTCCATTCAATTGAACAGAGATGCATAAATTACTTTGGGTCGGTGACCTTTGCTTAACTTTAAAATTTCATTTTGACATTCAAATGAAGAGCACAGATCTCATATAATTAGGAGCTAAAAACAGCTTTTTAGCATTCGACATCGGAGATGGACTTCCTTACAGCTACTCCCCTCTGCAAGGATGCAAATTCCCTAAGGCCAATGAAGTCATTACTGGCTCCCCAGTGTCTAAAAGTCTGGCACAATAGACCCTCAAGTGGAATGAATGAATAAATGAATGAGTGGGTTGTTTGTTTTTCCAAAAAGACTTTTCTGCCCTCTGCTTCTCCTAAAATATTCAAGATGCTTTTAGTAGTACAAAAATGGTACTTCCTTATCTCAATTAGAAATCTACCTCCAGACACATGTGACCTGAGCTGTGACAAGCACTAATCTCTTCAGCTTCTCATTATAGACCAAACACTCAGGAGAAACTGGTGATGCCTTAGTGAAAGAGGAAGATCATTGAAGTCCTGGGACAGTGCGGTGAAGGTTAGGATGGAGGAAAGGCAGAAGAAAATAAGGAGACATATCTTCCCCCTCTCAACCAAAGCTCTAAGCTGATACCGGTGTTGCCACTTTCCTTAGAAAGAACAGGTCAGCTTTCTACTCTAAGACTTTCCTCCCACCTCCACAAGGCCAGAGGCGACATATTCCTGCTCAACTGCGCTGGTTAGTCTGAGCCGACCTGATGGACAATGACCTAGAGGTCACACATCCTCTGGACTTGTAATGTCCCTGCCCTCAGAAAGAGATCTCTGGAGTAAGAAAGCATAATCTTGTCAAAAAGAGACACCAGGGGCTTATAAAACTCCTTTTCAAGTGTCACTTTGTGGGCTCATTCATCCTTTCCCAGGCCCTCAGGTCCCCACTTGCCCTTTGCCACTTGGGTCTTGGCTGGGTCTTCATCTTGTTCCTATGTCCTTCAGGGCATCCTGACCCAGTAATCACCACGGCATTCCAGAAATTCTGCCTGACCCATCTGGGAGCTCCTGAAAGCAGCCATGCTCTCTTGGCCGGAGGAGAAATGTGACCTGCAAGTAATGCATCAGGACACTAGGACAGTGTGACCCCACGCATACTGGGACCCTTGGACCCCTGGACACACCCAGAAGCAATACACACCTTTGACCTGGCTCCAGGAGAAGCTTTGCTCCCTCCAGGCCAGGAACAGGATTACTGCAGCTGCCTGTGAGGTGCAACGTGAGCCAAAAACAAGCCAGAAGTGAAACAAACTGGGGAAGAGAGACGGAATTATTTTTCAGAACGTGAGACAAAGGGAGAAGAGAGCCCGGAGCCCCTAAGAGTTACCAGCTGATTCTCCCCCCAGCCTCCTCCACCGGCCACCCTGTCTACAGTTCCCTCCCAGAGCAGGGCCCGCCCCTTGCATTGGCATCTCCTACCCCTGGCTTTTCTCCTTACTGCCAAGTTGCTGCGTCTCTGCCAGGGCATCCTGCGCGAGCCATCTCGTTATGTGAGATCCGTGCCGGCTTTGGGGGCTCGACGCCCTGATAGCAGCAAGAGAAGGCCCGTGCTCAATTAAGGGATGGTTTTCCTTCCAAGAATGCCACCTGGCGAAGTCCCAAGTGCTCCAAAGGCTCCTCCCCTCAACCCCCCACCCCAGCTTTGATGCTCTGATTATCCTACTGTCAGATCAATAGCCCATCTGTTCCTTAGAGTAGTCTAAGCCGTCCTGCGCTAAATTAAAACAGATAGGATCAATCCGCGGTTAATTTCTCCCAACCAAACAATTTATCTCTCTTCTGGATGCTCTTGGAGGTGAATTATATAATCCTGACACACCATTAGGGCTCTCTGACCAAAGAAAGCCCTCCTACAATGCCTGCCTGCGCTCTTTATTAGCAGCTCAATGGTGTGACAAAGACAGAGATTTATTTGAGAGGGTTTTGCAGACCTAGCTTCAGCAGTGCAGTCTGCCAGGGCCCCAGGAGGGGAAAAGGATCTGAAGTATCAGTGCATGTTAATTATCATCAGGGAGGAGTCGAACCCAAATTTGATAAGCTGAGCATAAGTTCTTATTCCTGAAGAATCAATTGCCATTATTCAGAACTATGTCTCCCTGGCACACCTGGCACGAAACATCAAAAGAAAAGAGATTTAAGACCAAACCAGGGGTAAGGGAATATATGTTACTACCAATAGGTGATATTTACTAGGCCCTGACCACATGATAACCCATTTAATTCTGAAAACTGTGAACACTGAAGCTTAATAAGGGGAAGTGGATCTCCAGGAACACAGAATAAGTAAGTGGAAAGTCTGAACCAACAACTACAAGGCGTGAAGCATATGATACTGCAGAATTTACGCTAGTCTGCAAAGAGCCGAGGCCCAGGGCCGTGAGTATTTATTTCCTCCATACACACTCAGCAGATTCATATCACCTAGTTTTCTTACTAGAATGCCTGGCTCTTCCTATAACATAGTTATCAAAAGCTAACACCAGTTGCACTAGTGAGCTGATACATTGCTGTCTCATGGCTAGGACCGATATCCGTGACACTTGTTAAATATTTTGATTACTATTCCTGGTAAAGCTAGAATTTGTTCCAGTCATATATTAGCTTTTCTATTGTTGGGCCACCGTAATGCTCAACGCTCACACTTTAAGGAGACGTTAATTTGGCTCACAGTTTCAGAAGACTGAGTCCATGATTAGCTGAAATACCCCAGTAGAAGGGCATGGCAAAGCAAACATGCTTAGTTCATGACAGTCTGAAAGCAGAGAAGAATAGGGCCAAACAAGAAGGCCCAAGGGAGCAGATAAAACGCTCAAGGTCACAAGTCCATTACCCACTGAGACACACTCAAAGGGGTGCATTACTACCCTGCCAAGCATTTCTTAAACCAATCGAGCTGACCAATCACAATCCTAAGGGGATTCTTGACGTCAAAATTACACTGTTAACCAAAATACTCATTTCTAAGAGGAAAGTCAAGCAACAGAAGAAAATCTGGAGGCTGCCAAAGAAGAGAGGAGAAAAGCAATATCCATGAAGTCTGGCTGGCCAGGCAGCCAGCTCTGGAAATCAGTTCTGCAGTAAGATGAAACTAAAAACAGTCGGTAGTAGCCAGTAGTAAGAAACAATTTGTTTCTTTACTTATCATGTGTCTGTCACTTGTAATTTCTTTAGCTCTTCATGGGAAAGATATTATAGTAGTGCCTGATGAAGATATGTAGATGAAGAAAAAAATGCAGGTGAGGAAAGGTACTAGCATTCAGATCAACAAGCAGGATGACTTGGCCAAAGTCCCAGGGTTGATATATTGGAGCCAAGGCTCAACCCAGGCTACTCAGCTTCAGAGCCTGTTCACCATGTCATTTGCTAGAAAGAAGAAGAAAAGGGAAAAGACAGAAAAACAGAGAGGCAAACTCTAAGCAAGTGAGTTGTCTCCGGGATTTATTCCAGTGTCAAGCCTGCCTTCCCCTGACATCGTGAGATGTGGAGCAGTGACTATCCTGGAGGCAAAATCCCCAAACTGCAGGCCTGATCCCCAGAGTCTTGAGACAACTGTACCAACACTGCATAAGCAACATTAGCTGTATTTGCCTGCCCAGAATCCACCCTCCTTATCTGAAGACAGCACTCTGATCAACTGCATGTGCCCTCCTCCCTACACTCTCTACACTGTGGCCAGGGTCCAGCCAATCAGTGCTGCCTTCCCTACTTAGGTTAGGGGATGTGCATGAGACGTAGATTCCTGGAGATGCCATTTGGATCCTCTGGACCCAGATGCGTCTCAATCAGGTGTCCTTGGTTTTTCAGGAAGGAAAATCTCTTTCCATTAAGAGAAACTGATCTGGGTTTTTATCACTTCAAACAGAAAGAGTCCTGGATGGTACTACCGTACACAAAGAGAGATTAAGAACCACTGAGCCAAATCTTCTACAATCTAGAAACCACGTTCAAAATTACCTGATAAAGAACATGGCTCATGAAACATCCCAAGACCCTGTGGCTTTATTTTTATCTATTTTCTGGCCAAACTTCTATAGCAGAAGTGTCCTTCATAACCATTTGAAATGGAAGAATTCCCTTAAAGCATGAGCTTTTAAAGAATTTGTCTGTACAAATGACAAAAGTATTGGTATGAGTGGAAAGGAAAGGACAGCCACCGAGGGTGAGCTGGAGCTTAGAACCAGAAAGCAGCAGGACAACAGAGCTCATTAGTAGGAGGAGTCAAAGGTACATTCCAGACGGGCAGCTTACTCTGATCCGTCAGTTTAGGAAAAGAAATCCACACTAGTTACATTAGCAGGGAGAACTGCACATGGGGAATTGGTTAGGAGATTCTTGGAGAAATGACAAGTTTTTCAGCAAGGAGAGTGATGACGTAAGACAACAAAATTAGGCAGCAAGGTGCTATACTGGCGCTGATTACAGGGAAGTGATTAGAATTATCAGGGAAATGGCTGTATGGAGCTGGGACTCAGGCCCCCTGAGGACAGGGTGTTGTCAGGCTTCAGAAGCTGAGAACTGGATTCTAGTTCTCTGAGGAAGAGTGTCACCAGACGCCCTCTGAGGAGCCCAGTGCAACAATGAAAAGTGTGAAAAGAAGCTAGCAGCTGGAATTAACTGCTGCTACTGAGATGAGGGGGTAACATTAAGAGACACGAACAGAAAGGACAGCCACAAGAAGGGGAAGAGTTTCGACTCTCTCCTCTCGCATTCTGCTTCCTCTCTACTGGTACCAGGAGAAGCTAACAGCGAGCCATCCACAAGGAAAAAAATAAATCTGCAGCGTCTAGCCCCATAGCCTTGTAAAGCACAATGCTGAAATGCGAATTTGAAGCTAAGATGCAAGAGCTTCAAGTTCAGCTTTCCCCTTCCATCCAAAGTAGCCTGCGAGCCAAGCTGCACAATTGTTTGGGAAGCCGTTCCCTCAGATAAAGTAATAATAACAGCAATAGTTGACATCTCTTTAGCACCAGATCTGTGCACAGAATAACTCACTCGTTCTCACATCCAAAAAGCAGATACCATCATAATTCTCATTTTTTGGACAAGAAAACTTAGGTCTGTAGTTATTTCCAAGCCAGACAGGTTTCAAGTCCTTGAATCCTAGCCTACAATAATTCAGCTCTTCTAAGAAGACTTTGCAAAATGCCATTGCAGCCTGAAAGTGACTCCTCTCTCCTCCATAGTCCCACTGCTGGCTACTGTGTCTGTGACACTGAATATGGAATATAGCCTGCATGGCCTTTGATTGGAGCTACTGTCTTTCTAGCTCTGTCCTAATTGACAGATTACATATGTGTATGCACACACACATTGAGTAATACTTTTGAAGCCTCCACCTCATGAAACCCGCTCTTTTGTCTCCATCTGTCTTCACTGTACATTAGATGACCTGAATTTGTGTGGGTTACAGACAACACACATACAAAATTGAACCTGAAAATATTGAAGAACCACCCATCTGTCTCCTCTTTGATCATCAACAAAATCTTCATTCTCTATGTTATTATATTTAACTAAGTTTCTTTCAGATAGACAGATGATGTACCAGTCGTCTCAACCCTAAGCTAAGCAAAGGATTATATGTCAACTTTAGCCAAATCCCAGGAGAAAATTCTCTTAAGTCCTCTACAGTTTCTGTCATTTGCATGCCTAAATCCTAGCTTCCCCTAGAATCAGAACTAGAGGACAGGAGGCACTAGTGGCTAGCTGCAGACCTGGCCATGTGTAGACACTGGCCAAGCACACACCATACACACTGGCAGAGACCCAGTTCCATGTGAGAAGCCTGAAGTTTGGTTACTCCCGTCCTTCTGATGCCATAGACACATACTTACTTACAAGGTGAGCTGACCTCCTGACTAGCAGTAAAATGCCCGTGGGGTCCTGGACCATTAGATCTCTGCCACCTACAACCAATTTGTTCAAGGTCACAGAAACCGATACATCATTTAGACAAGTGATCTGACCTCTGTGCACTTCAGCCTGGCCCCCTTCGACACAAAGCCTATGTTACTGGTTGTTTTATGGAACGTACATAGAAAATCTTGAACTCAGGATCAGAAACCATGGGACCCATGCCTATATCCAAGCCTGCTCTTTGTAACGCAAGGCAAAACACCTCCCAGCTGTGAACGTTCCATAAAAATAAAGTCCATAGATCAGCTCCAAGAATGGTGTTCTTTGGTTCCACCACCATAAGAGTTGCAAATACAAATGTGAACGCCTCCATCCCTTAAACAACCGCAACAACAAAATCCCCCTTTTTTGACAAAAGCTTTATGTACATGGAACAAATGTTGAAATCATGGAATCTCGGAAGTTAAAGAATTCTTATTTGCAGAGCAAGATAATCTAGCTTCCTCAGCAAAAACATTCAGCTCAAAATTCCACCTGGGTGATTTGGGGCTTCAAGGAAACCTTTCAGGCCAACATCCTATATTATTTATTCCGGACTCTATGGCCTCCTGAAACAAATATCAGCGTCAAGGACAATGCATCATCATTCATCAGTCAGGCTTTTTTTAATATATGGAACTAGAAGGCAGCAAGTATGAATTTTACCTTTTCCTCCTTTATTAATATATATATATATATATATATATATATATATATATATATATATATATATATATATGATACATAATGGTTACAATGAGCTTGGGTTTTTTTGGACACATATATCACATCAACATTACAATCTTTTCCCCTTCCCAGTTTTGACCCCTCTGTACTTTACTTTTAATATCAGTAGTCCAAAATATAACCAGTACTCAATCAAAAGTCTGGGCATGGGCCACAGGTCATCAGCTTGGCTATCTCTGGTTGTCCAAATGCTTGCAAATTTGAGTCATAGCCAACACGAAGATGAGAGATTTTTACTGGACCCAAACTAGTCTTTGGTGATACTGCGGAAGTGACTAACGTCTTTCAGCCTCCTTCAATCCCTACCAGGATTCAATTCCCAAATATTCTCCAGAAATTCAAGTTAGGAAATGATCTTAAGTATTTGCAAAGAGGAATCAGCTCAGTCGGTGGATCAAATCCCATTCCTTGCAGTGAGGACCGAGCCCCCTGAGGGAGTAACTGGTGAAGAAAGAGAAGCTTCCCTTGCAGCAGGTGCCAGCAAACTCCATACTGTATGCATAAATGCCCTGACCCCAGCTCATGGCTCCCTTCATTTTCTTTTCCCAATTCGTAGTTGAAAGTCAATTATTTCATTTATTTATTTAATATTTTTGAGTACCCAATATGTATCAAGCTCTACTCCAGGTACCGAGAACACTGAGTTGAACCAAGCAGACAAGCTCCCACCCCCGTGGTCTTATGTTCTTACATTCCTGTGGTAGATCTGGGAAGCCTGAGGGTGTCCAGCCTCAGCAGAAAGCCCTTCCCTCCATCCTCAGTTCTCTGTGGCACCACGTCACCCACCTCAAGTGACTTTTCACATTGCATTTTCAATGGGTGTGATGTGTGTTTATCTTCCTTTCTATACTGAGGACTTCTCAAGGACAGGGAGAAGGAGAATTTTTCTCCATATCCTATGTGCCTAAAATAAAATTGGTCACACAGTAAATGCTCAGTTCTGCCTGGAGTGTCTGTATATGAACCTGATTTCAACCCTTCATGCTACAATTAGACTGACCTAAACCTTTCGCATCACTCTACATCTCCTCACTGTCAGAAACACGCCATAAAGCTGACAAGTTAGTGGTAATTTTGTAATTTTAGAAGCGTACAGTGCTTTACGGTTTAGATGGCCAATTCATATATATTATTTTATGCTATCTGCCTGGTGCATCGAAAAGACAATGCATAGAGAAAAGCAAGTAACTCTCGGTGAGACTGGAGGCCACCCTTGGCCATAGCTGACATGAGACCTAAAATTACAGAAATGAAAGAAAAAGAGTGACACAGTGGATGGTGACAGAACATTTTTTTAAAAAGTCATTTCTACTCCCTCAAGTTGACTTTTGTGATCGCCTGTTAGCTTGGTTATGAACAGCTCTGTGTTATCTGTCCTTTCTCAGAAAGTAACAATTGAAATTATCAGTCCTGCCAGGCTCATAGACCAACTGGTAATAAAGATGATTATTGATACAAGCAAAGGTAACAACTAATAGAATCAAAGATTTCTCAAAAGAAAAACAAGGGAGGATAAAACTACCCATGGTATCATTTTGGACTCACGCTCCTAGCGGGAAAAAGAACAAGTGTTAATGATTAAGACTAACAAGACTAAATCATTAATACACATTATCCAAGAATTCCCAGCATCCAAATGTAATTAGATCACATAATATTGAATACATGGCTTATGTAGAATCCTTGAAAAACTCCTGGTTATGTCACTAAGCTATGTATTTTGCCCTCTCAGACCATTTCAGCAGGACTGACATTAGTCAACTTTTCATCTACTGTGAGAAAGTATCTGAGATAAACTATTTCTAAGGAAGAAAAGTCTATTTGGGCTCACAATTCCACACAGTTCAGTCCACGGGCTATTATTGTCTCCATTGCTTTGGAGACTTTGGCAAGGCCACCCACCACAGAAGGAGTGTGTGGCAGAAGAGCTGCTCACACCAGGTAGCCAGGAAGCAAAGAGAGGGTGGGGTTGAGATCCCAAGATTCCCTTCCTAGGCAAAGCTTCAATGGCCTAACTTCCTCCAGCAAAGCCCCACCTCCTAATTGTTTTACCACCTGCCAGTTGATCCTGGGGCTGGGAACCAAGCCCTTAACATGTGGGCATTCCGGATACACTTAAGATCTGAACCATAGCAGCTATTACACACGAAAGATGTCTCCAAGGCATAGGTCCTAGATCATGTGATTATGAATTTTGAACAACAGTGATAGATGGACTACATGAATTATAACCCTATAAGGTAGACGGTACGCATATCTACTTAAAATGAGAAAAATAACACTTGACAACTGTAGAATCTTTCCCAAGAACATGCAGCTCATAAAAGATAGAGCTGAAAAATAGACTTAGGATAACCAAATTCCCATTTCAGCCCCTTCTCCACCAGTCCCAGGTCAATGTTTATCAACTCTTACATTCCACAAAACATTTGTTAAGATGTAGCTTGATGGAATTTTGAGCTTGTGGAGGTTAAAAGAAAAAAAAAAAAAAACACATAATGGGTGCCTCTGCCCTCCTGATCAGCGAATGCATGCGGGACATTAACTTACACCTCTCTAATAGATTAAACTTCCCAGGCACAGAGGCTCATAGACAGAGAAAGATTGATACGACACATTCAAAAAATAAAAAAGGCTTCAATTGGCTGTCAGAACCTTAATTAAAACACTTATAGATCAACTTCACTGCAGCAAATTGTCTGTGCCACTATTACTGTAGCAAGATGAATGTTCCCTGGGAAAACAGACAAAGAACTCTCCCCTGGACTAATGTGTAATTTCATAGCCATTGATTTTTTACTTTAAAAATCCTACCCTGGCTCCTGGGAATTTGAACTTGTTCTGGGTGACCTGGCAGCAATGTTACTCTTTTTTTCCCCTTTTATGAAAGTAGAAGACCATTTCCTAAACCCATTCATATTTTATCTTCAGTGACCTGACTCAGAACCAAACTGAAGTTCTGTGGGATTAAGGAGAGTCGCAGACAGAAGCTACTGAGGACAGCAGGTGGAGGAGATGCGCAGAGGAGAAAAGGAGAACTGAACAGAAAGGACAGGTCAAAGGAGGGGAAGGAGCAAGAGATGAGCAAGTAATCATTCACTGCAAATGCACATTAATACAAAGAATAATCAGAGAAAATTAAATTTTAAATTTTATAAAGGCAGCAAGTCAGAAAAAGTCAGTATTTTTGATAAGGTTGTCACTAAGGTTTAAAAATAGACTCATTTGAATAACAATGGTAAGTAAAATTTACTACAAATTCATTGGGGAAATTAATCTTAAAATCAATTATTGGGACTGGAGGAATAGCCCAGTGGTTAGAGCATTTGCCTAAAGTCAATTATGAAATTCAATGAGCAAAACTTTGTTGTAAGCTTCTAGTGTGGCAAGCACTAAGTTCATACTAAGGACTAGAAAATAAACTTTAGCCATAGAGAACTATCTTTAAAACTTTTGTCTAGGCCTTCAAATAATAACATGGCTCTACAGTTGGCTATATCTTTTTCTGTCTACAGATAATGACATAATTAGACATAAAGAGAATAATTATAAATGTAAATAATGAGAAATAGAGGTTTAAGATTAAACCAAGAAATTCAAGAGAGAGATTCTTTGTTGTTGTTCATAAGTAGTCAAATACTTCTCTCTCCCCTATTTTTCTAGATGATTTCTCCTGGCACAACTGAAAGAATTTTTAGAGCTAGGAAACCGCAAAGCCCATTGTCACAGCAGGTCCTCTGGCTGGGGAGCCAGGTCAGTGGCTTTGCCCCCTTCCGTGGAAAAGTTCCTTTTGCTCCCAGCCATCGTCACTATTGAGACCCAAGAAGAGCCACTGTTTCAATCCGTGTTCAAAGGGTGGAGAGACCATTGTCCCCACTTAGCAATCACCAGGAGTTCCCTCTACGTCAGACTTCGTGCTCTATTCAGGTGTTCAACTGATCAAATGAAGTCCACTCACGTAATCCAGAAGCGCATCTGCTGTACTCAGCACAAAGTCCATGCTGAGTATTGATCTCATTTATCCAGAAACATCCCAATAGGCAAACCCACACTGATATTCGGCCAAATGTCTGGGTACCACATGACCTAATAAATTGGATCTATGAAATGAATCATGATGCTGAAGCCCCTCACCCCACCCTGAGCACCCCCATAGCACGCAGCAGGCAGGGCCAGCAACCCTACAGGCCTTGGTCCCCGGCCCAGGTGTGCTTCAGAATTCGGCATTCCTTCACATGTTAAAAAGGTGTGAAGAAACTAATGGCTATTTCTCACATCCCAAGTGTACGGAGCTCTGGGAAGCTGTGCCAATATTTTGGTAGTAAAATGTGACTATTCGGTGTCACTGAAATATTCAAGCGTAATTACCCTGTGTCAATTCAACTCAGATTTTGCTGTCAATAAGGTGAGTCAGTTTTACTGTCACGTTTAAAATGATTTCTTTTCAAAGGTATTTTAAGATTGAAATCGGATATAACGCATTACATGTTAAAATTTTAACAATGATCAAACTTTGAGTTGGGGCCAGCTAGATTTTCCACTATACACCATTTTCTAACCCAATACAAATATAGGGTTTTTTAAAGGGTGAACGCTGGGGACATACATAACTTAGTGGTTAAAGCACTTATCTAGCAAGGGCAAGGCCCTGAGTTTGATTCCTCAGCACCACATAAGCCAAGTGTAGTGACCTACACCTGTAAACCCAGCTCTTGGGAGGCTGAGGCAGGAGGACTGCCACGAGTTCAAGACCAGCCTGGGCTACATAGTGATTGCAGGAGCAGCCTGGACTACAGAACAAGACTGTGTCTCAAAAAGAAAAACACTGAGAGAAAGTGATGAGAATAATTTTGTTTCCAAAACAAATATAATAAGAATAAAGAATTAGACCATGTTTTTGCCTAGAAAATTAAGGAAAACATTGCAGTATAGTGCTTAATGCCAAAGGAGGTAGGGCAAAATCAGGACTGTCCCTGAAAATTGAAGAAACAAAAAATTTTCATTACCAAGAATCGCTAAAGAAATTTGAGGCCACTAGCTCAGTATTGCAGAAAATATAGTACCAGCTTTCACATAAAATTTGGGAATATCCCCATAGTTATTATTTTAATAGTATATTAGTTTGTGAAACATAATTATTATATTCAACCTGGGGAATTGGTATAAAATCTTTTTAAAATGCGTATGCTTGAATTTATGGACGGATAGGTAGATGAAATCAGAAACTAAATCTGGCAAAACGTTAGTGACTAGTGAAATGTGAGTAAATAATTCATGAAAGCTAAAAAATTGAAATAACTAAGTATGCTATTATATCTATTGCCTTATGTATAATATACTTCTGTGATATAGACTTAAGTTCATTTAATGCAGCAATTCACTTAATCAATCTTTGATGTCACTTTATCCTAAGAAAACTGATTGATGTAATGGTAACCCAAATGTCTCTTGAACGTACAAACATTTACCTTTCAGTACTCAGCTAAGGAATTTGAAATTTAATTTCTCTTTTTCTTTCTCATATTTTCTAGCCTTATGAATTTCATTATTATAGTTCTTTTCTTGTGTGGACTGGTGGGTGAGGCCCTGTTAAAGAATCCCAACAAGATACACTAGGATACAGGAACTTTCACCAAATCGTCCCAATAAAGGGCTCTGCTGGGCCCAGAGAAGAAGCACAAAGATATGGCCACTCAGGCCGTTGTAGGGGTGGGAAGCTGAGTTGAAAAGCGGTGATTTGAGTGGTGAAGTGAGTCAGATACAGAAGATTAAATATGTTAAACATCACATGGTTTCTCTGACTTGAAAAACCTAGAATACAGGCATTCTAAAGAACCAAATGGATGTGATAGTGGGAGTTAGGGGGGTGGGGAGGGTGTGGGAGGGCCAAATATATATATAATGGGGGAAGAAAAATATAATAATTTCTGACCCGCCTGAGAATTGCAAGCGCTCAGAACTTCTAGTTTTCAACGCAGGCTTGACATTCCTTTGCAAAAGGAAGCTGCTTCTCACTCACTCACTTCTCTGCACTGGAACCTTCAAACCAGAACCAGTATGCTCATCTGTGGGTCACCAAGTTCTACAGTAAAACCAGATTGGATCCCCACTGTACACCCAGCCAGAGGATACACCTGCATCCAATTGTGATTTCAGAAGATTGCTGACACTCGTGCCTATTCAATTCATGTAATCCCAGGACAAAACATACTGAAACAAACAAACAAACAAAAAAGACAGCCAACCAAGTACACAGAGTGAGAGGAACACCAGCCTAGCAAACATTCAGAGGCTGCAGAGGTTGCAATAGCTGCACCATAAGTTTGCGATGAGGAAACCAGAGAAAGGTCAAGCCACACCACCAAGGCCATATAATTAGAATAACAGAGCTGGGCACATACGGTCTTAACTCTTAAGGAAAAGGAAGGAGAGTCTAAGGAGAGTACTTAGAGAATCTGTGTTCTTGAGTAGGAAAGGAATTACATCTTCAATTTCATTCACCTTTAACTCAACTTTAGACTTTACCACAAGTTTGAATGTAATTAACAAGTTGAAGTACTAATAATAACCATAACTATGGTCAGTGGAAATCACATGGTATTAGCTCATCTTCTACTACTGTAATGAAATACCAGAGGCTGAGTAACTTACAACAGAGAATAAATTTAGTTAGCTTACAGTTGAGAAGGTTCAATTTTTTTTGTAGCTTGGCACCAGCTGTGATGAGAATCCCATGGCCACATTGCCTCATAGCAAGCAGATGGCTTCACGGTAGGGAGTACATGGCAAGATGAACTGTCAAAGAGGTCGAGGCATGGGCAGGCTCATTTTTTTTCAAGAACCCTCTCAGGGGAACTAACTTAGGGTCCCACAGATACCTTAACCCCTTTCCAAGGGCAGTAGCCCCAAAGGCTTAGTGACTTTTCGGCTAGGCTCCACCTGCTAAAGTTCCCATTGGACCCTTCATTACCTCACTGATGACCAAGCTCCCAGCCCACACACACAGTGCAGAGGGGACAGGGAAGCAGACACGTTCAAACTGTAGCACACTGGTATCTTCATGTCATTCTACAATTATTGTAAATATCACAAAATATCACTCACACACAGAGCCACTTCAAAATTATGGTAATTATTAAACTTGATGCTAGTCCTCTTACTTGATGCATTAATTAGAACCTCCTTTATTATTACAAGTGTTTAAAACATTGTGATGACTGTACTTAAGTATTAACTGGTTCGCTTTGAGTTTTACACTGCACATTTAATAACGTGGTTCATACAATAGATATAAGTTCATATTGATTGTGATACAAAAGATACTATTTGATTATTGCTATTTTTAAGAGGAGAGCCAGAGGCTTCACCTGATGGCTAAAATTTCCCAGAGATAAAAGGGTTCAAAATTTCTGAAACAGAGATTTTCTGCAGAAAAGGCAGCTGAAACATATACCTTGGTCATGGAGAAGCACCAGAGAGTTGGCTGATGGGAAGCCAGAGATGTTTATGTACAGGTAGAGGCTTCTGTAAGTTAGAATTATTAGCTAACTACTGTCCTTCAATTCTTCAACAAATTTCTGGTGTGAAGATAACATAATATTTCCTTGCTGGGGCTGAGCTGATGTTGAGTCATTTGTAGAAAAATAGATGCACCTTGAGACCGTTACGTTCAGCGAAATGAATCAGACCCAGAAAGTTAAATATGAGATGATTCCTCTAATGTGAGAAAACCATAAAAAATATAGGAGATACGGAAGAAAGTAAGAAGATGGACTTTGTGGAGAAGAAAAGGGGAAAGGCGGGGCAGGTGCATGATTGTGTTTGCCCTTGAAGAGTTGAGGCAAAGGTTAGAGGCTCCGCTGTGCAGACGAGAAGCTGTGCCTCAGAGACATTATCTGGAAAGCGAAGCAGACCTGGACCGTACCTCAGGCTCCAAAGGGCCTGACTAGGGTGCTGTGCCTTTGTATTTTCTTACCTAAAGCCTTCTTGGTGGTCAGGTAAGAGCCAGCCCTGGCTGGGGCTGCTCTGGGTGACCTCCGACTCGGTCACAAGGATACATTTAAACAGCTTTAGAACAGAAGCTTAGCGGTATGCCATTTCGACATCAGGTCTGTCTGCTTTGTGTGTCCCTGATATGTTATGTCTCCTGCTTCTTCGGTGAACACATATCCCGGGTGCAATGAACTGAAGAGGCTCATGGAGCAACTTCGAATTTTCCATTTTCTCCCAGATTTTAACAGGTTGATCGCATCAGCAGGAAGCTGAGGCTCCCTCCCTTTCTCCACCCTCACAGAAACATCATGACAGCTTGCTCGTTCTTCTGGAAATAGCCCTTTGCATAGCGATAAATCTTAGCTTCGCTATATAACCCTACATGCATTTCACATTTTCCCACCAAATTCCACTGTCCAAATCTGGAGTTCCAACTTGACCGCAAGCAGATACGATTTCACTTTGCAGGATTTTCCCAGCTTCCCTGCATTACGGTCGGTCGCCACGCCTGTAGCAGCAGCTGTTTCGGAGCCAGCCCTCCAAAAAAGGCAATTGTGCGCTCGCATGGATAGACTGCCAGCTCTGCTCCTCCAGCGGCCTTTTCAGGATTCTGGGGCAGCTTCCAGCCCCCTCCCCTCTCGCAGTTAATGATGAGGGCCCCTTGAACTGCTCACAATCATTTTAAAAGGCCTAAGGAGAAACGAGGGAATAATGCATTCCTTTCTGCTCTCATTTCTGGGACCCCCCGTTTTTATTTTTCTCGTCACCAAGGTCCTGTCACGTGTTTACTCATCTAATCGGTACACATTTACAAATCACCTCTCCTGCTCCAGGCGCATAAGATACAGGTTGGGGAGAAGCAGCGGAACAAGAGAGGGGGCCTTGGGCGAGGACTTCTGAGAGAAACAGGAGGCACCCGTGGGGTAATAAGTACACAATCCCTCGTGCAAAATGCTCAGGACAGAGAAGTCGTGGAACTCAGAAGTTTTCAGACGATGGACACATGATACAATGTATTCGTTGTGTATTTGAGAGCGCTAATATCAAAATAAACTTGATTAAGACTTGCAAGCAGCCCCATATTAGCTCAGGTGAGATTGAACCCCTCAAAATCATTTTAAAGACAAACTTTCAGTTTCAAAAGCTTTTGAATTCTAGCACGGTAAGTGTGGAATTATGAAACTCTAATAGTTTTCATTTACTGAGTATCTCCCATGTCCCAGAAAATTGATACGTCTCAGTCCTCTTAAGCTTCCAAAGAGCCCTTTAGAGCTCTTTAAACTATTGTTTTGACTGTTACAGAACACGCTATCTGGTAGTTCTTGCCACAAAGGCCACCTGTGCTGGTTAGAGTTCCAGCAGAAAGACAATTAATAGAAATTATATATACGTGAACTCATTAGGATGATTTACAAGTTCAAAAAAAGAGTCCAGGAGCTGGAGAGTGCAGCAGCTGCTGGGTGGGAGGCGGAAGGGCACCAGCCCAACACCACAGCACAGTGGCCTGAGTCCCTGCGCGGAGTCAGCATCCAAAGCTGAGGGCCAGGATCCGAAGCCCGGAGCGAATCTGTGCTGGAGATCAGCCACGCAGAGATGGGGCAATGTCTGGAAAAGATGGCGAAGGCCAACCTGGTGTTCATCTTCCTTGTTCCCTCGTTTTCATTTGGCTCAAGCTGCTAGTCTATTGGTCGGGCCAACCACATTGTGTTTTCTTTCTTCATTTGTTGCCCTGCAAGTCAATCATTCACACTCAGAGCTCCACCCTACGGATCGGCTGGGTGTGCTTTAATCCCTTTAAGTTGACTTAATTCTTTCAGTGATCAGTCCACTTTAAGTAAGCCTCATAACGTTGTAACGGACTATGGTTCTCTGCATTTTCAGGAAAAGAAGCTGAAGTTTGGGGAGGTTAAGACAAAGGTCATGACAGCCGGATCATGTCTCTTTGTACCCCAAAGCGTGTTGTTACTATGGTGTAAGTTGACGCCTTTATTGGGAGCCACTTTTACTTCATAAACAACCTTTCCATCCTTCCCTTTTACAGTTCCAAGGCCACAACCCACCTGTCCACTGTTTTCCCAAGAAAATATGAATCTTCATGACACGAGAAGAGTAAGTCTTACCTCACAGATTTGTACCAATGGTGTGGTATTATGTTGCAGAGTTTCAAAATTAAACTATTCTGTGGTTGAATTTCATTCCTGACCCTAATATGAGCTCTAGAAAGTAACTAAACCACTCCGAGAGTATTTTCCCCTGATTAAAATGGAAAAATTCCAAATTATTAGAGATAGTACAAAGATAAAATGAGCTAATTTGCATGAAGTGCATCAGAATATTCCTGGAAAAAAGTAAGTGGTGGACAAAGAAGTAGTTATTGCCGTTGTACATTCTCTCACTTTTGTTATCATCATTGTCACAGTTTAGATCTAAAGTGTCTCCCAAAAGTTCATGTGGTGGAATGTGTTTGGATTAGGAGGGGGCACTAAACTCATTAGAGAATTCTTCCATCAATGAGTTCAGTAGCTAAACCACTGCTAGGGCATGGGGTCTGGTTGGAGGTGTGCCCCTGAGGAGTGACCTGGAAGGTGTATTCTTGCTCTCTGCACCTCTTTTTGCCCCTCTGCTTCCTGGCTGTACTGCAGTGAACAGCTGTTCTCCACCATTGTTTTTCTGTCTTGGAGCCAGCCAATCACAGGCCAAAACAAGCCCCTCCTCCTTTCCGTTGTTGTCATCAGCACAGGGCAGTCACAAGGACGATATGTGCCACCATTCTGTGGGGAACAGGAAGCAACGTGAATGGAAATCGTGGCATAGAAAAGCCCACCACACGGGCAAGCCCACAGTCCTCTCTGAAGAAAGCTGATCATGTGATCCACAATACTGTGAACACAGCTCAGTGACTGAGAGTAGAAAGTTCATCTATAAACCAATGCCTATTCTGGCTTTAGGCTTCCGAGCTCTCTGGTTCCAAGAGTGTGCCACCAAACAGACAAGAATGATTTAAATATAGACTTTTAACAGGAGTTTGGATCTGAAATACGTAAAAGAGAGATCGGGGATTGAAGTTAACATACACACTGACAAGAAACTGACTTGTAAGGCAACAATACCAGGATGGGGAAGGAAGAAGAGAATAAATGCACAAGGTATAGAGAAAAAAAGAAGGTGAGGAGAAGGAGGAGGGACAGGGAGCATCTGGAGCCTCAGGAGTAAGAGTTGCAGGGAAAAAGAAGAGCTGAAGTGAGTCAGCAAAATGCCAGGGGAGGGACACTGACTTCACAGGCTGTGCTCTCGACTGGAGCCATAGATCCTCGTACCTCCCAGAACCAGCTGAATAGAAATGAGAATTAGGTGTCCGGAGAGGCCCGTGTCAACGTGGAAAGAGCACAGCTTCTCAAAAAGGGGGCACCTGCTCAGTCAACGGCACTGTGTGGGAACGTGACCCATGATAGCAAGTCTTCTGACTTTTCAAGACAAGCCAGAGATCCAGATATCGATGGGAAAACACCAGCACCTTGATGTTACAGTGCTCGTGTGCGCGTGTGCACACGCACACACACACACACACACACACACACACACACACACTCATCTTTGCGTTAGATTTAGTCTGCAGATCTCCATTTTAAGAAACTGCCTTATGCTGGCTGCTGCAAAAGAAGGCATATTTTTAGAGCAACATCCGAATCCCTTTCTCTGGAATATACTATGGGGAATCCTAGAAGCACAATCCAGGGGAAATATCTCACCGAATTGCTCAAACCATATCATAAATCCAAAGGGAAACAAGGTGTGTGTTTCTTTTCCTACCTGATCGAGATGAAACAATAGGGAGCAGGCTTACCCTATCTACCACCTGCAGCAACTACGCACACACACACACAATTAAGACGTTTTAGCAAAAGCCAGGACCAGACAGTGGCCAAGGAAATAGGGGAATAATTGGATGAACTCTAAAATCACCTAGCAAACAGCCTGAGGATGTTCAGGACCTTGGTGCAGGGCAGAGAATCCCAGCAGAGCCCCACAGTCTCACCGTGTCGAAGTGATAGGCAAGAATGTACAGAAACCAAAACAGCTTGTGCTGGAGGACAGAGCCCTGGGTAGAAGTGGCATGGGAAGCAAGTTCTGGGGACGCTCATGGTGAGGCATCTGGGGTGGCAGGGTGTGGGGCACCCGCAAGGCTAGAGAAAATATTCCCTGGCTCTGACACACTTCCAGCAGCCAACAAAGAAAATTTCATAATTCATGGAGTATTGAATAAGATATTCAGAATAGTTTTACCTCTGTATTGGGGAAAAATAGTCCTAGACAAAGCGCCACTCTTGCCAAAAAAACAAAAATCTTCAAAGCAAATTTCCAAAGGGCCAAACAACTTCTTGGCAAATGTCCACACCTGTGAAACCATCACGACCATCAAGAAAATGGGCATAAGAGTCACCCCAAAGCTTCCCCTTGTCCTCTTCGGGTCTCTCTCCTGCTTCTCCTGTGTCCTCTGCCCTCCCTCCCTGTGCCAGGAAAACAGTGATCTGGTTTCTCCTCATTTTGGATTAGTCGAAATTTTTCAGAACGTTTTAGAAATGAAATTAAGTGGTCTGAAGTCTTTACCTGCCTGTTGGATTCAGCACAGGGTATTTCTGAGATTTCATCTGTGCTGCGTGTGCCAATTATTTATCCTTTTTCTTTGTTCAGTAGTATTCAAGCAGATACCAAAGGGGGGAAGCAAGAGAGAGAGAGAACAGAGAGAGAAAGAGAGAGCATTCCTTTCCTGTGCCGTAGCACATGTGGCATCTGTACACACAGATGTGTGAGGAGACCAGTGATTCATTCAAAGGAAAAGCCTTTTAGGTCCTCAAAGCCGGGAGTGAAAAAACATAATGCCAAAAGTTGGGAAACCAGAAAACACAGGACACGAAGCCAGTTACGGTCACCCAGGTACAAATATCTGAGGCTCTAGCAGCCCTCTAAGAAACCAAAAGTAAAAGATCTGGAACGAATGTATACGTGCAACTGTATGTAGGGATTAACTTAGAAACACAGTGCTTCCTTACTCCGTCAGGGACAGTTGCAAGGAAACCTCACGTCTTTCTCTAATCTTGACATAATATGACTGGGGCTGGGCGTGGTGCCACAGATCTCAGAGTCTGAGAGGTGACGAAGGAGGATTGCAAATTTGAGCCCAGCTTGGGCTAATTCTAATTCTGCACTCCTGAACTTACACCAGAAGTGAGGTCCCCATCCTGTGTGTGTTTTTCAGAAAACAGAAGCCTAATCCACTCTTAGCAATATTTTGAAATATATTTTATGCCAATCTTTTACAGAAGTTCCCAGCCTTTAGGGTGCTAAGGACGTGTTCCACAGAAGTCAATTTTTCCGTGGACCAGTGGCAGGGAGGAAGTTGGTGCCAACATCCCCCCCTCAGCTCCAGTTCAATCAGGCAGCACAGCCTAAAATAGGTACAATTCACGGAGAGTTCTCGCTCCGGTGAGAATCCATCGCACATCCTGACCTGGCAGGAGACGGAGCTCTGGCCATATTGTGAGCCATGGGAATGGCTGCAAATAAAGGCAAAACTTCGCTCAGACCCCCAACAGTCACCTCCTGCTGTGCAGCACAACAGGTCAGCAACCAGTGCTACAGCCAGAGCTTGGGGACCCCAAAAAAACACACCAGAGACTTCTCCACGTACTATCCTGAAACCAGATGTAAGAAAAGAACTCAATTTTGGGGGATTCAGTCAGGCTTTACGATTCGGCTTGAAGCAAATTGCGAAGTATCTCTGGGGAGAAGTTTACTATTTAAAATGATGCATACACTTCTTTAAACCAATGGAGACATTTATGAAAAGCACTTTGCAGACTTATTCACTGAAACAAAAATCATTGCTTCCCATGATGACTTAAGTTGATTATTATGAACATAAAGTGATACACCCCAACATGACTAACTTCTGCCTGCCTCACAGGAGTAAATGTAAGAATAATCACAGACTCCCGATTGGATTGCCACCTTCTTGGGAAACCAAGCATTCAGGACAACCCTTAACCCAGCGCTTTCTCTCCTCCTATTGGCCAGGAAATATTCATTAAATAAATTAATTGTGCTTTTTTAGAATAGTGACTCTAGTCTTTTATTTTAAAAAGAGATAATTAGGAAAGTCACAGTTACAAATTTATAAAGAATATTTTTTAAATAACCCAGCATCACATTACCCAAAAATAAACACTGCAGGAACTTAGTGAAAATCAATTCAATAAACAGAAAAATATCTTTAAAAAAGAAAAGAAAGAGGATAGATGGCTCATCAGCAGCAGATAGGTGTGCTAGTAAAAGCCACTCAAGGCAAAAATATAGGTATTCTTCTGAATAGAAGTAGGACATTTAAATTTATCTGAAAAAAGAACCTAAGGAAAAAGTAGAAATAACTGCTAAAACTGAAATTTTCTTACCTGCAAAAGTCTTTAATTCATGAAAGACTCGTCTAAAGTTTCAGAAATAAAAGATGACAAAATGCACCTCCAGGAGCCCTCAAAGGTGCTGTGCACTGCGTCGTACCTTCGGCCCCCAGAGGATCAGCACGATTACTTTCTTTCTCAAATCACATCCCTTCCTCCCATATTTAAAAGCTTCATTGTCATTTTTTTATTTGTCAGCGTTTAGAGAGCTTGCATTTGATTCTGAATTTATAATCACAACCACAGCTTTAATTGTGTGTTAACGTGTATTTACCAATATTTTTCGAACACAAATGTGCCAGATGCTAGTCAATCAATTGATGAACAGAGCAGGGCACGATACCTGCTCTTTAGGGACCTTTTGTCAGGTGGGAGACAGGCAGCAAACAAACAGTGTTGCGTCTTCATGTCCAAACACACATAAGCATGCAAGGCCATTTGTGCCAATGGAAGATAACAATACGGGCTAGAAATAGGGAAGAGGGTAAGGGGAGGACCCCGGTGAGCAGCGTGCTTCAGACAGGGTGGTCTGTGGTCTTAAGAACTTCCTAAGAAGTAGAAACAGTAAGTCCCAAAGCCGGGCTTCTCACATTGGTTTCTTGTTTCCTGGAACTACATGTTCGTTTGTTTGGATTTTCATCAAGAAACAAACTCTCCAATGTGTTTTTTCAAACACTGCTCATTGTTGCCTTCCAAGAGTCTCCAAGGGCCCGACAGCGTCAGCCTTATTACTAAGAAGGCAGATTAGCAGCCCACAGGTTCATTGGCTCAACATTCTTTACCTCAGAGCTTCATTGACTCTCTTCCGAGAGTTGCCACTATGGCCGTGACAACACTGCAGGAGGACAGGAAGTAGACGACTGCACACCTAGAGGTAGAGATTCATCAGTAAGCGCTGCCCTTCTCCTGGTCAGAAGACGCCACGGTGGAAGGCAGGCAGGAGAAGGGGAGAAGCACCGGGGGGCCAGACGCACGGGGCAGTGCACGACCGTGACTCATCCACTTCCGTGTTTTCCTCACCATGGTATTGCACAACAGCAATGTGGAGGTAGACCTTACTTTTTGGAATCTGAGAAACTGAATTTTCATCCTAGTATCTGCTCCTTACTATCGTGACACAGTCACTTGGCCTCTCTGAGCCTGCTTTTTCATCTAAAAAATAGGAGTCACAATTATCTTGGAAGAATCTGTGAAGATTAGAGGAAATAAACATGAACTTCATGGATCACTACAGCACAAATCAAATTGTACTTGCCGAATAACGAAAGCTATTATTTCTGTTGGACCGATCTTGGCTATAAGGCAAAGCTGATGAGGACCAAATAATGGATATAAATATGAAGGGATATATGCACAAATATGAACAAAAACTACAATTTAGGTTTAAGCTATAAGAAAATCTTCATTACAGTGAAAGACATATTGACATTGATTCCCTTCAGAATTTTTCCTCTCACCCCAAACACACCCCATTATTTTTGCCATTTTCTAAAGCTGTTCTGGAATGCCTGCCTCACGAGTGTCCTTGGCTGCACTATCGTGGCTGCCTTCAAGTGCTGAATTAATTTAGAATGTTTGCTTTCATGGTCATTTTGACTTTGGGGAAGAGCCAGAAGTCACATGAGGCCGGGTCATGTGAATGAGGTGGATGAGAGCCCACCACAGGTATTTATGAGCCTGCTTTTTCATTGGATGCACGGGCAGCAGCATTCACCATGTGTTTCATCATAACCCATAACGACACTTTCATATATCCACATACACCAGCTTTTCTTGAAATTTCAATTTAGCCCACATTTAACTTTTATCAAAGAGCTCCAATATCTACTTATATTTGTTACTGTGAAAACCTCCTTGCCAAATAGTAGCCCCCCAAAATGCAAATTTCTTCTTGAGATCTGATATGCGATACGTGAATCCTCATAGTTGGCCAAAGGGAAGAGATGGGCAGAGCTGACACACCTAAGCCGCTGACCCGTCGTACCCCTCTTCCTCGTACCAAAGTCCCTACAGTTCTTTCTTTCTGCATTCATTTGCCTTATCTTCTCTATATTAATAATCCAAGTGTACGTTGTAAGCAAACAAGGACACTGAACAGAATCTAAAAAGTCCTTAGGATCTAAACATCTACTTCTATTGTCACTTCCTCTGCTTTCCAACTTTAATTTCACCTTATTTATTTTATTTC
Organism: Ctenodactylus gundi; assembly: GCA_004027205.1. Classification (NCBI taxonomy): domain Eukaryota; kingdom Metazoa; phylum Chordata; class Mammalia; order Rodentia; family Ctenodactylidae; genus Ctenodactylus; species Ctenodactylus gundi. The sequence continues at coordinate 114,856 of PVKB01000605.1, read as the reverse complement.
TCTGTGATAAGACTCTGGGCTTCTCAAGCACGCTTTATTCTTTTATGTCAGAATCAAAGAATTGAAGGAAATACTTCATAAGTGGCTCACATTCACCAAAGATTCTTGGAAGCTTCAGCCCTACAACAGATAATTAACAACTGCACATCAAGAAAAATCCACATTTGATTTTCAAGGGTGTTGTATCTATAATTTCAGGGCAATAGAAATATATAATTTGAAATTTGTTAGGTCATCTGCTATTATAGTGTAGATCTAAAGCATCCTTTCACCCATCAAAGTTTCATGTGTTGAGAGGAAGAACTTTTGGAAGGTGGTTAGATCATAAGGCAGTGTACCCACCAGTGGTTTAATCCAGTGATGAGTTTATAACAGTGGGCTGGTGGAGCCTGATCAGAGAGGGCAGGTCACCGGGCACGACCTGGGTTGTTGGATTTTGGTGCCCCATCCTTTCCTTTTGCCCTTTTGCTCCGACTCTCTTGCTTTCTCCCTCTACTTCCTCTGTGACGTGGGTTAAACTGTTTTCTTCTTCCTTATGGCATGCCATTTCTGCCATGGGATCAGCCAGCTATGACCTGAACCCTCTGAAGCCATAAGTCCAAAAAAAAAAAAAAAAACCCTGCCGCATTGACTGCTGGGACTGTCAGCTATTATGTCCCAGCGATAAAAGCTGACTAAAACATCGACTTCAAAAGAACGAGGGTTAGGGTGGGAGAGATTGCTATGGGCTTTACGGAACATGAGAACATCAATGTTTATACTTTAGAAGAAACTTGAGAAATCTCAGACTAAGCAGCTGTCCCCAAACATCAAAATGTATAAATCTCAATTGAAAGACTTGCTAAACACAATGTCCCACCTTAGTAGTTGCCGACTCAATAGATTCCTCTAGAAGCCATGTGATTTTACAACAAGTTCTCAAGGTTGTGCTGATGCTGCCACCTGGAAGATCACACTGAAAAGCAGCAGCATAGAGCAGTGCTTCTCATTATTTGCTGTGTATTAGAACCACATAGAGAGATTTATTTTTAAATCCAGTATTTAAGTCATATCTCATATCAGTAATTCTTTAGGGTTTTCCAGATGATTTTGGTATGTAGTCAATTTGGAAAATCATTTATTTTTCAGGTAAGAAAAATCAAAACTACCTTATTGATGATAAGACAGTGTCTCTCTAGAAGATCCTGAGTCTTCTGTCTCCCATTGAAGGCTCTTTCTCCGTTATTATTAACACTGGCTCTTAGAATAACTAAAATACGGTGCACTGAGTTAGATGACAGGTTTTAACAAGAAACTCCCTTAGTTCATCCCCCATTATAGGTCTTGCAATGCACACTGTCTTCATTACTTTTTCATCACTGTGACTCAATACCTGACATCTACAACTTTAGGGAGGAAAGATCTAAGCTTATAGTTTCAGAAAGTCACAGTCCATTCACAAATGAGTGGCTGGAAAATGGTAGAATCACATGGTGAGGCCACAGCTAGAGCCAGAGCTGGAGCCAAAGCTCTGGAAACAAGATCCTCACAGCATGGACCAGTCCAGTCTAAGAGGAAGGGCAGAACCAGCACATGACCCAAGCAGCCGCCCCTTCCGGCCTGGCTCCACCTCCCAACTCTACACAGTATCCATAGGAAATGTGGCTTCTGGGGGATACTCCAGATCCAAACCATGGCACACATATTCACGTATTCATACGCACATATTATAATGATCATCTCTACATGACAAATCATTCCATTTTTTTTAATTTACAGGCTCAAAAAACAAATATTTATTATCTCACATTTTCCTGGATCAGAAGTCACTCCCAGACTCTTTTCACCTCAAGGCTTGAAAGGAGGAGGATTCACCTCCAAGCTCATCCTCGTGCTTTCCTGAGATGCTCCCTGGCTGTCCTCAAAAACATCAATTCCTTGTCACCTGGGCTTCTTCACAGAGTAGCTCACAAGGTGCCACCTGACTTCCTACAGAATGAGCCTGTGCGAAAGATAAAAAGAAAGAAAAGCAAGAGGGAGGCTAACAGATTTTTCTTTGTAGCCTAGTCTTAGAAGTGACATTCCATCTCCTTTGTTCATTAGAAGGAAGTCACTAGATCCAGCCCAAACTCAAAGGGAGAGGATTAAACAGGGCATGAACACAAAGAGGCAAGAAGTCTAGGTTATCTTTGAGACTACCCATCACACTGGAACTCTAAGAATTTAAAAGAAAACACTAATAATAAACCACAGCATTCTCAGCGTACACAAAACAATGATAAGAGGATTAAAGTCAATTAAAGTCAATTCTGAAAGGTGACTTCCTACTTGGATATGTATATCGGAAGGGAACAAAGAGACCCAAGCAAAAGGGAGGCAGCAATACAAAGGAAGAGAGAGGAAAAAAGAAAGAAAAAGAAAGAAAGAAAGACCCAGAATAAAGTTCTCCCAAATTTTCCAAGGGTTAAAAAGTAAAAGAAATTTTAAAAATCATTACAAGAGTTAGGAGAGGTAGAACATGAAGCTTTACTAAAAATAGAGGAAGGTAGTATAATATCTGTTAAACAAAGGCCAACTCTGCTATCCTTATTAAAGTCTTTGGGGGAAATATGTAAATGTTTAATTTCATCCAGATGCCTAGGCTGGCTGAATGAATAGAATAAATATAAATTAAATCTTAAATCTTGATGAAATTATATTCTACCTCAAGATTAAAATAATAGGCTCTGCAAGAACAAAAAGACCACTTTCCTAAAGTGAGTTACTCAGCATAGCTGTGGCAAATTCACAACCAGAACTTGCCTGCCCCACTTTTTCACCCAATACTTGCCCTACATAGCTCCACCCATGATCCAATCACACGCACTCAATTTCATAGTAGATCAACTCCATTCAGGGCAACAGCCTGCTTCTGTTTCAACCAAATCTCATGGTAGCTCAACTGCTTGCAAAAGTCAGAAACAAGTAGAACGGTGAGAATATTCATGATAAAAGGGGATTCATTTTCCAGTTTGCCTGTGCACGACATAAAGAAGTTTACAATAGATAGAAGGAACAGCATCCAAATGTGTGTGCTCAGCTCTGTTTTATTTGATTTCTTTTCTCAGACCATAACTAAGCATCAGACATGAGCCAAGCACCATATCAGCTACAGAGGTCCCAAGGCCAGAAAGGAAACATCACCTTGTCCTGGTGACAGAGGACACACAGGTAAGTTAGAAGTACAACAAAGGCAGATGCCAAACCGGAAATACAGATTTGGGGATTTAAGTCAGCTCAGGGTTAGAGTCGAAGATGAAATGGCTTATTTGAATAGCAATAAGGAAGGCCTATGAAGGAAGTAACTCCTCTCTCTCTCTTCCTCTCTCTCTCTCTCTCTCTCTCTCTCTCTCTCTCACTCTGTGTCTCTCCGTCTGTCTGTCTCTGTCTCTGTCTCTGTCTCTCTCTCTCTCTCTCTCTCTCTCTCTCTCTCTACACACACACACACACACACACACACACACACACATATATGGCTTTAAAGAACATGTGTGCTCATAAATAGAAAAGAAATTCAGTGTGACTGAACTGATGATTTATGGAAGAAAGGGATAAAAACTAAGCTAAAATGATGACACTCAGTTCCTGACACTGCGATAAGAAAGAACCACACACTTCGAGGCTTAAAACACAAAACTTCATGCTCTTACATTCCTGGAGCTCAGAAGTCCAAAATGTGTCTAATGGGGCTGAAATCAAGGTGTGGGCATGGCTGGCTCTCTCCGTAGGATCCAGGGTAGAGGTTGTTTCTCATATCTTCCAGCTCCTAAGGATGCCAAGATTATTTCTAATTCGTCGGTTTCTCCTTTCCTCATTCAGACCTCTCTGGGATTCCATTTCAGATCACGCTGTAACCATCTATATAATCTAGGATAATCTCTCCATCTCAAGATCCTAACTCAATCCTATCTACAAAGCCCCTTTTGCTATGTAACATTCACAGATTCCAAGGATTAAGTCGTTGATATATTTGGGAGTAATTATTCCACCTACCATAAGAATGATGCAAGCTGAAATGAAGTTTTCACCTTCATGTATATGCACGAAACCCCATAAGAAAGTTTTAAGCAAGAGTGACGCAACAGATTTAAGGAAGTTCATTCAAGCAGCCTCCTTGTGGAGGACAAGTCAGGGGACAGCGATGGGAAAATGGCAGCCTAGTGTTCAACGGTAAAAGCTTAGTAAGGGTCCACATCAGTCACTCCTCATTACTAGACACAGGGTGTGGCACCTACAACTTAATGGAAGCGAAGGTGGTTGTAGATTGCAATTTTAGAGGTTCAGTCCATGCAGGATTGGCTGACTCCAGTGGCGGAGGGACATGTTTTGGAAGAAAACTGCTCATGGCGTAGTGACCAGGAATCAGAGAGAGAAAGGATGAGACAGAGACAAGACTGTATCCTTCCAGACCATGCCACCTGTGACCTATCCGTCCCCTCAAGCCCCACATCCTAACAAGCATAAGATTATTGCGTGTTAACCCGCCAGGAAGCACAGCAATCTATAATCTCGTCACTTTGAGATTTGGGGGTTACATTTCAGATCCAGAGCGTAACAAGATTTAAACTAAGGAAAGGGCTTAGCAATTGTGAGAAAGGACCGGTACAACAGATTTTACATCTAAATCAAGAAGACTTGAAGATCATTGGAATCGAGGTAATGGAGACAAGCAGACATTTTAGACCCACAGATTTCTTGTTAAGTAACAGGTGAATAACTGACGTTAACATTAATTTAATGTATAAAAGATTATTACATTTGTGACGAGTTATGAGACATTAGAGGAAAGAAGGGACCGGGAGACATAGAGTTCTTTTATAAACCAATTGGGTTTAGACGCCTAACAGATTCCTCATCTTCAGCTAGCCAGTAGGAATTTGATGACAGATTTCTGAAGCTTACCAAGGAGATCTGTGCAGAGAAATCAGTCCAAAGAATATCAGCTTATAAAAGAGGATCAAACCCATTGAAATGACATAATTAACACGTCCATTTTGAAAGATTTACAGGGGACAGAAAGAGGGAGCTGTAAATGAAGTAAAAAAAAAAAAATCCCAATGCAAAAATGTGAAGGAACCCAAGAAGGTTAGAGTAGAGAAAGACCTCAGGGCTGGAGAGGATCAGTAAGAAAGTCAGAAATCAAAGTAGAATGGGTCCCAGAACAAGAGGCGAAAGGGAAAGCGCCAAGGAAGATCTTACAATTGTTTGGAAAAAGTAATACGTGGGAAATCATCTAGCAGACAAACATCTAATTTCCTTGAAGACCTCCTATGAGTCAAGGAGAAAAATAGTAACAGCTTAGATACCTACAGAAAATATATACAAATATCTAACAGGAAAAACTACAAATAGTGCTTCAACATATGAAAATCATTTCCCACCTTCCTCTGAAACTGAAATCCAAAGTACTCTGAGATAAACTGTATAATCATATGGGCGAAGTTAAAATTAAGCTAGCACTGTAATTAGTAGACAGTGAGATGCAACCGGCAATCTTTTTAAACTGGACAATTTCCCTGCAGGACTTTGTGAAGACCAAATAGAATGACTCATGTGTATCCTCCTATCAATTGTATGATGCTACCTCATAAAGGATATTTCCGCTTTTAAAAGTCAGGGGAGATACGTGTGAGAACATGCACAGATGTGTGCACACATGAAGTATACCTGTTTGCTCATGAACTTCTCATGAAACTGATAACATTGTTTTTCCTTAATAATGAGAAGCAAGTGACCAGAGAGCAGAGGCCATAGCAAGAAAATAATTTTCATTGTTTTCTCTTGCAGCTCTTTTTGAACTTGTAACTATGTAAATATTTTACCTATTAAATAATTAAACACACATAATATATCTACTCATGACATAAACAGAAAGGAAAGTTTTTATTAAAAAATCAACTGTTTGAAATAAAATATTAAGCTCTTTGGTGTCCTTATAAAAGGAAGTTCAGTGATATGGTGAAACCAAGTATGAAATTAAAACTGATGTGTCCAGAAATCAAAAGGAAAGAAGAAAGAGGACGAGTTGAAGGAGGAGTGGAAAGAGGAGCAGAGGGAGGAGGGCCCTAATATCTCATCTTTTCAACTTGCAAGATAAACTACAGGGAAACTGCTCATCCTCCACGTGGGGCCCCGGATGGCTATGGTGATTCACTTTATCCTGATCTGACCCTCTGCAATTGTCTATTTTTGGTTATTGTTTGAATGCACTGATGTCACGTTAGCATTAAATTAGGGAATGTTCTTCATATTTCTAAATGTCAAAGGCCTTATAAAATAACTATAAGCATTGAAAGAAGAAGAAAGCACTGGTAAATAAATTTCCTTGAGGCTGTTGTGGTTGTCAGGGTCTCCATGGGTTATTTATGAAACGTGGGAGAAGTTCTGCAGCTTTAGCACAAAAGAAGTGCCTCTGCTTTCTCTAGCTGAGACTAAAAGACTTCTGGAAGTTAAGAGATCAGAAAATTAGGGCTGATGAAACTATCCACTCAAAACTTTCATGCTGTTAAATTGGGAAATCTTACACAAGTCATTTAAACTCATTGAGACCAGTAATCCTTATTGATCAGATAATTCTATGAAATATGACTTACCGATACCACGGAAAAGAAAGGAATGATGAAACTATAAACACTAATTCTCCTCAAAATAGGCCTAAATTCAAGTTTAAAAACCCAAGATCTCCATAGTATTTTACTTCTTGTGCATGTCATAAAATATACAAACTATGATCCTACTCTATGGGCAGGCATGTACCATGATAATTTAGTCATCAATTAACCATCATCATGACTGTCTCCTATCTCAGTTTCGCCTTCCTTCTCTGCTACTTTCTGTCAGCTTGCCCTCAGCCCACATGGAAGGTCAAAGGAAGAGCGAGAAGTCTCACCTTTGTCTAGAAGTAATAAGTACCTCTCCTTCCAAGGCTGTCAATGGAAACCAAATGCAATTAAAGTGAAAGGTATTTGTACTAGTAAGCTTTCCCTTCTAGGACGTAATACCCAACACCAACAACCTGAAGGAGGAAAGGTTTAATTTAGCTTCTGATTTTAGGTGATTTGTTCCATTACTGGCAGGCTCCAAAGCCAAAACACCATGGAAGAGGTTATAACGAAAAGAATTTACTCATCTCATGATGACCAAGTGAACAGTGACAGGAAGGAAACGGTGAGAGCCAAGACATAGGCCCTATGTGATCTACCCAGCCACACCCAGAAGTCTACCACCCCCCAATCCACAGGGCAGACCCCAAAGCCAATCAATTTCACAGTCCACCCTAACTGTCAAAGTATTTTAGCCAACGCAGTGAAGAAACAGGATGCATACTCTCAGCCTCCGGGTATACAATTGTTGGTGAAATCTGAAAATTCATGAAATGTTATCATCCCTCCTACATAACAAAAAAATATTCTAGGGAGGAATTAGTGGAGGTCCAGGGAAGAGAGAAGTCTCACCTTTATCTAAAAAGAATAAGTAGCTCTCTCTCCAAGGCTGTCAATGGAAAACAAACGGGAAATCTGGATTTAGGCTCCCACTTGACAGCTGTGAAGTGGCGGGAGTGGTGCGAGAGGAATGATGTATTACGCACCGTGTCCCACACCAAGCTATGTGCTGAACCTCACTCCTAATGTGATGCTACGGGGAAGTGGGTCTTGAGGAATTTGGGAGGTGGTTGGTTTGTTTGCTTGTTTTGAGGTGGTAGAAATCAAACCCCACCTTGCAAATGCTAGACAAATGCTCTGTCACTGAGATACATCCTCAGCACAAGGTGGATCTTAAAAGATTATTCATATTAGATGAGATCATAAAGGTAGAAGCCTCATGACAGGAACTAATGATCTTATGAGAGTCTTGAGAGAACTTCTTCCACTTTGTAAAGAAAATACAGCTAAAGGTGGCCACCTATCAACCAGGAAAGAACACACCCTAGACATAAGTCTGTCAAAACCAAGATAAGGGACTCCCCAGCTCCCAGATCCTGGAGAAGAAAAGTCCTGTGTTGGTTTTGTCATAGTGACATAAGCTAACACACGAGATAAAAGAGATGTTGGAACAATGCCCAGAATCTCAACAAAAAAACAGAAAACAAAAGCACAAAAACAGTCCATGTTTGATCAAAATAAAAATAATCACACTAATAAGGAGGAGACTATCAAATTTATTAAGCTGATTAGAAAATACTGTCAATAGACACAAATATTGAAACTAGAGCAATTTAAAATTATCTGGCAAAGATTTAAAAGAAAATCATCATAAAAATTAATCAAATAGAAATATAAACACAGTCAAGTAATAAAAATATAAAAACTAACCAAACAAATGGAAAATATAAAGAAAGACAAACGGAAGCTTTGGAACTGAAATGCACAATAACCAAGTTTAACTACACAGTGAATGGACGCAACACAGAGAAATGGTAAAGTCAGGAGGAAAGCCACAGCAAACTTAAATACAAAACCAAAGAAATTTCCCAACGTAAATAGTAGAGAGAAAATGCAATATCTATATGTTTTTGAAGGTCAAAATCTCAGGGACTTATAGGACTATAACATATTTAAAATTCATGTTATTGGATTCCTAAAAGGAAAGGAGAAAGAGGCTGTGTTTTAAAAAGTTAAAAGAAATAATGCAGAACATGCTCAAGCTGGCTAAAAGCACAAATTCAAAGACAGTCTGAATTATAACCAAAATGCATACTCCATACACACAATCGCAATTCTGCAAAACAAGAAAAATGTCTTGAAATTGATGTAACAAGAGTGACAGCTTACCTATGGGGAAGCAGTGTGAATGACAGCAGATTTCTTACTAGAAACTATGGAAATCAGAAGGAAGAAGGAAATGTAACACTATTTACTAAATGAAAGAATATAATTATTAATATGTTCAGCAAAAATACACTCCAAGAATGAGGAAGAGGTCAAGACATTCTTAGATGTTAAAAAGAAACTAAGAATTTCTCACTACCAAACATCCTCCTCATCATCACCAAAAAAAATTCTAAGAGTAATTTTCTAAACAAAAAGGAAAAGATAAAACAATGAACTTTGTAACACCAAGAAGAAAAAAATCACAGTAAAAATGTGGGCAAGTACAAGGAATGATATCTCAGTTCTGCAATTTTCTAAATTAGATTTGATGATCAAATGACTATCTAATATGGAACTAAAATGTGTGTAGAGGAACTATTTTAAACTATATTGTATTTTAAAGGATGGAGAGTAAATGAATAAAAGACAATAGTGATATATTAATTGTCAGTGTGGAAATAAAGGCAAATAATAAAGACTGTGACAACTTACATATGCAGAGTTCCGCTTACCATTGCCCTCATCACAGTGAGATATCTGGGGTACAAATCTAAAAAAATATGTAGAGAGATCTTATGCTAACCACTATTATACAAAATGCTGATAAAAGAAATAAAAGAGCGAAATAAATTAAAAGATATGCTGAGCCCATTCACCAGAATACTAAATACACTAATAATTTTACTTCATTCACTTTGATAAATGATAACACAATTCCAACAATAGCTCAGCAGGAATTTTTGTAGATATGACCACGATTCTATCAAAAATTATTTGCAAAGTTTCCAGCCCCAAAACAGCGAACCATTCCTGACAAAGAAGCAAAAAAGCTAGGAAGAATTACTTACTTTTCCCCACCTCAAAGCCTAGGCGCAGCTCTAGGAATCATTCCTGTGTGGTTTCGGCAGAGCCTCTAGTTCCCAGAAGCTGGGACCCTGTACACGCTGAGGCCTATTGACCATTCGTGCATGATTTCCATCGGGTGAGTTACAGCCCCTTGAGGATGAGCTACACCTGAGGGACTGGATTACAGGGCACCAATAGCATCTCCTACAGCAAGTCTGCCTAGCTCTCTAGTATAGTATTAGCAAGAGCTGCAGGAACACATATTATCTTCAATCATAATGAAGATACTTTCCACCTTGTCATATCCTTTTGTCTTTCCCTGAATTATTTCAGGAAGTGAATGTGAAAGAGGATGCTTTGGCTCTTTTTCAATATCTTTAAACCTAATTTCAATGCAGATGCAACTCTAACTCTCAACCTTCACTTACACCCAAACTCTTGCTCTGTATCCAAAACCTATCCCTAACATCTACCCTATTGCTAACCCAAATGCAAGCTTCAGTCCTAAACCTAATCCTGTACTTTATTTCTACTGATCTATTCCAAATTATGAATCGCATTTTCTTGCTCTGTGGAACATCAGATTAGATAACAGACTGGATGAATGTAATGTCTGATTCTGTGACTCTTGTGCCAACCTGAGCTGGATTCGCATTTCCAACTACTTTCACCACAGTTAGCAGACAGTGAAACATCTATTCAGAGCCTTCCATTCCCATCTAAAGATATCGCAAGGCTTTCTGGTGTACTTTAACAGTCTGCCAAGAATTTGGGGAGATTTCATGTACAGACATTGGGGCTTGATCCCTCTGGAGCCGTTTACTTTTCAGAATTTCTCTCTTGTCTGTGGAAAGTTCAGTTCAACCAAGCTACTTCATAGTTACTAGAAACTGAAATTTTGAATCAAATCTAGCGATCATGAGGATTTTTCCTTGAGCTAGCAGCTTGGAAAAGTGGCCACAATGCTGCAGAAGCAAGGGTAGTTGAGATCTAAGCTACCTGTTCGTGCGCAGCACCTGTTGTTCCTGACCTCCAGGCAGGTGTCACATCTGCCATTTCCTTTAGGATGGATTGATGCTGCATAATCTAAACTTATGCTTTAGTAGATCTGAACACAGTCCTTTCATGGTGTATAGCTCATATATGTCACCTTGGTGAAGTGTTTGGCTCTGCCTGGGCTTGGTAATATGTCAAATGGTTTGTCACAGAGGAGAATAGAATAATTATTAGCAAATGTGGCATGTCTTTATTCCATACCCTTTAGTGACACTGCTCTGTGATTCTTCAGTGGGAACTTCTAGATCAAGGCTCCGTATGGCATTTTTACTTGCCACCAGCACTCTAAATACAGCTAGGCTTTACTAGGGCATTTCAAAGTGACCAGGGTAAGACATTCCTCCTTTCCTAGGGAGGATGAATGAGGGATGGACAAAGGCTAATATCAGTGAAATTTCATGCACATGATAAGAAATTATTAGGAATGAGAAGAGTTGTCCATGCCACCCTCAAAATAAAGCCTTGACGTGGTGCTGGAACACAGTCTGTGTTCAAGCAAATGGAAGTATATATCAACGAATAAATTATCATTATAATTGATCTCATACGAACAATGCGTTACCTACTCAATTCTCAAACATTTTGGCCAATATGGAATTCTACCCAATGATGATGTGTGAAAGTATCCTGACACTTGTAAAATGCCAAAATTTGTCATTCACTATTTACTTAGTTCATGTTTTGTGTCAGACATCATGCTAAATTATAAGGATGTAAGTATCAGTGATATTATCCTTCATGTTAAGAAATCAGCAACCTAGTAAACAAAATGTTACGGTCCACTTGGTTGAATACCAGAAGGACTGAGTCCCAACCCCTGCTCTGCCTCTCTGCACCTCTCTCCTTTATTCAAATACAGAACTTTTTCCCAAATGTATCTTGTTTCACCAACCGTGTCACACAACCACCAACGAAGTCTGAAAAGCAGAAGAAAACAAACAGTTGAGCAATATTTTAACCATCAAAAAAGTGCTTTCAGATAATTTTTAGCGCCATCAGTAATACGGATGTCAAACAGAATCTTGGATGATAAGAGCATGGAAACTATGATTCAGCCACATTTTCTACAGATTTGGAGACAATCTTCATGTCCCTTAAGCTACTAACTAAACGTGCAAATGAACAATAGAAAAGGGAAACTCTAGAGCATCTAGTTTTGAGATAATTGGGGATAAGTGTTGGAATCTATCAGTATACCAAATCTCTGAACATTTTATTACCTTTTATGCTGAAAAAATAAACAGAGTGAATGAGGGAAAGAAAAGAGAAACAGAAACAGAAAAAATAAGACAGATCTTCATTTAATTGATACAGCAGATTTTATCCCACTTGTTTCCTCCTAAGCAGAATTGCTTTTTCTTATATGACAAACTCAGCAGCTGCTCTTGAGGACCACAATGGCGCCTCCTAACAAATTTCACAACCCTGATTTGGCCTTGGCTGTGTCTAATGAGTCTCCTCTAAAGTTGATCATGGTGGATCAGTCAATTTGCATGATTTCTTCCATCTATTTCAAGAAAACCTCACACCTAACACTTATGGTGCTTTGCTCATTGACACTAACCAGAAAATTTGAAATTTAATGTGATTGGCATTTCATTTCCATTTAAAGGTGTTAAATGCTAATTGTATGCAGGTTTGAAAAATACTAGAAGAAGAAGAAGAAGAAGAAGAAGAAGAAGAAGAAGAAGAAGAAGAAGAAGGAGGAGGAGGAGAAGGTAAGAGCAACCACAAAGACTCACACCAGGAAATATTCTTTCCTTGTCTATATCGGTCATTTCAATCTTATGTTTCACTGCATTTGGTTTTGTTTTGATTCTTAAGTTATTTTGGTATTACTAGGTAAATAAATACAATTTTGTTATTTTTATTTATAGTTCCAGCTAAGCTCATTCCAATTTTTTCAAGATTTTCCCATAGTTTTAGACTATAAAGTTTGAATCAACTAAATGTTCTAGTGTTCATAGACTTCCATTAGATTCATTAGGTTTTTTTCCATGTTTCAACTACAGTGAATAAGCTGTGATTTTACCTTTACTCATAAGCAACTATTAGAAAGCTATCATACTTACAAATCTAGTTACATTTCTATCAGATTCTATTGACTCAACTCTATAAGCCTTGAGGGTTCTCTTTCTCCATTGTTCAGCACAGTGACTATGCTTAGAGTAGGCAAGCAACGAAAAGCAATGAAAAATGACTGATGGTTCAGGTACCCATATAGCATCCTGCAGAAACTCAGTGACACCTTAAAGAACAGTGTTCAAAGTAAGGACTTGGAGCAAAACAGTGGGCACCAGGGCATTTAAGGATGACACTACACTTCTGGTCTCCTTAGTAGCAGGTGAGCTGACCCACAGGAGCACCTACTCATCTTTCCATTACAGTGCGTTAGTGCCTACTTCCAAATTGGTGGCCTATTATAGACATTGCTTTTCAGAATACAACCGCTCGGGTACTATTGAAGCTTTTATTGCTACTTCTGACTCAATTTCCTTGAACCAGCAAAGCAGACTTACCCAAATGCCCACAAAATCCCTGGGTTTGCCTGTGGACCTAGAAATCTGTTTGTCTACCTGCTTCCTTGTCTTTCCATTCATACATATCCCCATCCTCACTGTGAGGTCTTTGAGGACATAAGTCAAATCTTCTCTTGATTTCCTCAGTACTTAGCACTATGCCTGGAACAGAATATATAGATCAAATTTGAACTCAATCTCTATAATTCCTTATATAATTCTCTTCCCCATCACTGGAATAAAATATCCTACACTTGCAACCTAAGGAGAAGTTTATTTGGCTTAGAGCGTCTAGTGGATTCAGTTCATAGCCGGCTCCAAGACAGAGAAGATCTGACGAAGGGGCCTGGGAGAGGAGAGCCGCAGATGGGAAGAGGAGAAAGGAGGCAGGAAGGGAGATAGACCTTGCAAAGGCACGCCTTCAGTGACATGCCTTCTCCAACCAGACCCCTGCCTCCTAAGAGCACACTCAGATATGAACCTACCAATGGATCAATCCTCTGATGAGCATGGTGCCCCTATGATCCAATGACCTTCCAAAAGTTCCACCTCTGAACACATGAAATTCAGGAAATGTTCTCAATCTAAAGCATAATACCTGGGATCTTTCCTATAGTCTATGAATCTTTCTGGAGAGTTTGCTATGGAAATGGGTATACACTACCTACTAGGTACATAGAGCCATCAAAACAGAAGAGGAAATCAGACGGTTGCTAAGGGCCCACCAAGTACGTACATAAAATCTTAGCCTTCTCTAAGAGATTGGGTGAACAATCCAAAAATGTCAAACTTAGACTCCATTTGACAGAGAATTTTTAGCACCTGACTCTTCCACAAGTGTCCAAGTCAACAGTTCACTTCTGTCATAGCTATAAAGGGTCTGAATATTTGGGTGGCAAAAAGAACACACCCTGTCGCTAGGAACATTTGGAGCTGCAGTATCCACTGAGCAGGAATGAGCAGTTGTGATTGTGACCTGCTCTGTGAGACTCTGGAAGGTCCAGCCTGGTTCGCTGACTACTGGGGTTAATTGAAGGTGGCCCCCTCAGGCTTGCACTGTTGTCTACCCTAGCTTCTCCTGCCAATCAGTCACCACATTTCAATAAGTGGCTCGAATTGCCTTCGACACAGAGAAATCCCCAGAAACTTGGAAAGGGGTCAATTTATGACCTGGAAAAGGGAAAATTATCTATATAACAGAAAATACTCAGAATCATGTTGGCCTAATCAGACAAGATGGTAGAGCCAAAAATGATTAAAGTAATAGACATCGCCAGGGCACTAGTCCCTGCCGGGGCTGTTCCTTTCTCAGCAGGTGCATAGCCCTTCAATATGTTTCGCTTGTCCTAGTTTTTCAGAGGACTTTGCCACTAAGAGTCATTGTTACATTCACGGGTAAAGATTCTCTGCTCCCACATAGGTTTTGTTACATACATCCTATTACTTTGGACCTCAGCTTGGACATCTAAAAATGTCTAGGGAACTAAATTTATTAGTTCCCTAGGGCTGCTATAATAATGGACTACAAATTTAGTGCCTCAGACAACAGAAATTATCCCACAGTTCATTTTAAATTGATTACCTCTGCAAAGAAACTATTTCTGAATAAGGTCACATTCTGATGTCAAGGATGGAAATTGTGGTTAGGACTTCAACATAACTTTTTGAAGGGACAAGATCCAACATTCAACAGCCAACCTCATGACCTTCTCAGAAGAATTATGTGTTCCAAAGAGTGTAACCAAAGGGTGTATAAAGTCAAGTGCTCTGTAGGTGGTAAAGAAAAAGAAAGCTACACCCTCCTTGACTTTTTTTCTTTTTCAGTCTCACTCTACCTTTTCCTATTAATATGCTCTTCCCAGTTTTTTGTTCGACATTTTTTCAGTCCAGACTTTGCAAGAATATCAGGGTTTAACATAGTCCAGGGTACTTATTAAGAGCTAAATAAACAATATACAGAGAAATAATTTAACTTTTCATCTCAGTGCTCTATTACTCATGTTTCCTAAGAACATGTATATCAATAAAATAAATAAAAAGTCTTCATGATTACATAATTTTAAGATATTCAATTTTGAATCTACAAATTTAGAGACAAAAATAATGCTGCTCTGTGTGGGTACACATAACATTAAAATGTAAACACCTTCATTATTTTGAGAGAATAAACTGAGATTATTTATGGACAGGCCTTAACACTCAGTAGGCACTCCAAAATAGAACTTTGTCATTACTTCTGGTGCCAATTCCTGGACCCTGCCCTCCTACAAGCTCCCTGTCCAATAGTGTGACTTACACCACGGTATCACAAGACCGAGACTGAGATGGCAAAGGGCTTCACGGAAACACGGAGGACAAAGGGATCCTTCGAGACACCAGAGCACTTCCAGGAGTTGGAGATGTCATCAACCCAACATGATGACGTGTAGATAATTAACTGGAGAGTTAAACTGTGTGAATCTGTCAGAGAAGGCCCTCATGACCTGTATCAGAGGTCAAGATTTTGTCTTGAGGATGATGGGGAAAATCATCAAAGGAATACAGTAGAAAATAGCCCTGTTCATACACTCAAGCCTTCGTTTATACAACAAGTGTCTTTGTTTATTGAATTAAGGGTTACTTTAGCTTTGAAATGAAAAAAATATATATTTTAAAAAATAACCCCCCATCTACGTTTATGGTGTTGATTTTTCAGTTACTTTAAATAGATTATTCCTAAATCCATCTTCAGGTTGCTCTTAAAATGTCAGCATTAGCTAAGACAACTAACTTTTTCTTCCTGAAAAAATTATACAAATTCTGGAGAACAAGTGCAAAATATATCTGACATTGGTGACTTTACTGTACAGAGCTTAAAAGTGAAGGCTCAGAAGCTAAAGAGACTTGTTTTTCTTTTTCCCACTCTTTTTATTAATATACATATGTAGTACATAGTGTTTACAATGAATTTGGTTATTTCATGCACGTATGTATCATATCAACTTTACAATCCCTTCCCATTTTTGACCTTCCCACCCCCTCCCTATCCCTTCCCCTAACTCCGGCTATCACTTCATGTGGTTCTATAGAATGTCTGTGTTCTGGATTTTCCAAGTCAGAGAGACTATACAGTACTTAACATATCAATCTTCCACACCTAAATCATTTCACTTAAGTCACCACTCTAACTCAGCTTCCTATTCCTTGAATGGGTCACAGTAGTTAAATCTTTATGCCTCTTCTCTGAATCCAACCAATCCCTTTAATGGGATATTTACCAAAAGTTTTTTTCTATATTTTGCTATATCTTTGTTGCTATTCTTAAAACTGACCTTACCCACCAGTGCACATTAGAAAATAACTACAAGCATGTAGTTCAAAAGAGTAGTAAATTTGGGAAAGAAGAAAAAAAAGTTAAATTTCAAATGCCTTAGCTGAATACTGGAAGGTACATATTTGTACATTCACAGAGTTATCTTTACATCAATTTTCTTAGGATAAATTTTCGTCAGTGACCTAATAAGTGAATTGCTACAATAAAACTAAGTTAAAACTATATCACCTTGCTACATTAAATGAGCTTAAATCTATATCACATAAATATACTTAAAGTAACAGATATGAAGGCAACATGGGGAATTGACATAAAATCTCTTAAGAATACAAATGCACAAATATATGGATGGATAGACAGATAAAATTATAAGCCAAATCTAGCAGAATGTTAGTAATCAGTGAAATATGAGTAAATAAGTTATGAAAGTTAAAAATTCTGAAATAACTAAATTTGCCTTCATATCTGTTACTTTAAGAGACTTGTTTTTCAAAGCCTTGCTTCACTATAAATCACTAGCCACCAGTTATCTTTCACCAAATGACTTAGTTTTTTGTAATTTCAATAACCTCATCTACAATGCAGAACTGTCAATTTCTACCCAGAAAAGATGTCATATGCATTCAAAATGAAAATAATGTGAAATGCCTAGAGGAAAGCTTAGCATATATATTCATATGTACACATATATACATATATAGCAAATAAATAACAGATATAAAATTCCCATATATTCATACATATGTGTGCAACTGGTTTACGTGAATATATATATATATATATATATATATATATGATGTGGATTTGTGTACATACATTATACATATAGCACACCCACATATATGGGAAATGAACATTTATATGTGTAAGCCAGTGTTGAGTCATGTCATCAGTGTTTTAAAGAACAGCAATGCATTGTGGTAATCACATCACCTGGGCTTTCTGATATGCACCAAGAGGCCAAAATCATCTTCAAAGACTCTAATTTGTCTTCCTGAAAGGATACCTTTGGCATGTCTGGCTATATATTTAGAAGAATGGCCTGTAATCATTTATAAATGTCTGATTACTCGACAAACACACTGCAAATATCCCACAGTTGGGAATTATGCTTGCTAGATATATGCTTAAATTGATATTTCAATATAATTTAATGTAATTGGTAATCTAATAAACATTAATCCAAGCCAAATATCAACTAATTCATACAATTTGACTTGCTCGAAGGAAGCAATGACTTGCGATTGCTTAGTGCATATGAAATATTTATGTATTTATGGGCCACCTAGAGAAATGAAAGCACTCTGTGCTCTCGAGTTCCTCATTACACTGAAGATGTGCTCATAGCATTGTGTGGCCCTTAAGCCTCCGCCCTCGTGTCTCTCTTTTGCTAATATAAGGCCAGAATCAAATCTCATTTGGAACAACTCCTTGATACTTGCTTCAGACACTCGACTGTCCTGCTGCAGGAGATCAGACAAGCCAAGCTTTCCTTACAATCTTAGCATAACAAGAAAAAAATAAACAAATTGGATAATATTAACTGTCACTCTAAAGTAGGTGTTGCTTTAAAGCACGATTTCATGCATATCTAATAACAAGAATGAATGTGCCTACAGCCAAACCTCATTAGACAACATTTAAAATTTGGGAGCAAGGCACTATGTTAAAAATATAAAATGGAAATGATATAAGAATTTAGACACACTGGGACATGTGTCAGTAATATGCAAGGCAATGGGAACACACAGGTGAAGGAGAGCTGCTGTGCTGAAACTAACTTGAAAGTGGAAAACTTCAAGTTCATCGGAAGGTGCATATGTGTGATAAACTTGGCTGGATATGAAGACCTCACCCATGCTGGCTCTAAGATCATCAACTCAAACCCTGCCTTGGCGTCCCACTCTGTTGCATGACTTCAGTGTAGGAAGACTTCTTAAATTGGAATTATTTGTAGGTTGTAAAAAACAAAGAAAGAACAGAGGAAAACATTGAAGAGAAGAGAGAATTTTGTGGTGAGTATTTTGACAATATTTTGCTGCATGATGTGATAAATCACCCCAAAACCATCAGTAAAATTTACCTCATGATTTTTTGTTGCCATTACAACTCATAACCAACACATAATCTTCTTTTCCCACCTATATTGAGGACTGATTTTTCTGACCTCTGGGTTTGATTAAGGAAACACAGTTGTTTCTTAAGACTGCAGTAACAAAGTAATACAAACTGGAGTGTTTGAGACAGCTAACGTGTTTAATACAAACCATGCCTCTTTTAATACAATTAGGGGCCAGCCCTTTCTTGATTCTCCCTTTGAATGGTACTGGAATGTCTTTGAATGGCACCGGAATGCCAGGAATCTTTGGCCTGCAGCTGCAGCGCCACAATCTGCAGGCCTCAGTCATCATACAGGGCCCTACCCCCACCCCCACCCCAGGTTCTGTGCCTGCGTTTTCCCCTCTCTTGTAAGAACCCATTCATATGGGATTAGGTCCCACCCTAATAAAGTATGACCTCATCATAACCTGATTACCTCCGCCACGACCCTGCTTCCAGATAAGATCAAATCCATAGGCACCAGGGGGCGGGACAGCAACACATCTTTTAAGAGGATGCAGGATGCATTTCAACATAAAACAAGCCAGATGAATGGTTCTGGCCAATAAAAATCAGCAGGAATGATATGGCAGCTAATAATCATTGATTACCATAAAAGGCTTTTCGTAGTCTTCCTCTCTACATATTTTCTGCCCACATTCTTGGTGGTGGCATTTGTCAGCCTGGGGTTCTGCAGAGGATCAACCTGCATCGGATTCTAGATAGATGTGCAGTATGCGTCATTAGTGTGTATTTACTTTCTTAAGCCATTGTCGTCTGGCACTCCACCCTGTAGCACAGCTCAGCCTGTCTTGACTGATACAGTTCTAGTCCTAAGTTCACAAGAGAATAAAGTATGAATAAAACCCGACTGGAAAAGCTTAGAGACACTCGGGTTGATCTAGTTAGTAAAAACTAAAATTTGAACAGAAGAAATATACAATAGAGTCCCTGGAGAAGTCTCAAGTTAAAGATCTGAGCAGAACAAACAGAAGACCGAGTTCAGTATGCGATTTAGTTTCTGTTTTGCTAGTAATTGAAGAAAACATCCTTTCTACCTAGTATATGTAGTGATCTGGACTCATTTTCCCCTCATAACAGCCCCCATGAGGTAAAGTGGGTCTTAGAAGTACCACCCTTCCTACCTTAGATCCTAATGAACACAGTCCCCACACACTTCCTAGAAATTTATCAAAGTAGACAGATGGCCAGGAAATTCCAACAGCAGGAAAACTGTGAAAGAACTAAGAAAGGGACAGGAAAAGCCAGAGTCATGTAAACAAGAAGGAGGTTAATCCTTGCAGAGATGGGGTTGGGGGGCAGGGGTCTGGGACTGGATGTGAGAAGAAACTCTGAGTACAAACCAAACTTTCACAAATTATGTCAAAAGAATTCAGGAAGGACGTGATGGCAGGGCAAACCAAGAAAAAATAATTGTAAAGAAAAATGTTAGTCAAAGAACATCTGGGTGGCGTTGGCTCTTATTATAAAGGTTTTATTAGACAGCAGAATATGTTGGGGAGGAGCAGGTTAGGTTTTGTAGACAGAAAGAAGCGTTTTTGTAGGTTCGTGAAATAAAGACTGTGTTGATCAGCTCTCTGTGACTGTAACAAATATTTGAAACAGGTAACTTATGAAGAGAAAAGGTTCATTTTGGCTCCTTTTTCTTTGGGCCTGTGATGGCATGTCACAGCTGGAGCAAATGGCCTAGAATGGTTCTTTATCCAGGAAGTTAAAGAGAAGACGACATAGAGTCCCCACATTTTTCTTCAAGAGCACATCCTGAATGACACAAATATTTTACCTCCTCCAAGTAATACCAAGCTGGGGACCTCGTGCTGCCATATAAATGTTAGTGACACTTAATTACATGCCAGACGATAGCACACTGGGATGTATAATACAGTTAGTTAGAATTCACTATGAATGTGTTGAAGAATTTTTGAGAGGAGCATGACCATGTACGGTCAGAACGTTACAAAGTCTGTAAATTATAATTGCCTGGTATTGTAGACTTTAGTTACAAGGCTTTAGATATTAGTTGTGGTAGGCAGGAAAATGGCCCCAGTAAGCACTTCCTCCTAAAATTCATGGTTTTATCCTCTGTCAATAAATAGACTAAAATAGAGTACAGCTCAATGGAATAAGAGATTGGCATTAATGATATTAGGTCACAAAAAAAAGAGTATGGCTTACATCTTAGAGCAAAATCTCTCTTTTCTCTCCCTTCCTCTCTCTCTCTCTCTCTCTCTCTCTCTCTTTCTTTCTCCCTCTTTCTCTACATCTCTCCCACATGCACACCCATTCACCACACTTCTTATTGTCCTTTCTTACTGTCTCTTAGATTACACAACCTGAAGAAACCTCTTGCAAAATCATGAGGTCACCCTATGGAGAGAACACCATATCCAGGAACCTACTAAAATCCATGCAAATGAGGCATAAAACGAAGTCCTCTACCCCTACCATCACACTTTCAGACAAAACCAGAGCCCCAGTCAATAGCTCAAGAGAAATCTGTAAGAAACCTTGAATGAAATGCACCAAGATGTACCTAGAGTCCTCACCCACAGACACAGTGAGATCATTAATGTTTGGCTGTTTTTAAGTGGCTAGATTTTAGCATAAGTTATGAATATAATTAATACACCTACTATTTCATTTTAGCAAACTGGCCTTAGTCAAACTACCTAATTAAGCTTTCTGAGTCTTGGGTACAAATAGTTTTAATTGTAATATCTACTCATAAACTTATTGTGAATTATAAATGAGATAAGGCACTTAGGCCACTGGAGCAGTATTGTGAACATAGAAAGTATTCAGTAAATGTGAGTTACTGCTTTCTTTAAATATAATGACAAAAGCATCCAACCTATCTGACTTTTAGATATTTGCCTAGCTTGTCTTCTAGAAGGTTCAGCGTTTCACTTTTAATATCTAGGTCTTTGATCCACTTTGATTTGATTTTGGTGCATGGTGACAGGTGTGTGTCTAGGCTTATTCTTCTGCATGTGGATGACCAGTTTTCCCAGCACCACTTGTTGAACAGGCTGTCCTTTTTCCAGTGTATGCTTTTGGCTCCTTTATCAAAGATTAGGTAGTTGGGGATGTTTGAGTTTGTCTCTGCCTCCTTGATTCTGTTCCACTGGTCTATCTGTCTGTTTTTGTGCCAATACCAAACTGTTTTTACAACTATTGCTTTATAGAACAGCCTGATATCTGGTATTGTAATGCCTCCTGCCTTGGTCTTTTTACTCAAGATTGCTTTGGCTATTTTAGGTCCCTTCAGATTCCATATAAATTTAAGTATTATTGTTTCAAGTTCTTTGAAAAAAATTGTTGGTAGGCAAATGGAGGCAACTTGAGACCATCATGCTTAGAGAAGTGAGTCAGAAGTAGAAAGTGAAATATCGAATGGTCTCTCTGATATGAGAGACCCAGATCACAATTATCTCAAGGAACTTAATGTGGAAAATAATGGGAACTGGGGGGTGGGATGGGGTAGAGGAAAAGCCAAAAGGAGAGAAGGAAAGGTCTTGTAACCTTGCCAAGGTAAGTATGTGCACAAAATGCTCAAGATCCCTGTAAACTTCAAATTTCACACTTACACAAACCAATAAAATGGGGAAATAAAAGAGACCTACTTTAGATTAATATTGTTATTTGCTTCAGAAATAAAGTACTCTGATAAATAGCTATATATATATATATATATATATATATATATATATATATATATATGACAAACATTGGACTATGGTAGATAAGGTCCTAACTAAGATGTAGAATTGGACATATAAAAGAAAACCTCACTCCAAATACGATAATGGACGAAACAACTTGACAGGTCATTGTAACTGAAGATGACAGCAAGAAGGGGGCTTAGAAATAATTATTAAGATCTTTAAATCTGCTTCTGTACAATTTTCCAGGTTGTTCCCTCTGCTGTCTCTCTCCTGTTCCTTAGACTGGATTCTCACAGCCAAAGAGCTACGGCAATCTCAGATAATATGTACTTGTAACACGGTTCCAAAAGAAAAGAAAGCCTTTCTACACCCAAACAGGAAACTTCAAGTTTTACACTGATTGAGCCAAATTAGGGTATATAACCATACATGGACCTATCAATTTGACCATAGGGAAAGCCCACCCTCGCCATGTCAAAGCCTATTCCTTCAACCAATCACATTGTAAAATTCTTAATGGTTGGAAATTAGCCCATGCAGGATCCTAGTTGGAAGCATGAATATGACCAATCTCTTCATGCCGCATGACTACCACTGATGGAGAAGAAATAGAATCAGATACTAGGAAGAAGAGCATATGACTTGATAGTAGATTATGAGTGAGGTCAGCAAAATGGAACAGAAATTCTCTGACTTCACTTTCCCACTGCAGAAATTCAACCAGGAACTACCCAATGTGCAAGAACAGCATTGGGAAAATGCCAGGGACTGGGAGCAAGATGGAGCTACTCCTTTGAAACCAGAAAATCCAGGACTGGATACATGGAGGAATGATCCCCAGCCCTTCTGTAAGCGGGCACAATGACAAAGAATTCCTTGGAGCCACAGTTCTAACTGGGAAAAGTGAGCTGGAGCCACTCAGTCGGCTTCACCACCATGCGGGGACTCTTCACAGGAGACTTTTGTCTCATCTCACCAGCAACACCAGGAATATAGTAGGCAGGCAACACAAACGGCCAGCAGGTACAAGAAAAAAGCGCTCGGCACCATCGCTCGTTACAAAAATGCAAATTGGAGCTACAGTGAGACATCAGTGAATACCAATCAGAGTGAATTTTACCCCCCCCCCCAAAAAAAAAGGTGAAAGACAAGTACTGGAGAAACATAAGGAAAGGGGAACTCTTGTGCATTGCTGGTGTAAATGTAAGTTAACACAACCATTATAGAGAACAGAACAGAGTTTCCTCAAAAATCCAAAAGCAGAACAGTCTGTTGGCTCTGTTTCAGTTTGCATGTCCAAAAGAACTGAAATGAACACACTGTATGAATGTGTACACTCTTCTGTTCGTTGCAACAAGGTTCCAAAAGGCCAAGATGTGGAGTAAAAGTAAGTATCCATCGTGCCCATCAATGGTTGAATACATAAAGAAAATGGGGTATATATAAACAGCAAAATAATATTCAACCTTCTAAGGCGGCAAAATCCTGTCCTTTTCAACAGCATGCACAGATATGGAGGATATTGTGCTAACTGAAGTAAGTCAGGCACAGACAAACACATGATTCCCTTTGTATGTGGAATCGCATGAAGTTAAATCATAGAAGTAGCAAGTAGAACAATAGTAGTTCCCATAAGCCAGGAAAACAGAGGCAGGAAGGGAAGAGAACAGGGGGCCTGTGGTCAGAGGGTACGAAGGGACACACAGGAGGGACAGGGCTGGGGATGTGTTGCACAGCAGGGTGATTATGTCCAACAGGAGAACATGCTTCAGAATAACTAAAAGAATACATTGAGAATATCTCACCACTAAAAAATGACAGGTAAATGAAGTTGTGGATGTCATCAGCACCTTGAGTTAGTCATGCTACAAATTTCATGCATATGTAATAACATTATATTTGCACCCCTTAAATATATGTAATAATGATGTGCTAATTGAAAATAATATTAATCTTTTTAAAAGTAAAAGTTACAGAAAATTGTCTATTGAGTGTCCTCTGAGAACCAGATTCAGATCATTGCTTACTTTCTCAAGCAACACTGGTTTCTATGGATTATTAGAACTTGACAGGCTTTTTCAAATTTCAAGATTTTCTAAAAGCCTCGTGATTCCTCCATCTTCGGTGTTTCTTTACAATTCTTTCCCCTAACACCCTATCTCAAGGAGAGCATCCCCAAAATGATTCCTTAGTGACTAGAAAATAATATTGTAAAGTATGTTATTTTTATTGATTATTTTCTATCTGTTACAGCAAAAGTTCTACTTTAAAGCAAGGTAGTTTATGTTTTCTACTATACATAGGACAGCCCTATCAAATATCAGGAGCACAGAAATATTTTTGACTGAGTGAGTTAATGAATTGATGGGCTTCCAACAATCAACAAGATAAACTCCACTTTCTTCCCTTGCAGAGCTTACATTACCCTAGAAGTAAAATAAACTCTAAAGACCACAAGGACATAAATTCAACAGCCAGCTACACAGTGAATTCAATTCCACTCAAAAACACTTCAGTGCAGCAAATTCCACCAACTCTCCTCTTGTTAAAATAAATAAAGAAGCCAAGCGTATGAATAGATTTTCTAGTACTTAAAACCACAATCCTGAGCAATCTAGAGCCTCTTGTATTTTCACTTCCTTTTGAAAACACTTTCTCTTCAACTTTTGTTCGGTTTCCTTCTGAACGTGGGTCCTGTTTTAATCCCAACTCTTGCCTCCCTTTGACTGGGAACCATAATCTTAGCTGCGCAGAGGAAATAGGACTTTGTAACCTTCTCCCACTCCGTTCTGAACGGAGAATAGACTTCCCTGTGGACAGCATTCGGATTCCTACTGTCCCTACTGCTCAGCCCTCACCTGGAGCAGAGTTTGAAACCCTGGTGGCCCCTGAGCCGTTTCCATAGGATGAGAGCACAAGACAAAAGATGGAAGGCAGGACTGGGTGGGAATCGGAAGGTTTAGATATTCTCACCAAAGCATTGCCTTCTTCCGTGGGCATGCACACGCTTACGTAACAAAAGTGGCACACGCTCAGAGATTAAATCGTTCCTCACCCCCACGCAGGCAGCAAATGCTGGAACCACACCCTTCATACTAATCATTCTGATTCCAAAGGCTGTGTCCTCCCTGTTAATCCTTGCAGGATGGGGATAACATGTCTGATTATCTGTTTCTTCACTCACTCTATCTAAAACAGACAAAAAGCCCTATCACCCTCAAGTACAATGGTGGACACAGTTCCCTTCTCTTGCCACATTAGAAAAAAGTAATTTCTCTTTTCTCTTCTTCCACCAAATTGCACAAAAACACAAAGTGCCCATTTTCCAGAAGAGTCATTCTGTCAAAATTACATCAGAACAGCAAAGACTCAAATCCCAACCTGCCTCTGACATGACCTCTTACCATCTGGGCGGTCATAGGGAAAGACTGATCACCACAGCAGCGGCCCTGCCGTGGCCAAGCGCCTTCCTCAGAGCACTGCTGGTCTTCAAAGGATGGTGATTTCTCTTCAGCAAAAAGGATTCCAAGCCAAGCCTAGTATTTCATTGCACCACCATACCCAAGTATACCACTGGGCCCCTATAAAGTGTTGTGCTGTGGCCGAACCTGGAAGAGATTCTGACATCACCCAGTGTGGGAGGCAACCACCAATCGCCTAGAACTTCCCATCATTTAGAAGATTCGCATTTAAGTAGTACCATTACCTTTTTCTGCAGCTGGGCCTTCAGTAGTTCTTCCCAGGTTCATTTTCATAATACTTGCTTCTTTAGAGTCTCAGAGGAAAAGGCCAGGCCAGGCCAAGCATATTGCCTCTTCTCCTTTAAAAAGCTGTGGGAACCTCATGCAAATTTATTCACCTGGTTTTCTGCAGAGATCAACATTTTATACTGTTGATCTAATGGGTGGCATTTTCAATAAAGCTATAAAAGTTTGTTGTATATTATTTCAACACAATGGCTGTGTTGCTCTCACCACATATTTGCATAATTAGCCCACTAAAATAAACCTTTCCAAAAACATTCAGCCACTTTTTATTAAAATTTTAAAATAAATAAAAACAAACCTCCACTCTAGTATGAATCAATAAACATCTTGTGGTACGTTTGCTTAGTATCAGACATTGAATAAAGGGACCTTGCCTCTGCCATTCAGAGCTCAGAGTTCAGTGAGTAGGTAAGTAACTAGGCTTCATTGTAAGAAACCATAGTGAAGCCTGCAACAGACAGTATATGAGATGTCACAGTGATAGCAAAAAGAAAACAATTAATTCTAAATGGGCAAGAGACAGTGACAGTAGGGGTGGTGGATGGTGAGAAGGCAAAATTTCAACCAAGAGTTAAAGATATTTCATTAAGCAGGAACAGTGATACAGATATCTCTCATGGGCAAAGGGCAGGACAAGAGCAGTGACGGTCTGTTGGGTGTATCAAGCCAGCCAGCCTGCAGTCCTCAGTTACGCAGTAGAACACTGACCTAAGTACTGCTGTGAAAGTATTTTGTCGGTATGATTAAAACTCATAATCAATTGACTTTAAGGAAGAAATTATCTGTAATAATTTGGATGGGAATAATTCAGTTGACTTCATGAAAGGCAAATGCTCAGGATTCTTGAGAGGAGCAAACGTTCCAGTGCAGATCAGAAGCTTCCACCTCCATCTGAGAGCTCCTCTCTTTCCTTTCTAATGACATACTTGGTTGGTTGTGGATTTGTGTTCCAAGTCCCTATAATTACATTGGCCAGTTCATTGTTACAAATCTCCTGCTGGTTGTACTTCTCTGGTTGACCTCTGATTGAGATTAGAGACTGACATCATTGAGAGGTAAAATCTCAATACCTGGAAGTGAGGTGCCACAGTAAAAATACTGAAAAGTTGAGAAGTGGCTTTGAGTTTGGGCAACGATAAAGACTGGAACAATATTAAGGCACATGGAATAAAATCCCTAGAGTGGCCTGAACAAAGCCCTAGTACATGTATGGATGTCAAGGTCTCTGTTAATGTGAAGTCAGAAGGAAATAAAGAACACTGTAGAAAAGCAAGGAATTGCTGAAGAGAATAGGAGGCTGATTATACAAGAAAAAATGACATCATAAAGCAAAGTTCTTGTCAATATCAATATATGGAAGGGTCTAAACTTGAAGCTCAGAACCCAATTTAAAGGCCAACCTCCCTGGTTCAGAGGTGAAACTCCTGGAGGGTTATACCTAGGAGTGAGGTCAAATACAAGTTCAGATACAACCATGCAGATGTTGCAACATCCACAGGGGTAAAGTCAATAAGGTTGTATTCTTATCTAGAGTGGGATGCCCTCTTTCAAGTTTACTCAGGTTATTGGAAAACTTTCATTTCTTTCTGGTTGCAAACTCCATGGTTGCATTCTCTTGCCATTATGTTTAGGTTCTCACCAAGTGACCCTCTCACAAATTGGCAGCTTGTATCTTGAAAGCCTGCAAGAAAATCTCTCTTCAGTCTGCTATGAGAGAGTCCTATGCCAGGAGTGACTACTTCATTCTCTTTGTTAATAACAACATGGAATGATATTCCACAATGCTGACAGGTAGCACTCATACTCTTCTAGATACAGACTGTCTCCAAAGTGAGGGGTGGAGAAGAGATTCTGGAACCATCTTACGACTCTGCCTACCATATAACTCAAAAGCTGGATTTATATAGTTTGAGGTAAGTGAATAAAACATAATTTCACCAAAGAAATCAAGCCAATAAAAATTTATACAAAGATATAATTAAGAACCATAGTAAGTGAAATTAAGGGCTTAGTAGGTGAGTTTAGCAGCAAATTAGATGCAGCAAAAGATAGAATAAGTCACATGGAATATAAATCAGCAGAAAATAGATTACAATAGGGAGAAGAAACTAATATGAAAAATACAGAGAGAGACTAAGATATGTATTTTTTATACTACACATGTAATTGAAGTCCCAGAAGAAAAGAGAGAATGGAATAGAAAAAAGCATTTGAAGAGACAAGAATACACTAAAGAAGCCAATGAGGATTAATACGCAAGAAGCCTTAGCTAAGCTTTCCAGTTAAATGGCTAACAATCAGATAGAGCAAAAATTAAAATACCAAAAAAAAGTTTTAGTTTTAAACTTTTAAAATTTAACAGAAACAAAAAAATTTAGACTGAGTTCTTAACAAAAACAATGAAAGCCAACAAACAAAAGAAAAACCCCCTTCAAGGGCTTAGAGAAATAATAATAAATACAGACATAAAACTCTATACTTCTTGGGGAAAAAATCTTCAAAGTAAAAGTGGGATAAAAACATTTACAGACAAGAAATAAACTAAATTGCATCTAATACTCTGCAAAAATAAATTTTCAGACAGAAGAAAAGTGATATCAGAAACAGAAATAAGTAAATAAGACATTTTTATTAGTGGAGGTAAAAATAAAAAATAATAGAAATGGTAAAAACATTGGTAAAAAAAATACAGACACCAAACAACTTAAATTTTATGAATTTAAAATATATGTAAAATTTTAGCAAATATTTTAAAGCAACCAAGGGCAAATGAACTTAAAATATTTTCAAGCACTGACAGTAAGCATGTAAAATATTAATTAGTGTCAAACATCAGAAATTTAGAATCAATCTTGTATTATTTGTCTAGGCCACTTGGAATAGAAGAATGTATAACTAAAATTCTAACAATAAAAGAGAAATGAGATTTAGAAATATTTGCATATTTTAAATTAAGGCCAAAAAAGAAAATTAAACATTAAGAAGTGAATCAAAAATTTGACAATCAGTGTCTCTGAAAGCACAATGTCATCAATAACATATTTAATGTTAATGGATGGTATGCTCAATTAAAAGACATAATGACCAGACAGGGCAACATACATATTACTTACATTTCCTTAACCTTAAGGAACAAGAAAGGCTCAAATGGAAAGAAATTAAAAAGGTGAATGATACAAAAACTCAACAACAACAAATCTGTGTAGCTAAGCCAGCATGACCCAGTATAGGCAATACAATCCAGCATACGTAAGAAGCATTGACATCATATGTACGAAGCCACACTGTGCAGGAAGGGGCGAGGAGAAGTATAATTGTTGTAGGACACAAACATGGCAGAGAAAGCCCCGTCAATCAGAGACCAGTCTGTCTCTCCTGAGTGTAACTCCCCAGTTTCTTCATATCCTCGTGGAATTTCAGGACTCATCGCTCCTTGTCTGCTTTTTCAAAAAACGTTT
The DNA here is from genome assembly GCA_004027205.1 of Ctenodactylus gundi. Lineage (NCBI taxonomy): Eukaryota > Metazoa > Chordata > Mammalia > Rodentia > Ctenodactylidae > Ctenodactylus > Ctenodactylus gundi. Next base: position 85,283 of record PVKB01000605.1, on the reverse strand, counting down.
CTTACCTTTTATTACACTACTTTCATTTTTTGTCTCCCTCGATTGGTCACTGAAAAACAAAGGCCCAGCTCCAGTATCACCCCCTTTCCCAGAGTCCCAGAGTCCTACCCATAAGACTACATAATTTCTTCCACCTCAAAATTCCAAAATTCTTTTGCGTTTACTTGGCACCTTCAACCAAGTTCTAATTTTCAACAAATTCTAATTCTGTTTACACATGTATTATTTTCCCCCTTTTTAAAGGTAGGGCTTTCTGTACTTTTCAGCTTTGCACGGACTTAGCCTGACGGACAGGGGCCAAACCACGACCGGAGATCAGTAATTATCTACTAATAAATGAGTGATCAATTTTCTCAATTGCCGGTCTCCCAAAAGAGCCAGCCAACTCCAAAATAGGTGAGATAGAAAAAAAGTAAATTTTTATTTCTGGAGAAAAAAGAATCTCTTTCCAGACAACAACTTCAAAGCCAGAAAGCACCTATACCTTCAACAGGAGTCTGTGTCTTACAAAGCAGGTTCGCTGGAAGCTGTGACACAATTCCACTAACAGAAATCCCATCCTATGAAGACCTGTGACACTCACTGGTCACGCACTCCAGCGACAGCCAGGACCACTGGCAAGAAAGAGCTGGGTACTCCCACTGTCTTACCTCACAACCAGAGAACTCACTAACACCATCATCATTCTGTTTCCTGGACCCTTGATTTTTTCTTTAACCTTTTCTGTGAGAGAAATAGTGAAAAGGGATAAATTGGCCGAAACATCAGAATTCCATGAGCATGGCTTGGCAACCCAGAGCTGCCAAAACACCTGCCTGACTTTCATCAGAAGCATTAATGTCACTCACATTAGGAAAATAATGGCAAGACTTATTTTGTCAGTGGTGGTGAAAATTAAATGAGAAAATCCATGTGCAGCCACCCAGTAATGCCCTTCTCCACCTTCCTGGTCTCCTGTAAGCCCAGCCTATCCATTTTCCAAAAAAAAAAAAAAAGTTTTGGCAGGAAGGGAGGAGATGGCAAGTCTGTGGCCAACATCTCTTTGGAAAAGAAGGGCAATGTGTCCTGCATGGCTGGCGGTTCGTCCCCACAGCCATCCTGAGGATTCCTCTCACTCTGGATGAAGCTGGAATTCCAATAAGCCCCTGGAGGCCAAGGCCTCACCCAGTCAGAGGCAGTGACTCCAGCCCAAAACTGAGCTGAGTTTGCCATCTAGAGGATGCCAGTGGACAGACAGGCACCCACATGGACTTTGGCAATCACAAACTGCCCCCCCCCCAACTCCCCCACCCCCTCACACAGACAAAGTTGCATTGGTCTGGTGACGAGTACTTGCTGAAGATCTGCTATAATGCAGAAAGTGGAGAGGCGGGGTACATCATGATGAGTTCACACACTAGTATTCAAAACCGAGACCTAACTTCTGGAAGGAGGAAGAGTCTCCACTCTAAAGTACAGAAAGAATTTGCTCACTGACACATCACACAGCCCGGAAATGGTGCGGTTGAGCTGAGGCTTGCGCTCAGGACTTGGGTTCCATTTTTCTGGACACTGAGAACCTGGGGGGGAAGGGACGTATGAGGGCCCTGCTTCCTCCTTTTGCAGTCAAAGGGAAATAAAGCAACGAGGAGCACTCGGCTAGAACGTGGTCCCACTGGACCACAGGCACTCCTGCCACGCCCGTGTTCCACCTAGGACGCCGAGGGATTGGCCTGTACATGAAGCAGCCGGCTAGCACATCTGAACGACAGAAAGGAGGCTGTGAACAGTCTTCAGGACTGAGCACGCTTCAAGGGCGGGTTTGCTGAAGGCGGTAGTTTTAACGTCTTGTTGAGGCCTTCCCTTACCAAGGATGGAGTAAATAAGAAAGCCTGGCCCCTGGCCTAGATTCCCAGAGCTCCTCTCACCCTATAAATCCGGCGATCAGTAGAGGCCTCTCTGATTTTCATGGGTGTTCCTACAGTTGCCGGGAATGTCTGTATATTTGGAGTTATGCGTATAGTCTAAAAATCCCTTGGTTTTTGAAAGGTGACAATGTGGCTGCATACAATTTGGGACATTTAAACTAGAAAGGAAGTCCATTTCCCAGGGAATGACTGTTCTCCAGGACAGTAAACATTGCTCTGATGCTATGCCCTTGTAGATCTGTGTCTTAGCTACCATTGCACTGTGGCCTGTTTAAGCTCGTATACATTGTTGATAAGCCAGCTTTGCATAGAGGACACAGTGATGTGCAGGACGTCTGCAGCCACTGCCCTCCTGGAACTCGCAGGACATCCAGGACACTTCCCAGAGAAGATAAGTCTGTCCTGCTGAGTAGACACAATACTTAGCTGCAGATGGAAACTGAATTTGTGACTGTGTGTCAACAGAATCCTTTGCATACTTTCCTCAGAACTCAGAACTTCGCTCAAAGATTTTTTAACATTGTTTTTCATTTTTGTTTGACTTTGTCTAATTTTTGTTACAGTTAACAATCATCTGTATACCCAGAAGAGATCCAGTTTCCTAAGATCAGGGGGGGATTGTTATTTATGTCGATCTCCCGTTATCTACTAACTAGTAGGTGCTGACTGACTAAATGAAAGAAGCCAATTTATTCCACCATCCCACCAATCAGTTTTAAGTATGACTGATAAAACCACATCCATAACGTTTTTAATTTGTAATGCATGAGACTCTACACGTGGTTATTGATGACCAATGAAACTGCAGTGACATGCCTCCATCCAAGTGCATACATTACTCATGATTTCTCACTCATTACGCAAGCGTTTGTGTTAGAAATGATGCTGGAAGCCATCTGGAAAAGCAGGTGAGCTTTTGCATAAATAACTGGAAACTGGTGGAGATTTCTCAGAAAGGTGCATGCCTACAACTAGCAGGAACAATCAATACAATGAAAAAAAAAATAACTGGCTTGCTCTTTGCTACAATCAGAAATCTGACTGTAACTGCTATGAATAGCTGCCTCAGTAGAACCTCAGTCCCAGGAGCGGGGACAAGGAGAAGAAATGTCTGGAGGTTGTGACACGGATGAACAAGAACTTGCCAGAATATGTTCAGTTTATATACATGTATATATGAATATATATGTATATGTATATATGAATATATATGTGTATATATATATATAGAGAGAGAGAGAGAGAGAGAGAGAGAGAGAGTAATTGAACACATTAGAGTAATATTTATGATACTCTCCATTTTGGTTTTAAATGAAGATAGTTTTAGATTTTAAAATATTATACTTCAAATTATACCTCTCTGATCCTGCACACTCAGACCATTTAAGTGTTTGTCCAATTCCTGCTTTGACCCTGACCACTAGCCTCAATCCTTGAAGCACACGCCCACCCCACTTAGTACACAGTCCATGCTTCTAGTAGTAAGTTTTTAACAAGAAAGGCCAGTTATTGAAAAAAAAAGGCTATGATTCATGAGCATCTATTATGTTCGCAGGCTAGGCACTCTAAGAATGAGCTCGTTGATTTAATGTAAACACATCACAAAGTAAGTGTCATTAACTCCTGTTTAGACATAGGAAAATTGACGTTTAGCAGGCAAGGCCCCTGGCCTAGGGGAATCCAGACAAGGAGCAGCAGAAGCAGGCTGGCAGCCTGGACCCAGCTCCTCCACAAGCCACATTCTTACTTCTTCCCATGGCTTCTCAGGATGCTATCTGTGCAACGGGGAAATGGCTTTCTCCACTTTGCTTACTTTTATGTTTTATCTTCAGTTCAAGACAAGTGATACTGTCTCTCAAATTATGTGTAGACATGTAAAATTTTCATTTCTAAAAGTTTATGGTATTTTTATACAAAAGTTTTCAAAAACTCTCTTAGAGAAGTAATAGCCCATTGGTTTATGGATGTACCAAAACTCAAGCATGCCATACACAACTGGCTAGTGTCTGGAGACACTGTGTTGCCCTGTAAGTGTTTCCACACTTCTGAGATTCCCTTGATATTTCATGGTCTTTACCTTTAGGCCAGAGCCTCTGAACTCAGTGGACATAGTAGAAGCATCCAAGAATGCTGATGCCCAGGCCCTGTTTTAACCCAATTAAGAATTTTTAAGGGGAGGCCTAAGTATCAATACGCTTAAGATCTTCCACTAATCCTAGTGACTGACAAGGATAAAGAGTACTTTCATAATTTATGAAGCCCTTTGTATATTGTAGGACACAGCACACTGCCTGGTACAATGTTTGATAAAGAATTATGTTGTTCTAGATTCCCCCAAACCCATGGCCCTGGAAAGAAGTTTCTTGAAAGAAGTGGCAGCTAAGAAGGGTTCCAAATGTTGAGTAAGGCTGCTAAATACAGACCAACACAAGAGGAGGATCACATCAGGACACGGTAGACAGAGAAAAGGTGGCTTAGCCTGGGTGCTGCTAAGAGTTTCATAGAACAGAGACATGATGACAGGAAGTCAGGCTGGAATAAAAAACAAAGACCAAGTCTCACTGCACCTTATGGGTTGTGCTTGTTATTTGCTCATTATTTTAGAGTGCTATCCTGAGGGAAAGGGGACCCATTGAGAATATTTATGCACCTGAATGGAATAAATAAATTCATTCTTTAGATAGGTCATGAAAATATTGGCCAGTAGATGGGACAGAAAAGGACAAGCTAGAAGCAGGGAGACGAGTCAGCTATCAGTTGCACCCTCTAGAATAAGAATGACGGGACACCAGCTGCAAGCTTGGAACGAGCGTGTGAATCAAATGAAATCAGCATGTTTGGGGGGTTGATTAGATATGAAGAAGAAGGAAAGAGAAAGTAAGGAATAACTCCCGCCTTTCCAACATGGGAGGTCGACTTAACATGAGGTTAATTAAGCAAGGGAAGTCTCCCACCCCAGGGCAGAGTGTCTGTGTCTGAGAATGCGAGTGCCTGTGCGTGAGATGTCTGACTCAACTTGTGAACAGCTACGCCTTAAGATCTTTTGAGAGAAATGGAGCTTGCTAAGTGTAAGTGGTGTCACACAATTGGGCTCCCAAGATGAATTACAAATTGCCATACCAGCTTCAAACGAGTATGTGAAGAGAAGAGAGAGAAGAAAAGTATTCACAATATGTCAGCAAGAACTTCTGGATACCTTGGTTACTTTGCACAAAACAGTCCTGAAGAGTTACTCACGAATTAATAGACCCTGAGAGCAAGGACTTCCCTACCACCGTGTCAAGTCACTCTAAACTTCATGCAGAACGTGTCTGGCTACAAGAATTCTGGCTTTTGCCAAACCTCATAGAATGTCCTGGAACCATTTTACAGACCTCTGCATTCCTATAGGTCTCCCCACCCTAAGGCCTGTCCGCTTTAATGCTGTGTTCCTTTGGGGATGAGAACTCTTGGGGCCTTGCCTTTGACTCAGTTCAAGCCAGGACTTGGAGACGTATTAAGCAAGTTAGAATCCATGTGTTATCTTCAATTAAAGGCCTTGCACAGCAAGGGAACATAAACTCAGCCACCAAATATTTGGGTCTGGGGAAGCTTCTCCAGCCTTTCTGACAGGCCAAGTGTGATGTGGTGAGGCTGGTTCCTGTCAAAAGCAATGAAGGAGGCAGCAATGGACACTGGAAAATTGGACTTGGCACCAAACTGCGCCACTGAGTATCTAAATGCATGGCATGTGAAGTGTGGTTTGAACATCGTGGTCTGAAAAGCAATGAGAATTCTGGGTAGGATCTGGGTAAAGAGGAGAAATGGTTGAAAAGCTTCATCCCCAAGCAAAAGTGAGCAATGGTAGTAGAAATGGATGCTGGGTACATGTGCCTATGTAGACGTAATATGGACTTGCTCATCAAAGTTAGTCATCCAATGAACATGTACCCTGTCTGACCTTCATGTGTGTTTAGGAGAACTTCAGAAGTTAAAGGCTTTGACACAAAGAGGATCTAGTTGAAGGGAATGCACCAAAGACTAATTCTAGTGAGAAGTCATAAATTTCCTGATACTATTTCCAAAGGCATTATTGGGAAAGAAATATGCTATCTGGAAGGTCCAGTATGACTTTTGTCTTAGTTCTGCTAGTGATAAAATGTCTGGCCTCGGGTATTATTGCAAAGGCCAACATAGAGGACCTGGCATTTGGTTGGTGAATAAAATGAATGAGGCCGCAAAATGTGTTGAAGTGTGGGTCAGAGCAATGGGTACCTAAGGGGGAGATCGCCAGGAAGATCGCCATTTCCCGTTTCATTAATGACAGAGACAACATCTGTGTGGCTGCTGGGAAGGCAGGTCAATGAAGGTTTATTCCAGAGGGAGGAGGAAAACAGATACAGCACCATGGAACAAAGGGAAGAATTAGAAGTATAGAAGACTCTAAAGAGAAATAAGAAATGTAACAAAGTAAGCAGCATTGCCAACACTAAGCAAGGAGGAAAAAACACAAAAATCCCGAGACATCCAGATGTCCCTATTGCAATCAATATGCTGGTTAGAAATGTAGAATGACGTAAATTAAATTCAACAGTGTCCATCAAGCATTCTGTTATAACATAAAGTGTGAAGTAGAAAAAGATACAGCTATTGTCCCAGGTAGGAGTGGTGACTCCACGTCACTCTTGCATTCAAAACCCATCTAATGCAAGTGTAACTTGGCGATTCAGGCAAGCAACTCAAACTCCCTGAGCTTCGGTTGCCTCAAATCTCAAAGAAGATTAACAAGAATGCCTCTCTGGGTCACTGTGATATTTAATTTTTAAGTGTAAAACACTCAGTCCATAATAAAATGTTCAAAAAATACATTAGGCATATTATATAAAATAAGAACATAACACAATGCTATGGCCAGTGATATCTGCTGGAAGAAGATAACATTTTAACTGTGTTCAGAGAACAAACACCCTTGAGGGTGAGTGTAATGTAGGATAACAGGTGGGGGGATTTGAGGTGAGGGGGAAGATCTGCCAGTCACTTCACCCAATCCCACTCATCTCCATTCTGATGAAAACCTATAGAGCAGGGCTGCACAGCCCCCAAGCCATGGGCCAGGATCTGTGGTCTTGGAAGGATGGGGCCACTGGGACAGATGAGGGACAGGCAACTAGCGAGGAGAGAGAAGCTCCACCTCATGTCGGTGGCTCCTGCTGGATCTAACAGGGCTGCCACTTCTGATTTAACAGAAGGTGGAGCTTCACTGCCTCTTCCCCTCTGCTCCTGCTCTGCTGCTGTTGAACCCTTTCAAAGCTCTCCTCCAACTCGCTGCATAACACATACCCCCGCTTTCAGTCCTTGGGAGAATGGGCTTCAACTAAACCACACTGGGCATCACAGCTATTGCTGTGGACAGCTTTATTTGGATTCACAGTACCATTCAAATACCTTAGCATGCAGCACACAATTGATGTGGTAGTTCAATGTGCATTTATTTAGCATTTACTACACCCGCAGAACTGGTCTCCTAAGGAACCGTACCTGAGCCTGGACTATGAAAATTCACAGGCCAGTTGGAAGATGAAGGACAAGCTTCAGTGCACGGTAATTGCGGCTGTGATTAAGTGTGTGCTTCCCACATCCATGGTGGAGGAAAAGGACTCGCACTCTCAAGTGGCAGGCTCAGGGAAAGCTTTATAGTGGAGAACAGGTTGGGCCATTTGCAAACGGAAGAGGGAAAGAAATATCTAGAAGAAATATGAGGAACCGAACACAGATAAAAATAGAGGGGTGGAGAGGAGACTTTTCAATGGTGTCCTTGTATGTCAAATACTGCTAGGGCTGCAGGAAATGAGAGAGAACAAATAGAAACTCCATCAGCAATCTAAGAGTCCATGCTAAGGAGCTTCATCTTACGAATGATAGGCCTAAAACAAGCAGGGCAGGATCCAGAAGAGAGAGTACTGAGGGGGTCCTGGGATAATCCGGGCTATCCAAGACGAACTAATGTAATGAAAGGTGGAAAGAACTGACCAAAGAGATGAGGGGTCCTGATAACTTCTGCTCGTGTTCCTACCCACATGAGAAGGGGAAGTGGCTTTCATACCCTTTCTAACTGTTGTCCCCATCCCCTCCCCAGCCTTCGTGAATGGTTTTTATCTTGCACGCATTTGTGTCTCTTCCTCAAAAACTGAATGCCAAAGCTGCAGCCTAAGGGTCTTATTTTGTGCTGTTATACTTAAACAACTCACTGCGTAAGGCAAGCGCCCAAACCAATTAAATCGGAATCCCCAAGAGGTGCAGGCAGAGAGTAAAACCAACAAAGTATAGCTTGGACCAAATTGGAGCTATTCTGAGTTCGCTGTGATGAGACGAGAATGAAAATGAGGGTGCTGTGGGCAAGGAAAGGATGGAAAAGTTCACAAGAAAGGTTAATTTTTTAACACAGTTCTCACATGCATCCCTGTAAGTCAGAAGCCAAAGCTAGCCTTCTTTGATTCACTAATCTGCTGATATTAACGCTAAGTAACACGTGTGCCACTCAGAGAAGAGTTGAGACATAATGCATACCTGGAAGGAGCTCCCGCTTGGTGGAGCCAGACAGGAAGCCACTTACACGCACTGCACCGTAGCAGCTGCTAAGACATATTTAAGAAAGGAAGCACATTAATCTACCTGGAAGTACAGAGAACCACAACATAGGAGTTAATAGTCACGGAGCAGCTAGAAGATAATGGCCAAGCAAGGCAGTAAAATAAGGAAAACAGCTCACGCAAAGGCATAGAGATGTGAAAGTGGAATAAAACTGGGAGGAAGAGAAAACAAATTGACCAAGTCTGAAAGTTGTCCCCAGCCACATCTGAAAACTTAAAACAGAGATTCTTAAAGATCCCTTGGTCTCAGTCTCTTGCACTCGTGGCAAGGGTTTCAAGAGGCACTCTGCTGCTCTTCAGAGGCAAGGGGACATAACCAGCACATCAGAAAACCAATGACCTAACAGTTGTTAAAAATAAAAAAAAAAGCAATGAGACATAGTTCATCTATCAGGAACTCCTTAAAAATACTGCTCTGAGATTCTGGGTTTCATCAGTTGCATGATAAACAACAGGGAAAGGTTTCAATCTGGAACATGCATTGCTCCACAACCTTAAAAAAAGTAAGAAACAGCCTCAGGTTCAAAATAAAAGGTTTTGCATAAAATCATTGCAAAAATTAAATATGACATATTAGAAGATTGAATACAGAGCCTGACATCAAGCTGGTAATGAACAAATGTGAGCCCCCCTTACTGATTCCCACCTCTTTAAGTCCTGGATTGAGTTCAATGCACATATCTTGCACACACAGGTGCTCATGTTGGTTCAAGAACACATCAGTCTCCATTAGGTCTACTAAATCTTGGCAGAAAATTGACAAAGTGTTATGTGGCAAACAGTTTGTGTATATTCCCTCATTTACCTTTCACAACTCAAAGTGGTGGCTACAGGTTTTGCGTATCCAATACCGTGGTTTGGACTTGGAATGTCCCCCAAAAGTCTCATGTCTTTGGTTGTTATGGATTGTCTGTGGAATCATGTGCTGTTGGGAGATTGGGGCCTAGTCTGGAGGGATGGATTACAGGCATGCAAATTGAACTACAGGCAAGTAGTAGGGGCTTACTACACCTTCCACACCTGCATACAGGAGGGGCTGTTCACTGGGATGAGACCTGGAAGAATATAAAGCCGCTTTCTGCCTCTCTTGAAAGACCAGACTCAATTTTCCTTGACTTGGCTTTCTGTTTGTAATGTCGTGAGGAGCTGCCTCCACCTCTGCCTCTGCCATGTTACTTCCACTCTTGCCGGCCACCCCTGAGTGAATTGTGAATTTCTGAAACTGTTAGCGAAAATAAACCTTTCCTCCCCTAAATCTGTGGATGGCAAGTATTGAGTTACAGCAATGAAAAAGTAACTAAGACACTCAATTTACAGTTGAGAACTTCTACAGCTCAGACACTTGACGTGATAGCTGCGATGGTTCAGCTACGTAGGAGGCAGAATGAGGTGTTGCTCCACAACGTTCAGACCCTTCAAAGACTGCCAGTTGCAGAGATGGGGCTAAGGTGACCTCAGTCTCCTCAGCAAACCAAATGTGGATAGTGTTCCGATAGCTGACCCCCACCCCACAGCAGACGTGCCTTGACCTGTTTGGGTGTACCTGCCATGTGCCCCCATGCAGAACGAACAACATCCATGCCACCTCCTCTATCCAAAATGTCATTTCCGGAACTTTTTTCTTAATGGTAAGTTATAAAAAGGATTATCAAGGTGAGAAAACAACCCAGACAATAATTAATAGATTTTCTTAATTTTTTACAGCAATAAGAAAGAAGAAAAATGACTGAATGAGATTTGGGAAAGTTAAAACTGAATAAAATGTCTTGTTTCCCCGTATCAGCCACTCTGGGTCACTTTGGTGAGGGTTTGTGCCTTTTTTAAACTTCCAGATTTCATACTTTCTGTTCAGCTTTTCAACTTCCTAAGAATACAGTTTTTTTAAAAAAAAAAATACAGAAAAATAGAACCTCAGCCTCTCGTATCACTTTCAAGAAGGTGTCGCTTGCAGAAGGAAACTTGAGCAATAAAAAGCTCTTGCAAGGTTCCTTTGCTCCTCCCTCAAAGGACATTCACTTTCTTTTTTCTTTCTTTTTCCTTTCTTCTGGTTAGTGAGTAGTCTTCGGATGATTAGCGTTGCGTATCTTTGGGAAAAATTCATGCCAGACTGGTCAAATCGTAACGGCTGCTATCATCAGCTTGCAATGGTTTCCAAGAGCCTCCATAACAAAGAAACCACATACACAAACACATAGGCCTCCTCTAATTTTAACATCGCAAATATCCACTTGAAAATTTTTAGATTAAAAAGCAACACAATCACAAAATAGCATCATAGCACTTCAAGTCTTAAATAGAGTCCAGGCCATGCAGTGGATGTGGGTAGGATGTATTGAGCACACCCTTTCCATTTCTTAGCACACGTGGAAAATAAAGCCCTGAGCACCTGCATAGCATACTGCTGAAGGTGAGCTTCAAACTTCAATGTCAACTGCCCAAGAAAAAGGGCTCTCATGTGCCACTCACCTGGAAAAACAGAAATGTGCCCTTTCCCTGTTTTGTCGCTGACTACTGAGAGAGGTTTTGCAAATCCCCACCGTGATTTTTGAACTTTCACTTGAAAACACTTCCAACGTTCGTTGGCATATGTTGCTTTATCTTCTTGAACAAAAGATGCTAAATCCTGTCTTTTCTGGGGAAAAAAATGCCAAGTCATCCTTCTTTTCAACAAATATTTCTGAGGGTTTACTGAATGCCACGAACTAGGAATACAAAGGTGAGACAGTGTCCAGTTTTACAGCGCACACGGGATGAGGAAGCCAAAGTTCCACTTCTTCCTATCTGAAGGCCGGGCGAGCACTAGCAGCTTGAGCCAACTGCACGATGACCAACCACCTCTGTTTCTCCCCAAGTACTGAACAAACAGCATCTCCTCCGTGAGTGCTGCGCACAGAAGAGGTTGGGAAGAACTTTCCTAAGATTATTCACATGCCTCAGATTAGTTGCTCCAAACTTTATCAACCCAACTTTCATACTTTTGAAGCCTTATGTCTATTTTTATAGTCACTCCTTTCAGTTTCCTTCTAGTTAATTGCCACATCTTGCTGTCCTGAGAGTTCTTCCTTCTTTTAGCTAAAAAAAAAACGAAGCAAGGCAGTTAAGCAGAAATCCCATTTCCTTCAGCAAGTGCTTCCTGGGGACCTATTCTTCATGAGGCTCTCTAGGCTCTTGCAAAAAAATAAAAAAGAAAGCAGAGACGGAGAAAATGCATTGCTGCATTCTTCTGTGAGGTCACAGTCTAAAATTAGAAATAGAATTAGGGTCGGGAGACCCTGGAAGACTAATAACTAGGCCTCTGGTATTTCAGACTATTGCAGAGAACTTCATGAATTATGAAGCAAAGCTCAGTGAGGAGGTTCCCAAACCTGAGTTGAGACATGAGCTTAATATGTGCATGTAAGAGCAGATCATAGCAATGGATGGCATGCACCCTCTGAAACTGGCCTCAGCATCTCAACTCCACCAGTTACTCACTGCAAGTCTCAGATTCCTTTCTCAGAAAATATGGAAAATTACACCCACCCTTAGAGTTGTTATAACCATTAGAAATCATATAAATAGCACAGTGGGGCTCCAACTTGGTGTCAGAGACGAGGTAAATCTGCACACACAGAAAATGTTACATCTTATATTTGAAAGTCAATCTATTAATAACAAAAATTTCCAAGTGCACAGAAATAGCAGAATTAACAATTACTGAAGTGCTTAGAGAATGCTTCATTGTGATGGATATGCACCTTATTTCGTTGCGCAAACTCTAAAATTGTTATTTTAAACATCAACTCCCTCTCTTCGAGATAATGCACTTTCTCATTCTTCTAAAGGAATAAAGGCATGATTGAACAGTTTTTGAAATAGGTTTGGGAGATTGTGCTAAACTTGCTCCAGTTGGCTTCCCTTCTTTGATCACGACTTGACATAAACCTGTTTGTTATCAAGTTGTCTCTGATTCCTAAAAATGGAATAACAAGGAAATGACTGGGAACAAAAGAACGTGGTTCCAGTCCTCACCGTAGTTCCACCATGATGGGAAACAAATCTACCAACCCTCTTGGAATTTTGATTTTTTTAAAAATCATAAATGAAGATGTTACAACTTGCCCCAGAAACTCACTGTGCAAGTTCAGTGAGGAAGTGCCTATCTGAAGCATGGCGCGATGCCCGGAATGGACGTAGCTGACGTTCAATTGGTGTTGGCTTCTTGGCCATCTTCTTCATGTGTGGGAAACTTAAGTCAGTGAGTTCGCTTTTTTTGGACTCTCTGTTTCCCTGCCAGTACAACAGGGACATGACACCCACCTTGAAGAACAGTTTAGTAAGGAGTTAACAAGATGGAATACAGGAAGAATCTAGCATGGGGTCTGTGGCCTGGAGCACACTCACTCACTGCTATCTTCCTTCTCTTCACTGTATATCACTGAGTTTGTAAGTCCCGGTTCACTGGAAGTGCTCATAACTGAGGTATGTACATACGTTTATTTGTCTTTAGGGATTTCATTTGCCAAAGAGGCTCTGGATAGTTAAAACCCATAAGAAAAGTTTTTTGTAACATAAATGCCCCATGGAACCATTTCCCACGTCAGAATGTTTGAAGCCCCCAGGGCTATGCGCATTTTGAGGGGCTGACTATACAGGTCAGAGCTGAGAATCTGCAGAATGCTACGCAGTCAGAGTCACCCACTAGGGAAGAAGGCGTGCACCCCGAGTCATGTGAGAGATGTGCAAATTCTGACCAACAGAAATAGCAGCATCAGATAACGCTCAAAGGCTTGCCATACAATGGAGTTCATTATCATTCATATGAATGAAGCGGGAAAAGTGCCGTCATCTCTTCCTGCGGTTAACTGAGTTTTCATTGACAAAAAAATAAGAACACTTTTGTTTGCCAACACTGCCCTTTCCCATCCTGCTCTGGCCCAGCCCTGTGAAGTTGCACTTCATGTTTCAATGGAGCAAATCTCCCCCAATGAGAGAAAAGGTTACTTCCTCCATCATACTCCCCTGACCACCACCTCTGCCAGATCCTGTCATGTGCTAGAAAGAGAAGACAAAGCTGAAAAACAAAGCAGCCAGCAGGAAAAAAAAAAAAAAACAAACTTCTCATTCTCAGCAGTTTGTGAATCAAAAGTGCTTAAACCAGAGTCTAGTGGTGTATCAGGTCTTGTGGTCAAGAACTTCATTAGAGAGGGTAGGAGTGGGAAGTCTTCCACACAAGGTCAGGAAGCAGCCATGTTGGAGGTGGGTCTCAGTGGTACTTCAAAGCCTGTTCCGGAAACATTCTTTCTTCAGACAATAAGGCAAACAGTACGATAACAGCTTTCCTTAATTACAGCTCCATTCTCAGCTTACCCTCTGATCACCTCAATTGAATTTGGACCCCCATGTTACACAATGTCCTCAAATGAGAAAATTGAGGTCCTTGGGGGTCAGTGATCTGTCTGCCTAGAGTCGTCCAGTTAAGAAATGTTGGAGCCTTAACTATAACCAAAGAGACAAAGCCTTGTCTGGAAATTTGAAAACACTGATGAACGGAAACGCACAGAGTTCTCAGGACAGACCAAGACTTAGAAGAGGCATTCAAAAATTATTTCCCTGCCTCTCAAAGAGAATGAAAACATTCTGGCTAATTGGTGGTTTTACCACACCACCAACCCTTTCATCAGCAAAAATCTTTATCCTCACCAAAGATGATGATAACTCTAAGGACAACAATAATAATGCTTCGCCACTCTTTATTGAACTGTCATTATCTGACCAGACATGATTCTCAACTCTTTAACTACAATGTAATCCTAATTGGCCAAAGAGGAAAGGAAATGTCACGAAAAGGTTCATCTCTCCACTCACACTGGCAACTGGATATACAATGAATGAGTTTCCCTCAGGCTGAGGCAAGATTGCACATGTTAGGAGTAGGGTGACCGCGTCATACATCAACCAGACCAGGACAGATTGCAGAATGAAAGAGAGCTCTGTGAATAATTACTCCCATTTCATACAGATACGTCAGAATTGTCCTGTGCAAATGAGGACCTAAAGTCACTCCCGGTTAGCAACTCCAATCCACACCCTGAGAAATCAATGCATTATTTTTAAGTATTGGCACAAGGGTGTAGAAAGGCATACATCTTAAGCAATCCCTTCAGCACCATGAAGAGAGACCATGGCATGTGTTACCAGGGTTATGAGACTTAACGCTTTCCTTCACCCACAGGGACCTCTGCCCATTTCTCAACTTCCACTGCAGCCAATAGAACCCTTCCCACCTGGAGGGTCTTTGAATATTTTTTGTCTTCATGTTAATACTGTCCTCAACTACTGAAAATTATTTCTTCTGGTTAATTCTCATTCATCTACAACTAACAGCTTAATGCATTACTATTTTCAGAGAAGGGCTTTAGCTAATCTCTTCTGAAAACACTTCAGGCTAAATAGGGTCTGTCAATGTACTTATCACTGTATATTCCATAGCACTTATAAAATAATTCATACATCTATTTCTATGAATATATTGTTTATCTTCCTTTAGAATACATTGTATGCAAAAAATAAGGCAAGGACGTTTCCTTTGTTTATTACTGTAGTCCAAGGGTACATGGTATGGTACCTCTCAGAATTCTTAACATAAAATAATAATCCGTTAAAAAAGAAAAGACATTGAATTTCATAAATTTCTATTAAATGCCACTTAATTCTTACAGCAATTCTGGGGAATAAATGTAATTTCCAAGTTACAGATAAGAGTGAAACTCTTCCAATTACTTAGCTTACACAAAGTGCTGGGAGTCCACAAGCAGTGCTCTGTATGTGGCACCAAACCATGAGCCAATGGCACTGCCCACAGTCTTTGCTGCATTTTCCATTGGCCCAATCAGTTTTGTTGCCTCAAAAAGGAGTTGGTTTGAGAGCAATGTCAGCCAATCATCCCCACTCGAATGTTAAAGCAACAAGCACTCTCTCACAACAAAAACATTCATACACCACCCGTACTGTGACCAACGCATCCATCACCCAATTCTGGCTTCTTGCCACTTTGAGTAAGCCATGGAACTTCTCTGAGCTTCACTTTTCTCTTCTGTTACTTTGGAGGCATTTGAAAGTTTTGAGCAAATGTATGTCAAGCACCACACATGCAATCTCATTCACGATACATGCTAAATAAATGTAGACATTTTTGTAATTGTTGGTATTGATACCAACACCCATTGGTAAACACGACATCGTATGTAAACTCAAAGTGGCGTCAGTAGCATATTTCCAGAGACCAGATTATTTGAATCAAATATCCACAGATTCACTTCTACCCATGTAGAAATATTTGAAAATATCAAATTAACTTCTTAAAAAGTAGTTTGATGCAAAATTAATCATAACAATGAATAGTCTCTGCAGTGCCCATGATCTTAGCTCCCATTGAACTTATCCTATGCTCACCACAATAAAATTCTTCCATCTAGGCCCCTTGGGATGTCTCTACCTGCTCTAGTCTTTGTCTGTCCTTTCTAATGCATTATGTATCCCATGCTTATTTCTGAAGATTTCATTCCTTTTCCTGTGCAGATGTGTCCTTCTGCTGCTGTGCCAAATACTATACTTCAGATGTAGTTTCTCCTCCTAATCTTATAACTGTGACACAGGTACCATCATTATCCCTATTTTACAAGTGAGAAATTGGGGTTCAGAGAAGTTAGCTAAGTGAGGCACGACTACTAAAAGACAAAACTAGAAGTTGATCACAAGTCTGGGTAACATGAAATCTCAGGCTCTATGCCCCTAGTTTGAAATAGCAAAGTCACAGACGTTTTGTAACAATGGCCCAGTCCTGAGCATAAGGCCCTGTCACTTTCAGTTCTCTCAATGCCAAAGTCTTCCTCTTCCATGAGTTCCTTTATAGATGAGCGGAAAATGCCTCAGAAAAATGCTACACTTGAATAACTCAACCCCAAGATAATTATGACTTGATTGTATGTTGTAATTCTTGTAACCCATAGAAGTTTGGGCCCAGATAGGCAGCATGGTGAGATTACCAATCCCTTTCTCACCAGCTGCTCTTGACTGTTACGGGAATAATGTCTTGGAAAAGGAAGCTTGTTCCTGACCTCATGTCTCCATCTGAGGGGTACCTAACTCTGTTGACTTAAATAGCAATCCTTGTGTAAAGAATTGATCGTGATTTCATAGTAAACCCAGAGATTTAAAAAAATACGTATTCTACTTTTCTGTCACATGAGCCTGTTGGCACCTCCACTGAATTACCTCTTGCTTTCTTTGTACAACACTTTTTCCATTGGTTAATTTATTCTCAGCTGTGCTCCCTTTAGGGAGGTGGGGGAAAGGTTTAACACCGACCCCTGGGGCTGTCAGGCAGGAAAAGCCTTCCCAGTGAAGCCTTCCTCTCAGAGGAAGGAAGAACAGATGTGTGACCTGAAATGACGGGGGTTGGTGTGAAAGTCTGAGGTACCAGACAGTACCTAGTAGTCACCACTGAACAGTGAGAAGACATCACAGGAAGACTCCAAACACTTAATATTAGTGGAATGGTCAGCTTAGAAGATATCTTACAAGTTGTCTCATCTAAATGAAGTGGCTGAGACCTTGAGATACTCCAGAAAGTAAAAACCCATGACCCATGAGCCAAGTTGCACATTTCCAAGAGAAAAACATTGACTATTCTCAGTGTGTTTTTTTATTCTGCAAGTTATCTTTCCCCAATTATTATATATCACCCTTAGATTAAACAGATATTAGATTAGATTAGATACATGTTCTTTGTTGTTGTTGTTTTGTATTTTAAGACAAATTCTGGCTATATTGCCCAGGTTGCTCTCAAACTTATACACTCAAGCAATCCTCCCACATCAGCCTCTTGACTAATGAGGACTACAGGCATGTACCACTACACCTGGATCAAATATATAGATTTTAACATGATCACTTGCCTTTTGTGTACTTTACAACCTGAGATCTTCATATCAACAGTATAAAATTATCATTATCATCTCAACCTACTACGGAGGCATCTGAGCCTAAGTAAAATTGTGACTTTTCCACATGGTAGATTCATAAATAATGAAGGATTAGGAATACCAACCTGGGTCAACTTACCTCTCTTAGGACCTTTTCCATTGGGCCATAAACCACACACATTATTTACTTCCAAGTTTGTGGTAACATTGTGGTCTGTTGTGTCGTCCCTGACCTCCCACATCCTGGGATCTTTGTCCTTGAACATTAGGGAGCAGCTCTCATCCATACCTCATAGAGCCCAGTGCTTCCTGTGATGCCTACCTATTGAGAAGCCCCAATCAATCAATGTCAAGTGAGTGAGGAAATGTGTGCCAAGCGCATGTCAATGGGGAAAAGATGGACCAATGTCTCCTACATACCATTAATGCTTTATTTAAGTAGCCAGAATAAAAGGTTCAAATAACTAGCTGTGAAAACAGTAACCACTCAGCTCCCAGCAAACTGTTCCACTCTCCCTGCCGGGTCTCCCATTAGCTTCAGTCAATAGTGCAATCCTATGGCACATTAAGCAGAGAATTTGATCCCAAAGAAACCCAATCGGTGGGCCATTGCTCTGACTAAACACAGCCTGCCAGGATTAAAGCATCACGGGCTGCGTGCAGAACTCCAGGCTTTGAATGAGATGAACTCCATTTTAATAGCAAAGATACACCGATATGTTCATCAGGCCCTGGGGAGTGATGAATATAATTAGTCTACAATTGAGTATCTGCACCCAGTTGTAGACATTAAAAGATGATTCATTAAATCTGCCCAACTTAATTCCTTGAGGCCACATTTGGTAGCCTGAAGTAGGCGGCTCTAGTTCGAAACCTTTGAGAAAAATTCATCTCGCCAAGATGACTACTGAAAAGGAGCAAACATTCGTTCTCAGCTGATCTTGAAGCAGACCCTAAGTTCAGGCTTTACAGAGACCATCTCCTGCCCTCCGGTCAGTGATCAAATTGCTGTCACTATTTTACAGATGTACAAATTGAAGCTTAGGGAACTCAGAAAGGTTACTCTAACTCACATCTGGCCGTGGCAAAGCTTGGACTCAAACGTGGAGTTGTCTGCTGTCTTTGTCACTGTCTTGTCACTGAGCAAAATACTCAGCGCCCACAATTTTACAGGAAAGGCTTATTTTGCCTAACTGCTTCTCCACTCGAGTGTTATCCACTCATCCATGGCTGGCAGTCTTCACTGCAGACACCGCAGGGCAGAGGCCAGCTGTTCACCACATCGGTAGCCACGGCCGAGCATATACTTTTCCAGGTCAGGGCGCAGTGACTTACCCGTCTCAACAGGGCTGTCTCCTAACAGCACATGAAATCATCAGTGGGGCAATATACTGAGAATAAAGCACTTCCATGATTCTATCACCTTCCAAACATAGGAGAATTTGGGGAGACATTTTAAATCTCAACATATCAAACCTACATAGGTCCTCAACGTTTGTCCTCCTCAGTCTCTTCTGTTGGTACCACAGCAGTATTTACCTCACAAGGAGGTGTGAAAAGTAAATGAGATTGTAGAGAACAAGAAATATTTTCTAGGTGCCAGGTCATGGGGCGTTGCAGCCACTTTTGCAATGTCATGGAAAAGGGGAAAAAAAGAACAAGTAGCTTCCAGAGCTTCACTTGTCTAGATGAGGTCACACAGATAGTAAGTGTCACACTAAGGTCGAAGTCAAAGTAAGACCAATTAACAGTAAGTTCATCAGTCTTCATGACAATCCAGCCAGGTGGAGAACACAGGATTGTACTAAGCAAGGCAACATGGAGAGAAAAAGGGAGACTAGTGCCTAAATGCTCCACATGGAATAGCTCTATTCCAAGTGGAGTAAAGGTAAGTGTCACAACTCCTCGCCTTACGATGGCTGTAGCACTAGTCCTATGAAGGATCTTTGTCAAAGTGGTCAAGGTCTAGATGCCAGCTCTGCAGATTATTAAACATGAGACCCAGAACCCTCGTTGGTAAAAGCAGATATAGAAGCAGCTCCTACTTCACGCCATCCTGTTAAATGTTAAATGGTTATTGTTTTTAAAGGACTACTTAACCTTTCTGAAGCCAAGTTCAATTGCCTTCATATGAAAGTAATAACATCCCCTTCTTTTACGGTTACTGTGAACATTAAATCTTCTCTCTATACAGAATGTCCAGTGTAGCACCACCCTATTTACATGAGAAGCACTCAGTAAATGTTATTTGTCTTTGTTGAGCAATGATAATGGTGGTGGTGGCTGTATCAAATCATCAAAGTGCCAATCTCCTGGCAGAAATAATTCTTCCATCCTTGTTCTCAGACTTTCACATCTCACCTAAAGGGTTGTTGTTTGTTTGTGTCCCTTTCCTGGGAAATTTTCTTGTTTATTTATGAAAAGTAGAATAAAGTCATGATTCCATTTTTTTTCTCCCGGTAATATGGAGAGTCTATCTTGCTAAGGATTCAGAAGGACAAGATTCATCTGCTGTTCATCTATTCTCAGAGGTTCTGTGAATGTTAGAAAAAGGATGTGTGAACTGCTCATGATGGAGTGGGAGGCACTGAAGTGACCTTACACCGCACAGTCTAGCCAAGGGCTGGTTACTATCTCAGGGGACCTCAAGATCCCATTCTCATACTGCTCTGATGAAAGGTTGTTCTTCTGACTATTTGTGTGTACACTGGTTTTGATCAGTGCTTTAAAGAACAAGAATCTCTGGACAGCAGTGCCCCCTAATGATCCCACTCTAATTCAAGGTGTTAGGAGTTTTTAGTGCACTTCAACAAACTAATGTTTAAATGGCCCACCTACAGTCAACCCACAAATGCTTTAGGATTTTCCAGCAATGCAGCCTGGTACGTCGTGGGCACTATGAAGAAAACAAAAGTTCTGAAAATGTAAGTGCCTCCCTGGAGCCACGGAGAGGACCAGCTCTGCCTACATGTTTGGCAACAACACCAAGTTCTCCTCCTGTTCCTCCACGCTACCCCTGCAGTTAGCTCTGTCTTGACTTCAAGATCTTCAAGTTTTTCTCCTCTTTCCCCCTGTGCCCTTCCTCTGTTACTCATTACAATTCAAGCTAATCTTCAGGCATCTTGCAGGTCCTGGTGCCAAAGTCACACCAGAAAGCCTTCCCCACGTGGCCTCTGGTGGTATGAATTTACCTCCTCCCTCCTTTCTTCTTGCAGGCTTTACCACTACTACAATTAAGCTATTAGCAGTACCACTGGATCTATAATCTCTGTCTCAGCAGCTGGAACAGACTGCAGCCCGACGCTGCAAGCTCACACTTGACTTGTACCCCTAACACTCAGTGGGACACGCACACGTGACAACCACCCACTAACATTGTGTTCAAGCTAATTCAAGATTTGCACAGGAGCATGAGATATTTGGATGGGACTGAGTTTACTTTGCTTTTATTTTATTGTTTAGAAGAGAAATGTGGACTAAATTCCTTACAGCGACTTCATTTTTTTAAAAAATCCGGTACCTGCTTTTTTTATTTTATTGTTTATATGTGAGTTCTTCTACAATACAATGTTAGGGATTCACAGAAGGTAAAATGATGATGGAACAAAGTAATACACGTACTGGCTCTCCCGGTCACTTGTTTGACAGGAGCACCTAATTCAACATTAGTAACTGATAACTATTTACCCACTTATTACACAAATATTTCTAATACAATACAATTAGCAGTAGTGTTCAGGTTGCCATTAGATCTCTAGATTCATTCAACCTATAGATGTACTTTTTTATGTACTTTTTCAAAATTTCTTTTTAAGTAAATTCACTTACTTTAAATTATTTTAAAGTGGCCAATATTGCATAGAGGTTAAAAAAAAACCCTCTGTGAGTTTTGGCAGCATTACAATTCACTTTTTCTTGGAGCCACTGGTTCTACGTCTAAATCTGTCCTTAAAAAAAAAAATTCTGCAAAAGAATAAAATGACAAATGTATAATGTCATTAAGTGCAACATTATTATAAATCAAAACATCAAAAATACAGTAGGTGTCCAGAAATAGGTAATGGCTATGTAAGTTGTGGTATATCCACATAATGGACTATAACACAGCCATGAAAAAAGTGAGGATCATTTCTCCATAGGAATATAGAGACTTCATCAGGGTTGATCACTAAGTGAAAACAGGAAGGTATACAACAGTTAGAAAATGCTAGTTTTGTGTAAATAAAGAAAATAAGAATCTCTACATGTTTCATCTATTTGCAAGAAATGAAGAAATCATAATAATAATAATAAATGCACTGAAAATACATACAAGGGAATGAGATGGAAGTGAAATTTCTGTGCCTTCACAATTAAAAAGATATACACAGAAATTTAAACTAAACCTGACTGCTGCTAGCACTGACGTTATTACTTTGACACTTTTACTTTAAATGAATGATACAGTGATGAGGAATTATATGAATGGAATTCTAAGAGAATAGGAGATCCGAACATAAAATCAAAAAGCAAATATAAATTTAAGGCTGAAATTAAGGTGATAACAGTTAAACGAATGTATGGTTTTAATAATCGCATTTTCTCGCTTTGAAGTGGCTGAGCGACCGTGTCAACTCGGTAGCATCCACTGTTGGTCCCCAGATTTTTCCATAAAATTAGGACTTTTGTAGAATTGGATGCTTTCAGAATTGGATTAGGGAAGGTACCCAGTGAGCCTGGAATATGTTTCCATACTGAAAAGCAAAGAGTCTTTCAAATAGTGGTTAGTCAAAGGGACAAAAGAATGATCTAGAAACAATGTGTGCTGTCCAAACTTGTGACGACCAGAACACACACACACCAGGGCAGGAACACAAGTGTTTAACACACCCTGGCTTTACTAGCCCTAAGTTCATAATGATGGAAGGAAGGAAGGAAGGAAGGAAGAAAGGAAGGTAGGTAGGTAGGATTTGTCACCTTTTGAAGTAGCTATAAATGTGATTTTTTCCAAAGGGAGTGGAAGGGTTGAAAAGGGAGAAGGGAAGGATTTGTAACTTTGCCTTGATATTTATGGGCACAAAATATTCAAGATCAGTGTAAACTTTGTTTTTCACACACACACACACACACACACACACACACACACACACGTATAGGGGGAAATTAAAAGAGGCAAATAAGTATTGTTCTCTCCCTTTTCAGTAAAAATTGCCCTTTGGTGCAAGTAGACAATGGAAACATCTGGTTTTGTGGAAGAATGTAATCCAAAAAAAAAAAAAAAAAAGGTAGAAGACGCATTAGAATTACAAAGTCAACAGTTTACCATTCCCAGTGAGATTCTGGAGTGAGGCTCAGAAGGCTGCTGGCAGCAGAGAAAGGTAAATAATTAGGTGCAGCCTGCGGGGATCTGAGAAAGCTTCCAGGGACAGAGAGGTTGTGAGCTGAGCGTGAAGGGTAAACAGATTCCGCCCAGACAAGACTGCCTGTGAAGCACGGAAGTGCAGGGAAGCCTGGAAAAGCTTGACCAACTGCATCTACGCCGGGGAGGATCGTAGTCCACCTACATCCAGGGCAAGCACAACACTAAGAATCGGACCTCCTCAGAAATCTCTTTGGAAGGAGCTTTGCTGTGGCCAACACCCTGCACCCCAGTAAGCCCACCAGAGCCGCTTCCCCCACAGACTGCTCAGATCAGCATCTGACCACAGTGAGCGAGTGGAGGGGGCGCCATGCAAGGACAGCCAGCGTGCCCTGAGGTGTCCCCCCTCCAGGGGGCTCACTGGGAGGAAGGCAAGAGTCCCGCTTCCCGCCTCGGCTTCCCCGCAGCCCCTGGACACTTCCACAGACAGGGCACGGCCTGTGACCTTCACTGTTGACTTGATGTCTGTACTCCCATCCGGTCCCAGGTCTCATTAAAAACATCCAGGCAGTCAGTATCTGTGGCAAAGTATGGGCTATGCCAGTAAACATGAGAAAGGAGTCCAAGAACCTAAGAGCCCAGGGAACAGGGCAAGGGGCATCACAGCAAGGGGCTATTTTGCTAAACTAGGTAGCTTCCGCTATAGAACGGAAGAAAAGGCAATGGGTGAGGTCTCGGGTGAGGCACTGATGCTAGTACCTGTGCTTTTGAACAGCTACCATGCTTTTGCCGTGAAGAGTCTCCTAGTGGCCGTTGGTTTGGGGTGCAGGGAAGAATATGGGCAAATAAGGTGTAGTTGCCTTTCTGTTTTTAAATCCAGCTTCCTTGCAGGCCC
Source organism: Ctenodactylus gundi (assembly GCA_004027205.1). Classification (NCBI taxonomy): domain Eukaryota; kingdom Metazoa; phylum Chordata; class Mammalia; order Rodentia; family Ctenodactylidae; genus Ctenodactylus; species Ctenodactylus gundi. The sequence goes on along the minus strand of PVKB01000605.1, from coordinate 61,548 downwards.
TCCTTGAAAGGCCACGTGTCACATGAAGTGGACACAGAAACGTTTTAGACCTGAAAAGGGTAAGGAAGCCATCTTTAAATCCCCGTACGCAAAAAAGGGACAATATGAGATCTAGATCCTCCAACCACAGGTAGCTGGGCTGGGAGAGGTGTGGCTGCTTCCCACTGAGTAAGAGAAACTACATGGGGTTTCTTCCCAACAACTGAGCACGGAAACCGCACATGGGGCCAGGAAGAGGTCATGGCATGTCAGCCCACCCACCATCCATTCAAAATAGCTACTGCTTGCTACAGTAAACCTCCAAGTTCTAAACAGGTTAGTTGGCACACAGGTGTTTAATCAGTAGTCTTCAGTAACCATCTCCTATGTCAGGAACTGAGTTATAAGTTAGGTTTTCAAAAAGGTAAATCATCTCGCTGAAAGGTAAAGACCTGATAAACGAATAAAGCAATGAGCAGGAGACTGGACCCTCCTGTGCGTCGGACACCAGCGCCAGATCTCTCACAGCACGGGTGAAGACCACTGACTCGGTGACCCTGGGAAGCCACTCCTGAAGATAACTGGAGCAAGCACGACTCTTATTATGATCAAATTTTATTAGCATGAGAGTGAAAAAATGGAGAAATGTGGATATATTTCATTTCCAACTTGCCTCAACCATTCACCAAATGTGTTGTTTGTTTCCAGCTCCATTTTTGTAAAATATCCTATATTTAAAAAGACCACTATCCTGGTCTGCAGCTCAGTTAGGTGCATCAAATTGAATTTTTCTGTGATCATTATCATATAACTAATTTTGTTTCCAGAATTTATGACCTTGAGTGATCTGCTTTACAGCTTTGCTCTCAGTGAGGATTGATAGAGCAGTGACAGAAGATTAGACACAGAAAATACACACACAGATAACATAGATAGATAGGCTACCACAGGTACTATACACCGAATTCCCTTTTTAAACTTCTCATACAATCTCTGTTGTGTGGTTATTTGCTGGCCAAAGAAATCTCAGTTCACTTAAAACTTTCGGGTGAATTGTGATACAGCAGCATGAGACAATAGCACACAAAACATACTTCCCAACCAATGACCAACTCATGAATATATTTATAAAATAAAGCACATCTACATTACAAACGGTACTCAGGAATTAAAAGTAACATGACTAATGCACACTGTAACTAGATAAACCTCCAAAAATTAAATTAACTTTAATAATCTACTTGCCAGACTATATATAGCATTTATATTAAAGGTATAGAATGACTACCTATGTTTTTGATTTTTAATTCTATAACAGATTTAGTTTGAAGTCTTTCTTGAGAGTTCTTATGAGATGAGGCTAATTGGTCATTTTGGCAAAAATCATTGGTGTTTCAGTGAAGGGGCTGGTTGGCAGAGAGATTTTCAGTAAATTTACTGAGAGCTGACGAGCCACTTCTCAACTGCTCCTCCATGCACTCTTCCTCTTACAGCCTCCTTCTCCTCTGTCCTCACCAACGGCTCTATGGACATTGTCATGTATTTATTGCCTAAGCCTCTCAGGAGCTTCCAGGCTTTGAGACCAAAAGCCTGTCAGTCTAGTTTGTTGATCTAACTGAGTCACAACACACGTAAAATGTGTCAGTCATCCTGGATTGGTAGCACACAACTAATCCCAGAGGCCGAGGCAGGAGGATTGCTAATTGAGTCCATCCAGGGAAATGTAATATCTTGTCTCAAAATCCAAACTAAGACATCTTGTAGGGATGCAGCTTAGTGTGAAGGTCCTGGATTATAACTAACACTGGGGGGGGGGGGGGGGGAGTGTAAAACAAGTTATGTTAAGTATTATGTAGGTGAATTGGGCTCTCTGTTTTCTCAATAGCTACGAAATCGCTTCTTCAAGATTATCCAAAAATCTAACACATAAAATATAAACTCTTGCTGACACAGGAGTCATTAAACCTCTCATGTTGGGGCTTCTTATATACACACCTACAGTGTCTGCCTAAGCCTTAGAAGGTCATCAGGCATTCTACGTCCATACTTTAAGAATTATTAGTTTTGTCTAATCACTTCTGTCATAGATCAGGAAACTGAGGCACATGTCTGACTCCCAAATGCAATGCCCCGAAAGAGCCACAAAACTCAAAATAACCTGTGACCACAAGCCCAAATGAACTTCATACCAGTCAGACACTGGAAACTCACAAAGAAAATAAATACCAGAGTGAACAGCAAATAAAGCTTAAAATAGTTAAAACCACCAAAAAATTTGCATCAGAGATACCACTTCCCTTTGACATCTCTCTTTCTACTGTCTTTTCTCCAAATTTCTACTGGAAATTTCCTATGTGCTCATGCTAGCATACAAACTAATAACTCTCCTAGATGTTCCCTCTCTCGGCCACCAAGAAGGCTCTGAGGGGAAACAGTGCTGAAGGTAGGCTGGTGACCACCTGCTCAGTTCCCAAATCAAGGTCTCCTAGAGGGCTAAAGAACAACACAAGGAAGACTTTTCCCTAAAATTTGGAATACATGATCCTCACCGTTTAACCGGGAACTCCCATGAAGACCTCAGCCGGAGTAAAGAGAGAAAGAAGGATGAGAGAGGTTCACATGTGCATTTAAAATGTTGAGAAGCAAAGCAGAAGAGGACAGGGCTTAAAAATTAGTTTTCTCTGAACGGGGAGAGGTGAGGAATCATGTGGACGCAGAAACAGACCATGTTGCTTCTCCGTGGAACAGTCCACGTTGCTTGGTCATGTCCACTCTCATCATAAGCTGCCTTCTGCTGAAAGCCTGCATTTAACAGACAAACTTTATTATACATTGCTTTATTTTATTTTATAAAATCATATTTGAGCCTTAGAGCTCATCTACAACTTTCTGATTCTTATTTTTGAAGGAGGAGAAAATACTAAGCCTGGACCAAAAATATTTTGTGGCCCAATATTAAATAGGAAAGCTCCCAATGAGATCTCCCTAATTATCTTCAACTCTTCCTCCTTAAAACTCACCCAAGAGTCATCAATTTTTAATGCAGTAGCCATGGAATGTTTTAGTAACAGATTAAAAACGTACATGTTTCTGTCTTAGATTTTGTTGTTGTGACTCAATACCCAAAATCTGCAATTTAGGGGAGGAAAAGTTTATTTCAGCTCATCGTTTCAGAAGGTTACAGTTCATTCATAGTCAGACAACAGTGGAAGCACACGGCAGAGGCTGATCCTCACAGCATTGCAAACAGGAAGTCCAGTCCAGTCCAGTCTAGTCAAGTCAAGTCTCAGAAGGAAGAAAAGAAGCAGCATATATCCTTCCAGGTCCCAGCCCTAGTGACCTGCCCTTCTGGGTCCAGCCTCAGTGTTCTACCCCTTCCAGGTTTAAACCTCCACCACACATCTGTAACCCAATCCACACACCTGGAATCTATCATCTCCATATGCCTATCTTCCACCACATCCCTATAATCCACCACTCCCGACAAGGGTCCCATCTCCTAGCAGCACATAATTCCATAGATAATCCATAACATTCAAATACTTGAGGGTTTTGGGCAATGTTCCAAGTCCAAACCACAATAAAATCCAGCACACACAGACAAATACCGTACGGTCTTTCTCAATCTACAAATCTGATCACGTAGAAAGTAGAAAGGCCATTACCAGAGGCCGGGGTGCTTGATGGCTGGCAAGCTATTACTCAAAAGATATAAAATCTTAGTTAAGCTGGAGGAGCAAGTTCAAGAGAGTTACTATAAAACACAATGACTACCTCTGGAAAAAATGCTGAGTGTGTGTAAAGGTGTTCTCACCCAAAAGAAAATAGTATCTATGCAAGATAATGCATATATTAATTAACTAGTCATTCCTTCACGTCTATATATTTCAAAACACTGTTGCGGGTAGATCATCCTTTGACACTATGAACCAAGCTGCTCATCACGGCCAAAACACCTGATATGATTCTGCACTTTCTTACCTCTCCTGCCTCTTCCAACTCTTCCCTAGTCCTTCCTTTAACAGAGCTTGCTCCAGGCATACTTCATTTTAGGTTTATCACTCCTGTTCCCATTTTCTATTTACTGTCGTCTCTCCCTCTCTCCCTCCCTCTCTTTCCCCATCATGGATGCCCCCTCTCCCCACAATAACTTAAATAACTCACCCTCGTATTTCCAGACCTCCAATTCAGCCTCACTTTTCTTGCGAAGTCTTCCCAATCATCTTGAGACACACTCCCACCACAGCAGCCAATCCCCTAAAACTGGGCACGTTCCTGTTTATGGGCGAATAGCACTGCAGTGAAATATCTGCCTTTCTCTGCCTCTCCTCTGACTCCCAGCTCCCTGGAGGCAGGGTGCACCTATACCTCCCGTCATCTGCTTTATCTTGCCCAAAGGAAAAATAGAATCAAAAAGAAAAGAATGAGATAAGGAGAAAGAGAAATAATTACAATGAAGATGAGACTTCTTTGCGCCAGCTTCGTTTCCACCTCCTCCACAGAGGTTCCCAAACCTGAAACCTCACTGCTCGTGTCAGTCAGCAAGTGGTAACGGACAAGAAAACAGGGCTGGAATTCTGACTCTGCCGCCAATTCGCTTTATGGTGTTGACGCTGGACATGTGTTCCTCCTGTGTGTTAGTTTTCTCCTCTGTAAAATGAAAATATGCGACTAGTTCATGCCTAAGCTCACGTCTATTTCTCTCAATGTCTGGTTCGAGAATAAAGCATAGGTCAGATTCACGATATAGAGAATCTGAGGAAATGTATTACACTGCCACCCACCGCCTTCTCGTGGATCTTTAAAGCAGTGAGTCAGTGACGGGCCAGCAGCATTGGAGAAGCCTATGCCCCCTGCCAGGGCATGGAGCCCTTCACAGCGTTACGGAAGTGTCTAAAGGAGGCTCTGATTTCCGGCATCAGTGTCCTTACCAAAACAGGCCCTCTGGGTGGCCATGGTGATCAAATGCTCAATCACCAGGTCAGGCATCAGTCCAATTATGTCTTTTAAAAACTATTTGGGGCTAACTATTCTGTTCTCTCTCTCTCTCTCTCTCTCTGCCTTGCTCTCACTCTCTGTCCCTTCCCCCTTTCTCTCCCTCTCCCTTTTCCTTCATTCCTTCTCCCTCTCTTTCTCCTTCACACACACACACACACACACACACACACGCACGTTCTCTTTTCCTCTGTCACATCATTCCACTTACTGTGTAGGAAAGCTCCTGATGAAATATTTCTCACCAAGTCATGCATAATTGGTTTAATGCCTCAGTCTCCCAAGAGCATTTGCATTTTAATAGAGGACAATATTTTATTAGCATTAATGTTAATTATTAAGTAAAATAGCTTTCATTTTTATAGCACTTTTGAGTTTGCAAGGCACATTTACATATAGCATAAATTTACACTCACAAAGGTAAAGAGTGGAGCATGTTTTTATTAAAAGAAAAGAGTTTCCTTCAATGGCATGTTCTTCCTGTGGTATGACGCTTCCTTTCACTTGTGGAAGACATGGAAACATCATGAACTCTACGTGATCTTACCATTAAGAGAGATTGTATGCCACTCGTAGACTTCCTTATGAGATTTTTACTTTGTTATTACTAGCAAATAATACTCGTTTTACCAAATTTTAAAAATAAATTTTGCCTCAAAAGAAAATAGCTAAAATAAAATTATTAGAAGAACAATCATAAGTCATGAAAAAGGCACAATCTATGTTTAGGATTATATAAAAAATTAAAGCTGGGCATTCGAATTTTTGTGCAGTTTCTGATAGTGTTCCCTTATTTTTCTTCCTTAGGGCTAGAATCCTAGCACGCTGGGAGGCTAAGGCAGGAGAATCCAAGTTCTCACTCAGCCTAGGCGATATGGTAACATAGCGAGACCCTGTCTCATATTCAGAAATAAAAATGGACTTGAGATATGGCTCAGTATGAGGACCCAGTACTTCCCAGTACCAAAAAGGAAACTTGTTTGTTTTTGTTTGGTAACAAATGTAACGTTTCAGTGTAATGAAATTGGTAAAAATGTAATCAACTGAGCTGCTAGAGGCAGGATCTGCTGCTCAGGAACCCACGTAAAGTATCGTTAAAGTTCAATCAAATGTAGAAAGCAGTGGAGATGGGGAGCCACAGAAGTGGGGTGTGTGCAGGTAAACTAATTCAACTTCTCTTTTACTAACGTTGCTTGAGAGGGCACCTCCTGTAAGGGCACATTTGTTGTGTTTGTCTGATTGGCTTAAAATAAAATAATTTAAAAAAAAAAAACCGGTCTGCTTAGGTGGATTATGGAGATGTGGCCTTGAGCACTCTGCATGGTACTCTCTGGCACCATTCTTCTGCTCCTGACCCCACCACCATGAACTTAACCATTCGGAACCATCACATGTGCCCACAATGATGGTTTTGCTTTGGAGCCAGCCAACCATGTAAGGAACCCTCTGAAACACTGAGCCAAATCAAACCTCTCCTCTTGTAAATTGTTGGTGTCAAGTATGGTTGTCCAGCAATAAGGAACCTCAGTAAATCGTTTTCTTTTGTGATAGAACATTTTTAAGTCATTAATAACTTTTCTCGGCAGCTAAAGAAGAAACTAAGGCACTGGAAGAACAGCACAACAGTGAAAGCACTTGCCTAGCAAGCACAAAGACCTGGGTTTGATTCCCCGACATCATATAAGCCAGGTGTGGTGGCACACATATGTAATACCAGCCTTCAGCAGGCTGAGGCAGGAGGATTGCCAGAATTTGAGGCCAGCCTGAGCAACATCAGGAGTTCAGGACCCGCCTGGGCTACAGAGTGAGATCCTGTCTCAAAATAAAATAAAAAATAAAAGAATTTTTTAAAATAAAATAAACTCAACAAGCAATTGAAAAGTTAATTCTTTTGTGTACAATATGTCTATAATTCATTCAACAGTTACGAGGAAGAGTAAGAAAGCAGGAAAAAAGAAACTGGTAGTAGAAACAAACACACAAGTAACTCAGTGTTCCCTACCCAGAGGCCACGTAGAAGTTGTGCTAGTGAGCCCAAGAATACCGGGGACCAGATGCAGAACACCGCAGAGCACTAACACCTGTATTAAGGAACTAAATGGAAAGTCTAGAGCAGAAAAACACAATAACTAAATACTATAATAAATACATTTAACACAGCTTATAGAAAGACTAGTAGTTTAGAAGGTACCTAAGTCAAAAGCACCCACAGGGAGGCCCAAAGTGGGACATGAGTATTTAAAAAACAAAAGAAGACTAAGGAAAAAATCCACCTTGGAGAATTAACTGCAAGATAAACGTTGTCTCTGTATTCACATCAGACTGAGTATTCCTTTATGCAACAAGCAGTTTTAGAGATAAGAATGATAATTTGAAATGATAAAAAAATCCATTTATCAGAAAGATAGGATCACTCTACCTGTATATGCACTTACTAATGTGGTTTTGGGTTATATAAAGCAATAATTGATAGAACTGTAAAGCCAAATTGCAACCATCCTAGAAGAATTAAAACACCTTTGCTCAATTGCTGTAGAAAGCAGGCCTAGAAAAACTCAGTAAAGACAGGAAAGACCAGAAGAATACATTGACCTAATTGTAATTTATAGACCATACCAGGACCCCGGTTATAAGCAAAAAATTAATAAGAGGCAGCTAGAAACTTCTCAGTTTTAAGATATACTTACTAAATGACAGAATCAGTGATAAGTCAAAATGGAAATGAGACAATATGTTAAATAAGAAATAGTGAAAATACAGCAGTTTAAAACTCTTGGTGTCAGCTAACTTTGTGCCTATCTTAGAAAGAAGAAAAAATAAAAATATTTATCACAAGAAGTTTAATTTTTTTAAAAAATTAACTACACCCCCAAAAATAAATAATTAATTAACATATCAGCACAAAATAAATAAGATAGCATTGAAAGATGGAAGAGAAAACAAGGACTTCAAAAATTGATTATTTGAAAATACAACCTGATAAATTCACAGAAAAAAAAAGAAAAAGTAAATTACCAAGGGAAGAGACAGCAAGATAGACAGTATTTTATACCTAAAGATAGTAAAATACGATGAAATTTAAATCAACTATATTAATTTTGGGACAAAAATTTAATAGTTTAGACATAATAAACTAATTGCAAACACAGAAAAAGATAAGTTACCAAAGCAGACACAAAATGAAATAGAAAATTTGAATAATGCTGTGTCTATTAATGAAACTGGACTTTTGTTTGAAAAATCTTCCTGCAAAAAAAAAAAAAAAAAATTGTTGCTCCTATTCTGTTGGGCCTCACTACTTGGCTTCTGAGTTCTCGTTTACACACTTACGGAAGAAAGAGAATGAGTTTTACACAAGCACTTCTGGAAAACAGGTAGCCAGAAAAAGTATTTCAAATATATTTTATAAAGCCAGTATAGTTCAGTGCCCAAATTTAAGAGAATATTAAGGCAAATAATATTATGGGGAAATTATCTCTCAAGAACATACATTTAAAAATCCTAGCCAAATGTCTAGTATTCCAAATTTAATGGTACATGAAAAAACATCACAACCAAATTTCTTATTCCAGAAATGTAATCAATGCAGTTAATCAACGGTTTTAGAGACCTTGACAAAAATCAAAGGTAAAAATATCATGGTTATTTGCATGGATACGAAAATATCGCGAAATATCTTAGTAAGCTAGACAGATGAAAGCTGGTTTATAACCTGATAATGGGTGCCTGTAAAAACCCACAAGTAGCACTATCATTTTGGTCTCTTCACAAAATACATTCACAGTGAAAGACAGCCCCTGAGACTGAAGAAAACGTGCTCTGCCATTATGTCCATTCAGGACAGTACTGGAAGCCCTGGCCAGGGTAGCAGAGCAAGAAAGCAGAGTGGATGGCATAAGATGGTAAGAAAATAATGTCACTATTCATGAACAATCTGGTTACACAAATTGCAAATTCACAGAACTATAAGGGAAAGAGCTTGAAGGAGTGATCCAACAAAAAAAATCAATGTAACAAAAAATTTGTTCTTGGAAAGGGTAAACAAAATCAATAAACCTTTAGCTAGACTAGAGAAAGAGAAAAAGAGAGAGCCCAAAAGATAAAAATTAGAGATGAAAAGACATTACAACTGATACCCAAAAATATTCAACATACCAGAAAATATTATTTTGAAAAACTACATGCTAACAAATTGGAAAATCTAGAAGAAGCAGACAAATTCTGGACACGTATTATCTATAAAATTGGGTCAAGAACACATCTTAAAAACTAAATAGACCTAATGACAGTAATGAGATTGAATCATTAATAAAAAGTCTCTTAAGAGAGAAAAAAGTCCAAGACCAGGTGGTTTCACTGACACGCTTTACCAAACTTGGAAAGAAAAACTAACCCAATCCTTCTCAAACTAGCTACTGCATAGCACTGAGAGGGAACCCTTACGATCTCATTCTATAAGGCCAACAGTACCTGCTACTAAAACCTCGTGAGAAATTAATTAATTGACCAGTTAAGCTAATAAAAATAAAGCCACTGATGAACACAAGTCCAAAAATTCTTAACAAAATGCCAGCAAATTGAATCTGACAGCACATCAAAAATATCATGCACCATGATCAATTGCTTTCACTTTAGAAGTGCAAGAATTGTTCAATATGTGCACATTCGTAAGAATTTAAAATCTTTCTATCAAAAGAAGAGAGAATCCACAGTATGACCAAAAATACTAGCAACCCATGTTCTTGAGAAAGGACTCAACTCCGGATTTCATCAAGAACTCCTTCAGCTAATGAGAAAAAGTCAGCCCACGTTTTCCTGCAATTCTTGCATAAGTCATATTCTGTATTCATACGAGAACACCATAATGTTTTTTCTCTGACAAACTGTACGTGTAGAAATCAATATCCAAGGGGACATGAACTTACATGTGTGAAGGTGCTCAATGCTCCATGGTACTCAGAAAAAAATTGTTCAGCTGTTATCTTCACAAAACAATATGGGGCTTGGGCAGGAGTTGGACAGGACAAAAGGAACCTGGCCACTCTGGGCAGCTGGTAGTGGGCAGAAACACAAGCAATTTTTTAAATGAATAAAATATTAGATATTTCACAGGAAAAGATATCCAGGTGCTAAAAGTCATTAGTCAGCAAGAGATCCCAAAGTATAGAACTCCAAAGTCACACCACCAATGTTTAAACACTAAAACACCCACAATGCTATCAGGCATGAAAAAGGATGGAGAGCCATCAACACATTCGCTCTTGCCCTGCTGGCAAGACTAGAGGTTGGTACGACTTCAGAAAACCACGTATTGGCATTGTCCAAAACTGGATGCACTTATATCCTCTGAGGCAGAATTTTTACTCCTATATATACATCAATGATGTAACAAGCAGGGATAAATAAGCATCCCACAGGATGGCCAAGAATGTCCACAACTGTAACTGGGAAATATCAGGGATAACTTGAGTGTTTTCTACAATAGAACATACAGATATATAATACATAATGTATATATACTATATTATATTGTATATACTATTCTATATATACTATGCTGTGCATGTCCAAATAGAATATCATAACGGGAATGCCTAAACCACTGCTGTACACACTCACTTGGCTAAAATTCACAAACACTATGTTGAACAAAAGAAGCAACATACAAAAGAGTGCATGTTCTACGATCACACTTAACATAAGCTCAAAAACAAGAAAACTTATGATTCAGGGTAGCGTCCCTCTCCCTTGGGAGAGATGGGAAGGTAGGTTGAGGGTCACCTGGAGCTTTGATCCCAGGGTGTGTGTCAATCCAGTTCTGGTAGAGAGGAGTCTTTGCTTTCTAAAGTTCATCAAGCTACTTTTTTATTTTTCTGATGTTACAAAAAGTCTACACAACAAGTGGTTTATTGGTAAATAAATTTATGTAGCATTCTGTAATCTTTCTAAATCTACTCTCCAGTCAGTTCCTGGCACTACTTAGTGTTTAACCCATTTATTGTATTGCCAGTTTGAGATGGTCACCTGCGTAAATCCTTGACATGGTCTTACTGTGCTATTGAGTGGGAAAAAAGCGCTTTGTACTTTTCCATATATTTTTATTAGTGTGTGTTTGAATTACACAATAATTCCATTCACCTTGGGTAATGGGTGCACACACAGATGGCATCTTGATCACTTTTACTACCCTCCCCCGTTCCTTCTCTCACTTCTCAGATGCCCTGACCTCCTCCTCCAAGTCCACCTCCTACCCTCGGCTTCCTACCATCTCTCCTTGATTTTGCTTTTTATTCACATCTTGGTTTTCTCGTATTAAAAAAAAACATGCAATAATTAACCTTCTGGGCCTGATTTATTTCAATTTGTATTTTTATTAAATAAACTTATTTCATTTTTAAAGAGCAGAACTGTGTCCACCCACAGCCAAGTCAGGAACTGTCTCTCCTGCTCTTTCCCAGGGGGAATCCTCGGTGCCACCTTGCCTGGGTCCTCACCAGAAACTGTACATTGGCCAACAAGGAAAGGTGGGAAGCATGACCCTAAATCTGCACCCAAGCACGACAGGAACACCAAATTTTGAGCATCCTCTCACATCTTCTGCCTCGTGGGCACCGACTCCTCATTTGAGGAGCTGGTCCGCAGCCCAGCTGTGCAAGCTGCCGTGCAGATGTGGAGCACAGGGACCTCTGCAGGAACACGGTTCCAAATGGACGCGTACGTGTGCCTATAAATCCAGCCCCAAACCTATCTCTTCACAACAGAACCCAGCCTGGGAGCCGGACAATTACTCTTTGAGGGGGAGGAGGCTGTGGAGAGGAGAGGAAGAGGGCTGGGAAGGAGGAGGAGACTCGGGGGCTGGGGAACCAGCTCAGTGCGGTTCGTTTTCAGGAAGCCGTGGGGCTGGATCTCTGAGAGCAGGTCGTGTTTCCTCAGATGCGTTTACTTGGAGGCCCCCACTCCGGATACTCAGGCCCTCCTTTCAGCCTGGGCCTTGCATCACTGTCAGCCGGGGAGGGAGCCGGCAAGGCAGTGGTCACAGTTCCCTTGGATAAGCCTTACCGTAATCTTCATAAACCTCAAGGCGCAAGGTGCAGAGGGAGATTGGAGGAAACGTGTTTTTCCGTTGGTTTCTCTCTGGGGGCTGCGGCTAGTCATTCCTAGAACAGGAAACTGGAGAAATTTAGGTGGGAGACATTCTTCCGACCCGTCGGGTTTCTTCACCCTTCTAGGGTACAACTGATTAGGAAAAGCCTCCGGGTTACATAGGCCCCTTCCTTTAGGGTGGTTTCCCTGGGGAAGGTGAATTGGCCTTCACCCGGGAGGCACACCGGAGTCTCCTTGGTTGTTTCAGTGTTATGGCCTGTCGCTTTTCACTGCCCCGTGAGCGAGGAGGGCAGGAAATAGGGTCCATCATTCATTCATCAAGTGTTGGAGTGTCCTCCAATCTTGGCATTTGGAAAATTTCAATTAAAAAAAATTAAGAATTGCGCCCTGGGGGATTCATCCTACACTGTGGCTCAAGGACAAGGAGTGAACCATAATATATAAGTAGATGGAATAGTGTGCTACAGGGTGACAGGAGGCATCGAAGAGCACAGAGAGGGACAGAGGGACAGGCAGCTGGGGGTCGGGGGGACGCAACTTTACTCAGGGTACCAGGGAAGCAGCATCCTGGAGCAAAAAAGACGAGGGGTCAGCTAGGGGATGACTCACAGGAAGGGCACAGGCCAGCGGCAGGAGTGTCCTGGGTGCCAGGGAAGCAGGAGCACAGTGAGCAAGCGCGAGTGTGTGTGATCGGGGAGACCAGGTCGGGCTTCGCCTGTGATTGTGAGGACTTTGCTTTGAGAGTAAACAAAGCAGTAGCCATTACTGTTCTGAGTGGAGTGACAGAACCAGATCATTCACCCTAGAGCTCACTCAGGGGTGAGAGCAAACACGCAAAGATCCTGCAAATATTATTAACAGCTGTCCACCTTGGAGGCCCCTTTTACCTCCTAGGTCAAGCCAGATGACCTACAACCCGGCTCCATCCTCCCTGACAGAGAAGGGTGTGGGGGAGGGGACAGCAGAAAAGACATTTAACACATGACTGAAATCACTTGCCTGACACATCAAGGGTGGAGAAAGCAATTTAGAGGTTCTTCTGAAGAAATAAAAAAAAAAATGGCTTTCTCTCAGGTTGCTCCCCTGTCTTTAAATGAGAGTTGCTTCTCTCTCCTTTGCTCAAACTTTCTCGTGACTAAACAGACTTCAAAAAGTGCTAGCAAGGGCGAGAGACTGCCAGCCACCACTCGGCTGTGTTCCTCACCCTAAATTCCAACAAATAACAGCAAGAAAACGAAGTCTAAGATCATGCAAGAAAGTCAACACAACAAGAATCCCTGGCCTTTGAATTTCAGAGCCAGAAATTTGGAGATCAACCTGTAGTCCTGTTGGTTCAAGTCCTTACCGGCAGATAGGTTTTCTTTGAATTATTGGCCTTCTTTAAAAAAAAATCATGTTCTTGCTCACATTTATAAATCAGAATATCTTATATACAAAAAAATGTAATTCTTGCTTCCTTTTTAAAATTATGGGTCTCTGGCAACATTCCCTCCACATTCCAACATGGCTGGTGCTAGGTGGCAGCTGCTCCCACAGACTGAGCAGCTGAGACCCGCTTCATCTCGACTCCTAAACTCGCACTTACTTATTTCTGGGCCATTTCACTTCTTATTCCTCTCAAGTAATCAGTCTCTCATCTGATCCAACACTGTACCTATGAAACGTAGGAAGTTAAGGTCTTGTCGGGGAGAGGCTGTAGTCGTCAGTCACAAGATCAATTGCTTCCAGAAACTGGGGTGTGGGGGCAAATTAAAAACCTGGCAGAAATTAAATTTACAAAGGCAAGTCCTTCCTCCTAACTTAATCTAGTGGCCAAGCCTCCGTAATACTCTGGGATCAGATTCTTGGTGAAGTTTTGAAAACATTTTTAGCAAGTTTTATTCCCGCACACTCGAAGCCCCCATGTGGAACTGCATCTGGGGCTAAAGGTTTGAACGAGCAGAGTTAGGGGCCCCAAACCTCACTGGGGCACAGATGGAGACCATGAAACCATGTTCCAAGTGAGTTCCTCTGGGAGCAGGTGGAACCCCCCCTGCCCAGCCTGGCTAATGGCTCTTATATATTGAACTGGAGAGGAAATGGCCGGGCTCCAGCTGCTCCCCTTGACTGGGTCTATTAGAGAGACCTGTTAGGACCTGGAGGTGCCATTTACTGTGCCCTTTCTCCTTGGCTGATGCCACTATCTCCCTCCCCATTGGACACACCAAACCCCAGGCTAGTCTGTTGCTTGCCCACCCCCACGGTCTTCAGCACAGCTCTGGATCTCAATGCACAAGTGCCTGGTGCTTTTATCAGAGGAAGTTCCAGCACAGGCTTTCCTACAACAAGAGAAGGCAAGAGCTCCTGAGTCAACAAGAAGGTAAGGAAGGAATCTAAGCAATCAAAGAGATTTTCCACTCATTCATTCATTCACTCGTGAATTCATTCACTCAAATACCAAACCGTAGTTAGCACCTACTGATACCTATAAGTATCAGTATTCTCTTTTGCTAAAAAGCATAGATTTGGGATAACTGGTGAAATTCAAATGAGGACAATATATTAAGTAACAGTCTTGTGTTATTTCCTTTTTCCGATGATTAACAGAAAATGGTTATGTAAGAGCAAGTCTTTCTTTGTGGAAATATATACGAAAGCATTTAGGAGAAAAGAGTATCACATCTATAACTTACTCTCAAATTTGAGAAAAAAATAAATGTCATCATGTGAAACATAAATGATATTAAATCATGTGACATATACAGATGAAATTAAGCAAAGTTGGTAAATTACCAACATTGAGGGAATTCCTTGTACAATTCTTTCCATTTTTTATAACCCTAAAAATTTGTCAGAACAAAAGATTGAAAGTAATATCTCAAGGCAGATACAATGTTGATAGTCTTCACCAGCCCAAAACAGCAACAAAATGTAACAGAGAAACATCTGATGGGACTTTCTAGAAGCTCCAGCTGCCCAATGGGCCCACTCATTTTTCGCCATCTTCCGATGGTAAATACCTTCCAGCATTCATGAAAAGATAGGAGATGATGCCGAATGCGCTCACTCCCTCACCGATGGTGAATACAACCATATGCACACAATAGCAGTGTTGTTAGGGTTAGCTCTCAGAGCCCAGCCAGCCAGGGTCTTAAAAATTTCTTACCTGGAACCCATAGTGCCATGCTCCTTTCCATTACTGATGGAAGGCATTACCTCTACCACAATGCATCATACTACCATAAACACGTCATACAGAGCCTGGTGGCAGTTGGGTCCTTAGTGACATTTGCACTATTCAATTATTGATTGTTGTACTGGACTCTTTATCTACCAATTGGGCCTTGTGACCAGCTTCTGTGGGTCTGGACAAAACGGAAAAAAAAAAAAAAAAATCAGCCTGGATCAGTACTCTTCAAGCTTTCAAGAGTCATGGAATAACCAACCCCAGGAAATGGATACTGTGCAACCCACCAGCATAACAATGGCCTAAGAAGTAAAACTGAGCAATGGAGACGAAACTTTGTCCCCTCCCTTGATCCGGTCAGGACAACCTAGAGAAAGTGCGAGAGTGCCCCCTTCTGCCCAGATCTGGAATTGTTCTTTTGACCCTTCACAGTTCAGCCTCGGGATAGTCTGAAATCACCTTTTCAGAGCACACATTCTTAAGCACTCTTCTATGGTTGCCCCGGAAGCCAGCTCTTAAGATTTTACCTTTACGATCTCACTTCATCCCTCCAACAATCTCCGTAGCCAAGCAGAGCAGGGATCATCTCCCTCTCCGATGGAGGCTTTAAAACAGGCACATCACAGTAAAGTTGCTTATCCGAGGTCAGAACCACTATCCTTTAAAATGTCTTCATCTTTAAAATTCGGTGGCTGCAACTACTATTGTAACTCCTCCTGCAGCCTAACAACACAGGAGAGATGCTGCGACTCAGGGTCATCTTCCAAGAGGCCAAGAGAGGAAAGCAAGGAAATAGACTCAAGAACTACCTGCCGTGTTTAAGTCTTTATAACTAAAGAATATCGATCACTCATCTTCCTATGAGGATCCAACCTGCTGAGAGTTCTTTCTGGTTTCACATTATTTCACTGCTCGTCTCTCTCCCCCTCCCCCTACGCAGGCAGAATGGAAAAGAAAAGACTGTCAAATCCGAATAGATTCCTCCTAGACTTGTGCCAAGCCCAGCATTGATCCAGGACCACAGAGGTCAAGGGTGTCTACTCAGGATCACATTTCAGTGGAGGGAGAGCAGGGAAGAACAGGTACCATTCAGGAACTCGTGAATATCTTATCCCTGGAGTTTGTAAACAGAAGCCAGACATTCCTCCCCACTGTGTGCACCTTTGAGAAACATAGGTAGACATTTGTTTGCACAAGAAGCCACTTACAAGATTATTTTTAGGATGAAAAAAAAGATGGAGTAAGAGCTTGTCCATAGAGAAATGGTAAAATAAATTATGGCATCCCCTTGATACTAAGGACCCATTTTTTAAATACAGTAGATCTATATGTTATTGCAAAGAAAACTCACAGTTTCATGATAAGATACAAAATGATTTATGTCAAAAACATATACATACCAAAGTAGCCAAACTTCTACATGAAGACATAAAACTCTAGGAGGACATATATTCAAATATTAACAGTGGTTTTCTCAGAGAAATGTCTAAAGAGAACTTCGTCCTTACCCGTGGTATTTTACTCTACTGCTACAATAGAAAGTATTTGTGTATTAAATACACAACTGGTCATTGTCTCATAAAATTAAGTTTTTCTACTAGACATTTCATATGTCAACTAGAATATTGGGCATAGGGTGTGTTTTTCCCAGACTGGCCATTGTTAAAAACTACCAATGTACATCCCTTTGCAACTCAAATAGTTGACAGGATTTTAAAAAGATGGACTCAAATATCAGTCAGAACATTGGAACAGAATGTGAGGGTGAAGTCTCTTCCAGGCCAAAGATTTAATGGTGCTGAGTGTGTTTCCACGCACCACCTGCTGGCAAGGCCTCATCCAAACCCACGTGGGAATCTGCGAACATGTGTCTTCTTTCAAAGAGAAGTAGTGTTGGTTGACAAAGAATGGGCTTTTGGCTAGCTAGACAAGCGAACTGAACTGAGTCCACAGCGAAGTCCTTTGCTTTCTCCATCTTCCCGGAGACCCAAATACGTTTAAATGCACTCATCCAAGTGTCCACAAGCTGCCCAGAGCTGTGAGGGCTAAAATTGTCATTCCCCTAGCAGAGTATCAAGAGATTATGGTTTCACAAATGAAATGCCAAGAGAAAAAGAGAACCCAGAAAGACCAAACTGGGACCCTCAGGAGCGGGCACGCTGCTGGAGGAAGAAACTGTTTAATTTCAAATGGTGCTTATCAGTCACTGAAGGAAGTTTGCATAAACTTAAGGTTCCACCATGGCTGCGGATGGACTTGAAAAGTAATGTTAATTTTGTTGTGGTGGTAGCTGTCAACTTGGAAGCTTAGAATAAACAGTCTCCACAGGGTCTGTTCAGAACAGATAATGGCACTGAAACAAAAAAAAATATTTTGCTCAACAGCTTAGAGGGAGGAATTAATTAATTCATTTGGTATTAAAAATGAGTTGGGAAGAAATGGAATGAGTACTCTTAGAATTTGAAGATGGGGGGTTGATGCTTAGCTCTGCTATTCACCCATGGTGTGGCCTTCAGAGATATAGCCAACCTTTCTGAGACACAACTGTCGTCGGTACGCTGCATACAATACTAGTGTGCAGTTGGCCACAAGGTTGTCACACAAAGCTAATAAAACAGTTATCATCTGCCCTACTTTACCAACAACGACAAAAAAAATTAGATTCAAAAGGTTAAATGAATTCCCTATGATCTGCAAAGAGCCCAGCTTCAAATCCAGGTATGTATGAAGCCACTGTCTCACATCTTTCCATGATGTTCAGTATCAGTTATTTGACCTCTATTTCCTGACTCCAGGATTTCCAGCACCTAACACAGAATTTAGCACATAATTACATGTTCATATGTATTTGTTGAATGAACTGAGGAAGGAATGAGCTCACAAATTGATTCATTTATAAAGTTGTATGCACAGCACATGGAATATGATTGTTCCATGTTCCTAAAACCAAAAAATATATTTCCCAAATTTAATGTTTTGAATATTGTGCTTGCACACGTGCATCCATCCGAAAGAGAGTAAACTTGAGCATAAGAGCAAGACAAAGGCCATGGCCGTTAGCAGCCCCGCCCCCGTCCTGGTAGGCATGGGTGCTGGGCACCTGTCTGAACCCTGGCAACCCCTGGGTGGTGGCCTTTCCCCACCTCAGAAAACAGACCATACTTCGAATTGCAGTGAGAACTGCCTTTGAGGAGCAATTCTAGCTCCTTTTTCCATCAGCATTTGGTGCATAGAAAAGGTCAGGCTTGCAATTGGATCTATTTTCTACATTTCCAAGGTTCTGGCTTAAAGTGAAACATCAGAGAGCTTTGTGATCAAATAGCCGATGTGATCAGATAACATTTCATTACACAATAAAGGCCACTGCGCCTGCCCCCAAGTTGCCAGGCCTGAGGAAGAGGGTCTGCAGAGGGCAGAACTTCTGAGGGCTGGCTCAGACACCTGCTCAGGCCTCCAAGGCAACACTTAGCTGCCTTTTCTGTTGCAGTGTTTGTCTAAAAAAAAAAAAAAAACCCTCAATTTTGTTTCCTCTCAGCTATAGTTTTCTGGCTGAAATGTTTATCGGCTTTATAGACTTCTGCA
Organism: Ctenodactylus gundi; assembly: GCA_004027205.1. Lineage (NCBI taxonomy): Eukaryota > Metazoa > Chordata > Mammalia > Rodentia > Ctenodactylidae > Ctenodactylus > Ctenodactylus gundi. The sequence goes on along the minus strand of PVKB01000605.1, from coordinate 42,722 downwards.
TAGTTAGGAGTTACAAATCTCACTCTTATTTCTCGACGTATAAGAGAGGCGGTTTGGGTAAAGACCCTTTTGAGACCAGCTTTCTCTATGTGGTGGAAACAAAGATACTCTGTCCCTTCGAGTGACCATCACTTGTGCAAGTTCAAACTGCTAACTACCTGGGAGGCTATGGCAAGCTGAGGTAGAGACGTGCGGGCACTGTCAAGAGATAAGGATGATTTTTGAGAGTCAACTCATTTGCATCTACCTGTCTACAGTCTCCAGGCAGATGCTGATTGGCTCAAAGCAAGGGCCGCACCTCCTGCATCCTTTCATCTCTACCTCTCAGCAAAAAAGCATTCACTAAATGCTAACTGAAAGCGTTGATGTAAAATACTACTAACCAACATGAGAAGACTGTTTAGTTACCAAACCATAGAGCAAGAGAAGACTTATTATGCCCTTCCAAAAGAGGATAGCTTTGATATTTATAAAGGAGTGGTGATTTTCCTAAGAAAACAGGGCTAGTGACAAAGTATAGAGCAGATCTGGGGCCTCCTGACCCAAGGCCAGTGCTGCTTCCCTGGGACCCAGGATACCAAGTATCTTCTCACAAGGAGGATACTTGGCTCAATTTAAACTTGAAATAAATCAGAAATAATTATATAGAAAAAGTATGCTCTGTACCATATTTAGAACAGTCACGTACTAAAGATATTTTTCTTTTATCCGAAATTCAAATTAAACTGGTTTGTTTTTTCAGAATGTGACAGCCCCGTCCCCAGATGCCCATGTGAACTTAACTTCTTGGCCTGACCCCTGGCTGACCTTCAGCTTTGCTAAGTGTGACATGGGGGTCAAGTGTAATTTTTATGAAAGCCAGAGGGACAAGGAAGAATACTGTGACAGCAAGTAGGAAACTGAGGTCCCTGAAGCCACAGTGGAGTTGCCCCAGATTCCAAGGAAGAGGCATCCAGAAAGGTGCGAAAAGAAGCCATGAACAGGGAGGGAAGTGACGGTTCTTTGTAGTCTGAGCCAAAATCCTCCGAGATGCCACCGCCACAATACTTCACACTAATGTCACTGACCTCCTGGAGTTATTGCAATGATCAAGTAGGGTAATACACATGGGATGCCAAGGCCCAGCGTTCAGCAAACTCCCTAAAGTCACTTTTTCTTTTACCTATCATGCTTGAGGGAATGAGAAGAAACACACATTGGACATACTGCCTTCCTCCAGACCTGAAATGAGCAGAAATGAGTGTCACAGGTCTGTCCTCTCATGCAAACCAAACAGCAGTCCACTGGGGCACTTACCGTTGGTAATAGCAGTTTACTAGAATTTATTAAGGCACAGAGTTGACCCTACACCTGCCCAAGTCCTCACAGATACTAAGTGGTAAGATAAGATTTGAGCCCAGTTGTTCTGCTTCTTAAAATCTTTCTTGCGGTATTTTTGTTGTTTGTTTGTTTGTTTGTTTTATTTTACACACTATGTAGTCTAGGCTGATGCTGAATTCACTGTGTAGGCCAGGCTGGCCTTGAACTCCTAACAATCCTGCCCCAGGTCCCAAGTCCTGGGGTTACAGCTGTGTACTACCACATACAGCTTATGTAGTGCTGGGGAATTGAACTCAGAGCCTTGCACTTGTGAAGTTAACACTCTAACTGCTGTACTATTTCTCCTGTGCTAAGGTCTAACTTTCTGCACTGTGTCCAAATGTTTAGATGTCCTTCTGATGACCCATTTGGTGCTTGAAGTCATTCTGCAAAGGCCTCCTGATTCCTGCCTGAGGGAAGGTCATGGAACAAGGAAGAATTGCCACCTCTCAAAGAGGAGGTGCTGAAAGATCTGAACCAAAGCAGATATGAGGATAGTGCCCTACCCCTCTCCCAAGTCCCCTGAGTGATCAGCCCCAGGAAACAGACCCACACTCTGACTTGTGACCGCCCAGTCGCGTACTCTGGGACCCACTCTTTCCTCCGTAGCCCACGGTGGAAAGACAGAAAACTGGACAAGTCTGAATGGGAGCCCCCCCCCACTCCTGTCGTGGTCACACACACCACCCCCCCAGCCCCAATTCAGTTAAAGATTGCAGGAAGTGGTTTGTCCGTTTAGAAGCCATCTCAGCCCAAGGGGCCCTTCTCAGAAATGAACTTACAGTTCTCTAAAGATAGATTGCGCAAAACAGCCCCCAAGGACCCTCCAACAGCAATTCTCCTGAGGACTTCCAGAGAGTATCTCAAGGCCCCCACCCCTGCCCGCCCCGCTCCAGCAGCTGCTGACCCTGGACGGGCCAAGTCAATACCCTACTCTTGTGTAAGGCTCAGGTTTCGTGTCCCGGGTGAAAAATTTTTCTGAAGAGACAGGGTCGGGGTAGTCGGGGAGATGAGAAAGAAAAAAATATTACAGGGGTAGGGGCGTTGAAACTGGGCGGAGGGGGCCAGACCTTCCAGCTGTTCATGTCATTTATTTTCCATGGGATTTCAACGGTAATTTCAAACTGCATCTGGATTTCTGAGACCATGAGATTCCCAGGGAGTCGAGGCCTCTCTCCAAACCTGAGCTCTTGCTCTCGTAGAACAGGTGACAGGGCCAGGAGGGTGACGGAGGGGCTCGACGGTGACAGGCAGGTGAATAAAGGAGTCCGCCATTGGCTCAGCCGAGCGGGAGGGTGGGGATGCGGGCCACCCTACTCGGAAGTTTCTTAGCAGTCAGGCAAGGCCGGTCGTGGGAAGAACAAACTATGCCGTGATTTCTGCTTCGGACAACGAGTTTTTAAGCAACTACTTTTTTTTAAAAAAAGCAGATAGCTCTCCTAAGACAGGCAAAAGAGGCGTGACGCTGACGTGCATCCCACCCTCTCTGAACGCCTCCTTCACCGCAGCCCACAGAATTTCAGATTGTTTATGGTGGAGGTCCCCAGAAGACCCCGGCGAGAGAGGTAGAGAGAGAGGACCTTGTGACCCCATGACAGCACGAGGCGTGCAGAGCTCTGGCACCGTGTGGAGGAAGGTGAGGCCGATCTGGGCTTCGAAAGGTGGAGTCACTCCCGCACGCAGACAGCACGTGCAAAGCCAGGGAGACAGACAGCAGCTGGACCAGCTCCGTAGTTGGTCGGGGGGTAAGAACAGTGCCCCGGTGAGCTCCAGGCCCCCTGCAGCACTTGGCCAGGGGTCTAATCTTCCTCAGAATCCTCCTCCTGTCTTTGAACACGCTTATCCCATGGCTGTTTGTTGCCACTTTCTGAAGCAATTCGGGAAGTCCTCTTTTGGGTGCGCTTTTTTTTTGTTTTGTTTTGTTTTGTTTTGCTACTACCATGATGTCTTGAGCCCATTCACAGCACTTTCTTTTGCTTTGTTTTATTTCTTTTGCTCCAGAAATTATTTTTACGTGTTTGCATACGTAATCATTACATTCAACCTGAAGAATTGGTGCATATTCCTATCACATCTTGATCACTTTTACTTTCCTTTGCCTTCCCACCCACCTGCCCGTCCCACATCCCTTTTCCCTCTCCATAAAATCTATGTCCCTGTGTCCTATTATAACTCCTTTTACAGCAGTTTCTATCAAATAAAAACATGGTGTGTCCGCCCTCGTTCACCTAGTTCACCAGATCTGCCGTTGTACAGCCCCTGCTCGTCCTCCAAAGTCAAAATGACGAGGAAAGGTAAACATTTTAAATTGATACAGAAAACATCAAGGCAGCCATGACAGCACAACTAAAACTAGAAAGAGATCTTCCAGAACTGCTTCAAAAGTGGCAAAAATGACTCCAAGGGAGGGTGGATACTGGAGAGGGAAGCAAACTTTTTAACTGAAACCCTCACCACATTTTTGGTCACACCTGGTACTCTGAGCCCCACCCGACCCAGTGGGCTGTGAGCCAGCCTGGAAGCCTCCGAAAGCAGGCACTGTGGAGGTCAGACTATTACACTCGAAGTCCTCCAGCTGCGCACTACCTGACATGGTCACTTGCCCCCGGGTGGACTTCCCGCTGGAGACCTCCATCATGCCCAGCCCTAAGCTGGGCCCAGGTGACCATTCAGAGACTCGGGACATGCTGCGGATCCTTCCCTGTCTGCCTGCTGCCTCCTCACAGACTGCCTCGTTTGTCCCCTTGTTCGCTCACTTTTTGCAGTTCACACCGTCAGACTCTCTTCTCGCACACATTGGCATCTCTCCCCAGGAGCGTTATGCCCCTCCAACCTTGGCCTTCCCGTCCCACACCCATTCCTTCTCTTCACTTACCCCTGACTCGGCAGCCCTGGAGAGAGCTGCTTCCCTCCCTCTTGGGACCCTTCGGTGCACCCCGACCATTCTCCTCACCCCATCATCCTCCAAGTGAGACATAGATCCAGGACCGTCACCAGGTCAACTGTCTTTCCTTCCCTCTACCCTGTTCTCATAATCTGCACGACCTCAACCCTGAGGCAAACACGCAATCACCTTCTTTTCTCTTGGTGTGGCTGAGCACAGCTGTGGAGAACCCCATTTCCAGGAGGTAAGGTCACATCTCCATGACTGGAATGGAAAGGTACTATCTCCAACGTACACAGTCTTTAGGAGTCAAAGTTCTTTTTGTTTTTCTATCTCTGTCATTTCCTCACAAGATCTTTTCTCTCCACCCTATTTTATTCCCATAATCCTAGAATACAACCTGGCTTCCTCATCCAAAAGTTCAACTTCACACTACTTAAATTTTTACCTACATTCTCCCAAAGCTAACAATTCATGTATAGTCTGCCTCTCCTCATCCCTGAATATCCCCAAACCAGAAGATACATTAATTTTCTATTGTTACAGTGACAAATTATCCCCAAATTAAGTGGCTTTAAATGGCACAAATGTATTCTCTTATGATTCTGGGAGTCAGAAGCCCTAAGTGAATTTGAGGTTACTAAAAGTCCGTGTCAGCAGAGCTGGTTCCCTCAGGGAGACTCAGGGAAGAATTAGTCTCTTGTCTCATCTAGACTCTTGTGGCAGCCAGCACTCCTTGGCTAATGGCGGCAACTTTTTTCTTTTCCTTCATGGTCATGCTGCCTTCTCCTTTTCTACAGCAGCGGTCCCCAGCCCCTGGCATAGACTAGGACTGGCCCATGGCCTTCAAAGGACCAGGCCACTGGGACAGAAAGTGAGCTGTGAGTGAAGCTCCGCCTCCTGTCACCAGGCTCCTATTAGGTTCTAATGCCACTGCCAATCTGACAGGAGGTGGCTCCTCCCTTGGGAGAATGGTCTTCAACTAAACTGGCCTGTGGTGTCAAAAAGATTGGGACCACTGCATTACTCATATCTCCTTCTGCATCTGTCTCATAGGGATATTTATGAGGACATGTAAGACTCACTCAGATAACCCAGAAGAATCTCACTATGTTAAGATCCTTAATATAATCATGTCATCCTAGCCTCTTCAGCCTCTCTTGCAGATTCCACAGATGAAGATAGTGACATATTTTGGAGGTCACTGTTCAGCCTAGCACAGACAGTGATGTGTTAGCCCCTCCTCTTCATAGCTACCCTCCTCCTGCTGTCCTCAAGATCTCTGCACCCCCTTTCTGACCCCTACTTTTGCTATGTGCTCTTTTCATGAACCTATTAACACTAGCAATTGCCTTCCAAAGCATCAACACTTTGGCTGTCATATTTCCCTCCAATCTGTAACCAATTTCTGGACTCTGCTGTGTTGCACTATAGATCACTCCTTGATTTTTTTAACCCTCTTTCCCTTGTCTGATCCTCTTCACATTCTAATACTCACTTTGTTTTATTACTATTCGTGGGGTCTTTCCACTTTCTAACATTAGAATTTGGTTCTTGGCTGTCCTTCTCTCTACAGACAAATGGCTCGGGTAATAGCCTCTACTCTCACATTTGAACAACCTACATGCCAGTGAGCCCTAAGGACAGATTGCCATCTCCAGCTTCTCAACCTGCCCCCTTGCCACTCCAGCTTGATATGCCACAGACTTGTTGGGATGCTGACACTCACCCATCACCATAGGTTTCTAATTTCTACCATCTTGGGCTCAGTCATCACATACGTTCTCTTAGTCATAAAGTCTTAACACTTCCACCTCTCTGTTTATTCCAGTCTATCGACTGACCTACTAACCTTGTTTAGGGCATCTGCAAAAGTCCCACAGCTAGTCTAACACCACCCTTGTCCCCTCTGCCTACTGCAGATATGTCCTCCAGAGCTTTCAGAGCTGATTATCTATTTAAATCCTGTCTGATTGACCGAGGTTACTGTCAGGCAAAATCAGAATGCTGATCTTGATGCTGGAACACGCACCCTTTCTGGTCCTCTCCCCCTCCCTCCACCTCTTCTCATTGCTCTTTATAGTTTGTTAACACCAATTCCCACAAATGTCACCATGTTTCCTTCTTAGCACCATTGCTCATGTAACTTTTTTGCACTTCTTTGATGGCATACTCCCACTCGACCTTGAAAACTGAGCTTTGATGTCAACTCTTCTAAGAAACAATGTCTAAATCCCCAGACCCTCCCTGAACTCCCGTAACATCCTGTGCATTGCTCGATTAACACCCAACACATGACTGACCTAAAATATTAGAAATATTAAGATGAGAATATACACATATTCCCTTCTCCCCCTGGCTTCTGTTCCTTCTTTGCAGAAGAACTCAAATGAGGAGTCTATTTGATCTCATTTAAAACATTTCTCAAACAACTTTATATTGCTTACAATATGATACAACAGACTGGGTAGGTTATAGGATTTATTTTAGCTCATGGTTCTTGTCCAAGGTCAAGCAGTGACATCCGGTGACTGCCTTTCTCAGGAGCCAGCAGAATCCTAAGACAGTACGGGTTATCCCATGGCAAGAGACAAAAAGTGCATGAGAGACTTAGCCAAGCTGACACACTTTTAGGATGAGCCATTAATTGTGTGAATGTTTATCCACCTAGAAGGGCAGAGCCCCAGCCACCACTTAAAAGCTCTACCTCTTAATATCTCATAACAAAGATGAAATTTCAACATGTGTTTCAGAGAGGACAAATCATATTTAAACTATAACAACGTTTTTTAAAAGTGATGTACTTCACTATCAAGATAAAGCCTGAAAAACACTCCTTACTCTGCCACAGAAAGCTTTCCTGTCAAACTGGTCTCCAGAATTTTCTTCTGCCTCACTATATTATTCCTATATAACCCATTTCCTGGATCCAGTTCATCATTACAAGCTTTATCATTGTATAACAGCATTATTGAGGTAAAATTCACATACTACCTAAGTCATTCACCTAAAGTACACAATTCAATGGTATCTAATGCATTCATAGGTACGCATCACCATAACCCCAGTAAAGTGGAGAAGGTTTTGTCAACTGTCAAAGAAGACCCACACCCTCCAGCTGTGTTCTGCTTACCTCTTCATTTTCTTCATTTCTATTCTAATGAATTCCTTGTCTAACTTGTCTTTATAATCATAGACGTGTCCTTGAGTATACTGATACGTTTTCTATCAATAGATTCGTAACACGCGTGGCCTTTTGTCATCATTACTGTCACCTAGCACAATGTTTTCAAGAATCATCATACAGTAGCAAGAATCAGTACTTTCATCTTCTTAAGTCTAAGGAACACACCATTGTATGCCAGTGCCATACTTGATCCATCCTTTTCTAATTGCCATTAGGGCTGTTTCTTTCTCTTGACTCTTATAAGTAATGCTGCCGTGAACATTTGTGTACAGAAACCTGTGTGGACATATGTTTGTTTGCATTTCTCTTGGGTTACAGCCAGGACTGAATTTTCTAGGTCCTGTAGTAACTCTATCTGTAAACTTTTGAGGAACTGCTACATTGTTATCCAAACAATAACTGCCCCACTTGACATTACCATAAGCCATGAATAAAGGTTCTAATTTCTGCACAATCTCACCAACACTTGTAATGATCTGACTTTCAAATTTTCTTTATCTTAGTGATTGTGAGCAGATCTCATTGTGGTTTTCATTGGCACTTCCCTGGTGACTAAAGACATCACATATCTTTTTGAGGGCTTTTGAGTCATTTGGAGAAATGGAGAAGTGTCTATTCTGATTCTTTGCACCTTTTCACTGGAAGTGTCTTTTTATTATTAAGCTAGAAGAATTATTTCTATAGTCTAAATATAAATTCTTTATTAAATTTATGAACTTCAAATATTTGCCTCCATTCTTTCACCTGTCTTCTTGCTGTTATCATGTCCTTTAAAGCACAGATGTTAGTAATTTTGATGAAGACCCATTTATCAAATTTTTCCTTTATTATTTATGCTTTCAGTGTCATAACCAAGAATTCACTGTCAACTAAGAGATAAGATTTTTTTCTACGAGTTTTATAGATGTGGCTCATGTACTTTGATTCACTTGAGTGTAACTTCTCTGACTGTTGTTGCAAAGGAAGTACAGACAACCCCAATTACAAAGGTTTAACTGATAATTTTTTGTCTGTGTGATTAGGCAAAAGTGATACATACACATTCAGGAGGATCACGTGTTGAATTTTTAGTTCAAATTTGCTACTCTCTTGCGATCTGGGCAGTGGCAATGAACTACATCTCCAGCTAGCGCAGAAACATCCATATGACATACTGTGTTGCTAGGCTGTCATGCTTGACAGATTACATATATTAACTATTTTTAATCTACTATCTTTTTTATTTACAATGGGTTAATATGGATGTAACCCTAATTCAAATCAAGAAACCTCCACGTATTTCTTTGGGTGGGGATAGAACTCTCCTTTCTATGGTCTCTTTTTCCTCCCTACGTTTTGAGCCACTCTCCAGCATCAGTTTGGGGCCAATGGTATGCTTCTCTTTGATCAACACTCCTCTTAGAAGCTATATTAGGTGATTAGAGACAAAGGCAACAGGCCCAGGTCTCCATGGGTTACTTCTCTCAGCATGGAATCCTAGCCCCACTAGCTGGAGCCAGGACAAACCAAGGCTAAAGCTTTCTCAACAGTGTCCTTTCCAAGAAAACCCTCCATATCCGAAGGTGGAGCTCTGTGGAAGGAGGGAGTGGCAGCTCTCACCAGTACTTGCCGTCATGTTGATATCCAACATCCTGCCCCAGAAATAGATTCCTCCAACGTGGAGCTAGAAGGAAAGGAAACTTGAGTCCTTGACTGGACCAGTCTAGTGCATATGTTCCATCTCGCTGTGCTGGGATGGGGAAGACAGCAGCTATCTTCACTTACCTACAAAGACTTTCACACATCTGAGTTTTACTCTATTTTTCAAATGAATGGCTCTTCATTTATTGTGTGTTTTTAGAGTCTTTTCCCCAAAACTTGGAATAGTTGAGACATTTTAATATAATTTTCACTCATTTCACTGGGAATTGAGTTCCAGAGCTCCTCACCCTGTTGTGAAGACACCTCACAACTTTACCTGATGAAGCACCTGGAGTCCATCTCCTCTTGCTTCTATCCAGATTAACATCTTGATGACCTCACGTGGTCATGTGGCTTAATATGTCACCCATACCTAACTGTAAATCTCCAGCCTAATTATCTCTCCTGAGTTACAGATCCTCACATCATCTTCCCCTTCCACTTGGATGTGACTGAGCATTTCACACTTAACAAATCCAAATGCAAACTCCCAACTGTCTCTTCTAAATCTACAACCCCCACAGTTTCCATATTCCAGTCACTTCCTTCGGTTGTTCAGGCCAATGTTAACTTATCTCTTTTTCAAATATTTCATATTTATTCTATATAGTTCTTATAGGCCCATCTTCAAACTAAACCTAAAAACCACCTACCGATGACCACCCTACTTGAAACTATTATCACCCCACCACTAAATGACCACACAACCTACTTGGTAGTACAGCCTCTCTGTTTCTGTTCTTGTTCACCTCCAATCCATCCCTCACAAAGTAGCTCAGAGGACTTCCACTATAACATAATTCTTTTTTTTACTTTGGAACCCTTCAATAGTTTCTAATACTATTTAAATTTTAAAACAAAATACTTGTAATGGTTCCAAAGCTCTGCAGTCTTAGATCCACACCCAATAATCTCTGATGCTACTCAGATCCTCTCTGACACTCTACCTCAGCTCTGTACTCTCCTTATTATCCCTGGTACAACAAGAATTACTACTCATGAATTCATTCTGGATGTTTCCTCTGTCTGAAATGATCCTTCCACCTTCCCCTACGCCCCTCATTTTCCTCATGTCTTTAAACAAATATTACCCCCACCCATTATGCTTTACGTCAGTGTCTCATCCAAATTTGAAACACAGAAAGGCAGCCGTGGAGAACTAGAAAGAAAAAGGAAACTCTGTTATTACTGGATCATGTGAGCCTTAGAAGCCTAGAGAAGTATCAGCACTTCATCTTAAACCTCATGGCCAATCATTTTGATTCCATGCTGAAGACAGAACATCCAACCTGGAGCATAGGCGAGACAGAAACCTACCCAAAACTGAGTCAGGATATTGAAAAGAAGACTAGGAATATGCCAGTCAATAAAATGAAAATACATTGCTGGGATGCAGGTTGATGAGATGCAGTAGAGGCAGGGGGGTGACGTGATCACTGAGATGACCTAATGCCTAAGGATGAGATGGGCTGGAAGAGCTGGCACCCATAAAATACCATCACTGCTTTGCTTTTAGAACTGTCTCTCCTATTTGCCACCTATCTGGCCTTACATGTATCTTCTTACCCTTTTTGAACTTCAGTTTACCTATTTGCAAAGTAAAAAAAAAAAAAAAAAAATACCTTGTGGATTTCATAACTATTTGGGGGGGGGGGGATTGGCAGAATGTGAAATCACTATTTTAGAGTGAAAACACTACAAAAAAGTCTGTTAGGAACTCTGAAATTTAATTTAATGATGTACCTTGAGGTCCTAGAGAAACAAGAATAATCTACATCAAAGAGCAGAAGGGTAAAAGAAATTGTAAAGATCGGGCAGAAATTAATGAAATAAATTAAATTAATTTAAATTAATTAATGAAACTAAAAAACAACACAAAAGATCGATGAACCAAAGAATTATTTCTTTAACAAAAAATGAAAATGATACAATTCTACATAAGCCAACCAAAAGAAAGAAAGAAAAAACATATTAATCCATTAGAAGTGAAAAAAGTTAAATTACACTGGACACTGTGAAATTCAGAGAACTAAATGGAAATATTTTGAAAATTTATACTTCAACAAACTGGAGAATATGGAAGAAATTAATAACTTTCTAGGTACATACAATATATCAAAATTGAACCAAGAAGACGTAACAACCCTGGGTAGACCCATAACAAGCATGGAAATTGAGGCAGAGTCTCTATCTACAAAAAAAAAAAAAAAAAAAAAAAATTCCAAGACTGGGTGTGTTCACAGCAGAATGCTACCAGAACTTCAGAGAAGAGCTATCACCAATACTTCTTGAAAGAGAAGGAATATTATAAAATTCATTTCTGGAAGCTAGCACTACCCTTATACCACAACCAGACAAAGACTGAACCAAAAAAGAAAGCCATAGGCCAATCTCCTTACTGAACATAGATGTAAAAATCTTCAATAGGATACTGACAAACAGAATCCAACAAATCATTTTTCAAAAATCACATACCACAATCAATTTGGCTTCACTCCAAGAATGCAAGGATGGTTCAACATATGTAAATCAATTAATATAATACACCACATAAAAGCAAGAACAAAAATCACATGATCATCTCAATAAATTCAGAAAAGGCCTTTGACAAAATCCAACATCTATTCATGATTTTTAAAAAAAACTGAAGAAAATAGGTATAGAAGTACTTGACCTCAAACTGATAGAAGCCATTTATGAAAAATCTACTGCTGAACACGACAGGAATGTCCACTCTCGCGACTGTCTTCAACAGAGTAGTCAAACCCTAGCCAGAGTAATCAGGCAAAGAGAATTAAATAAAGGGAGTATGTGTCAGAAAGGAAGAGGTCAAACTATACTTATTTACAGATGACATGATTTTCTACAGAGAAGATGCCAAAATTCTACCTAGAAACTATTAAAATGAAGTAACAAGTTCAGTCAAGTTATAGGTTATAACAAAAAAACAGCATTCCTTTATATTAACAATGAATTCACAGAGAGATGAGAAAAAATAATCTGATTCTTAAAAACTCCTCAGAAAGTTAAATACCTAGGAATAAGTCTAACCAAGGAAGGAAAGAACTTCTACATTGAAAACTATATTGTGCTAAAGAAAGAAATTGAAGCAGACATTACAAAATGGAAAAATATTCCCTGATCCTGGTTAGGCAGAATTAATATTGTCAAAATGGACATACTGCTAGAACTGATACACAGATTCAATGCATGTCCTATTAAAATACCAACATTTTTCACAAACCTTGAGAAAAAAATCCTAAAATTTGTACAGAAACAGAACCAAAGAGACTCAAAATAGCCAAAGCAAACCCTGGCAATAAGGCAAAAGCAAGTGACATTATGATTACAGACATCAAATTATATTACAAAGGAACAGTGATTTTAAAAAAAAACTGTATGGTATTGGCACAGAAAGAGACATGGTAACCAATGGAACCCAGCAAAGGGGCCAGTGAGAGTCAGCAGGGAGCTCTGATCATGGGGTTATCCAAGACACAGTTACCCACCTCACCAACCAGGGCACTGAGACACAGAAAGGCAATGTGACGGCTCCAAAGGCTTCTTCCTAGAAGAAACCTGTATCACCTCCACTCACATCCCATTGGCCAAAACAAGTCATATGACCACTCCTGACATCAAAGGTGGGTTTGGGAAGTGAAATTCTACCATAACGGCAGAAGATAGCAATTCAGAATATATGTGTACTGCTAACATAGGTTACCACAACTCACAACGACTACCACAGCAGATGAAGTTCTGTTCATGTATAAAGTTGGAGAAAACTGGACCCAAGTCAACACTGCAACTTCCCTCCTCTCACTAGTATTTCTGAACCCCCTCCACCTTCTCCATCTGGTGTTTTGTAACTTGTAATGCCTCAGAATTTACACATTTTCTTCTTGTCCCAATAGAAGAAATGCTTCAAAGGTACTTCACCTTTTGTCCATTTTGCTCGTGACATATTGCAAGTGCTTAGAACAGGGCTTGACACATAGCAGCATTCTGTATGTTTTTACTAAATTTATGATTGAATGATTTCCAAGGATTTTAAGATTGGACCTCTCAAGGAAATTTGTGCATGAAGGAATCTGTGCATTAAAAAAAAAAAAAAAAAACCCTGAAAAGGTGCCATTTTTTTTCTCAATAGCCCAAAGAGCTTTGGCCCAACTTTAAGAAACTCTAGGCCCTAACCCATCTCTAAAGTGTATCCCAGAGAAAACCATTGCAGCAGATTTCAGCATCCAGAAATAATAAGACAACTAGATGCAAGCAACACGACTTCCTTTCATTCTTTCACAGACACATCAAACGACAGTTTATTGTTCTTTAAGAGAACATCAGCTATGTGGAATGGGTACCAACTGCTACAAGACCACTTTAAAGGAACAACCCTCTGCATGGAAAGAATTCCTCTTCAGGGCCACTTGATACTCATTTCTCAGAGCCCCTTAATCTTTAACCACTAAGGATCAATTTCAGATAAATATACAACACAATAGTAGAAAGAATGACACACTAGTAACACAGAGGGCCATAGGGACCTAAGGACAAGTTACAAATTAGACAATAAGTGATTTATTTTCTCTCCTGTCTGAGATAACCAATCTGTAAGAAAGAAAATATGCTCACTTTTGGCTAGGAAATGTACTTAGCTTTGGTTTCTCACATTCTTCTAAAAAGTATATTCATGGCCAAAGATGGCAAGGTTACACATTGGAGAGGAAATGACAGGGGAGAGGCTGGAACCAATGGACCTATGAAGACAAAGAGAAGAGAAAGTCAGAGTGTATGTAGCTGAGGACAGAGATTTTATGGAAAATATCATTGCCGAATAAAAAGCTGTATCAAGTATTTTGGATCATAGGGTGTGAAGAATCTTCCTTTCCATCTCCACTGTCAAGTGTTTAGCTTCCAATGTACAGCTCAGTAAGAATGGAATTGAATTGGGAGAAAGGGGAGACAGGGTAAAGCAAGATCTCGGCCTTCAAGATGCAGACACAGAGCAGATACAGGGGTGAAAACGAAGCTGCTGCAAGCCCGGAAAAAAAAAACATAAAGAAAGAAGGAAGGAGGCTGCCCTTCCTCCCCAAGCTGTCGCCATGCCTTCCTGAAACCTGGTTAGGTGGATCCGATGCAGCCCAGTTGGAAAACACCTCTCAAAATTCAGAGTAAGGAACTACAAGGAGGAGAGGACGAGTCTGCGTTCTCTGTAGGAAGGCAGTGTTTGTCTCTGCGGTGCTTGTCTCCGTAGCTTCACACTTTATGGAGTAGCTGACTTACTGCTTGGCCTCGGCATGCTTTTGGTGAATGAATGATTTCACTAGCTATTGGGTTTAAACAAAAAGGATTGCCTATCAATGCTTCCAGATGATTCCTTGGGAATGAAGATAAACAGACTTTCTAGAATAGCAGTGTGTCTGCATCCCCTCCTTGGTTTTAGAAATATTACCCTTCTCAATCAATTCTCGTGGGTCTGATGTCACACTCGATGTGCACATAAGGAGAGGAAGTACAGACATACATACATGCATGGATGACTAAGCTAACTGTAGAAGAGTCAGAAGAAACTTACTGTCCCAGAGCTCAGGTGCCTGAGTAAAAGCCCAAGTTCCACCCATTCCATGTTTGTGAGGATTGAGTAATGTCACACTACTTGGGGACCTGCTTCCTTCAATGTCCTGTGAGTGCTACCCTGTGTGCCACTGGCAATGAGACCACGCCTGTACTCTAAAGCAGCGGCCCAATCGTTCTGCTACTGCATGACTCTCGATTGGGTTCTTTATGCAATACTAAAATACAGAATCAAATCTGTGATCTAAGGACTCCAGGCTCAGGAACAGAAGTCATTTTTAAGTCATAAAATATTTTCCTACTCCAACAGTTGAAGGAACAAGTTCTCATTTGGAAAGATCTATTCATTGCCATACATAAAATTTGGAAAACAAAGAAAACAATTTGTGTTTACCAAGAGACACCTTGAGTGAAGCACTGTGCAAGGCAGCTATATATGTGATTTCATTTAATCTCTTCTAACTGTTCTTCAAGGTGAGCGTATTGCTTTTATATCATAAACTGAAGAAATTGAAGAGCTCACCTCAAGTCATACAGGTAAAAAATGGCAGTCAGCTTCAAGTCAATCCATTTGACACAGAGTATGTTCTTGCTATTGTAGCAAGAAAAAAGAAGCAAAAGTAGTTTCTCAGAACACGATTAGCAATTTGATTAATAGT
This sequence comes from Ctenodactylus gundi, assembly GCA_004027205.1. NCBI lineage: Eukaryota > Metazoa > Chordata > Mammalia > Rodentia > Ctenodactylidae > Ctenodactylus > Ctenodactylus gundi. The sequence goes on along the minus strand of PVKB01000605.1, from coordinate 27,379 downwards.
ATCCTGCAGGAACCCAGGACATCTCCAAGTGTCCACTCATCCTCATTCAGCTCTATGTGAGGACCATCAGCCAGAGAGCTTGACCGCAGAAACAGGAAAGTCAGCATTTCCTAGGATTTGTGTTAGTGTGGAGATAAGCTGTTATGTAACCACTGCACATAGATCTCACCTCCCGCATCTCCACGTATCTCCTAGTTTGCTTGAAATAAAGATGGCTTTGAAACGTTGCAAAATAAAACCTGCTAATCAGCCTGCATATTCCCTTTAAAAATCAAAGCCTCAGGACTCAAATCCTGTCTCATAGATAGGCACTATAATTTTCATAACCTTGCCTGATACATTTTCAGTTTGTGTACCAAGTTGCAATGAAGATTCCTCCAAATATTTTTTGCACACTCTGGATTTTACCTTCATAACCACTTGAGCTTTTAGCATAAACCATGTCTTGACCATAAGTTCTATGAAGTTGGACTTCATCTGTGCCATTATATGGCTGAAATTCTCTGCAATGCTCTGAATGACCCCTTGAAAACCAGAATCCCTCATTAAGTTTGGACTGATAGACCTGCCACCCCTAGAGGCCTTCCTGTTGAAGGTCTGGAGCTACACTGTTCTGTGGGTTGCCACTAGCCCTGTCTATAACTAAACGAGTGAAAGTTAAAATCAAATGAAATGGTAACACTTGTGTTAAAGACACATGGGTCAGAAAAAATCTTTGTTGAATTAACTGTGGACAAAACAATCGTAAAATGTTGAAAAAAGAGATGTTGAAAGTTAGAAGGCTGAAATAAAATTGCTTCAAAAGAGCATCTGAAGGCTCTTGGTCCAGTCTAAAGAAACTAAAACTAGGAACATAGATGATGTGCGATGGGCAGGTGCTCGTCTTGTTTTTGTTCCTGTTCACTTGTTTCTGCAAGAGAGGGGGAAACCCATAGACAAGCGACGCTGGCCTTGGATCAGAAAAGGGCAAACAAATACACAAACATAAATATTACACTCTCAGACAGGTATATACTTTTGTTCAGTGAACCCCATTTTGATTAACCTATCAAATAAATATCCAGCTCATTGTAAGCAAAAAACTTGTTATAGATGCTCAAACAAATGAATGAATAAATGAGCTGGTGAATGAGTGGCGGTGCATAAGTGAACAATGCAATGAATGGCTAAATAATTGGCTGGTTCTCTTCATAAACGGCCCGTTTTATATCCCACAGTGCTAATCAAGGATAAAATTATTTCCTCTTTTGTCACCAGCCTGATGGCTTGTTAGACCTAAACAAATGTGGGGACAGATTCTTTTTGGTTTTCTCTTTCTTTTCAAGCTTCTAAAGCTCTTCTTTTCTCTGCCATCATTTTCCCATTTTCTTCACCTGTTTGCATGGATGAAAGAATCTTAGTGGAATAAAAAGCTCAATGAGGTGAAAATATATCCCATCAAAACCCCCATTGAGGAGTTTACTGAAGGGGCTTACGGTCTCCTCCCTTACAGGGCCATATGTATTCCTCCCAAGGAAACTGGACACCCTTAATCCAACAAGAATGCAATGAGAATCAAAGAGGAAGACGCAGGGTCGGGTTGCAATGCTTTATTTTCCAAAGAGTGTTCCGGGGAAAGGATGGGAAGAAATTTATAAGCAGCTATTCTAGAGCCTTGTGAATGCAAAAGTTAAATCATTCCAACTTCTGCCCAGTTGCTCAGCCTCACCTTGGAGGACAAAGCCAGACTCCGCATCACAAAGGGAAACCTGCCCCGTGCTGAAAATGACAGAACTGGAGTAAAATAATGGGTGTACAACACAGCTTTGCAGACTAGGAGGACGTATGTTGTAATAACAGAGCTTGTCTTAATTGGATGGAGTAGCATAGGGAAGGGGCAAGACATGGGAGTTGGAACTGGACAGAACAGAGTTCAAATCCCAGCCAAGACTCTCAGTGCTGGGCCCCTTGGCTGGTAAATTAGTCTTTTGGAGACTCAGGTTCCTCCTCTGTTCCATGACAATAGTAAACCCTATTTGGAAAAGTCTTGGGGAGGATCATATATTAGTATATTTATTATATATAATTATATATAAAAATGCATGTTGCCCTGCCAGTCTTAAAATAGGATCTATTTCTTGGGAAGTCGGCATTCTTTAATTCATAATATGGTTTATAATTCAGCCTAGACCCAAAATCTCACCATCTGTTTCCTGGGGGTCTTTACAACTTTAAGGAGGTAGGTCTTTGCTTCTACAAGATGCACTTAATTTGGTTTCTAGTGGATTTTTATAAGGAGTACTAAGTATTTGTGATTAATCCCCACGGCAACACGATGAGCAACCTGAGATTCAGCACCATTAACTAACTCACCTTCAGCCATACAGCCAACAAAGGGCGGAAGCCAAAACGGAATGCAGTTTCACCTCCTGCCACTTTTCTGAATTACCCAATGTTCTATTATATACCTCGAGGAGATTATAATTGCAAATCTAAACAAAAGAACTTGTTTCCTTTCTAGTCTTTGCAGTCTCCCAACCAGCTTGGCTTTAACGCTCGGTCTGCTTCAATGCTGGGTATCAGCGGAAGCGCTTTTCCTCTGCGTGATGTCTTATTTCTGAGAGTCATGGTCTGCCTGTGACCTCTTCTTCAGGATAGCCTGGACCTCTTTCCATAGCAGCTGGACTCCACTAAAGAAAGATCACAAGGATGCCCCTGTAAGAAAGACACAGCACCCAACACTCCAGCCACAGCCTCATCACAACCCATTATCAGAAGAGGGGCCATCACTGCTGCGGTGTGGAATTCTTCACACGTGACTGACTTGGTCCATCCTCCATGCAAGAGGATCTACTAGGATGCAAAGATCACTGGGCCCATTCCTCAGCCTGATTCCATAGCACACAGTCAAAAATCAATAAAACAGAATACAAAGTTCAACAGAAAAATACAGAGACATCCAGGGGGTGTGGAGAAGGATAAATTTAAATGGTTCAGTACTCAACCTCGCTCACATTTAAAGAAATATATTTTAAAACAGGGAAACCCTAGTTTTCATTTATCCTATCTACAAAAATTTAAAGTCTGGACCTGAGATGTAGTTTAGTGGTAAAGCGTGTGCTCAGCATTCATGAGGCCAATTTCCCAGCATCAGGTATAGGCTAATAATGTGCAGTATCAACCAGATTATGGAAAAACGAAGAGCCACTGATAGAAGCACCCTCTTTGGAAAATAATTTGGCAACGTGTCTCAAAAATGATAATGTACATACCATTCAACCAAGAAATATCACCTTCTGAAATATTCTATACAGATATAGATGCAAAAACACACATGAGGTGAATTTTAATAGAATATCACAGAAAGAAAAAAAAAGATTATCTAAATACATTCCAGAAAGCTGTGCAGCTGTTTAATAGAATGGGGCAGACTTCTATGTGCCAATAATAAAGGGCTCTTTGTTACTTTATTAAATGAAGCACAGGGGACAGAGGAGTATTTATAATGTGACTAATTTGAAAGGAAGGAAAAACCTATGCACATTTCTATACTCCTAGGGCTGTCTGAGGGTATCTATGAAAATTTTCATGGTACTTCGTTATGAGAAAAAAAGATTATCTCTTTTTACACTGGTTAATTTTTTTTAGCCACATGTACTTAATGATGCTATAATTCAACATACTAGTTAGAGAAGAAAGCCTTAATTGCAGTTTATATACAAAAGCCAAAAAAAGAGAGCACCAGTGATGTGTCCGGGTTGATGAGAAAGGGTCAGATTGATTTAGGACAAAAGAAACAAGAGAAAAATAAAATCTGATGTATTCACCGCACTTGGAGAAAGTCCTGTCTCCTCGCCTAGGCCTTGACGGCATAGCAAGACACGCAACCTTCACTTCTCTGCCTGCCCTGTAGGAGCAGCGTGCTTGGCTTGTGCAGTCCTTTCTCCCCTCTTTGTTCTGCTAAAATTGAAAAAGGTAAATGTATATCCTGAGAAGTCAATGATGACTTTATCCTTTAAGGAAAAAAATGTTTTAAAAAAATCTTTTCCCAGCCTTCTGGGAGGCTGAGGTAGAGCCATTGCAAGTTCAAACACAACTCAGGCAACGTAGCTTCTTAGCCAGACAGTGTCTCCAAATTGTGAAAGGGAGCTGGGGATGTAGCTCAGTGTGAAAACCTAGGTTAAGGCCCAGGGGGTTGGGGGAGAGAGAAAGGAGGGAAGGAAGGAAGGAAGGGAGGGAGGGAGGGAGGGAGGGAGGGAGGGAGGGAGGGACATTCCTTGTGGACTTTAAGCCAGCCCACATAACTTCTACCAAGCTGCCTCTAGTCCCAAGCCCTCTCTGAGGACCTTGGCCCTGGTGGACAGCAGACAGGACTCTTGGGAACTTGGGTGGCCTTAGTCCACCAGGGCCCAGATCCTTCTTGCAGTGGTCAGATCCTGCCCTGGCTGATAGTGACGGGTACGAACACACCTTCAGTTAAACGCATGCAGTGCTGAGCTCAGTGGCACATGCCAAGGTGGCACTTAGGAGGACTAAACAGGAGAATCGCGTGAGCCTAGGAGTTGGAGACCCGCACAGACAACAGAGCAAGGCCCTGTTTGGGGAGGAAGAGGAAGGGAAGGCAGGATAAAAGAAAGCGGGGGGTCAGGAAGGTCTAAATACTTGGTGATAAAAAGTGGGACTCCAGTGGTTCTCAGCGGCAGTTCTCTCCCGTGCAATCTCCTCTGCCGGTTCCGTCCCGGCCAGCGTCACCAGCGCTGAGAGCGGCCGAGCCATCAGCAGCAGGGATCACTCCCAGAGCGTCTCAGAGGAGGAGCTGCTCCCCCCTCCTGGTCTCCTCAGCCCTCCGTCCCCAGAACTGCGACACGGACAACCGCAAGGTGGCGTGTGCAACCACAGGGTGCTGTGCGCAGAGTTAAGACGAATCCCCAGCGCCTGGGCGCCTCTTCACTTCCGTGATGGCGCCCTTGTTCCTCTCCACGGTGGACACACAGGGGAGGCCTCTGGTGACGTTCCGGAGGTTAAAAGTACCAAGTTCTGGTTTGCATCCATGGCATCCGAGCTGCCAGGTGGACCCTAGGGAGGACAGGACAGGGGCATCGCTCCCTCTGGGACAGCAACAGGGAGAGGGAGAGGGCACCCAGAGAGGCTGGCGCGACAGAGGAGCAGCTACCTGGCCCTCGGTTTTATAACAGCACAAACAGCCAACTTTGGTGAACCACGCCTGTAATCTTCATACTCTGGGAGGCTGAGGCCGGAGGATCGCAAGTTCAATCCCACCCTGGGCAATTCACAGCTGAATAAGAGCTTGTCTCAACATTTTAAAGAAAAGTAAATAAATTGCAAAAATAAATAAATAAAAGGGTGTGCGGGCTAGGCATATAACTGGGCATGAAGTACCGGGAAGGGGGAAACACAGCCAACTCCCGGAGGGGCGCAGAGCCAGGCCAGAAGCTGGCACCCCCGCCGAGAGGCCAGCCCCCCATCGTCCTGCGTGACACGGGGACAAAGGGCCAGCGCGAACCCTGGCTTGTGTTCCAACACCGAAGATGCTCAGTTGACAACACGCACTCTCTTTCCTCTGCCATCAATTCTCTCTTTAAGGAGAAGAAAGGCCCCAGCCCCGCAGCCGGCGGCGCAGACAGTGGCGAGTGCGGCTGCCAGGGAAGGGCCCGGGCCACTGCGCCATCTCCCAGCCCCAGGTCACCGCCTTGTTTCTCCTGGGTGCTCTGAGGACTCCTCTCCTTCAGCGGCTTTGACAGCGTTTGCCGGCTGCCGGCTGACGCGAAACAACCCCCTTCTTGTGCCAGCGCTGTCCTCCCTCCAGGCCGCAGGGGAGAAAACGTGTCTCTGTGGCTTCCCTTCAATAGCCCTGTGAGGCCAGCCCTCGTGGGCCTGGCAGGCGGAGCGGGCCAGCCCTGAATAGGGCGAGTGTTCGCTTCCCTTTGCACAGCCGCCTCTGGGCATCCAGAGACGCGCACAGCCCGGGCTTGGTAGTTTGGGGACAGACTGCTGGGCGAGCTGGCGGACGCCCCAGCCCGCACAGAATTATTATCCCTCCTGTGTGTGTAGCTCATTCAAGCCCGCCTACAAAATGCTTTCAGACCCGCTGGCTCGTTAGAGGAGCCCTTACGGCGGACCCACTCTGTGCCTGGCACAGCCACTGCCAAGTCTCACTCTGCCGTGGGCGCTATTCCAGGGTCTTTGTCTTACAGTTGGGGAAACTGAGTCTTGAAATGGTCACGTGACTTCTACATAGCCACGTGGCTTAGAAGTCCTGACAATCTATCTACTCAGGGAGTCTGGCATCTTCAGAGGCGCTCACAGTCCCCTACAAGACACCTTATTCCATGCTAATGCAGCCACCGGCCTCGCTGTAGGTGCCACAGACCTTCCATCCAAGGGAGAAGTCACTGGAGCTCTTTTTCTTCTCCCTGCCCATATTTTCTTTCCACACTCCAATTAAACAACCCAGCGAGATATAAAAATGGAGTCTGTCACAGGCTGACAGGTCAAGGTGGCCAAATCATGGCCGGTTATATGACGCTATTCTGAAGTAAGGCTCTCTACAGTGTGTAGCTTGACCTTGGCTGGGTTCTGGAAGCTGACCCAGGACATTCCTAGGGCTCAAGCTAAGTACTGAGTGGATTTTTTGGCGAGCTACCTCTATGCCTCTGTGTTTCCCTGTAAAATAGGGATGCTGACGATACCCACAGGGTACCTGAAAGCTTGCTGAAAAAAGATGAGCTGGGCCTGCCTGGAGGGGTGGCCTGCTCTCTCAGCACATTGGGAAGCTGAGGCAGGAAGATCACAAATCCAGACCCAGCCCAGGAAATTTAGTGAATTGATAAGGCTCTGTCTCAAAAAATAAAATGAAATAATGGGTTGGTGAGACAGCTCAGTGTGAAAGCTCTAGATCCATTCCCAGTCCCACAAGAAAGAAAGAAAGAAAGAAAGAAAGAAAGAAAGAAAGAAAGAAAGAAAGAAAGAAAGAAAGAGGCAGGCAGGCAGGAAGGAAGGAAGGAAGGAAGGAAGGGAAGGAGGGAGGGAGGGAAGAAGGGAGGGAAGGAGGGAGGGAAGGAGGGAGGGAGGGAGGGAAGAAAAAAAGGAAAGAGCCCTGTGGGAAGACGATTCTGTGCCTGACAGTGACTCTGAAGCAGCAGCAGCTGCCTAAGTCCTATAAGAAGAGAGGAAGCAGTAGTCTTGCTAGAGCCCTGCTGGCCTGAGAGTCAGGTCCACTTCCATCAGCCCTGTGGCCAATGAGCCACGTGTGTCACCCAGCAACAATGCCCCACTCTCAAAGGCCTCACAGCCCCATCCACACTGATGAGAACCAGCCATGTGGCCGCTCTAAATGTGAGGCGCACAGGAAACAGAAGCTCCCCCGGACACCCAGCTCTGACAATAACTCCAGACGTAGAAGGGGTCCACTTGCGTCCTGCTGCCATCAATCCCTTCCACAGCGTTGTTCCATGAAAGTCACAGAAAAACAAACTAGAAGCGAGAGCACAATATGGTGTTTCTTATGTTCACTATTGTCCTCATGCATATTCCACCTCTTACAAGCATCTTAGTGTCCAAATGTCTGGACTGCCAGCTCTGTGCCATGGTGTGAATCTGGACAATTCCCCAAAAGCCTCATGAATTTGGAAAGTGACCACAATGGGGGGTGGGGAGGGTGGTAACTGGATCCAGTGGATCGATCTATGAGTCTCACCTGAGGCGGAGGGTCTGGTCTGGGGACAGAGCACAGAGGCTGAGGCCTAGATGGATACATCCCAACCCCCACACCTTCCCAGCCTCTCACTCTGCTCCTGCTGGATGAGATGGGCAGCTTTCCTCCAGCGTGGCTCTACCAAGCCCTCTGCCAGCCAGCCATAAATCAACAGAGACCTCTGAACTGTGAACTAAAATGAACCTTTCCTCTCTGAATTGTGGGTGTTGGGTACTGTGTACCAACAAGAAAAGGAGTAAGCCACCCAGGAACAAAGCAGGTGCTGGTAGTGTGGTTCTGGGGTTCTATCTGAGATTCCGCACTTGCTGGGCTGTTGGAAAAGTCATGACGTTTTCTGCCCATGTTTTTCAAAGGTCATTTATTTATATAAATATTTATATATTTTGTTCCATGACCCTTTGCCATCTTTCAATGACCTTCACAATTCTCCATTCCTAATAGGACTTGTCTTTATAGGTAAAAAAAAATGAACAAGGCACTGATTTACAGCCTCGTCTGAATTGGACAACATACCATGCAAGGAGTTTTAAGGCAAGTCAATCAAGTGGAAATCTAATACTGTAAGAGCACGTGAATTTGGTGGGTGTGGTAATACATCCCATCCAAGCACTGATTTTTGGTGTGGTCACATCTCATGTTGTCTTGATGGAACACAACTCCTTGATCATTAGGGGATAATGTTTCTGAATGGTACTGGAAAAATTGGACATCCACATGCAGAAAAATGAATATAGACACACACCTGTCATCAGGCCCCAAAATCAAAGAAAATCAAAATTGACCAAAGACCTAGTTATTAAAACAGAAACACTGAACTTCCTGGTAGACAAATTAGGCAAATATCTAAAAGACATAGATATAGGCAAGGACTTTCTCAATAAGTTATCAAAAGCAAAAGAAATAGCCCCGAGCATTAACAAATGGGATTATGTCAAGTTAAGTTTCTGCACAGCAAAGGATATTATCAACAGTGTAAAAAAAGAACTGACAGATTGGAGAATACTCACCACCAATATCTCAGATAGGAGGCGCATAGCTAGCATATACAATAAGAAAAATAAGTCCCTCAAAAATCAAAGATCTGATTGAAAAATGGGCAAAAGAAGAGGCAGGCTCTCAGACAAAGAAGTTCAAATGGCCAATAAATACATGAAAAGATGTTCAATGTCCTTAGCCAGTTGAGAAAAGCAAATCAAAACATCACTAAGATACCATCTGACTCCAGAGAGATTGGCCTATACAAAGAACACAAACAGCAATCAGTGCTGCCCAGGCTGTGGAGAAAAAGGAACCCTCCTGCCCTGCTGGTGGGAATGTAAACAGGTACAACACTAGGGAAAGCGGTTTGGATATTTCTCAAAAAAACTGGAAAAAATATCCTCTTCAATCCAGCAGTACCTCTTCTGGAATTTTTCCAAAAGAGTTAAAAACAACATGTAACAGAGATACAGTTATACCCATGTTCATAGCAGCACAACTAACAATAGCTAAAATGTGGAAGACACCAAAATACTCATCAACAGACCATAAATTATGGTATTTATGCACCATGGAGTACTATTCATTCGTAGAGACAGGTAGGTCAGAGGCATTTATGGGTAAACAGATGCAACTGGAGACCATCATGCTTAATGAAGTGAATCAAAAGCAAAAGGAAAAATATTAAATGGTTTCTCTAATATGAGAAACTCAGGTCATGATTATTTCATAGAACCTATTGTGGGGAATAATGGAAACTGGAGGGGAGGCAGAGTGAGCGGGAGGGTCGAAAAGGAAGAAGGGAAGGATTTGTAATTTTGCCATAATATTTATATGCACAAAATACTCAATATCAATGTAAACTTTACATATTGCACATATACATATCAATAAAATGGAAGGAAAAATGTTTCTGGATGCTAGATTTATTCAAATTGTCCAATTGCCAAACGAACACATTAGAATTTTATTGCTTGATTCTTTGGTGGGACCTCAAAAAACATGACATCTTTAAAGTCCCACATACTGAAAGCACCATCTTCCTCTGATGAATATATATTTTGATGACGTTTGAGGTGAATCATCATATTGGGACCAAGATCGTTTGCATACCACCTTGTTGTAAACAATCTACTTTTCATCACCAGCTATCAGTTTCTTCAAAAAAATTGGATCATTTTCCTCACTTTTAATGAGCACATCACAGATGTTTATACAGACCATCAAAAGAACTTTCTGAGTTCATGAGGAACCAACCTATCAGTCTTGTTTACATAACCCAGCTTCTTTAGCTGGCCATGAATGCTTAAATGATGGATGTGTAATGTTTCTGTAGCCTCTTGTGCTGGGAAACACAGGTTTGACTCAACCAATGACCTGTCTTCATCAACCTTAGTGGCCCTGCTCAACTGAGGAGCATCACTGAGATCAAAATGACCAGCACAGAATTTTGTGAACCATCATTGGCACTGATGTTATTGTAAAACATTGTCACCATAAACTGCACACAACATTTCACAAGCGTGACAGACATTCTTCCCTTTATAGAAGTAAAAGAGTAAAAAATGGCAAAAATGCAGTTTGGTCTTCCATCTTCAACTTGTCATGAAATCTCCAAAACTGAACCAAAACACTCATTTTTTTAAAAGAATGAAGCTAGAACTGTCAACCGTCAAATGACATAGCAATAGCATAGGTGCAACTGACCCTAGTACTTCCAAAAATGAACTAGTGCCAAAAGCATTATGACCTTTCTGACAACCCAATACAGAAAGCTTTCTAGAAATGCCAGCAATGCTGATATATGGACCACACACATCTTCCGTAGCAAGTCCCTGGGATTCTGGCTTTTCTGGTCCACTTACCTCTACTCCAGGCCTCTCCCTTCTGTGTTCCTGTTGTTGTCTCCACTAACCCTGTCACACTCCAATGGAAGTTTGTTTATTAATTGGAAATCATGGTAACTACTCTGCCTTCAGTAGTAGCTGTGAGTTTAGCAGGGGCAAAGGCTGTGCCGTCTGTTCTCGACCCTGTTGGCTGAAAGGATGCACATGCATTTACTGAGACTCTAGTTATATTCTAGGCATGCAATGAGGTATATTCCCCAAGACAAATTGATGAGCAAAATGAGAAGATTTTGAAGTATTTCTCATGTACCCAGCATGATGAAACATGAGCTTAGATGTACAACTACTACAGAAGCATCTGGCCCCAAATGACTTTCAATCTAATTAGTGCAAGACTTCCAGGGAAGCCTAGGAGACCTAAGATGAAACATAGGCCAAATAAGAACGGGGGAGAACAGCCAAGTATCATGCATGCTGCTCATCCAGAGAGTTTGGAGAAAATGCTGGGAAAAGGACAATGAAATTATATGTAGAGTCCGCCACGTGGTTTCACTGGTACCTGTGTTAATTACTTTCTCTTTGCCAGAATTCCTGACATTCACAAATGTGGGGAGGAAATTTGTACTTTAGCTCACAGTTTCAGAAGGTCATAGTGCATTCCTGTGTGGCCGGCAACAGTAGAATCACACAGGAGAGGCCAAGGTGGAGGCAGCCCCACGTGGCATTGCAAATAGGAAGCCAAGCTCCCAGCATGCAGGGAGGACGTAGCATGTACCCTACCAGGTCCTGTCCCAGTAATTTGACCTTTCGGGGTCCAGCCCTAGTGTTTTACTCGTCCCATGTTTAAGGCCCTAATCCATCATATGCCTGTAATCTATAATCTACCACAGAGCTATCTTCCACCACACACCTCTAATCCAGCACACACCCAAAATCCACACTTCCAGACCAGGCCTCCGTCTAACAGCACATGGTATCATAAATAACCAAAGCATCCAAACACTGAGGCTTTTGGGGGACATTTCAGACAGAAATCACAACATTACCAGCCAGGTTCCATCTATGTTATGGGTGAAATTGTATCCCCAGAAATTTATATACTGGAGTCTTTTTGACCAGGACCTCACAGTGGGACTGTATTTAAAGATGAGATGTTTAAAGAAGTGATGAGGTTATAATGAGTCATTTGGATGGCCCAGCATGAGCACTGTCCTTACAAAAGATGGGTTGAGGACTCAGACAGACAGAGGGAATAACAAGTGAAAACACAGACAAAAAATGTCCATCAGTAGCCTAACGACAGAAACTTAGAGCAACTCAGCACTGCCAATGTCTTGGTCTTGGACTTCTATCCTGCAGAACTATGAGAAAGGTGCATAAGCCACCCAACTATGGTACTTTGTTGTAGCAGCCTAAACAAGCTCACAACTTGTCTATCCGCTTCTTCACCACTCTGGGTGCTTATTGCTCAAAGAAGATGCACCAGGCCAAGAAGGAAGGCAGGATTCGGACCTTTGTCAGCCCCCTGAAGTGTCACGCTAATAGACAGTTTATGAGGCATGGCTGAACAAAGTTTGCCACTGATCCACCTCAAAATACTGCCCCTTGCTTCACACATACTTATCCCACCATTCTTGACACTTCCTAAAGCAATTCTGCAAGACCTCCTTTGCAAGAATCTTTAAGAAACATGATTACAAAAACAGTGAATGCTGCTGCCAAGTCCCGTTCGGTAGAAAGGCAGACAAAATGGAGGAGGAGGAGGAAGAAGAAGAACAGGGTGTATTCTCAACCGTCTTATTCACCAGAACTGGCCCCACCGGGAATGGGACTTCTGGCTCTTTCCTGAGGTCAATATAACTACGAAAGAAAAATGCTTTGAACTGATTCAGGACCTTGAGGTAGCCATGAAGGTGCAACTAAAGACGCCACTTCAGAAAGTGGCAGGAGCTGTGGGACAATTACAGGACAAGAGAAGGAGGGCATTCTCAGTGGGACTGGTGGCAGCATGGCGCTTGGTGAAATACATTTCTTTAACTACTGTTTTTTTTTCAACAATCTTGCACATTATCTTATTAAATCCTCATCACAATTGTGTAGTATAAATAGCCTTACTATTCCCATTTTGTACATAGAGGAAAGTGAGGTTGAGAGGGATGAAGAACTTTCCCCTCATCCCAAAGGTGGGCATGAAGGACATTGGGTTTGTGACCTGCCTCCCTTTGCCATAAATCCCTCGCCACCCAGACCACCTACTGTTGCCTCTCTCAGAATCAGCTCACAGGCCTATTTTTAAAAATCAGAAAGTAGACTGCATGTGGGTGCCACGGATAATGTTTTCCATCCCCGTGCATCTGAGCGGTACTGTACTTGCTCTAACAAATACGATGCTGTTCCTGAACAAAGAGGATGCAGGAACACAGCACTGGAAGTGGAGCTCAGGCCTCGACATTCACATTCTTAACCTCTTAATGCCAAAAAACCTATAATGGTATCAAATTTTACTCTTGTTTCTGCTTTTTTCTGCCCGAGTTGGCTTTCTGAGTTGCCGGTTTTATCAAAATTGAGTGATTCAATACAATGTTGGATTCATTGGGGAGGAAAAAAAGCCAAAGAAAAACCTTGCTCTTCAATGCCAGGAGCTTACAAAGACATATAAACCATGAGGAATTCCAAGGACTTACTCAGAAGCCGTTCTGCAAATGCATTGCTTGAACAAAGGGCCAATGTTCCTTTCAGGGAAGAGCGCAGGGCTGGTTTCCGGCATTTTTCTTTAAGTCATTAGGACTATGCCAACAAACAAACATATACTGGTCCCTGGAGAAAGGATCTCATTCAATGCAGTTTACAAGAGTTTGATTATTGGGAAAGGGGTGCTTCATGGCACGTGCCTCACCAGCCGGCCCCCAAATGTACAGATTTGCTTAAAGGGCTTTATTGATGGTGGCCACAGACAGAAAGAGCCTGTGGAGGCAACTGACACCCATGGATACTGAGGAGTCGGCATCATCCAGACAACACCCAGCCCATCAGAGGGAGCGGACAAGTCAGCCTTATTCCCCAGGCAGCTTATTTCTGAAAACATGGGAAATGGAGGAATAATAAATTCATGTGTAACGGATTTGAGATTTCCTTCTCCAAGATAATCAAAGGGACTCAAAAACCCTGAAATGAAATGCAGTTGAATCTTTAGTCAGGTAGATATTTTATTTTTAATAAACTGGAAACTTTACAAGGTGGGTTCTGAAGACCCTGAGGCATTAGCGGAAGGCAAGCCATAATTCAACCTCCAGGCCTTTGATAACATCTGTAGATTTCAGCATCTTTTTTGTCTAAAATGAAGATGAAAACACCGCCTCCTCCGATTAATGAGAAGATAAAATAACATTACGTAAGAGTATTCACAGAGCAACTTGCACGAGTATCAGCCTGTAGAACATGTTACCTATGCTTCCAATTCTTTTTATTCAGGGAAATAATGTCAAATATATAGCACTTTAAAGTTCAGCTAAGAGTAAGGCAGCAATCAGTGGGAAGCGCTTCCCACTCCTCCTTCCCTTTGCCTCTGAACGGATTTATTTATTCCAAGAACACCTATTGAGCACCTGCGGTGGATCAGCTCCTGGATTAAAAGTGGCCAGTCAGATGCATGAAGGCTCCTGTCTCTGGTCCAGGTAGTGCCTGGCTGTCCATCCTGTTACTAACTGCCAACAACATCATCTCACTAGTCACAGGCGATACAGTGAGAAGGGGTGCTGATGAATCCATGCCAGGCCCTCACCACTCCACAAAAAGTCGCATGAAACACATCTGCCATTGACTGAGCACAGTGCTAGAACAGGGCAGGCCAAGAAGATGATTAATGGGCACTCGTTCAAAAGGAACGAGAGACGTGTGGACAACATACCATACAACAGGCAGAAGAGACCACAGAGCCTGGCAGAGGAGTAAGCACTGTGCAGAGCAGCCTGTCTGGTGGTACCTTCAGCCACTGAGAAAGCCTCTATGGAGATAGGATTGGAGTAAGACTTGGGACGCTGAGAGGCAACAGGATGTACATAGGAAAAGTGCTGGGGAGAGTCCTCTAAACATGAATAAAGGTTCAACAGGGACACTTTAAGAAAATGTGGGAGAAAGGACAAGTGATCCTTTGGCCTCTTCCGAGAAGCATCCTCCCCACTACTGACCTCCCCAACCCTGAATTCCACACCTCTTTTGTGTACCCCGATTTATCATACCACCAGTTACACAGCACAAAAGCATTCTCTTTGCTGTTCTGTTACAAACACACACACACACACACACACACACACACACACACACACACACAATATAACATCAAGGACTGGAAGTTTCACGAAAACCAAAACTAGGACTTTCTTTTCTATGTTTGGACATCAGCATTTTGCATATTATCTTAAGCTATATTCGTTAAGAATGAAAAGATTAACAACTTCAGCCAAAGAGTTAGTTTTGACAGGAAGAGACACCCGAGTTGCCCTTGTCTGGAGCAGGGAGTGGTAGTCTGGTGCTTTCCTGGACAGATCCGGTGCAGAGGCCGGCCATCATGCTCCTTTGTGAGCGGCTTGGTGATGCCGGGAGGCAGGCCGAGGCTGGATGCGCCAAGTTCAGGTCACCTACATAGAGAGGCTAAACACAGTTCAAAGGAGGGAAGGATTCAGGAAGAAGTGAAAATAATGGTGGCGAGTACAGGAGCCAAAGGCGAGAGGACAGAGTTAAGGACACAGCTCCGCCACTGGTGAGTTGGGACGCATGTGGAGGAGAAGGCCAGTTCCCTCTGGTTAGGAGAAGCCGGTGAGAAGGCCCAGGGGAAGGCCCGCGCACCCTGGCTCCCAGCACGGGTGGCAAATGTTATCTCTGTCCCAGCACACATTCCCAAGGCCCGCTGTCCCCCGAGTCCTTCCTCCGCTATTTGTGTTAATGCTGTGGTTTTCCTTTCTGACTCCTCTCATTGAAACCTTGAAAGAAAAGAGGAAGCAAGCCAGGATGTCACCGAGGGCCTGGCTTGGCAGGGGTGAGGGTCTGATCCCTGTGTGGTCTCTGGAGAGGCAACATAAGGCTATAAAGACACCACAGGCTTTTCTACCTCCCGTTTCCTGATGACCTCAGCAATTCTTCTCCCTGCCTCCATTTTCCCATTCACCTACCAAGTAGATACATGTACACCCACAAATGTATGTATACAAAAGGCAATATTTTCTGGACAATCTAACAGGATTGTGAACACAAAAATCTCTCGTGTTATGCCTAATACAGACTATGTTTCTAATACACAGGAGCATCCTTTCCTTTGGGCAAGTCTTACACCTGTTCAAAATTAAACCCTCTCTGGGCTTCCATTCTTTAAGAAGAGAAGATAAAATTAAGCCCTACTTATCTCACATGCTTATCGAAAGTATATATATAAATGTTCCTGGGTATTATAAAACCTAAGTGTCTCTCAACTCATATCATTTTCTTCCTTGCCCAGTTCTCTTGCTGACAAAGCCATGTAAAAGTGAAAGAGACATCTAGTGCTGTCCTATCTATCAATATTCTAAATAAGTCCATGATGGAAGGATGGGAGGATGAGTGGACGGATGTGTGGCCGAAGTGACTTCCTACACATTCAGAATCTTCTGTATTTGAGCTGCTTCAACCGCCAAGTGGTATCTCTGAGAAAAAAAAATAGGTCACAGCAGAAGAGTCTCAGAGGTCTATGGACCATGAAAGACTTTCTCCTTGTTTTGTGCACCCACAAACTAGACAGCCTTCATCAAGTCTTTTTTGGAAATAGTTGTGCAGTCTGAGAAAATTGGGTTTGACTTGCTATGTAGAAATTTTTTTTAACAAAGTTGTATAAACATAGCTCTTTATTAATCTAAATCACTGGCCTTCAGGGTGAGTTTATTTTATTTGCCCACAGGATCTCCAGCCCCTGGGAACTCCAGAGGACACGTGTGTTCCTGTGAGATCAAGCCTCTTGTGAACCACTCCGAACTGAGCCTTCAGGAGGTGCTACGTAAACAAAATGTAATGAATTGTTCCCCCTGTCAGAAAGGAACAATTCATGACGTGCCCCTGAATGGAACCAACTGGTCTTCTTGTCAAACACTCTGTACTTAAATGTCCTTTCCTTCGGTCAGAAAAGAAATAAGAAATAACAGTCTTTTTAATGATTTTTTTCAGGGTAAAAAGAGAATAAAAATAAACTAGCATCGACTAACCAGCCATAGCACCCTTCCTGGTGAACTGCAAAGGAGTCACGTTTGGATATCTGAATTAGACTTCCTTGACTAAGAAAAAACTCAAATTGTGCAATAAAAATGTGCTTTACCAGTGTTGGAAATTACAAACTATTTGACACAACAGGAATATTCATAGGTGGCCAGTGGAGCAGTGGAAACAACAGCAGTAATTACTAACTATATATCTTTCTTTATGTACATGTAATATTAAACAATATCACCTAAGCAACAACCTGATAGTATAAGCACTATTATTATTCTTATTTTAAAAGTGACAGACTAAGACCAAACAGGATTTAGTGACTTTCCCAAAATCACACAGAAAAATAAACAATGAAAACAAGAGTTCAAGGCAGGGGATTCTGGATCTGGGGAATCTCCGTAAGTCACTATGCTATGAAGAATGTTAGACTAGGGACAAAGAATTTTTGTGTGTGTGTGTGTGTGTGTGTCGATGTGTTGTTAAGCTACTGTGTAACTTAGGGCCAGTTGCTTGTGGAGTACAGTTTTCCCATCCCTAAAGCAGAAGGTTTTCGTGGCATGACTTCTGCCTCCAGTGAGAGAGTGTGGTCACAGAATACTGAGATCCACGCTGGATAAAAGCGTGAGCCAAGGAAGAACAGCATAAAGAAGACAGGAAGAGGAAGGGAGGCACAGGAAGAAGAACTTATTGGTAAATTATTTAAGCAGCTCACAGAGTAGACAACAGGCTGGAGGTCAAGGCTTAGAAAGAAAGCATGAGTCAGGAAAAGGATTATCAAGGCACTGAGGGTCAGGTTGAAATGCCTGATCTCATTCATTCATCCAGGAAAGTCAAGGCAGCCCTAAAGTTCTGCTCCATTCTACCACCAAGCTTTAAGGCTGTCTTAAAATTTCTGTCTTTGTTACTTTTTTCATTGCTGGGACATAATAACCAACATCCACAATATAAGGAAGGAAAAGTTTATTTTTGCTCACAGTTTCGGAAGTTTGAGGCCATTCACAAGCAACTGGCAATGGTGGAAGCAATGAGGCCTGTTTGGAGGAAAGCTGCCCACAGCATTGTAATCGGACGAAGAGAAAGAGGAAGGGCAGAGCTAGCATATGTCATTCCTGGTCACATCCCAGTGATCTGCCTCTTCCCACCAGGCCCCACCTCTAAGCAGCACACGGAATCCATAGATATTCCATGACATCCATATACACAAGGCTTTGGGGAAACATTCTGGATCCAAACCACAACAGCCCCAGTAGAAAGTCGCTTGGCTTTGCATGAATCAACCTGCCATCTGATTTATAATCCTACCAGTGCTGCATACAGTGGGTGTGGGTTTACAAAGAAAAGTTGAGTCCTGTTCAAAAGTCATGGATTTTTTTTTAATCTACTGTCTCAAAGGCCACTTTTAAAGGAATAAGATGCTTGACAATTTTGAGTACCCAATTTGCAGAAGACCAAATATTCCACAGGCGGTTGTAGAAACACAGTGGTGTCAGCCATCTCCAATGCTGCTCTCTGTACCGTTGTCACCCCAACTTAGAAATGGCAGGGTTCTGGGGAGTAGCCACGACTAGGTAAGAAACGTTTGTAACAAGCCACGGAGACTGTAACAACACCTCTTCCATGAGGTACATTGATCATACTAAATTCTGATTTGATTTGATTCCTCCTGTTAGAGGGAGTATGGAGCATGAATCAGAAGGAGAACTGTTTGGTAACTTCTGCAATTTGTCATACACAAGACAGTACATATTTGAACCTTGTCAACGATAATAGGAATAGAAAAGACCAGGTGTTAGGGTTTGAATCTGGAATGTCTCCCCAAAGCCTCATGTTTGGAAGGTGATTCAATTGTGGGAGTTAATCCATTGATTTCCTGTGCTGCAAGAAATGAGGCTTTGTCAGAAGAACAACTGAGTGAGATCCTGATGGGGTTGACTCAGAAGGAGCAGATTGCTGAGGCATGACCTGGAAGGATATTTTCTAGCTCCATACTTCCTCAGTCTCTGGTTTTCCTGTCCTACCGTGCTGTCATCCATCCACTTTTCTCCATCCAGGCCCCTGCTATGCGCTACCACCATTGCGCCCACCACTCAGGAACGAACTGAGATTTTCTCAAACTGTGAGCTGAAATAAGCCTTCCTTCCCTTAAGTTGTGGGTGCTGAGTACTGACGGGGTCCCAGCAGTAAAAGAGTGATAAAGGTACCAGGTTTGTTCAATAGCCACTTTAAAGACTGATTTGACAGAAGTAAGAAATGGAGAATTTAGATTTAAGGAAAATATAATCTGGAATTTACACTTAAAGCAGAGGAGAGTTGCTGGAAGTTCAAAGAATGTATGATATAATCAGAACACAAACTTGACTGCACATATTTGAAGTATAACATGTTATTCGGATGCAGTGTACATGCACAGTGAGGTAAAGGCTACAGTAAAGCAAATCACCCTGTCCTTCACCTTTCATAATTAGGTTTTCTCTTTTGTCCCCCATTTTATTGATACACATATATGTAATACATAATGTTTACATTGAACTTGAGTATTTTGTGTTGATGTAAGAGCACCTAAAATCTACTCTCTGAATACAAGAAGGAAGAGGAAGTGGGGAGAAAGAGGTCAAAGGGTACAAATTTGCAATTAAATCTGATGAGTAAGTCCAGAGACACAACCTACAGCACGGGGCCCGTAGTTAGCCATGTTGTATCACATGCAGAATAAGCCTTGAACAAGTTGCAAGGTGGAGAAGTTTTGGAGAAAGTCAAGAGTAAATGCAGGGAAAGCCATTAGGAGACTATCGCATAAATGTCAAAGTGATAGAAGCGGATGCCCTGGCGAAACACGAGTTTGAGGGACAGAAGGCCTGAGTTGAATTCTTCCCTTTAATACTACTTATGGGAGGGGTGTGGGATGGGAAGAGAATTAGCCCCTTGGTTAAAAAAAATAATAACAATATTAAATAATAAATTAACTTCCCATATGTGAAGAAGGCTATGCATACAGTTTCTATCTCTGAAGTTGTTATTAGGACCAAAAGTGATTATACTCATAAAGAACCCAGTGCCTGGCACATAGTAAGCACTCAGAACATCTCTCATTACCGCACCAGTGTAGTGAGAAATCAAAGCTGGAAAGATTAGAACTGTGGCAAAGAAAATAAAGAGAAGTGAATGAATTTAGCAAACTTTAGGCAGCAAGAGCCATAGAACATTAGCATCAGCTAAATTCATGAAATTTGTCTTTACTTGTAGGATCATAGTAGAAAACGATGTTGAAAGAGTAGCTTGTGAAAATAAGAGTATTTTGTGAACCGAGGACATATTTAGACAATGTTACAAATTCAGGTTTTACATAATGAACATAGAATTGGAAATTCAGATGAGTAAACAGGCAATGCAAAGCTTTGCATTTCTCAGAACGGATGTGAGAAACAAATTGTAACTTCATCTGCAAATAGGCCCATTATGTGTGAAGCATTACCAATTGTTATGCCTGGGTTTGGGGGAAGATCTCCCACAACAACTGCTGGAGACCCAGCAAGGAAACAGAAGTTTGCAAAGGCAACAGCAATCTCTCATTCTTGTCTTGACATTGAGATCCAAGAATCCAGAATATTTTATTAGAGAGGATTAAAAAACTATATGTGAAAGCAGAAAGCACATAGCAATGTTCCTAGCTCATAGAGGTTGCTGAATGAATGTTTTCTTTCACTCTATTTGATGACAACAGTTACTTCTTGGTGGGTCTGCTACCCTTACAAACAGGACGGAAAGAATGAAGATACTAAGAGCCTCATCAGCTCTGTGCTCAAAATATGTCACTTTGTTTGAGAAGATAATAGTTCATCACTTGATGCATTCATTTTCATGGCAACATACTTGATTAATGATAAAAATTGTATAGGCTGCATATTTATTTTGAACTTTATTTTGAACTATATAGTCATTTACATCACAAGAAAAATAGCATTCAAACATGCTAAAAAAAACACTGCCTATACTTGGTTCATCCCTTATGATTTTCATATTTCTATTATTCATTCTTCTTTGTTGTTTTATTTCATTTTTCTAGTGCTAAGGACCAAGCCCAGGGCCTCACACGCACCAGGCAAATGCTCTATCCCTGAGCTACACCTCTGTCATTATGATCCATTCTTTTGTTGTTTGCATGGTTTGTTTTGTTTTGATTTGATTCAGGTTCTCATGCTGTGGTCCAGGTTGGTCCTGGACTCACTATGTAGCCCAGGCTGTCCTTGAACTAAAGGCAATTCTCTTGCCTCAGCCTCCAAAGTATTGAAATTACAGTTGTGCACCACCAATCCTGCCTAGTTTTTATATGGTACTAGGGAATTGAACCCAGGGCCTTGTGCATGCTAGGCAAGTACTTTCACCACTGAGCTATGCCCCAGCTCATGACTCGCTCTTATGTATAGGGTAGCATGTTTTGGACAAAAGTAAGAAAGAAATAGGAAGGGAGAAACAGAGCCAGGAGATGGAAATACAGGTGCTTCTTTGCTTATAAGAGGGAAACATCCTGATAAACCTATTACATAAAAATTTCAAATATTGCAAATCAAAAATGCATTTAATATGCCTTTAATGTGCATTTAACATCATAGCTTACCAAGACACTGTGCTGTAGACTAGGTACTCTTTACCTCCAGGCAGCTTACTGTCACTTAAGCTGCCCAAAATTGCAAGAAGCCATGATCTACCAGGTGCGCCCAACTTACAGCCCATTTTTTGGGGTCTTGGTTTTTTAATGTTGTAATGGAAAAAATTTTAAAGAAGTTTTAGTGTGTACATATGTTTACTATATCATATGGTTCTTTTTATATGGGGTCCAATGACGGATTCTTTTCACTAAAAATCAAGAGCCAAAAATGGCAGGTCTCTGGATGGACATGCCTGATGCTGGTATGTCACTAGTATAAGGAAAGATCAAAATTTTAAATTAAAAATATGATTTTTGCTGAATGCCTATCACTTTCACACTGCTGTAAGGTCAAAACATTGTAAGTCAAGCCATAGACAGGCTGCTGATGTGGCTCCTGGGAACAAAGAGAGAAAGGGACTTACTGTAAAGCCAGAGAGACATACAGAGAGGATCTCAAGTTCAAACCTAGACTGGACACTTCAGAGATATAGGGAGACCCCGCCTCAAAGTCAAAAATAAGGGGGAAAAACGGCTGGAGATATTGCTCAGTGTAAGGCTTGATACACAGTACCACACCACACACACACGCACACACAAACACACACACACACACACACACACACACACACACACAAAGCCCAGTCTTCAATGAAAGCTTTCTCTGAAACAAACTTTTTCTTTGAACTTCCAATCTCTGTTTGTTTTCCTGCTCATGATTACATGTACCCTAAATCATATCATTTATCAAGTAAAATCAGGTTTGGAACCATAGGCAGGAGGGAGGTTCTAAGGGGTCCTCAGCTCCATCCAGTGTTCACATGTAGTTTTCTAGACCAAAAGATGTATGATACACGATGGTGTTCAAAAATTACGGGTTTGGGAAGGTCAAATGGAAGTGAAGATGTAGATGTCAGAATACTGTAAAACGTGCCAGTCTTACTAGGTTGTCCTTGTACGTTTTGGAAAATCTGGCTGGATCAAACACAGCCCACCTCTACGGTAGATTTTAGGGTTCATTAGAGAAGCTAATTAATCTCTCACCATGAGACAGATCCAAATGACTCCCCTATTCCCCAGCTCTTTCCTAAAAAATGCCTCCCGTGCTCAAACAGACCATGCAGGCGAATGATCCTCTCTCCTCTCTCTAACTGCAGCTGCACCAAAGGCAATTATGCCAAAATGGACTAAAAAATGAAAAGTGTAGGAGTTGGGGAAATAAGTAAAGCTCTTAAGTGGCTATCTTTTTTTAAAGTTTTTTAATTAAAAAATCCAAGATCATCCCAGAGGTTGGGCATAGGGAAAGGTTAAGCAACAGCTGTCAGCTAGAAATCTGATACAGAGAAATGTAATCAGGTCTGATTTGCAAAGTCCTTTTGGTTTCCAAAAGGGAATAGGACTTTGGGAGGCCATGTGACCAAGTTCAGAAATATGTCATCTTCTGGATGGGACCCAAGGCTTCCAGCCACAGTCACTTTATTCAGTAAGTTTTGGCATGAATCTGGTTACTTAAGAAGGTTCTTTGGTGGGCCAGGGCAGGCAGCTCACCCTCCCCACTCAGGGCTGAACCCACTGCAGGCCCATCACCATGTAACCACGCTAGGAAAGTGGAGAGATGAACCAATGAATTCCAACAGGATGGGATCGGAGCGAAAAAGAAAAGTACTAAAACACCGCAAATCTTTTCTAAGTCAGCACAGCAACTGAAGGGCTTAACACGAAATTCCTATTTGCGGGACAGTAGCCAAGCCGGGAGATAGCATAATGGCAGGAGATAAGACTTGGGATACGATAAATCAGAAAGATCACCCCCAAAGTTCGAGATTTGATAAGAAATAAAGAAGATCACACACACACACACACACACACACACACACACACACACAGTGAAATTTCAGTGATCAAGAGAAAATGCCAGGATCAAAGTATATATATGTCTAAGAATCTTTATCCATACATATTTAAATTTGCATAAATATATGCATATGAATGCACAGTTGATAGTTCTATATAATCCAGCAAGCACACAGATTGAAACTAATGTAGGCCAGGCACTGAGCTAGGCTCTGAGGATACAAAAATGTTTCCAATCTCAGCACTGTTGACTTTGGGACCAGATAATTCTTTCTGGTGGAAGAGGTTGGCATGGACACATGAAACTTCTAGCAGATCCCTAACTATTACCTGTTAAATGCCAGTAGCAGCACCCCACCCAGTCAACATTGTCTACAGAAATTGCTAAATGTCCGCTTTCAATAAGACAAGTCGTCACCCCTTGTTGAGAACCACTGTAACAGAGCAATAATGAAGACAGACTCATTCCTGTGTAATGTGCGTGTGATAGGGTTCAATTAGCTATGTTCACATCCAGACTTGGCCACTTTGGGCTTGGTAACATGTAATACATGTAAATATATATAAAATATTTAACAAAACACAAGGGCCAGATTAGGGATATAATAAGTGGCGGCTATTTCTCAGGAGCTCATAACAAGCACAAACTTTTCACAAGTTCCCCTATAAATAGTTATTTTCAAATATTGGCCCCACATTGCCAAAGTCTATGCCACCTCCAATTCATGACTGATTTCTTTTTTGATACCCATATCCATAGCCATGAATCACGATCAAGACTTACAATCCAATTCTAGTTCTGAGCTCCCTTCTCCGAGGAGTTTGCCATCCTACTGCCACAATTATTGCCTCAAGTTCACTCTAAAACTCCGATTGCTTCCTTTGCTCTACTGGCTTCTGACCATTTTGTCTGACATGCAAAGTCTTACCAGAATTTGGATTCCCCATGACTTTCCAGCCACTGGCTCCTCTGAGAGTTACTTAAACCTCAGGCGCTTCCTAAAAGATTTCCCCAGATCCTCACAGGTAGAATCTTATTTCTTCCTTTGTCACACTTCCCCTTGGATATTCATGCACCTATAACTTAACTCACACCAATGTTCTTTACTCCTGTCCGTCTCCCTCACTAGAATAAAAGTTACTAGGACATTGAGAACAATGGATTCATCGATTCTGTACCCACCTGCCTTTGTAGAGCAATTGCTCACTAGACATAAAGGAAAACAGTCTTGTATGACACAAGAAAGAATAGAACTCAGATAGGAAATGGATCGGGATAGGCAAACTTTGGTGGTCAGTGGTTTTCAATCCACCAGGATCTCCAGAAAAGGGCACCAAGCATTAGTACTTTTAGTTTCCCAGATACCTTCAGTTGCAGAAAACTGCAGCAGTGCATATTATCTAGTATAGTTTTCTCACTGGGGATATCTGAGTTTCATCTGGTGGGCCCAGGCCAGTTAATTGATAGTGGCTGTCTGGAGAACTGCCTCGAAAAGGATTTTGAAAGTCCCCTGGGTCTCAGTAGAAGAGAGCACAATGATTGATTGGCCATGTCTGCCCAAAGTAAATAAGCAGGGAGCTGCAACAATCATGCTACTAATTGGCACTGGCGTGATTGATACGCTAATGAGAAGGAGCTGGATGGACCTAATGACTATATATGCACATACGTAATTATATATAAGCATATCCATATGCAGATACATTGTGCTATGTATCCTAATAGCTACCACTTTTAGAGTGTCAGCTATATGCCGAACACCGTGGTGAGCACTGGCCGTATTATTGAGCAGCACTGAGGCAGGCTGCAGCCTTGGTCATGCACAACCTAGGGGAAGGGAGATATTCATAAAATAATTACACAAATAGATAATTAAAAAGTGAGAAAGAAAATTAAAGGATGCTCTACAAATTTCCACAAAGGAGATATTAAACTAGTTTGGAAAGTGTCCCATAGGAGGTGGCATTTGAGTTGAGAGGTGAGTGATGAGTAGGATTTAGCAAGGGGAAGAGCGGAGGGTAGGGGTTTTAGGCTGAGGACGTAAAGGTCCTCAAGGGGAAGGGTGGGAACTGATGCTTCCACACAGACAGAAGGGGGTACACTCCTGGCAAATTAGTCCAGTGCCACAAAACTCATCTGTAAAGGGGGGGCAAAGGAAGCATAGTGCACGGTATTGCTTCCAAGCTACAAACAGACGCTGCCTGCTACCTACACACTGCTGCACCTGGTACCATGTTATATGGAGAGGTTGTCTGTCACACACCGGAATGTATGAACACTTTGGAGCCTGAGAAACCTTGGCTCTGCTGTTGACTGACTGTGTGATGTGGTCAGATCATTTCACCTCTCTGGGCCTCAGAGTCCACGTTTGGGAACTGAGTAGTAGTAGTAATGAGTTGTGACGAGAACGACACGTTGGTTAAGAGCCTACAACCATGTTCACATTCTGGTTCCACCATTTTTGGGCCATGTGGCCTGAGCAAATTAACCTCTCGTGCCTCAGTTTCCTCATCAGTAAAAGAGGGATGAAAATGGGGCACTCGTGAAGATTCAGCGAGGCAATATAATGGAATGCTTGCAAAAAATGTAATTGGCAAGTACTGATACTCAGGGAAATTTCTGACATGGTGGGACGGAATGTATTCTGCATTATAATTCAGATGCAGCACTGTTTACCCACAGGAGTTAATTCTGAATATGCCAAATGAAAAATGAGCTTTCAGGGACTTTGAAGCTAAGAGACCCACCACAGAGCACAGAGCTGCTGTACAGTGAGATCCTCCCTGTGACCAGCCAGACCTGGGGTGGCACCGAGGGTGCTGTGGCTTAACCTGGCATCTTTCTTTCTTGGCCCCGACTGCACTGCTGAAGGTTTTGAATTTCCTTTTCACAGATGCAGGGTCCATACAGCGCTACACATGAGGAAGATACAGCTAGCTTGTTTTCCCAGGGCGAAGTCACAGGAGCCCTAGAATCACATGGAATTCTTCATTAAAGCACAGTCAGAGGAAAAGAGTCTCAGAGAAATAAGTTGAGCTTTTCTGTGTCTTCAGGACCTAAGCACAGGTCAAGGTACCAAAAAAAAAAAAAAAAAAATCAAGAGAAAAAGACCATCTCCATCCAGTAGCAACAGTGGTACACTCTGGCACTCAACAAATAAGTGTTACTGGATTCTTGAATAAACGAATGAACGAAGAAGATGCAGGAATACAAATAGTATGGTACTGAGTTAGCATTTTAGCCTGATTCTCTTATTCGATCCTCACAACAATACCCCAGGTAGTGACGATTAGCCTCATTTAGCGATAAGAAAACCATTTCACAAAGCAAACAGCAGAGCTGCCTGGTTTCAAGGCTGTGCTTTGAGAAACAAGGTCAGCATTTCTTCCCACAGGCTTCCTAGATGCTACAGCGTCTTAGTCAACAAAGAGCTACACAGTCACATCCTGATGCTGTGAATGGCTGCTTAGACAACTTCAGACAAGTTTCTCCCTGCAATGCTTCTCAGGGTCTTTAACATCAGACTGTGCATTGCGAGCCTACAGGGAAGAATAGAATGTACTACATGATGTCAGAATATCTCACAGGACCAGTGTTCACCAGGACATACACTGGAAATTTTCATAATATACTGTACTCATTGATCGTTGTGGATTGAATCAGGAGTGTCTCCCAAAACTCCTCATGTGTCTGGTTGTGGTGGGATACCGATGGAGCCATGTACTGTCGGGAGGTAGGGTCTGGCTGAAAGGGGTGGATGCTTGGGGTTTAACCCAGAGGGATGTGTGCTAGTTCCGCCCTTTCTCAGACTTTGCTCTGTGCTACCATGCTCTGGGGATGTCTAACTCTGGCTTTGACTCTGGCCCCCTATGTGATTCCACCATTTTCCAGCTACCCACCCATAAACGGACATGACTTCTGAAATTGTGAGCTAATGTTTCCTTCCTAAAGTTATAAATGTTGGGTGTTCTGTCCCAGAAATGAGAAAGTAAGGCAGAAATTGATGCTAGAGAAATGCGGTCATTGCTGTGACTCTACCTGTTAATGTAGTTAGAAAGCCCTTAGAACTGGCTTGCAGGAGGAATTTGGAAAGATTTGAAGATGCTGGC